>JAHLJS010000007.1:19342893-20084641 GCA_038502445.1 Eremochloa ophiuroides | reverse complement strand
ATGAAGTGGATCATCAGGAGGACTGGTTACTATTGGCCTACGATGCTAGAAGATTGTTTCAAATATTATAAAGGATGTCAAGAATGCCAGAAGTTCGGGAATATACAGAAGTCTCCAGCCTCTGTTATGAATCCTATAATCAAGCCATGACCGCTTAGAGGATGGGGTATTGATCTAATCGGCCAAATCTACCCACCATCGAGCAAGGGTCAGAAATAGATCCTGGTGGCGACTGATTACTTCACCAAGTGGGTAGAAGCCATTCCTTTGAGGAACGCCACTTCAGCTGACGTGATCGAATTTGTAAAGGAGCACATTATTTACAGGTTTGGCATACCTCAGACGATCACAACCGATCAGGGGACAATGTTCACTTCAGAGGAGTTTATGACCTTTGCCGATGACATGGGCATCAAGATTTATAATTCATCGCCGTATTATGCCCAAGCCAACGGACAAGCAGAAGCCTCCAATAAAATTTTGATCAAGGTCATCAAGAAAAAGATTGAGCAGAACCCCAGAAAGTGGTACTTGCATCTGAGCGAGGCGCTATGGGCATATCGCATGGCACAGCATGGATCGATCAAAACTTCACCTTATGAGCTAGTCTATGGACACGCTGCTGTCTTGCCATGGGAGATTCAGTCTAAGACACGGCGCGTCATGTTGCAAAACAAGCTTACAGCCGGTGAATACAAAGACATTATGATGGACAATCTAGAAGATTTGCACTGTCATCGGCTTAAGACTTTGGAATACATTGAAAGGAACAAGGTACGGGTGGCCAAGTATTACAACACTAAGGTGAGGAGCAAGAGCTTCACCGAATCAGACTGAATTGCCCTTTGTAGTTGGGATGGTTATGGCAGAAGCAGCTTCACCATAACTTTGACAGTCTCTGGTTTTTGGATCCTCTTCCTCTGAGTACTCGGTGGATGGAAAGCTGAGGCCCTGGAGTTGTGTTCTTACCAGCTTGTGTAGATATAGGTTGAGCCATAGTTGTACTAGCCACCAAGGGCCTGTTATGCATTGTACTTCTTTACCTATGATCAAGGAGCTGAACACCCGGTTTATAAGCCTGTATGCTGCACCCAACAGGAGTTTGCCCAGGGGGATGGAGTGTCCTTGAGCCAGTTTCTCTGCTAAGACCCGATAAGGGTATGCTGGTCCGGCAGTGGCGCCACAGAACACGAACCTCTCAAGCCACATGATCAAAAACGCGACGTGTTCTTTCTCGCTGACGGAAGAGGAGGTCTTCTGGTGGTGTTGAACATAGCCGCTCCATCCTTTGTATGTGTCCAGCTTCGGGAAGTACGGGTCCTTCTTGCCACTGGAACAGAGATCCCAGAAGTCATATGATCCAGTAATCTGAAGCCCGGTGAGCATATGGATATCGCCCAGGGTAATGGTTTTTGGACCGTCTCCGAATACAAAAGCATTCAGAGAGTTGGACGAAAAGTGACTGGCCGCTATCAGGAGCGGCTCATTCCTTGCCATCTCTGATAATGATAGATCGAGACATTGGCTCAGATGGCGCATCTCCCAGTCCGCGCGTTTCTTCGCCGCGACGCGGCGGAACCAGTTCCTCCATCCAGCAGGTACGCTTAGCCAGTTTCTGAAGGATTTGGCCCAAGAAGAGGCGCCCATCATAGAGCTTCGGAATGGGAACTGGTTGGTTTCTTGAACAATGAAATCTTTGGGGACCGGATCGTCCATCGGACCCAGGTAGTAGGTGTCAGGGATGTCCATCAGCGGAATCAGAATATCGTTCCTCAGTACCTGGATTTGAAACTCGTACTCAGTGAGGTTGAAGAGGGATTCATAAATCAGGAGGTGGATCGATGAAATTGATACCTCAGGGACCTCGAAAGGAGTCGCCAATAGCTCGGGGGTGGCTTGACGGCGGCGGATTGAAGCCCGTGGCGGAAGTTGCGACGGTTTAGGGTTTCGTTTTGATGCGAAAGTTTGAAGCAGCCGAGAGGGAAGCTGCAGTTTGACTATTTGAAGGCTCAAGTGCTAATTTCGGAATAAACCGGTTTATTCCAAAATTGGGGGGCATGTGTTAACACCAAATTTTGGACTGGGAGCCGATAGCCGATACCAGAGGAAGATAGCCGATCTCATAAGCAGATTCCGTCCAGCGGAAGGAAGGAAATAGCCGATTGCACGGTGAATCGGTTATCGGGCCAAGGTGAAAGGAGGCGCGCAGCGTTAGTATTGATGACGTCATCCAGAGTCCGCGCCGCCAGGGTGCGATCATGATCGGAGTCCGTTATGGAAAGGGAAGGTTGGACTCCAAGTTACCTTAGATATAGGATAGTTTGTTAGTTTTCATATCTATTTTTGAGTTGTAATTCGATTAGGACTCTATCTTGTCAAGCTCAGGGTATAAATATAAACCCCCGGCCATTGTAATACGTACAACAACATCAATACAACATAACTTTCGGCTCCGGCCAACAAATCCTAGAGTCAGTCGAGTCCAGGCGAGTTACTTCATCCAAGCTGGGTGTCATCTGGTGGACGCAGGCTTGCTTGTAAGTATCGTCAACCCCCTATTAAACTATGTCTTTTTAGCGTCATCCGGTGGACATAGAAGCATGGCGGACCAGGGTCCTTGCTAAGCTCTGTTTCTTTGGCGTCATCTGGTGGACGTGGGAAGCACAGTGAGTCAAGGATGATTCACGCTGGTTTACCCGATCAATCTGTGTTAACCGTCATCCGGTGGACGAGATGCAGATTAGGACGGTTTTCACGCGCGGATTAGTTATCCATTCATGTTTGTTCGCTTGATTAATCTATTAGTTAATGTCATCCGGTAGACAGGCTATAGATTGAGATAGTTTGCACGCATGATTAGTTATCGGCTCTAGCTAAATACGGCAATTTAGTTAGATTCATTAAGTTATCAAGATGTTATTTGTTGTTTATTGTTTATTTATTAATATAACATCTCTCTGCCTGATCAAAATTGATAGATTTGGCCTTAGATTCACTTGAATCTGATCGTCGTTTATGCTTTCTTATGCTTATCTTACCATGATGATCGGTTCCGTGCTTACATCGGCTAATTCCCTATTAATCTTGTTCATTACATGTTGTGCGTTCGGTTCTAGTCGAGACATAAGTGGTTCTGAGGTTATCGTAAGACTTATTTTCGTGTCCTTGTTTAAGTTAAACTGAGTGTCATCCGGTGGAACAGGTTTAACCTAAACAAGTTTTGCTAGATTAGACTTGCTTTAATTTGAAGTCTGTTTATGACTATGTTAGCATTCGTTCGTGCTTCATGGACCCTGCATCGGCTAAAGAGCCGATTCAGTTATGCTTTCACGAATAGATCGTGTATATAGACCTATTTGGATATCAAACGATCTAGCTTTGTTTGCTGGGTTTGTAGAAGCCCGCTGGCCGTTAGACCAGGTGAACGCAGACTTGGTGAACTTAGCGAAGAGGGTTTACTAAAGCCGCCGGCCTTCTAGACCAGCTTTAGTAGATCCCTGCTTGTTTGATGTACAGATCAGATCTGTACACGTGATCTATTTTCTTTTATACACATTAACTGAATTAGATCGGCTGGTACGTTATTATCTTCATATGAGTATCCTGATAGCCGTTTTACTTCATTATTATACTATCGGTTCATAACATGACGGAATCGGCTTTCTAGACGATCTCCGATTGAATCGGCTCTCAGAGCCACATAATTGGAACTACCTGGACACACCGGTTAGTTCTGCCCTGTGATTACTGATTACTATTTTTTTCTTGTCAATTGCAGGTCAAATTGACTGGCACGCTTGGGTGTTACCGACATTCTCAGACCGGGTCCGAAGCTAGCTGGATCTGCGAGAGCTCTACTACTTTCAAGGGTCGTTTCTGGCTTCGCTGGTATGTTGGGCTTAGGGAACCACTTTTTGCGCCAACAAAGACCACCAAGCCAAAGGCATGGAGGAGCCAAGGCTTTGGCACACACATTTTGGCCACCTGAGCTTCGACGCACTCGGCCGCCTGGAGAAGATGGTGACCGGGCTGCCCTGCATCAAGCACGGAGGCGTGCTGTGTGATAGCTGCCTGGCCGGGAAGCAGAGGCGGCTGCCGTTCCCCAAGGCGGCGAAGTACCGTGCGGCTGATCCGCTCGAGCTGGTCCATGGGGACCTTTGCGGGCCGATCACGCTGGCGACCCCATGGCGGGAGGAGGTACTTCCTCTTGCTCGTGGACGACTGCAGCCGCTACATGTGGCTGCAGCTCCTGACGAGCAAGAGCGACGCGGAGGACGCCATCAAGGCCTTCAAGACGCGCGTGGAGGTGGAGTCTGGGAAGAGGCTCAAGGTGCTCTGCACGGATCGTGGTGGGGAGTTCACGGCGATCGAGTTCGCCACGTACTGCGCCGACGAAGGGGTGGGGCGTCATCTGACTGCGCCCTACTCGCCGCAGCAGAACAGCGTGGTGGAACGCCGGAATCAGACCATCGTCGGCATGGCTCGATCGATGATGAAGGCGAAGGGGATGCCGGCGGTGTTCTGGGGCGAGGCGGTGAGCACGGCGGTGTTCATCCTAAACCGCTCGCCCACCAAGGCCTTGAAGGGGATGACTCCGTTCGAGGCATGGCATGGGCGCAAGCCCAATGTCAGCTTCCTACGCACGTTTGGCTGCATTGGCCACGTGAAGACCACCAAGCCAGGCCTTGGCAAGCTGGAGGACAGGAGCAACAAGATGGTGTTCCTTGGCTACGAGGGAGGGTCCAAGGCCTATCGGCTTTACGATCCAGTTGGCGGCAAGGTGGTGGTGTCCCAGGATGTCGTCTTCGATGAAGCAGCGTCGTGGAGATGGGATGAGCCAGAGGAAGGCGTGGCGCAGGGGAGCAGCGGCCTCAGCAGCAACTTCGTCGTCGAACACTTGGTGATTCGAGGTGGAGGTGAAGGTGGAGGAGAACCGACGGCTGGGGAAGCAGGCACAGGCGAGCCTGCGGTCGCTGAGGCAAAGGCGCCTCCCAGCCCCATCGTAGCAGGCTCCCCTGCCACCCCAGGACAAGCGGGAGAGCAGTCTCCCACGACGCCGCAGCAGCAGACTTCGGTAGGAACGTCCATCGAGTTCGCGACACCACCGTCCGACGTGTTGGAATTCGTGGATGCCTTCCATGAAGGGGAGGAGGTGCGCTTCCGCCGCGTGGACAACATCATCGGTGACGTGGCAACACCAGGGCTAGCCACACGGTCGGGCGACAACGCCGTGATGCTGTTGATGAGCGTAGAAGAGCCAGCCAAGTTCGCTGTCGTGGAGTGCGACGAGAACTGGCGGCGGGCCATGCTTGAGGAGATGCAGGCGATTGAGGCCAACAAGACCTGGGAGCTGGTCGATCCGTCGGCGGGATGCCGACCGATTGGACTCAAGTGGGTCTACATGGTCAAGAAGGATGAGCGCGGTGCGGTGGTGAAGCACAGGGTTCGGCTCGTCGCCCGTGGCTTCGTGCAGCGCGAGGGGATTGACTTCGAGGAAGTGTTCACCCCCGTCGCGCGCATGGAGTCAGTTCGGCTGCTACTTGCGCTGGCGGCGGCCAAGGACTGGCAGGTCCATCACCTTGACGTCAAGTCGGCGTTCCTCAACGGGGAGCTGGAGGAGATCGTCTACGTGAAGCAGGCGCCGGGCTTCATTGTCAAGGGCGCAGAGCACAAGGTACTGTGGCTCCGCAAGGCACTCTACGGGCTGCACCAGGCTCTGAGGGCGTGGAACGCCAAGCTCGATGCCACCATGGCGGAGCTCGGGTTCACACGGTGTGCCACGGAGCACGCTCTATACACCCGACGACGGGGGAAGGAGGAGCTCATCGTCAGCGTGTACGTGGACGACCTCATCGTCACCGGAGCACGAGCGCGCGACATCGTCAGCTTCAAGGAGGAGATGGCCGCCAGGTTCTGCATGAGCGATCTGGGCGCGCTGTCATACTACCTCGGCATTGAGGTGAAGCAGGGGGCAGACACCATCAAGCTCGGGCAGCGGGCTTATGCCACGAAGTTGCTGGAGCGGGCAAGCATGGCGGGCTGCAAGACGGTGGAGACACCAATGGAGGAGTAGGTCAAGCTCTCCAAGCAGAGCACGGCGAAGAAGGTGGACGCTATGCGCTACCGGAGCATCATCGGCGGGCTGCGATGGCTCACACACACCCGGCCGGACATTGTGTTCGCCGTCGGGTATGTGAGTTCGCCGTCGGGTATGTGAGCCTGTTCATGGAGGACCCGCAGGAGGATCATTGGGTGGCGGTCAAGCGGCTGCTGCGGTACATCAAGGGCAGTCTGGATTGGGGAGTTGTCTTCCCCAAGCGCGGCGGGCTCACGCTGACGGCGTTCAGCGAAGTTCCGCCGGAGGAGAACAAGGATGGTGAGCCGAGGCTCACAGTTTTCAGCGACTGCGGACATGGCGGGTGACGAGGATGGACGGCGGAAGCACCTCCGGCGTGCTTGTCTTCCTCGGCGCGGCGCCAATTGCTTGGCAGTCGCTGAAGCAGAAGATGGTGGCTCTCTCGACGTGCGAGGCAGAGTACGTCGCGGCAGCCACCGCAGCGTGCCAAGTTGTCTGGCTGCGCCGGCTGTTGGGCGAGCTCACTGGAGTGGAGGTCCGACCGCCGGCGCTCAAGATGGACAACAAGCCAGCAATCGCGCTGGCGAAGAATCCGGTGCTCCATGATCGGAGCAAACACATTGACGTCAAGTTCCACTTCCTCACGGACTGCGTCGATGTAGGACAGATTGTCATCAAGTTCGTTGAGACCGGGTGACAGGTCGCTGACATCCTCACCAAGTCGCTTGGTCGTCTTCGGTTCCAGGAGCTGAGGGGGATGATCGGCATGGTGGAGGTCAAGGGCTAGCAGCAGGATTAGGGGAAAAAATGTTAAGACATAATCTGCTGCCACCCATTCTTCCTGTAAATATGTAGCTTCCTTGCTACTGCAGTACAGCTTCTTTGCAACTGCATAGCAATTTACTAGCAGCTAGGTAGGACTGAAGACTTGACTCAAGTCAAGGTCTTCTCTTAGGTAATTTCTAGAAAAGCCACTAGGGCTGAAAGTTGTAGTCACTCTCAACTATAAATAGAAGGCAAAGGCAGCAGCCAGGAGCAGTTCAGCTGCATACACTTCCTAAGTTCAATTCCTACGAGTTGCAACCTGTGTGTGTGAGTGTGTGGGCTGTTCTCAAATAGCACAGCAACAGTACCAACGTGTTGTATGTGAGCTGAGCTCAAGGCTCATCTTCTACCTTAGTTCAGGGTGAGAGGGAGAGTCAAGGTGAGCTTGCTGCTCACCTGGGTCTTAGGTATTGAGACCAACAGTCAACCGGTTTTCCAACAGTACCGGGTCTAACAATACTCGTTACTGTTCCTTAGCGGGTCCCACCAAAACCGTTTCTCCTTACCAATTTTGAAAAAAAAAACTCCCGTGCTCTGCACGGGTTCCCGCCTAGTTGTCAATATTATTCTCTCAAACAGTAGGTTGTATCGATGAAACAGTAGCCCTAAACAGTTACAGTCACAGCTGCCTAGGCTGTATGATTTGGTCAGGTAGGCTGTACATGCACGTTTGGCATGTGGTTAACGAACAAACACTGAACAGGTCACAAACCAGAGAGACACATGCGTTGCAGTATGAGCTGAAAGGATTTCAAATCGTGATATCTGCTGGAAGAACAATGGATTGAAGCAAGTCCAAGAATTCCAAACCGGCTTCAAACAATTAAGACGACCTATGGCAATAAATACAACAAGTCTCTTCGTCATAGTAAGCTTACACAAAATTCATTTCCTACCAGCAACTGTTGTAAGAAAAAATCAGAGGACAAATGTGTAACGCTACAGCCCTTTTGGGAGAAGCCGGAAAAAAAAACAGTTTCTTTGGATACAGATTATTGTTATTTTTCTCCCTATAATGACACAGCAGTGATGGATAATGCGTATCCCTTTCTTCACACCATCTCCCATTTCTTTTATCTCTGATCTGAAGAAAGAAAGCCATATGGTACTTCTGAGCAAAACTGATGGCATCAAGATGCCGACAATGCTTACAAGTTACAGGCGACGCAGTGACTTGATAAATAAATCTGAGGATCACTTCGAGTTTCCATTAGTCCGCACCTCGCCATTATGAGAAGTGCCAGATTCTCAACCGGCAAATTTGCTGCTTAGATCAGTTGCTTCTATTTACCAGCTGAAAGCATCTTCTGAAGTTCAATCACCTGCTGTTGTTGCTCTGGTGGCAACAAACTCAGCTTCTCGGGAGTCAGCTGCAAGACTTGCTGCAGAAGCTCTGATTCCTCATCAGGCGTAGGCTGCAGAAGAGCCACAAGCATATATTTCAGTGCATGGAAATACTTTGCACAACAATTCTATTCAATTCCATAGAAATCAGCAAACATTTAGAACGTTCAAAAATCTCCAAAGCTACCAGTCTCCGACATTGGAAAGTCATACCTAAACAGGTAGAACATAAGAAATCCTGAGAAATCTGTTATAAATGGTTTGTACCTGCCATTCATTCCCTGGTTGCTGTAAGCTAACAGCACCAGCATTATAGCTCCCTGATGGTCCACTAGGGCCCACTGCTTGCAGTGGAGCTGTATAAACAGCATGGCTGCTGTTCACCATTCCGGGCACCGAGGTTCCATCATCCAGTTTTCTTAATTTTGAAGGATGGGTGAACTCTGTCAAATGACTTGCTTGATCAGCAACCCTTATTTCATTTGGTAGAGGCTCAGGTGCAGCAGCTACCTGCAATTGGACATTGTTGAGTTAGCCTACGTGACTGATTAGGTAAAATAGACAATTCAGTTAACCTGTGAAAGTTAGTGCATTGCCAATACATAGCAAGATGACTCATCATAAACATGGATTTTGATACGTAAACTACGACACCACTAGCGAATTACATAAGTTCCTTCACAAGTCAAGAGAACTACCTGAGCAAGATGAGGGTGGGTCAAAGGTAGCTGTTGTACACTTGTAGGCATGACAGGCGGTCCAGGGTGCTGTGGCACAAATGGAGGCTGAACTTGTGAGATTAAGCCTACTGAGGTCACAAGAGACTGAGTAGGAACACTGGAAGAACCACCAAGGGGCTGGTGTAGCATTGGAGATTGTGCAGCGATACCAGACTGTTGTCCATGTGGAAACATTTTGACTTGGGGCTGAGATGCATGTTGATGCTGAGGAAAACTATGTAGTGATACTGTTTGTTCCTGTAGGATAGTTGGGTTTCGTGGTATGTTAGTTGGCAAACTTGATGGTCTTGAGACTACTGGAATCATAGCATCTGGCTGTGGATATGGCTCATTGAGGTGAGATGAAGATTGTGCTAAGGAGCCCAACGGCTGTTGGCTCTTTGCCATCTGCATCTGCAATTTGTATAGAACATGCATCTCCATTATATCAAGACAGAAAACAAATGGTGCCTAAAGCTCGAAGACAAATAAGAACTAACCATCTGTGGTGTCACCATTCCAAGCATTATTTGTGCCTGCATTACAACAAGGAAAAAATAAGTCCTGAGTTTCTAATTTTTCATTCTTATTATATGATAGAGAACGGCTTAATGATCACACACAAAATAAAATAAAGAAATAGGAAGTCAAGTCTCAACTTTTCTTAACAGTTGAGCCACAAGTAAACATGCCATTTTTTTCTTACGTCAGAACATGCCATAAACCAAACTATTCAGTATTTTTACTACGATCAAGGAATATAACTTCTTCCACCTAGGATCACAAGACAATAATGAATGATAGCAAAGTTCTATGGACAATCCTAAAAGGAAAAGTGGAACATGAACAACAAAAAATCAATAGCACCGAATCACATCAGGTTACTAAAATAAAATAAATGGAAGTAAATAGATTCAGTGAACAGTAGAAAACTTTACTGCAAAGAATATGTAGAGACTTTACAACCTACACAAGGCTAAAATAAAAAGTTTTAATCAAGTATAAAATGACATTAAAAATACACAATTGACAAGTAGAATCACTATTAGCAAAAAACTAACCTGAAATAGGGCCTTTGGGAGCTGTGGAATTCCTTGCAGCAAAGTTTTGGACTGTTCCTTATTTTGAGTAGTTAGGAACTGCGATGATTTTTTAAAACAAAAAAAAAAAGACGTAAGAACTAAATCAGCACTTATTCATTTGTAAATGTCAAGCAATTGAAGTGCATAAAAGATTACGTGTTAACCTTCAATTCAGCCATGACTTCATGCAACTGATGCCTTGACATTCTGGCCAAATAATGAGTAAGAGGGTCGTTTCCAAGTCCATACTGGACAGGTAAACCGTTTTGAACATTTGCAGTCTGAGCTCCACCAAGGACACCAGCCATCACAGATGCAGCATGTATTGCCGGTGGGAGACCAACAGGCTGATGCAGGTTTGTCTCTCCAACAACAGAAGTCCCAGCTAACTGTTTCTGACTATCTGTGCCAGTCCATCAAGAAATCAGTGTTAGCATATGAACATAAAATATGCATAGAAATTTAAAGCATATACATAAACTTTTTTTCTCAAAATACACAACATAAACTAGTTGGTGAAAAAAAAGTTAACCAACCAACATTAGATGCCATCCCTGGTCCTCCACGACCCTGCAATGCATAAAACGTATCCAGCATAAGTCAACAAGTTGTTCTAATTTAAGCTAAATCCACTAAGGTGTTCTATATTTTTGATTGATATAATGAACACGAGCCAACTCCATCTCCACAATGAAGCTACTTAATTTCCAAAAGGCAAAGTTCACAAAGAGAGATAGATTCTTCTGTGTACAGTAACATCATGCTAGATCATTTCACACGTCTCAGAAAATAGTTCGAGAAAAACATGTCTCAAAGATAAGTTAGTATAAGAAATGTGTCCTTATATAAATCGACTGCATCTAGTTGAGAACTTGTGAGTAGGCAGTATCTGTTATGTAAACTCGACATTTTGGCAACAAACTGGCACATATGTATCAGCATCAGACACTCTCATTGGTAGAGAAGTACAAAACCTGATTGCAGAAGCTACATATAAAGGCCGATTGGATATTAACACAACGCCGAAAGAAAACCGTGAGTCCTTATGCACATATATAAAGGCCGATTGGATATATACTATTTTTCAGCAATCAATTTACCAACAGTGGCAATCCTCTTGCTGGCACATAAACAAAGACCGATTATACATCTTTCATAAGACTAGCATTTGTTTTGCTGTTTGAAGAAAGAATAAACCCCATATTCCGAAGACAGCAAACTTCAGAAGAGGCTCTTTCAACAATAACATATATTATATTAAGCCAACAGCTTCGCCAGACTATAATTCAACTTCTTTGGCACGCTACTTCCATGAAGGGGAAAGGTCGATATACCATGGGCATATTTTTTCCAACCACAAAGCATTGCACCGCACCAGAACAATATAATTCAATGAAGGAATTGGACGGCATAGCAGGTGTGTGTATGTACAGTCAAGCAGCTGCACATACACAAACATGCTTGTAAGAAATTGAAACAGGAGACACAGGGTGGTTGGAGAAGGCGCAACTATTATCATTCACAGGAAGGAAGACTATACAACTTCTCATATTAACAGAGAACTCCAAAGGTGGTAGGAAAGGCTCTTCTACAGTAAAAAATTGAGGATCGTCGACCTTTTCTCTATTTCTGTCAGTGTTCCTCCCATTTTCAGCAAAATCAACACGTAACTGGCGGCCATTAATCTCGTAACCCTGGAGGTTCCGGCGCGCGCTTAGAGCAGTTTCCTCATCCTTGTACTCGCAAAAGCCATAACCTTTTGGCTTGCCAGTGTCTTTGTCAATCACCAGTCTGCAAGCAATTTGTAGCAGTCAGTTAAAAAAATGCAATTCAAAATGTCGAAGAACTTAACAGGAGTAGTAAACACGTTACTCTGTTACCAAACAGAAATCAATTTCAGCAAATATTCCCTTAAAAGGAACCCAATTAACATGGGTGGTTTTTTTTCTCATTTGTAGGCATAATGCCCAAACCTGGACATGTCCCTTGTTTTTTTAAATAAACCAAATAAAGGAGGCAAAAACACACATTTTGACAAAAAGGGTTAGTTTCCACAATAACCCATCAGGTACGCATATTCAAAAATCAAGTATTGTTGCATAAGCATTTGGAGTGAAACAGACGAAGAGTGAGCAGAAGCACACCTGAAGGATACGACTGGGCCGACTTCTTCGCAAATCTGCACGAGCTGCTCCTCCGTCGCATCATAAGGTATGTTGCCAACTGCAGTTAAGATTGATAAATAAGACTATCAGTAATTCAGTCCTAAAATCCCATGCGTACCATCTCCACATCCGGAAACCTCAAAAAAACAACCATCTTGCGCATCCAATGGAGCATAAGAGCAGTAAACCTAAACCCTAGGCAAGCTAAAGTTGGACCCGAACGGAACAGAGGTCCCAATCCAACACCAGAGGCGACCACACCAGCGGCCACCAAGAGGGGCACCCATTATCCAGCATCGGGTAGAGAAGGGAAGGGGAATAAAATTAATCCGAGCTTCCGGGTGGCTCTCCTCAACACCAGAGCCGGTCGGTCGGTCCCCAAATTAATCCGAGAACTGAAAAGGGGGCTGCCCTGGGTGGCTCTCCTCCAGCAGCGGCCACACAAGGCGGCTCTCCCCTCCGAGCTTGCGGATCACACCGGTCAGGGGAAGGTAACCGAGGGTGGCGCGGGGGGCGGGGGGCGGGGGGCGTACCGAAGACGCAGCGGTTCTGGGCGCCCGCGGGAGCGGCGGCCATGCTCGGCGGTCGACGGCGGGGCGGGGCGCCGCGGCATCCGCCGCTGGCCGGCACGCGGCGCGGCGGCGGCAGCGGGACCCGGACGAGGGGCGCCCGGCCGGCTGCTCGGCTTGCTTCCGCCGTGAGATGGCCGTTGATAGCCCGTGTGGTGTGGCCCGTGGGTATGTATGATGCCTCTCGCTCGCGGGCCTCACGCGGCTGTGGCGTGCGTGGCGCCCGTTTATTATAGAAGGAGGAGAGGGGAGGGAGGGAGTTGGCGTGGTCTTCTGCTTCTCTCGTTGGGTTTCCTCCTTCAGACCGGAGGCTTTGCCCCGCTCAGCTGTCACTTTATTTGCCCAGATGGGATTTATTGCGCTGATTTGCTTTGATTGGCCAGGGATTCCACGTGGGTGTTTGGTTCCCCAATTCTTAAAAAAAAAAAAGCTACGTTCGTTTCGACTAAATAGTACATATTTTTCAGCTCTAAAACAGTATTTCTCCTCACAACAAATCAGCTTCAGCCCAAATCAGCTTAACTTTTCAGCTGAAGCGAACACAGCCTACATGTACGAAGTATTAAATGTAAATTTTAAAAATGATTAATTATACGACGACTATTTTATGAGACGAATATTTTAGTCTATATAGTCTATAATTTGACAATATAGTACTACAGTAGACATGTGCTAATAATAATTAATTATTCTTAATAAATTGTCTCATAAAGTAGCGTTGATTTATAAATAAATCAATATTTGGTACTACTAAAATTAGTTATACGACATGAACTAAAAAATAGTCGATAACCAAACATCATGTGTTTCTTTGTTCTCAAACATGCATTACCACTCTATTTTCTTTTTGTCCCATGCCGTTTGTGTTCCTATTCATACAGGCAGCGCGTGCGCTTCGCTTGTCCAATTAACTAAAAATTTAGCTTCGTCATGTCGATGCTTTTGTGTCTCATTCAATTGCCAGTGATTTCTAATTTTTTAACGTTGTTTTGGAGGTCGGTAATAATTCCGACTCATCGTGTTGAACCTTTATGGCTTGTTTGGATATTATGAAATGAGGGATGGGATAAGGATTGAAAAATGAATGAATGACTAAGATTAAATGAAACGTAAAAATAAACAACTAGGATATAATAATACTTCTAGAAGGGGTATCCCTATCCCCATCCTAATCCCAATCCCAATCCAACCCCACCCCCCCACCCCCAATTTATTCTAGTTCCAACATATTTCTCGGTGTCGTAAGTTCCACGCATAAATGTTTGTCCTTTTTTACTTTAAAAAATGAATTGATTTTATAAAAAATGAATAGATTTCTCTATTAATACAAATACACGTAAGTCTTCTGAGTGATCAAGAAAAAATGAACAAACTTGTGTGATATTCTTATGTAAGCTCCTATAAAAGTTTCTTTGATCACACCCGTTTTGAACACAGGGAAACTTTTTTCCCTATTCCTTCAATTTTATTGTGAAAATAAACTGATTCCTATAAATTTCTTACACAGTTCTGGTGTTCCAAACATATCCTAGAAAGTAGGCTTCAATTGTGGTGAGCTACTTAAACAGAACATTTGAATTTCACACAAAGAATGAAAGATTCATGAAAATGTCCAGGAAATATTACTATTTCCATCTTTATGGTAAGTCAAACTATTTTAA
Organism: Eremochloa ophiuroides; assembly: GCA_038502445.1. Classification (NCBI taxonomy): domain Eukaryota; kingdom Viridiplantae; phylum Streptophyta; class Magnoliopsida; order Poales; family Poaceae; genus Eremochloa; species Eremochloa ophiuroides. The sequence continues at coordinate 20,070,200 of JAHLJS010000007.1, read as the reverse complement.
TATAAAAGAGTTAAAGAATAAAATTACAATTTATTTTTTCACAATTGATCATCCTAGGCCTTAATATTTCCTGCAAAACTGGAGTTTTTTCACATGCTATAATCTAGGATTTCCTTTGCCACGGTTTTGGGGATATGTGAGAGAACTTTACTTAGGCTTCCCAATGCTCTTATAGCACTACTCTTATAACACTGACAAAGATTACACATCTCCTGCGCCATCACTCTGAAGCATGAACCTAAACCCCAGCATTGCCTAAACAGATGACAGAAATGTGCGGGCACAAACGTGTGATGAAATGTTTAGGTAATTGGAAAAATACAATGAACTGATTCTGAATTGCTGTGTAAAGATAAACGTAGCGTTTACAGCAGTTACTATGTCCCCAACAAAAACCAAATATTGCTTCTGAGAGGAAAAAAGAATACCGTTATGATGCAGGTATCCATTTGGTTGCCCACCCTCAAGGGTAACATGACTTGCACCAAAAATGGGTGCACTATAGTCTACAACTACAACAAAGGTATAAAAGAAAAAAAAATATTATCAAACCAGTAAGCTTGTAATATTTCATCTTACGGCAATGTCTGTATATGTACAGGAGCAAGTTCCGTTATTTTCTATCGCCAACATAGATGGCAACAATGACACTTCTGTAACTAAGATGTCGCCGATGAAGCAGGAAAAGATAATGGCTAAGTGCTAGCAAAGCCTCTTCAATCCTTTCCTGCCAGCCTCCCCAAGCTACTCCGCTCCATTCAACTTCGCGTTAGTGACAAAAGATAGATGAATGGCCATGCCCAAGCGAGCATGATAAAAATGCTAGCACAGCCTCTTCAATCATGTGAAAAGAACAGATGGCGGTTGCTTGAAGCTGGAGCTGGAAGCACCTGCTTTATTTGACGATGTTAACATCTTATCCTTAGCAGTGGCATTGCCTACAGCCTGTTCCGAAGAATCCGGCTGCTGGTTGTTTTCACTATGGATGGGTCGGGCCCAAATTTTGATTAGCCCCTCGCGGCATATAGTGAGGATTGATTCACTAGTGAATTCCAGGCCGGATAGGGGATCTACATGTACCCGGTGTGCAACGAGAGGTGAGAGCTTTGGCACGTCTCGCATCCGTGGAGAAGGCTGGAGAACACCGGTTGGAGGGCATGCATTATCCCAGTGTGCAGAAGGGCTTCCACTACTGAATGTTGGTGATCCACCGGAAGGATGCCGTAAAGGGACAGCAATCTCCTCCAATGCAAGATCCCAGAGAAGCAGTTGGGTATCCTGAGTGCAAGCAAAGTGAAAAGGTATCATTGCCAGCATTAATTCTGTCCAACAAACAATATCAGGTAAAGGCTATAGCACATCCTATGTTCAAGAAACAATTACAAAATATCAAGTTATACCACAAATTAATTAATTAAGGAAACAAAGTTTGAAACAGAATTTTACAACAAATACAGAAAAGCAATAGGCACAAGCAACCAAAAGGACAGCAGGAGCATGATCTCTTTCTAGCACCAAGTGCAACACAAACCGCTAAGAGTCTAACAACTAGCAAGAGCCAAAAATTCTAGATACTAGTAGCATTTTCAGTTCTTCTAATATTCAGAACTTCAGAAAGGGCCTGTTTGGGACAGCTCCACCAAGCAAAAAGGTGGACCTGGATCTAGGATTCACCTAGCTCCACCGTGGAGCTGCTCCACCATGGATCTGGGATTCACAAGAGTGTTTGGGACAGCTCCACCTCCCTCTCTAGCTCACTGCAAACCTAGTCCCACACATCAGGACATAGCTTCTTCTTCCTCTCTGTTTGACTGTTTCCCATGGTGGCCTCGCGGTCACGGGCAAGCTCGCGGGCGGGTGGGGCGCGGAACTCGCGGCCGGGCTGTGTAGTGCGGGCTGCGCGGCGGCCTCACGGGCGGGTGGTGCGGTGGGGCGAGCGGCGTAGCAGCGCGCGGGGGGAGCTGTGCGGCAAGCTTCATGGCCGGGGCGGGGCGAGCTACGTGGCGGGCTTCACGGCAAGCGGGGCGAGCTGCGCAACGAAGGAGATAGAAAAGAACGAACCGTTTTTTTCCCCACTAATCAGTGGCATAGTGGGTAATTTTGACCAACTCCACCAAACTTGGATCTAGTGGAGCCCCTGAGCTGCTCCACCAATTTGGTGAATCTGAGGTTAGATCCACCGTTTTGATGGATCAGATCCATGGTGAATCTGGTGGAGGTAGAAGTGTTTTGATGGATCAGATCTAAATTTGGTGGATATGGAGCTGGTGGAGCTGTCCCAAATAGGTCCTAAAAGGACAAAATTGTGACTAGTACTTGTCATGATTCAATCATTCAGGTATATACTATAATATAAACCCCAAAGAAAAACTCCAGATAAAAAAGAATCTTATATCAACTTCTAGGTACCTGTCCAACTGACCCAAAGCGATACATGACATTTTCTTCCGTTTCATCTGAATTTGGTGGGGACCAATACGGATCAAAAGAAACTGCACTAACCTGTATAATTGCAAATTAATTTGACTCAAAATGCAATTTTCAATTAAAAATGCCAATGTGATATAAACAAAGACAATTGTAATGATAATATCACCCATGAATTATGCCCTTCGCCCCATGCAACTATCTTTCTTTCATCCATGCTCCATACTTGCACAAGATCATCTTCACCACCTGATAACAAATATTTGCCATCCGCACTGTAACAGGACATCACAACAAACTAATTAGCACCTTCTAGATTCCAATTCACAGAAGTGCAGAGAGAATAAAACAAGATTCAAACATGCGATGGTTGTATGCATAAATTAGTCAATCCATTCGAGCGATAAGATGTTAGCAGAGGAAAGGTTTGAGTACGGAACTCGTTGAACAAAATATGCATGTATCAAATATTGAGAACCAAATAGTAGCTTGGTTTGTTAGTACTCCAGTTGAGATGACGGCCAATGGGCTCAACCAGAGGATCACCAACTTGTGGATACCTCCCTGAGAAACTAGGTTTCAGTGACTTCATGGCTAGCAAAGCTTCACCCCACCTGCTACCACCCTATCATAAATCCCAATCAATCCCCACCTCATTCCAAGCCCTTCTTTCCCATTCATTCCATCCCAACCCAAAACCTTCAACTTCAAGGGCCAGAACCACAACTGAAACTGAAAGCACTGTCCCCACCCTTGCCATGTGCAGGATGATGTCCAAAAAATCTGGCTGACTGGGTATCATGTGGCTATGTAAGTCCACCTTCACACTGAGCTAAGAATATTGTTTGTTAATACAGTATATCATACTAAGCAATGGCTGTTGTCAGCTGAGATAGAAGCCATGGTCCTGTGTCATCGTACCAGCTGCTACAGCCAATAGCCTATATGAGTACATTTCCACCATGTACCACACTTCAAATTAATTACTCTGTACTATATGTGCCTTCATCCTTTCATATTCCTTCATCTTCAACTTATAATTACTCTGTTATTTACCTGCTCCCATCTTGCCATTTCTATTTTTTCTCCAAGAATTTCCTACTTTCCATTTAGATGCTTGTAATCATGATTATTCAAATAACAGAAAACTTGCATCTGACATATTGTATGGGTTTCTATATTGTAATATTGTTCCCTTTATGTAATTTTAAAAACTGACCAACAGCACTAATTTTGAGTTTTGACAAACATCTCAGAACTAAGAAGTTTCACAAGGTAAAATGAATCGATGAACAAAAGATTGGAATATGCTTGCTATATAGTGATTCACATATTACTCATCAGTCATCAGGACTACACAAGTTAAAAATGTATACAACCTAAAAATCCGACAATAATACAACTGATGCACTACATCATTAGTGGAACTATACACTGTCCTGTTTTCATATATGTCAGACTTGGACATGCAAAAATACTTCAGTTCTGTGAAACATATGGCAAATAGGTGGCAGACCATTGGCAGCTTACCTCCAAGAGCAACACAACAGTGCACCATAGTAACTTTTCCCACCAAATATTAGTTGTTCTTTTGCAAAGTCAAATACTCTTAAATAACCTGCATAAGATCAGATAGTGTTAGAATGAGTAGATTGGATTATTGGGCTAACCCTAGAAGGGTAGCTATATAGCAGTACATACATGGGCCTCATGGGCTTAGCCTCATGGGCCTAATACACACACTCTAACACCCCCCCGCAGTCTGGACTACCAGCGCAGCGGAGTACAAGACTGGACAAGAAAGAAAACAAGCACAATACACAGGATCCCCCCCCCCCCCCCCGCAGCCACAACTAGCCACTGGTGATGTTGAGGCTGGAGCAAAACTCGGAGAAGGTCGAGGAAGGGAGGCCCTTGGTGAAGATGTCCGCAAACTGGGAGGTGGTCGGGACGTGAAGGACGCGGACGTCGCCGATGGCCACACGGTCGCGGACGAAGTGAAGGTCAATCTCCACATGCTTGGTCCTCTGGTGCTGCACAGGGTTGGTGAAGAGGTAGACCGCGCTGACGTTGTCGCAGTAGACGAGTGTGCTCCTGGCGAGAGGGCGGTGAAGCTCAGCCAGGAGCTGGCGGAGCCAAGCAGCCTCGGCCACACCGTTGGCCACGGCGCGGTACTCCGCCTCGGCACTGGAGCGGGAGACCACCGGCTGGCGTTTGGACAACCAATACACAAGGTTGCCGCCCAAGAAGACAGCGTAGCCGGAGGTAGAGCGGCGGGTATCCGGGCAGCCCGCCCAGTCAGCGTCGGTGTAGATAACCAACTCAGCAGAGGAGGACCGGCCGAGGAACAACCCATAGGAAAGGGTGCTGCGCAGGTACCGGAGAAGCCGCTTCATAGCAGCAAGGCGGGGCTCCCGTGGAGCATGCATGTAGACACAGCTGCTGCACGGCGTAGGAGATGTCAGGCCAGGTGAAGGTGAGGTACTGGAGCGCGCCAGCAAGACTCCGGTAGGCGGTAGAGTCCGCGGGGCCAAGCAACGAACCCGCGGCCTCTGACAGCTTGCCCTGAGTGTCGACTGGGGTGGAACAGGACTTGCAGTCAGTCATCCCCGCTCGCTCCAGAATGTCACGAGTGAACTGCCGCTGGTGGAGGAACAAGCCTGAAGGTCGGGGCTCAACAGTGACGCCGAGGAAGTGATGGAGCACACCCAGATCCTTCATGGCAAACTCTGCCTGAAGAGAGGCAATGATGCGCTGGAGCAGAGACTGGCTGGAGGCGGTGAGAACGATGTCATCCACATAGAGGAGCAGGTAAGCAGTCTCACCCCCCATGGTGGTATATGAACAGCGAGGTGTCAGACTTGGCCTCCGTAAACCCAAGAGTCAGCAGGAAGGTAGCAAACCGAGAGTGCCAAGCCCGAGGTGCCTGCTTGAGCCCGTAGAGAGACTTGTTGAGCCGGCAGACCAAGTCAGGGCAAGAGGAATCCACAAAACCTGCCGGCTGGCTGCAGTAGACGGTCTCAGTCAGAATGCCATAGAGGAAGGCATTCTTAACATCCAGCTGATGCATAGGCCAGAAGCGCTCGAGAGCCAGGGAGAGAACTGTGCGGACGGTAGCTGGCTTCATCACTGGACTGAAGGTCTCATCATAGTCAACACCAGGCCGCTGAGTGAAGCCCCGGAGAACCCAACGAGCCTTGTACCGCTCCAGGGAGCCATCGGCTCGACGCTTGTGCGTCCAGATCCATTTGCCAGTGACGACATTGGCACCAGGCGGGCGCGGCACCAGGTCCCACGTCTAGTTGGCCAGAAGGGCCGCGTACTCCTCTTCCATCGCACGACGCCAATGAGGATCCGCCAAGGTGTCACGGACAGAAGAGGGTACAGGAGAGACCTGCGGGTCCCCGGGTGTCGCTGCAAGGGCCCGGGGCCGCAGGACACCGGCCGCGTGCCGCGTCACCATGGGGTGAACATGACGCGGGTGTCGGTGAAGGAGCGGCGGGTGGTACACCGGCGGCTCGACATGAGCAGCGGGTAGTGGTAGAGACGACGGCGTGGGCGTCGACGGGGAAGGTACCACTATAGGAGACCGGGGCAGCGAGGGCGGTGGTGGCACCGGCACCGTGTCCAGCGGGGCCGGTCGCACGCGGCGCTGGTAGACGCGCTCCGGGTGGGCGAACCGCGCCGGAGTCACCGAGGACGGCGCCTCCGGCCCCGCGCAGTGTGCAGGGTCAGGCACAGGGTAAGGCGCAGCCGGACCCGCGGGGGACGCAGGGTCAGGCGCCGCGCCGGAGGGCGCCGGGCCGGCGCATGGGGCCGGCGACACGAGTGGCGGAGCAAGACCTGCAGGACAAAACGGAAATGGTGGCTGAACCACCGTGTCAGTGGGAGACAGAGAGGAGAGGTCAAGGTCGGAGGTGGAAGGAGGTGGTGGAGAATGGGAAGACGGACTCATCAAACACCACATGGCGAGAGATGAGGACCTGACGTGAGGTGAGGTCATAGCAGCGGTACCCCTTGTGATCCGGGGAGTACCCGAGGAAGACACAGGGTCGAACGGGGAGCAAGCTTGTGAGGAGCAGTGGCGGTGGTGTTAGGGTAACACGCACACCCGAAGACACGGAGGTGATCGTAGCGAGGAGGGGTACCGAAGAGAGCGTGGTGTGGTGTGGGAGCCGGACAAGCAGTGGAAGGGAGGCGGTTAAGGAGATAGGTGGAGGTGTGAAGGCTCTCGGCCCAGAAGCGGGCGGGAAGGGAAGCCTGGAGGAGAAGATTGCGCATGGTGTCATTGGTGGTGCGAATCATGCGCTCTGCCTTGCCATTTTGGGAGGAGGTGTAGGGGCAGGACATGCGCAACTGGACACCGTGGGAGAAGAAGAAATCCCGAGAGGTGGAGTTATCGAACTCACGCCCGTTGTCACACTGTACGGCCTTCACGGTAAGGCCAAACTGAGTAGACACCCAGGCGAGGAAGTGACGGAGCGTGGGAAACGCCTCAGACTTGGCACGCAAGGGAAAAGTCCAAGAATAATGAGAAAAATCATCAACCACGACAAGATAGTATCTATAGCCAGAAATGCCATCACAGGAGAAGTCCACAGGTCACAGTGTACAAGATCAAAAATGTGGGTCGCATGTGAAGAAGAGGTGGGAAATGAAAGACGAACATGTCGACCCAACTGGCACGCATGACATAAGTGCCCATCGTGAGCCCGAGTACATGGTATGTCAGAACTACGACTAAGCTGCATCAAAACATCACGGCCAGGATGTCCGAGACGGCGGTGCCAGGTAGTAGAGGAAGTAGATGCGGCGAAAGCAGCGGATGAAGTGGAAGCCGAAGGAGTAGGAGCAGACGGAGGAAGCCGAAGCGTGTAAAGGGGCCCCGTGCTGTCACATCGGAGGAGCGGACGCCGGGAAGCCAAATCCTTCACAGTAAGACCAGAGGAGTCAAACTCAACAGAACAAGAATTGTCAGCAGTAAAACGACGAATGGAGAGAAGGTTGTGAACCATAGAAGGAGCAACAAGGACATCAGGAAGACGAAATGAGCCAGGAGTGGAAGCGGAACCCACGGATGTGACAGGAATGCAAGAACCATTTGCGACCATGATGGAGGAAGGAAGAGACGAAGAAGGAGGGTGGACAGCCGTGAGTATACCGGGGTCAGCCGTAGTGTGGTAGGTGGCACCCGAGTCGGCAACCCAGTCAAGCCCGGTGGGTGGTGTCAGGCCCATGGTGCTGAAAGAGCGGGCCAGAGCCGTCGCATCCCAACCGGCAGGTCCTGGCGGCGACTGGGAAGGCAGGGCCCACGGAGCACCCGCAGGTGGTGGAGCCCACGGAGGAGCCGGGACGGCACCGGCGAGCATGGCCGCCGGGGGGCGAGGATCACCACCGGCACCCTGGAAAGGCCACATGGAGATGCGCTCCGGACTAGGGGTTGCTGATGGAGAGTCAGGGTGCACCCCCCCGCGGTGGCGCGGGCGTAGCCCCACGACCAGAGCCTGAACCACGCCCTCCGCGTCGACGACGGCCGCCACGGCCCCCCCACCCCCGCTCGGCCCGGAGGGAGGAGGACCAAGAAGAGACTACGGTGTTGGTGTGGACGTACGCGGCGGAGGAGCGGCTGCAAGGGCAGTCGAGGTGGACGAGGAGCCCGGCGCGGAGAGGGAAGCAGGCTGGACGCCCTGGGTGAGCTCCTCCATGACGAGGTCGTCACGGACCTGCAGGAAGGAGGGGAAGGGCCGCTGCCGGATGATCCAGGTCCGGAGGTGGCTGTAGCGGTCGCTGAGGCCGCGGAGGACGTTGAGGACCAAGATCCGGTCCTCCACGGGCCAGCCAAGGTCACCGAGGGAGTCCGCCATGGCCTTTATCCGGCGGCAGTACTCGCCGACGGAGAGGTCGCCCTGGACGAAGGTGCGGAAGCTGGCGTCGAGACGTAGAGCCCGGGCCTCGGCGTTGCCCAGGGACTGGCCCTCAAGCGCCAGCCAGGCACGACGAGCGTCGGGTGTGTTGCGGACGAGGTCGTGGAGGTCGGTGGTGATGGTCCCGAGGATCCAGGAGAGGACGATGCTGTCGAGACGATGCCACCCGGGGGTCTGAGCCGCAAGTGGGACGTCGAGGAGGACGTGGTCGTCAAGGGCGTATCGGCGGAGGGTGAGGACGACCATGTCCCGCCAGCAGGCAGTAGGAGGACGACTCCGGGTCGAGGACGACCGTGACCAGGTTGCGGATGTTCTGGACACCGCCGGCCTGGTAGTGGAGCTGCGCCACGAGCGGATCCGCCGGATCGGGGATCTGGAGAGGTGACACGCGGACGGCGCGCGAGTCGGAGGCGGCTGTGGAGTCATAGTACCCCGGGTGGCCGAGGAGCTGCTCCGCCTCGGCAAGCTGACGTGCCAAGGCAGCAACCGCCTCGCGCTCCCGCTCCAAGGCGAGGGCAGCCGCGTTCACGCGTGCCGCGCCTTCGGCGGCGGCAGCCCGAGCAGAGAGAAGAGCAGCGGCGTGGTTGGGGTCGAGGAGGAGCGCGCCCGGGGCCCCAACCGCGCCGTCCAGAAAGCCGGGCGCAGGCAGGGGTGGCGCGGGCGGCGGCGGCTGCAGGGGCTGGCTCGCAGCCCCGGGGGCGGCAAGAGCAGCCCCGGTCGGCAGCAGGCCCATGGCCCCGGTGGCTGCCAGAGCAGCCCCGGGCTGTGGCGCGACCAGGGCGGCCCCTGGTGGCGGCGGCGCGGCCCCAAGCGGTGGCGCGGCCCCAGGCGGCGGCGGATCGGCCTGGGCCTGGTCGGCCAGCAGAGGCGGCGGCGCAGGCCCTCCGGGCCAGGGGCGCTGAGCTGCGGCGGCGGCGGAGGCCCGCTTCGCGGCGGCTGGCTGGAGGCGCCAGCCCCGCCGCCGGCGGCCACGAGAGCCACAGCAGGCGGCCGGCCGGCCGCGAGCTCCGCCCAGGAAGAGTAGGGGAGGGGAGGGAAGGTGGAGAAATAAGAGGAGGAAGGGGGAAGAGGAGGCCGGCCGCCGGCCATGGTGGCCGGAGATGGCAGCAGCGGCGGCGGCGGCTGGGTGGGAGGGAGGTGAGGAGAGAGAGAAAAAAAGACCTAGCTTGATACCATGTTAGAATGAGTAGATTGGATTATTGGGCTAACCCTAGAAGGGTAGCTATATAGCAGTACATACATGGGCCTCATGGGCTTAGCCTCATGGGCCTAATACACACACTCTAACAGATAGTTTCAGTGCAATATACAACTCTTCCAACAGCTAAACCTTTTCTGCACAAAGCTGTCAATTCTCATTCTTGGGCAGAGAAATTTACCATCTCGCCCAACAGTCGCCAAGTAAGCACCATCTGGTGAAAAGGAAATGCCATTGATTGCACCTTGACAGATGTGCCACCTTGCAATTGGATTAGCCTGCAGTGCAATTTTAAAACGCAGAATGAATCATAGCAGTCGCAACATTAGGACTCAATGATATTAAAGAATTTCCAGTTAAGGGCATCTAGTCATGTTTAATTCTCTTGCCCACCATGCCTAGCCTTGCCTAGCAAAGTAAAGGAGAAAACCTCGATGATGTTAAAGAATTTCCAACTAAGGGCATATTTAATTCTCCTTCCCACCCCTGCCTAGCCTTGCCTAGCAAGGTAGAGGAGAAAAACACATGAAGCTATGTTTGGTTTAAATTTGGGCAAGGTGGAGATTCCCTTGCTTTTGAGGTAGAGCCAGATTAGCTCTCCTCGCCTAGCATGGTGTGCCTTGCGTAACCTTGCCAAGCAAGGAAAGGGGGGCAAGTTTGTGCAAGACAACCAAACATACCCTAACTCTCAAGGTATTTTGCAATTTTTGTCATAATAACAGCAACGATAACCGTTTCCACATGTATATATTTCCAGTATGACCTGCTGGAATGGTTTCAGTACTATTTGATAGTTGGTATTAACTGGTTAACTGATATCATAGAAGTAAAGACCACTGACAGAAAGGTCAGGCCAAGGATACACAAGTTTATGCTTTAATGTCAACTACCAAGAGGCAAGAATGCAGCCAACACGAGGACACACTTGTAATTGTGTCAGGTACTTATGATAGATATTTTGGTACATGTCAGATACGAAGAAAGGGCAATAGAGTGTTGCAGGAAGTCCAGGCACTCGTCTCCATAAAAAATTCCAAAAAAAAACATTTTAATAATACCCTGAAGTAAATTATGGAACATACATAGCCACCTCAATGCAAGCTTTAGTAAAAGAGAGAACATTTGGCTAGAGATACCTTATTCGACTTTGCATGTGAAATCAGCACCTGACTTTGATCCTTCACAGTTGGAAATGTCCAATCAGTATTTCCATCCTTGGACTGAATGTACAAAAGGAAACTTATCAGCAAAGTCTTAACAAAGTTTGATTACTTCATACAAAGTTCCATGAGCAATTGAGCATTAAGGGCTCACTTTGTCATACACGTACAGATTCCCATCAGCATGACTAACAACGAAAAATCCTTCCCGCTCTGGAACCCATGCAACACAAGTGCACCGACTGCAATAGATTGGTGTCCAAAGATCAATATATATAGTTACAATTTAACAACTGTGTAAAGCAAAGCATCCATCTACACCACAGAAATAGTATCTTCTGTTTTAACTGCAGCTTTGTAGTTGTCTTTGAACTAAGAAAATAAGTTCAAGTAAACTCTACCAAAAAATGATAGGAAAAAAATCCATTCAAATATCCTTGACAGCAGCAGGCCCAGCACATAATCAAGATTATCATCCTTCAGTAGTTCAACTGCCACAGCGATTTCAATCTAGTGGATCCCTATACAAGTATACATGCATGCTAACCAAAATGCTTCCCTTTAGATCTTAACTCCCTCCATTTCTCTTTAATGAGGCCCGATTTAATATGACACGATCTCCCAAATTACACTTTGTCCATTTATTTATTTTATATTATATTGTTTATACTTATAAAGTCGATAATTGGATAATACATTTAATTGAATTGCAAATATAATTGTATTAACCAAATTATTGGTCAAAGTTTTCATAGTTTGAATTATGATATGTGTGTGTGCCTTATAAAAGTGAATGGAGGGAGTAACTAGGAAAGAAAGTTACAACACCTTTTGACTTCAGCACTTCATGCAGTAAGAAAAACAAGCTAAAATGCAAGCTATTCCAAGGAAATGCATCAAGTTACTTACAACCACAATGCGGTAACCTTCCGAGCTAAAATCCCCTCAACAATTCCAGGACTGAGGGTCCTGACAACTGTTGGAAACACCAATCCCCCACTGTGTCATAAAATGACATTCTGGTTTTTTTTCCAATAGGCAGCATGGAGAAAGGTCATGCGTTGCGATTTTTATTTACACAGAGATGAAGGATAAATATTTTGCTGACGTCGATTGATGTTTCATTAAAAGCAGCATAGACATGTAAATGCTTTTCATTATTTGCCAATATTATTCGTAGTATCTTATTTTTTATTATTCATCAATATTATTTGCATTATCCACCAATCATAACCAGTACTGAGACTACCCCATAAATTGTACATATGCATGCATGCTCCTCCCACTTTTAGGTGAACACGTTCTAACCTCTAAAGATAATAGGTGGTTCAGTAATGAATTTGGGACCTTCTTGAAACTGTCTAAAACTCACAGGGAAAATCAAATTTCAGACATTTAAAATGAATGATAACTTGTTAGGTCATGCACAAGAGGAGCTTCCAAGTATTTGACCATCACTGATTTCAAGAACACCTTTCTGAATTATGTTGTAGATACGTTTCTACACAGTGATTGTCGAGGTTCAAATTTTGATCATCTTCATAAATGAAGGTTTAAACAGTGATCGTCCAGGTTTAAATTTTGATTAACTTCATAAATGACAGTTTCCACAAAAACTAACCCAAAATACAATGAAGTTGTCACTTCACATCTAGCATGTTAAGTTTGTCTACGCTGATGCATGCACCACAAGTTATAAGTCGAGAACTTAGTATCTTCCATGCATATGGGTCATCAATTCTTTTGCCAGTATCTCAGCAAATTGTAACGGATCGCAGTGGACCGCATGATGGGTATACTTGCATCTTACATTATGCTGATGCACCCAGCTTCAGTTTTTACTGACTTTTACAACTGAAAGGACCACTATCAAATAAATATTTAATACTTGTAAGGTAATTGTCAGACAAATTTGCCAAGCTTATTAAGGGGGGAATTGACACGTCACTTTTAAATTAAACAGTAAAATGAAAACATGCCTGCTGGCAGCGCCACCTTGACTTGGATCTTTGTCTTTGTCTTTGTCTTTATTAACAAAATGCTGATATGAAACGGGCTTCTTCCCAGGATCTTGCAACTGCTGCCTCAGTGACATTGAATAGACTGTAGAACGAATAAAAGAACTTAAGCACGATTCTTTAACTAATAAGCATAAAGCATTCCTAACTATGAAGCATTTGACATACCATCTCCTGAGAACACCCCAACGAGCAGATCGTGCCCATCCTTGGCCTCTGGATCAAATGCATGGCAAAGCGGGTTTGAGCTACTGAAGTGGATAGACTTTATTGGATCCTGATGCAATTAGCACGTGATCAGAGAACCACAGGACGCCAAAGTTACAAGCAACTTAGCATGCACGCGTGAAACAAGAGAAAAGGAAATACTTTGTCGTGTGAGTTGAGATCACTGATGAAGAGTGTATCCGCGGTATTGAATATGATGTACGTGCCCTTTCCATCATAGTTCGTCATGCCTTGCGATCCACTCGCACTAGTCGACACACCAACCCCTCCACCCATGCGGTTGTTTCCTGAGACAGCCCTGCTGGTACCATTGCCCCCAAAGCTAAGTGCCCGGCTCCCATTCCCAGTGCCAAGCAGTCTTGCAGCTGCAGACCGCATCCCACTACCAGCGCTTGGTGTTGAAGGCGTGGAACCCTGTCCTGCTGGCTTCTCCTTCAAATATGCCACCGTCATCTGGCACAATCAGAACAAACAATTGAAACTGCATAAAGGGTGGTTAATGTACACATCACAACAGAACCGGAAATCACAGAGTCATGAAAACACTTAGGCAAATATTTGATCTATGCTAGATTTAGAATTAGCAAACGGAAACCTGTGTGTCATTTGCATTTTTATTTTTCTAAGAATGGTAACTCGAAATATATGCAGAGGGACTATACAAACATGAAACATCAGACACTAATCTATGCTGCGCCTGATCCAATCTATGCTGTGCCTAAAAGCTTCTGTACATATTCCGCATAACCAATCGAATTCCCAGCGCATCTACAACAACTCATCCAGAAACAGCACCTGATCAGGCCAAGTCAACCCACATCCCAACCCAACCCAACCTCGCCATCCAATTCCCCATCCATCCAGCAGAGTGATATATCGATAGCCCCACACGGCGCATCGAACCCCGCCCCCCTCGCTACCCTGACCCGAACGACGGCGCCGTTGCTACCTGGGAGACGGTCTTGCCGCTGTGGCCGTAGTGCACGACGGCGGGGGAGTGCGTCTTCTCGTACTGCAGCTTGTGCCGCCCCTCGGGGGTCTTGAAGTAGGTCTTTAGCCCGCCGGCCCCCGCGCCGGCCCCGCCGCCCGTCCCCGCCGCCGACGCCATGGGGGCGATCGCTGACCGCCGCCGCCGCAATGCCCACTCACCGACCCCGCGCGCGTGCGCAGGCAGACGAGACCGCGTGAGCGGTCACCGGCTCATGCCCCCGCCGGTGACGCGAGGGGTAGGGTTTTGGAGGCGGTGGTCGGATTGGGGATGAGATGAGACGGCGGTGGATGCGGGAGAGGAGAACGGAGCCTCGGACTCGGAGGAGCAGAGAGAGGAAAAAAAAAAAAACAGTAGATTATTTTTGCGGACTCTTCCTGTCGATAGAGAAATCCATATGGCGTTGGCATCGGGGGCAAAAGGGAAGAAAACCCTTTCGGGTTAGGACGAGACAATGCGTTCATTTTGAGAAAATAAAAAATGGAAACAATAAGTAAAAAAATGCTTATAAAAGTTGACTTTCACAATCGCCAAACATGCCATCAGTTCACTCATGTGAGGTGTGAACATCTCTGCGAGTCTTCCTCAAGGTAAAGCTCTAAATTATTGTCGGGCGTCATTTAAGTACAAATGTTTTTTTGTGTGTTTTTAATCCGCAAAAAATCTGAAATCTTCTACAACTAATAATAAGACTAAAGAGGAGATATATTTTTTGGTGCGACATTTGCTTTGGTTTTTCGTCTGCCATCTGCCCTGCGACTCTCCGCTTCCAACCCCACGCACACGCTCCTGCGAGCAGAGGTCGAATCCCACCAACACCCAACAAAAAAAAAACGATAGCCGCCGCCACCACCGTAGCCGCAACGTCCATCACGCGCCACCACCGCGAGTGCTGCCTGGCCGCCCGACGTCACCAAGCCGCGACCCGAGCGCTGCGGGCCGGCTCCGCGCGGACCACCTCCTAGAGGCCCTCTTCATCGCCAGCGGCGTGCCCCCATACAGCATGCACTAGCACGTCGACAGGATGGAGCACATTATCGTCAAAGAGGATGTCGCCATGCGCCTCCACTTCGAGGACCTCCATGCCCTCGGCAGGTACCAGCATCCCAGCCCCTCCTGCCGTAACACCTCAGTTCTCCCAAACCCTAGCTATCAGTATTCGGATCCGATCTGATCCATTAAAAAACATCCTATTTTTCTTCACTCTTCTGAAATTGGTGTTAAATCTCTACATCTCTATGCTCCCATTGCCGACCCAGATGTAGATGGGTTTGAGGTATGCTTTCACTTTTAAAAACCTGTGTTGTATATGTGTATATGTTCTCCACTAATACCTGGATCAAGATCGATGTTCTCGATCTCAGAAATAATAGTGTTGCTCTCCACTAATACCTGGATCAAGATGTTCATCAAACAACATACGTAATAAGGTTGTGTTCAATACAAATATTGCACCCATTCTTTATGATGCCTTCTCCTTTAATTTTTCCATTCCAAATTTAAACATTACCAATTCATTTGGTTGATTGCCCTTGAGGCAAAGTACTGAAATCATCAGCCTTCCAGTGGCAATATTGCTACTGAGTTTTGTGTAGATAAGTGGGAAAGAAGGGGTATTTATTTTATGTGTAGACTATACCCCCGAATCAAAATATCAAATAGGCTATGAATTTTGGTTGAGAGAATGTAATCACTCTGCTGCACTGGTTATGTCTAACAGGAAGTGTTCATCGCTCGCAGTATGGTCTATGGTGTTCAAATTCATATGCTCCCGCTATCCATATGATGCTTGGTCTCAATGTTTCTATATCGTAAACTGATTTAGTATTGTCAGTGCCACTGCAATCATGCTGCCAGAAACACGTAGCAGAAATCTTGAAATGATGTTAGCGTCCAGATGATCAGTCTTGAACTTGAGAAATCTTGAACAATTGTTCATTATGTAGTCAATGCTTCTGATTGTTGTGTATTTACTACATCAATGATTTAACTCATCAGCCTATAACTACATGTATTACGCCTGCATACTTTTTTATTTTCTTTTTGAGAAAAAGGTTGACTCACATCGATGATGCTCAGTCAGGCTAAACATTTGGATATTTATCCAGAGGAGGTATGTATCCAGGCCAGTCCGAGGTCCATATCAATGATGCTCAATCAGGCTAAACACCTGGATATTTATCCAGAGGATGTAATATTGTAATTTCTGCCATCGAAAACAAGCTGCAACCTCCATTGTTGATATTGGTTTGAGGCTGTGCATGCTTATAAATCCACAGATGAGCGCATGATGATCGAACAAGGACATCGACCTGAACATGCATCCAACCAAGGTAAAGATGCTTTGTGTTTTCTACGGTTCTAATTAAGCTGCATCCTCTAACTCTGGTTCCTGAAATATGTGTAGACTATACCATTTCCTATACTGTATGATTGTCTGAAATTATGGCTTATCTATCTGCCAGGGATGAAGCAAGACAGATCCATTCTGCTATCCTGAAAGTCCTTCAATCTCTGTAGTTAGTCTCCAGATAGAGAAATCAACATAGCATTTGTGCCTGGATGTTATCATCGAATTTGAATGTTCCTTAAAGGTTTTCTCTAAAATTGGTGTTAAAAGGCTCAAACTTTTAAAATGCTTTTGGTGGAATATATTAAAAATATCCTGTTTAAGCTGTGATTCCAATTTCATGTCAATCAGAATTGGGTATGTTTTGTTGATTTTGTCAAATAGATAAGTTTGTAATTTTCTCCGTTTAGTCTCCAGCAACAGCTCGTGATCTCTCTGTTTTGTTTTTCCAATATGGATCAGTCTAGCAGCAGCTTAACACTCCTTTCATTTGTTTTTCAGTGCGTCAGTCTACAACAGCTCAACTCTCCTTTCTTTTCCAGACCAGATTTTACTTGAGTTTGATGTTTTAAGTAGTTTTGATAATGAGTTGGTATGTAAATCTTTGCCTTGCTCCCTGGCCATGCTGCTGCTGGATGCCATGGACTGAAAAACCAGGAGGGGAAGAGAGATGGGCGAGGACGGGTTTTATCGGATTTCCTCCATGTGCTGCTGTAAGGTAAGAGTCTACTGTTGTATTCACTATCACTTGGTTTTGATTTAGCACACGGATTATACCTCTCTCTCTCTCCCCCTCTCTCTCGCCCCTTGCAGGGATGCTGAAAAAGTTAAACTCTCAAGTTATGCATCTTGTCTAATTAACTTGTTTTTTTTTATTCTGGTGCATTAGGAACAAACATGATGATCTCTCATTTTTTTAGTCTTTTATTGTGTTTAAAATTTTTGCTCCCATGTGGGGATGTATATCATGAGTTAAATATCAAAATTTATCGAGCTAGGAAATTGCTGTTAATTCTTAATATTATTTGCTTGAAGTTGTGGCATAGATTTGTGAGAAACTTAAACTACATAAAATATTATCATTACGTGTATTTAGTTTCACAGTATTATTATTTTATCATGCGATCCCTATAGTTTTAGCATAAAAGTTTGGACGTCCTGTAGCAAGACACGGGCACGCTACCTAGCCCATAAGAAGTTGTTGGAGATTATTTTTTACTAAAATCTATATTTTTATAAATCTATATCTATACCTAATAATAAAGTGAGAAGATTTCTAGCGGTCTGGATTTTTTTTTGACTGCCCCTCCCTTCGTTGCGCCCGATTTCTGCCCCCGCGCCTCTTCTTAACTACTTAAGACCGTAGGACTCCTGGCGTAGACTCTGGTGCAGATGTTGTAGGGTCACAAAAGAAGATTAACTTAATAGTGAACTACCAATTTTCACTTGGCCAATCTATAGAATATCCAATTGAGCAAAAAGTGACACTATGTTTACATCTGTAAAGGCTTCTTCCAGTGTTTCTCTAGAGACTCCTTCTGCAGGAGACTTCCTTACCTCTAAATAGCTAGTATATCCAATTAAATCAACCTTGATTAAAATGGAGAACTGTAGTACATAATTGCTATATTCAGAAATAAACTTGGCATTTACTCATGGTCTGCAAGACTGAAAATTTTTGACAAAATGAACTTGCAAACATGGTACTGGTACAGTGGTACGTAGTCATTGGTACTGCATCAAAAGATAAGAAAATCAGAACCCTGTCATCTAGGGAGTTTGTGGAAACAGAAAAACCATTCCTAAGACAATGAAGAAAAGAAAAACAATGTAAAAAAACATATATTATAAATCTAAAATATGGCTTAGTATTTGGAACAATTGAGGCAAGGAATTTGGTTAACATAGTCTGCAAATCTGTTGTACATAACTGAAAATTTGTTGCACTGAGAATATCAAAACATACTGAAGCTAAGCCTATGCTATGCATTAACTCTTATAGAGCAGAGTAAAATCATAACTGGATTCTAATTGGCATGATGTACCTCAAGTAAAGACCTGTAATCTTTTGATACAGGCAATGAGAATATCAAGACATTCTGAAGCTAAGCCTATGCCATGCATTAACTCTTACAGAGCATAGTAAAATCACAACTGGATTCTAATTGCCATGATGTACCTCAACTCCTCAAGTAATCTTTTGATACAGACATTAAGAATCACATCTTTACTGAAAGCAAATGTGCCAGGAAGGACTAATTCAGAGTAAGAACTCGATGAATAAGTAACATTGAAAACTAATAGAAAACTGATATGGGATAACAATTTTGTTAGAAAATAGTTTGCTAGAATGTTTCACTAAACAGTTGGATGCTTAAAAAAAATGCTCACTAAACATACTCTCATTGTTACTCATTCAACCATTCATAGTGCCAGTTTTGCATTGCTGGAACTAAATTCTTGATTGAGCAAAGTTCTGTAACCTTTGAAACACAAGAATCAATGTGTGTGGTAAACAAATTTAGCAGGAGGCCAATCTCAGAGATGCCTTTGCACATATCAGATCATTGTATGTTTGTCTTTTTTAGCTTTGCTTAAGGAAATAAGGAACTCGTCTAAGCCTTTCAGTCAACTTAACACACTCACCAACATGTTCAGGTGAACAAAGTACGCTCTCGCTGGATTGTGGATACTCTTCCCCGGCAGCAAGAGACATCGCCCCCACCACCTTCCCTCGGGTCCCTCCCGATCTTGCCAAGAACCCAAGATCCGACTGCGATAGATCCGATGGTGTCACCAGCGCCGAGAGGGAAGGATGCGCATGCGGGGGACGGCGGCGGCAAGGCGGAGTGGCTGATCTACGCCTTCGTGGCGCGCGGCACCGCGATGCTGGCGGAGTACACGGAGTTCACCGGCAGCTTCCCCGCCATCGCCGCGCAGTGCCTGCAGCGGCTACCCGACGGCTCGTCCTCCGCTAGCACCAGCCCTGACGGCCGCGGCGGTGCGCCGGTACCGACAGCGACGGAACGAGCTCATGGCAGCGGGGCCCGTGTGGCGACACTGGGCACGCGGGCGAGGCCTTGGTGTCGAAGCTCGCGACGAACGGTCTTGGCGCATGCGAGAGAGCCCGGCGGCGGACGTGAGCGGGGATGAGCCCCAGGCGGTGGTCGATGAACTCGTAGTGGAGGACGGAGGAGTTAACCTTGATCTTAACGAGATCGATAGCGATGGTTGGGACCTCGGCGATGAGGACGCGGCGGAGTGGGTTGGCCAAGCTGGCGTCGGTGTCATAGAGGTTGAACTTGGCGTAGTCGTCCAATCGTCGTTGAGCTCGCGAATCTGAACGCGGAGGAAGCGCCGGGTCTGCGACGAGGGTGAGGGACGACGAGATGGGGACGGAAACAATAATGAAGATGCGGGCGTAACGATACAGAGGAATCTCTGGGTTGGCTATCCTAATCAATCACGACACCGACCCGCACGGTAGCGCCGTGGTGAAGCCCAGCAGACCGAAAAACCAGAACAAAAAAGGTGACGAAAAAAGAGGGAAGAAATCTTCCCTCTTAAGACATACACATTGATAATTAACAAATGTGTATATTTCTGATGCATCTGAAATGTTCAAGAAACTAGATAAGGAGAACAAGTCATTCACTCTAATGCATTATTGGAAAAGGTTAAAGGGTCATGACAAGTGGGAGGCGAAGGTGAAGGAACTTAAGGAACTGGTACAACAGAAGAAAGCGGCCAACAAGAAACAGAAGGTGCATCTAGATTCCACTCCAGCATGTGCAGATTTGACGTACTGCTTGGTGCATCTGTTAATTGAGTGCATGGTGCTGTTGCCAGCAAGGGTTGCTGCCTGTAGGTACTGCTACCGGCCGGCGAGTGCTGTTGCCTGACTAGTGCTGTTGGTGACAGGTCCTGTTGCAGCTCGCGAAAAAAAAGACAAAAACTGAGTGGGCCACACTAAATATTGATATTTTGGAAGTCTAATATTGGATACTGTTGAAGATTTAGTTAATTTTTCCTCCTAATATATCTTTGGGAGTTGGAAAACAATAAGTTTTTGAAAGAAAAAAATTAGGAACTCTCGGAGATGCTCTAACCGGCTAGGAGTTGTATTCTATCCTTTCCTTATCGCGAGCGTCAGTTAGAGCCGAGCGAGCGAGAGCAGGAGAACACAACAGCGCACCACAACGCCATGGATGACGACGACTTCACCTTCCCCATCGTTGCTGCCGTGCGGGGCCTGACGGCGCCGGAAGGGCAGCTCGGCCAACGCGACGATGACCCGGTGCCGCGCCTGCTGCAGCTTCCCCCCGCTTCCCAGTCGCAGCCTCGCCGAGGACTCCCCTCTGTGGCCGTTCGTGAGCTTCGTTCCCACGACGACGACGACAACACGACTGAGCTGTCGTCACCGTCCCCGCCCGTGATGGCGGCCTTGGAGGCTCTGGATGGCTGTGGTGTTTACTGTTTAGGCTGGGTAATAATGAAGTGTGATTGCCCCCAAGTTGTACGGATGCATTTGCCGGCACAATACTGATTACTGCTATATTAACGCGCGGACCAACTGTCCGTCCGGACGCAGCCGTCGATGTTCCACCCATACAATATGATCTATACTATTAGTACAAGCGCTATACACCTGTTCGTACACCCGCACGTATGCTTTTGTGGGCCCGCTGCCTCTTGTGTTGTGCATGTCTGCTAGTGCTGCTGCGCGTTCAGACCTGCTATGAGCGCAGCGCACCTCTACTGCGCATGCACGTGGAGCGGTCGTGACCCGCTTTACTTCCACGCCTAATACACTTTGGCGCATATTAATATATAGTCCTACTCTTTGTTTCAAAATAGATGTGATTATGAGATACATATTAGTCAAATTTTTTTAACTTTGAATTGAACTTATAAAAAATATGTGCACATTTATATCTCCAAATAAATTTATTATGAAAGTATATTCAACGATTTATCTACTAATACTAATTATATATTATAGATATTAATATTTTTCTATATATATTTGGTTAAAGGATAAAAGCATTAGACTTCTCGGAAAGTGAGAATGACATCTATTTTGGGACAGGAAGATATGGAACAGATGAAATATTTAAAATATAAGCTTGCAACATATATATATATATATATGATCACTGCTACATGTAGATAAAACACTTGTAACATATGTCTAGAACAGTTGAAACACTGAAAACATGCACTTTCAACATACATGTATAGCCACCTGCAACATCCAGATAAAAATACATGTAACATCGAGATAAAAACAACTGAAACATTAAAATCATACGCTTGTAACACACGTATATAATCATTGAAACACATGCAACATCGAGATCTAATTTTGTAACATCTATCTAAAACATTTGCAACATCTGAAACACAATTAGTCTTACCGCCCCTAAAAAATGTCGTTCTCGATTTCGAGAAATATCTTTGACTAAATTTATATAATAAAATATTAATACATAATTAGTATTATTAAATAGATTTTGAAATCTAATTTTTTTAATAAACTTATTTTGAAGATGTAAATATTAACCGTATTTTTTATAATTCTAGTCAACGGTGGCGCATGGAGTTTACTGGTGCGCTAGTAAAGTAGGGAGCACTGCGCGACCTGGACCAGCATGTGCATGTGCTCTGCGCGAGCCTGGAACACCCGCCTGAGACACCCTAACGAGCATGCACTTTGCAGGGCTAGCAACGTACGAGTAGCTACTGTATAGGACTCAGTGTGGAGACGTGCTACTGCAGGAGTGTGCATACGCGTGCAGCATAGTTCAACGAAAAAGAAAAAAAAAACCGGCGCGGGCATCGGGGAAGGGCGGCACGCGGTGCTGGAGTCGCGTCCGGCGCGTCCGGACGACCGGGCTGTATCATTACCGTTAATTCATCTATTGGGTCAGCTCATTATGTGAGAAATTGGTTGCTGCCCCTTTGATGAGTGACGCCGACAGCTGAAGTGTTGTTTTCCAGCATTTACCTGCAGCTACTGCAGCGATACTCTCTTCGTCTCATTGATTATGCAATTCTAGCACAGTAGTATGTTTCAGTGTATCAACTTTAACCAATTATAAATAAAAAACTATAAATATTTATAATGTCAAATAAACACCAATAGATTAATTATAAAATGTATTTTCATAATATGTTAATTTGAAGCTATAAATATGAATACTATTCACTTGAAACTTGGTCAAATATGAACTATTTTATTTGGCACGCAATACGAAGTTGCATGTTTAAATGGATGGAGGGAGTATTTGTGTTGATTTGTTTTTTCTCACGCATGATGTTCCCCCGTAGTTCCTGATTTGTTTCGTAGTTCCTATTTTTTATAAGATTTCTTAATTTTTCCTGTATAGAGATCAACACTTTTAAAGTTATTATCAACTTATTATGTGTCAACGTCAACCACACCAACAGATGGTGAAGAGCGAGGGCAAATAAAATAAAAATCGGTTGCAACGCACGGGTACTTTTACTAGTTATAATAAAAAAGTGTCTTGGGATTACTAGTAGGCCCCTTTGGATCTTTACATTGAGTCCATTCTAATAATTATGATTTATGTAAGATTAACTAAACTAGGCGGGGGACCCGTGCTTTGCACATGAGTTTTCTTTTTACCCGATAAGGAGCAACAAGTTTTGGTGGGACACGTTAAGAAACAGTAAAGGATATTGGCAACAGTTTATAAACCCATTAATAAACAACAACGGGCATTGGTAACAGTGCAGGACCCAGTAAGAAATAGTAGCGGGTATTGGCAACAGTGTAAAGCCATTATGGAATAGTAATAGGTGCACTATTCATTGAACAGTAAAATGAGTCTTGGGAGCGCCCATTAGTGTTAGTGTACAGTAAAATAAGAGTGAGGGGGTGGTATACAACTTTATGTGGATACGTAGATAGCATATATTTGTATACTAGAGTTATAGTACAAGGGCAATACTTATACGCTGCATTTGTATTGTAGGAAAGTGAGTTAAAAGGGTTGTCATAAGTTGTAGAGTACAAACATGGCGTGAGGGTGATGCTTCTACAAGCTCTGCAACATCACCACATTGCTTCGTCTCAAAAGATGACGCTAACGTATCAATTGGTAATGTGGTTGTACGATGATCGTAAACTCACCAAGGCTTTAGAAAATGAGATGACTAAAATAAAGAAATTAAAAAAACTCATTTCTAAAGTACACATGTAAATAGCAAAATCATTTATTTTATGTCATTAATTGTTCACATGAGAGACTAAAATTAACTCATGAGGAGCTTAGTGTTGCTCACGAGAACTTGGTATAAGATCATGCTTTCTTGCTAAGTGTAAGTGCATTCGCCCCTGTTGTGGGTTTTGGATAATTAATGACAATCAAATTAGGGACTAACATGTTGATTCAAGCATACATGCAGGTGTTAGTCCATTGAAAGTTTTGATCTGTTGATATTCGGTGAACAAAGCACCCTCTAAATTTCTTTGGATGGAAGCGGTTCAACTCAAGTGGCTCAATAGATTTCATTTTATTGCTTGAGTTATAGGAAATGCCGCACTATCAAGAGGGATGCAAATCAAGGTAGCTAGATGGGGTTAAGAGTGCTCATGTCGGTCTAACTTATGCGCTTGAGAGACACCTTTGCACTCATGGGCACTTAGAAAATTTTCCTTTCTGCCTGGTGCACCGGTAGTACCGATGGAAGTCCACCGGTGGTACCAGTAGTTCAACTGGGTGCGCAGTAGACGCAGTTCTTTTGGCGGAAAAATGAACTGCCGGTAGTACCGGTCTTTGACCGGTAGTACCGGTAGGTCAAATTTCCACCCAAACTTGAGTTCACTCAGTTGGCGGAAAAATGAACTACCGGTAGTACCGGTGAAACACCGGTAGTACCGATAGGTCATTTCTCCGCCTACTTCTCCGCTCTTCTCTTTTGGTGGAAAATTGAACTGCCGGTGGTACCGATCTTGGACCGGTAGAATCGGTGCCAACCGGTAGTACCGGTAGGTCATTTTTTCCGCCCACTCTCTGCGCAACTGTAGGCGAGCTCCAACGGCTAGAAGGGTGGACCGGTAGTACCGGTGACTCCACACCGGTAGTACCGGTAACGCTTCGTGAGACACTTGTATAAACAGCTCTCTCTCCTTCACTTCTAACCGTTACCCACTCGATTCCTTTGACTCACCAGCTGAGAAAAGAGCTCCCAAGCATTGACTCACCCTCTCTCTCTCCCTCCTTGCTCCTAGATCTAGATCCATGCAAGATTTGAGTTAGGAAGTGAGATTTGAGAGTGGAAAGCTTCGATCCACTACTTGAGCACTTGGATCCCCTCTCTAGCCGGCTTGGTTTGTGTTTGTTACTCTTGGGTTCTTGGAACCCTAGCCGGCTAGGCATTCTTTGTGGTTGCCCATGTTGATTCATTTGTGAGGGCACCCTGAAGTGTTTGTATCACCCTTTGATCTTAGTGGAAATCTCGGGCTAACCTTTTTGGTTGCTTGAGGTAGGTAAGGAGGTGGAAGAGACTCCGACCTTTGTGGTCACCTCAACAACGAGGACATAGGATCTCCTTAGTGGGGACCGAACCTCGGGATAAATCTTGTGTCCCGCGTGCTTGTTGTTGTTGAACTTGTTTACTCTTCGTACTTGTTCTTGGTTATCTTGTATTCCTTTGTCTCTCTCTTGTTCATAGGTTGGACCAGGTCGATCTACGTTTTGGTGAAGCTCCAAGCCAAGGGAACCTTATCTACATCCTCAACATCATCTAGGAAAGTTGGGGTAAAACTCAGATCTGAAATCCAAACTCATATTCTCTGATTTCGTAGTTTTAGTAGGGCACCGGTGATACCGGTCGGTTTGCATTGGTAGTACCGGTGATACTTCATCGGTAGTACCGGTCCAAACCTGCTGTAACAGAACCGTCTAAATCACATGGCCCACAGGCACCTGTCATTGTCACTAATGACTTCTGACAGCCGGGCCCGTGTCCCAAATGATCTAGACAGCCCTGCCGGGTTACGTCAGCACCCGTTTCTCTGACAGGATCCCATTGCGAAGCTATTACAGGATTACAACATTTCATAATAAAATACATCAGAGTAAAAGTGCGGAAGGTTAAATAGTACTTAGATTACAAACCGGTTGTTCAAATAGAATTCAAATACAGTTATTACAAACCATAGTTCAAATAGTAGTAGCAGTAGTAGAACAACGACATAATATAATAAGATAGATAAAACACGGACCCTGCCCACAGGTCCTCTTCACTCTTCTTCACTGTCCTGAATGATGGTTACGCAGCAAGGGGCGAGACAAATCTCCTGCTGCTGACTACCTGCAACGGGGTTAACAAACCCTGAGTACTGGGGTACTCCGCAAGACTTACCCGACTAAGAAAAGGAATGAGACTCAGGAATGCAGGCTGAGGGTAGTCAAGGTAAGGCTTTACCAAGAGTCAAGATATTTTGCGGAAAGAGCATTACTAATCCTGTTCTCAATAATTTAATAATCCTTATTAATAGTCAATAGTAATAATTCACAATTCTTTACTAATATGTCCATCAAACCAATTTACTTATTCATTCTCAAAAACCTTCTACTTCCGAACCACTTTTCGATGTGGGTGTGAGGATCAAGTCTCCATAACCGAGGAGCAACGACGATTCGAATCGATTAATACCCAGCTGGGGATCCCTAACCACACTGCATATGTAGCACCTAAGCTTGCACATACCAACCCCGTCTACCACGGCTTTTCTATCCCTGAACCGGTCCTGCGCTACCCGAGAGCACAGTAATCCTCTCGTCTCTAGGCACGACGGCCACGAGGGTACACGCTACTCTCGCCATCTCTCCACTCCCAGTGCGTGGTTGTCGGTTCAAGCAATAGAGCGACCAGAGATAGGGCTTTCCGTAGTATGTGGCTAGTTGCAAAGTCTTGATCACTAGCAGGCCGACAACGAACAGTTCCCTAATACTTTCCGTTGGATACCATGCATTGGGACTCTAACCCAAATACCCTAGGTACCCACCCGGTTTTCACACCCCTTTTCCGTTGGCGACGATAAGTTGGGACTCTAACCCTAAACATATGACCACCATCCGGAAAACCCGTCCCTATTGATGACAATGGACTGGCCAAGTACACTGTCCAACCAATGAAGACCATACCCTTCCCTTTCAATGATTCATCCTTTGCATACTATCATATTTCAAAATAGCATTTTTATGCAAATCTAAATCAATTAAGCAGGGCTAAGCATTTTTAAATATTTTAAATATACCAGGTTATCGAGGGTAATCAGTAGTCAAGGAAAGGTAATGCATCAATAGGTTAACACTCAACTCCTATTAACCTAATGCAGTAGAGTAACTCGATAAAATATTTTTAAATACAAGGAGGGACAAATGCACTGGGGCTTGCCTTGAAGCGTGAAGAGGGTGGGATCCGGATCAGTGCCATAGATGTCGAAACCCTGAACCACCTCCTGGACAACCTCCTCAACAGGTACCTCAGTCTTCACGTCCTCGTTTCTGGTCACTACACGTATGCAATGATGCATGCTTTATTGCGATGAAATGATACTGAAGTACAAGAACAATATTAAACACTACTCTACCTAGAGTACAACTTCCCTTCACGTTAAGGTTATGAAGTAATCTTCACTAAGCAAGGTGATGTTTTCCCGCGCTTCATTTTATTGACCATTTTAACGGTCATTAATGACCACTACCAAATCTTAAAAACACAAATGAGCTAATAACAGAAAGTACTACCCTAGGATACCCTTGGTCATAGGGTGTTTGACCAAGAGCAAGCAATCAACCCTCAAGTCACACATTACCTACTCATTAAGGTTTATATCTTTTTTATCAATCAATAATTCAACATTAGTTAGCTAACACATTTAATTAGTTTCAAATGAGCCCAAACTTTACCAACAGCTAGATTTCACCATAAAACAGTGCCACAACAATTTTTATGATTTTTGGAGCAACACAAAATTTATTAAAATTAATCAAAGTCGTGTTTTCTAATTAAAAGGCGCAATTTTAACCTCTGCAGAAAGTACCCGAATACCACTTTTTATATTTTATAATATTCTACACATAACAGAGAATATACACAAATATTTTCAGGATTTTTCATGCAGTGGATTAATTCACATAAAAATACAAATGTGTAGCACTATTCATAGGAAAACAAAAATGGAAAACATTTGGATAATTACAGGGAAAATGGAAAACGAAACCAGCCCGAGCCGGCCCAAAATCACCAGACCGGCCCAACTGGCCGCATCCTGCCGCTCCTCACTCGCTGGGTCACTGGCAACCGGGCCCCGCCTGCAAGTCTCTCCCTCTCTCCCTCTCTGCTCCCCGGTCATTTTGACCGGGAACCCGCCGGCGGTTGACTGACCGCAGCGCGCCGCCGGCGACCCTAGGCACCAAACCGACCACGGAACTAAACTATATAGACCCCAGCGCATCTACCGAGCTACAACACTATGGGGTTACGGGCATGAGGTACTGCCGGCCTCGATCGCGGCGGCTCGGCCGCGACGGCGAGCCGGTCACCGGCGAACATGAAGCGACAGCGCCAAAACCGACTCAAGAAACAGATTTGGAGGCTCACCACAACCTTGAGTGGCTCGGTGGTAGATCCCGAGGCGGTGCAGTGAGTGGAACTCGACGTCGGCGGACGGGAACGGCAGCACGAACCGGGCGGCGAACGCGTGTTCCGGCCAACCTAAGATGTCAAACACGAAACCAACTCGAGTATGAGATTCCAAAGATGAACGAGGCATGGGAACACAAGGAGAGAATAGTCCGAGCTCACTCAGACGGGCTGGACATGAGCGGCGGGCTGGCAGGTGGTGCACTGGCCTGCCGCGAAGTCGACGGTGTTCCGGCACCCTCAGGCCCCTATAGCTTGCACTACTAGGTGGAATCGGAGTGCCACAACACAGTGAGGTTATGGGCAAGTTGAATTGGACAATGGCTAGGCAGGAACGACGAATTTGTGCCCCAACAGAAACTTGGCCGGAGCGGTGTGGAGGTGAGAATGGCGACGACGAGGGGTAAATAGAGGAGGGGACAGGCCAGAGAGGTCGTGAGCCGTCCCATCTGCACGATGCATGCCAACTTGGGTAGAGGAATGGCCCGGACGGCCGGCGGAGTGGGCAGGGGCACGCCGGCGACGTGGCCGGACGCTTCGGGTACAGAAGGTACCCCCCTACTACAGTGCTAGTACTACACCCCAAGCCCAATACAATTCAAATTACTCAGATTTCCGTATAACAACTCAAATTTTTGTCAAAATAAAAGTTATAGTACTCTTTGTACTGGTCACTTTTTATTTTTGAAGTATTTTCAAATTCTGCATAATTTTGAAACCATTGAAAAGGGGGCAAAAGTGGTTTTTAAATTAGATTTGAAATTTATAGAATTTCTCCAAAATTTTCCACATAAGTTGAAAATATGTAAATATGAAAGTTGTTCAACTCACTGAGTCCTACAACTCCTATTAAGGGTGTTTTACTAGATTCTTGAAAATTTGTAAACTGAGGTTTCAAATTTGAATTTCATGCCCTTGTTTTGAGTTTAATTCAAATTTATAGTGCATAACTTCAAAACCTCCAAAAATAAAAGTTGTTCCATTTTAAAATATCTACAACTTTCATTAAGACACTTTCATCTGATTCCCAATAGTTTTTGAATTAGGGTTTTGGGGTCATATTAGGGTTTAATATCCATCTCCCTTTTAAATTCAATTTGGATTTTTCTTTTTAGGGTTTAATTACACAATCAATATGAACACCATCAAATAACTCTAGGAGCCCTAAGCACAATCATATTTAGATGATTAATTTAAACATGATGACATGGCATTTTAGTTACTCAGTAATACCAGAGGTATTACACCTACCGGTGGTACCGGTTAGGTATTTGACTTCCGATTTGAGTTTTTGAGTTTCAGGTTTTTAAATACGCCTATTCACCCCCCCTCTAGGCCAATTAGATCCTTTCACTAAGAAGATTTCTAATGAAGAAATTAAAACTAGTGAGAGCTCATTACTTGGATCAAATGATCAATCCCATTTTACTACTAACCCTTATGATATAGCAACAAGCATGTATCGACCTCTTGTGATGATCTATTAGTATGATATGCCCTTCACATATAGATGTTTGTTCTACTTCTATGTCTTATGGGACTAACTTTTTCAAAGAGAACAATGAGCTCAAAAGAGAAGTGAAGAATTTGAGCAACAAGATAGAGAGGTGCTACAACTCAAAAGTCACTTTTGAGCACATGTTGAAGAATAAAAAAGGCTATAGTGAGAAGTGTGGTGTGGCCTTTAACAAGAAGATGATAATGGGTGAAAGAAGAAGAGAAAGAAGATGAAGAAGCAAGAACAAAAGAAACTATCTCATTTCATGTGCTACCCTGCCATGTGATGGATCATCTTGCTTATGCTTGCCCCAACATTGAGAAGCTCGAGATGAAGAAGGAAGGAGAGAGGCTCAAGCATGTCAAGTGCTCCAAGTGTAAAATTAGAGGTCATCTTCCCTCTATGTGCACAAACAAGAGATTTGTGAAGCAACAAGATGAGCCTCCAACAAAGCCACAAGTTGAGAAAGAAGAAGCCCCAAAATCAAATCAAGATCAACCATGAATATAATGGTGATGATTTCAAGAAAAAGAAGAAAACAAGAAGGGGTGGAAAAGCAAGGCATCCAACCCATATTCAAGATGCCAAGATGATGAGCAAGAATCAAGAGAAGAGAAATTTGGCTCACATCAAGTGCTTCAAGTGTGGAGGTATGGGACACTTTACCTCAAAGTGTTCTACCAAGCTTGAGAAGAAGGTTCAAACAACTCAAGAGAGATGCAACACAATGATAAGCACAACATGGCCAAGGAAGAAAAGGCTCAAGCAAAGAGGAAGTGTTACTCATGCCGAGAAAGGGGACATGATGCAAATTCATGTCTCTGGTAAAACTCCTAAGTCTATTTCAATTGATGCAAATGTTATGCTTAGGAAGGATGGTAAAGGTACCTCATTTGTCGCTATTGCAAAACATCCTGCTATCCATTTTGTGACACTTTTTGTGCAAGATTTGAAAATCAAACCATTTGTTTAGTTATATTTCCTTAACAATTTTATTTAAGCTTTGTTCGAAGCTTTAAAAGTTCCAATTCTTTAGCGAATATTTGAATCTCTACAACTAATAAGGCTAAAGAGGAGGCAGCTTTTTGGTGCGACATTTGTTTGGGGTCATCCGTCTGCCTCCCCCTTGCGATTCCTTGCGCGCCGACGGGTGGGCCTTCCTTCCCCGTGCGAATCACGCCCGCGCCGTCGCCCCTCCACCACGCGACGCATGCCCGCGCTTCCGTCGTCTCTCCCTCGCGCCGCCTCCGGTTGGCCGCAGTGACCGTCGCCCCGCCTTCCGTGCTCCTCTCCGTCCTCTACCGCGCGCTCACCTCCGTCCTCCAACGCCGTCGCCGTCACCGCCGCTCTAGCCCTACCCCCACCCGCACCCCGCTCCTCCCCCATCTTTTGGACACAGACATTTTGAAATCTCCCATCCACCACCGCTCGCCGCCACGTGCGCCATGTCGTCGCGGCAGGACAAGGAGAAGGCAGTGAACGTGCACACTACTAATTTTTAACCCTTGCGCAACGACAAGAAAATGTGGCAATAAGCCCAATTCGGTTGCAGAAGGTTCATGTTGCAACCAAATCATGTGCGTTGCCAATGGTTGCAAAATGTCACGTTGCAATAAGGTATTGCAACCGTTGCTAGTTTGCCGTTGCAAATGCTGGCGTCTATTGCAACCATAGTGCTTCGTTGCCAAGCATGGCAATAGGACATTATAACAACGTTCATGGGCGTGGCAATATAATGAATTGCCACGCCTGCCTCCCTTGCTAAAGGTTGTTTTCGCAACGATAGCTAACGTGGCAAGAAAAACATTTTGCCACTCTATCATTTTGTTGCCAAAGGTGTTATTGCCACGACCGCCATGTCATGGCAACAATTCCATTTTGCCACGTATTGTTATTGGTTGCGAGAGCCATATGTTTGCCACGACCATCTTACCGTGGAAATACTACCATTTGCCACGCATTTTAATCCGTTGCAAGAGAATATGTGTTCTTGCCATGGCCACCATGTCGTGGCTATATTACCAATTGCAACGCAATTATATTCATTGGGAGAGATTTTATGTTATCACCACCACCATCATGCCATGGCAATACTAGCATTTGCCACTCAATTTTTTCATTGCCAGAGTGATATGTTTTTGCCACGATCATCATACCATGGCAATACTATCAGTTGCCAAGCAATTTTATTCGTAATTTAAAAAACAATAAATCATTACAAAAGCAATTGCACTCATATATTAATTATAATCAATCATCACTCATTCAACGAAAAGACAAACCATTGCAATAGTATCAACATAATCGAGTGTACAGTTCACTCAATCTATTTCACGAATTATTAAAACTTGTAGCAGTACAAATTTCCTATCATAAAAACAAGACTCAAGAGTTTCCTTGCAGCGCAAAATGTGATCGCCTCCGCTGTGATCCATTGATTACGTGCCTCGAACTCAAACCTTGTTCACCTACTGACCAACAAGATTGGGATATTAGAAAAATATTAGGTTTACTACTTCATGCCCAGAAGGTAGAGTTAATGGAACTAGTGCACAGAATGTAAATAGTCAAAACAATGGAAGGTGTGCTATCAATTTAATTAATTAAAATTATATTTAAAAATAACAAAGCCTATTACTAAGTCTAGCACTCTATGGACTAGTTGCAAACAAGTAATGGAATAAAATGCTACAGCCTTATCTTAAGAAAATAGTGATAATGTGCTTAAAATGGCATCAAGTAATGGATTAAAATGCTTAGGCTTTATGTGCAGTAGGTCAACAACAGCAACAAGCAGGGTAACTAACTGGTCGCTCTTTTATTCCATACACCGAACAAAGACATGACATATATAAGATAACTTCTTTTTGTAAAAACAGATCAGATAGGCTGCCTATATTGAAATAAATAGGATAGGAACAAAGACATGCCATATTCTATCCAAATTCAAGTAGTCTAGTTGTATGTACAGAATGCACAAGAAATATTTCAGCATTTTGACTCCCATGTGTTTAAATCATGGTCAAGGTATTGATAGGGGAGAAACAGGTAATCAGATGGGAGTTATAGGATTACTGATCCAAAAGCAATGAACCTTTATTGGAAATTCTTTGGCACATCAAAAGTATCAGATATAAATAGAATTGTGCACACCTCCATCAGTTTACTGCCTTGATAAGAAACATCACAGATTAATCAATCAAGTCACTCCTCACTTCCAGTCTCATCCAGGAATCTCTCTTACTAATTAAATTTAGTTTCATGGCACAATCACATTTGCAGTTCAGGTGGTTATCATAGTTATTAGAGAGATCCAGGACACCTGAGTGTATGGATCCATTTGGTAATGATGCATGCTGAATATTGTTCAGGTGGATGGTAATCAACTAGTCATTCCATAAATTGTGAGCCGTACTGAGTTGTAGCCCTGTAGAAGCAATGTATATAGTAAAGGCATCATGTTTTTTGGAGATTGAACCAACCTGAGTCAGGCTGTGTGGTACTCATAGGCATTTGGTCAGCTTTGTAAGATAACCTGTTTGGAGCTGCTTTCTCTGAATTGGCATTGTGGTTTGGCCATCTAGGTTGTTCTGCTCATGAGCTTCCCAATGGCTAAACTCTGTAAGTAATATGCGATTAATCCTGGGCATTGAAACTGCTAAGTGGTGCTGCCCTGAGAAGCCAGCAGTATGCATAACTGACCAAGGCCAATACTGTAATGCATTAATCTGAGAACTAGTCAATCAGAAGTGTGTTCTTGACAGGGTATGGAGTAACTGCAAGTTATAGATAATCTGAGAACTTCATTCATCAGTATTTATTTCTGCAATCCAGATCCAAATAAGTGGACTCTAGAGAATATTAATTTGTTAGCTTTGCATCAATAATTTGTAAATCATTGAACCAAGCATGCAGTACGTCCTGAAATTATGTAGTGTGTATAACAGCACAACAAATTTGGAATTCTCATTTGTATTCTTATGATATATCGTTCTTGTGAAATGCTATTTTGGTACATATCATTCCTAGTTTTTCTTGATCAACAACTAGAATATTGTCCATCTTGATCATTGTCGGAATTATGTGTCCATGGCTCCATGCATCTACTTGAACACACAAGCTAGGGTAGACCAGGAGCAAAACATACAGACATGCATAACCATTCTGTTAATTGTCTGACATGCATAACCATTCTTGGTCATTAACAATAGTTTTTGCCTTTACTGGTACATGTCTTCAGTGCTTATGTCTATATTAATTATCTTAAAATAATGCCCTGCTGGTAACCATTCTGTTTTATTGAAGGATCCTGATGACATTGACGAGGATGACTATTGTTCGTCCTTTGACTTCTTCACGGATTCTAATGCCCAACTTTCGGAGTACGAAGAAGAGGACCAGCTGAGCTGGACAATTCAGAGCTGCAAGAACAAATTCAACAACTCAATTGATCACTGTACTGAAAAGTCGAAGGTGAAAATGGATGAATATGCACAAAGGGCAATGCTCCGATTTAATGAGTACATGGATAGGATGTACTATGACATCAATAGCGGCAAGATGGCAAAACCGAAGTAAAGCCAAAGAAGGGAGAAAGGGTCGTCCTGAAGCAAGCCAAAGAAGTGCATCATGATATGGGTGTTCTCTTTTGTACATGTAGCTATTAGTTAGCAGGGGGAATCATGGTGTGTTGGTTGATGGTAGTTAGTTTGGAACAAGTAATCTATATTTGGCAAGTGCTGGTAGCTGTATTGTCATCTGGTAGTTATTCTGAAACAACTAATGTATATTGTGGCGGCGCCGTGGGCTCTTCCTGCAGGGAAGGACGGCGTGGCGACAGGGGACGGCGATGTACGTACTAGGGAAAGAGACGCCAACAACGGCGCTGTAGGGAAAGAGGCCACGACGACTACGCCGGGGAAATTCGAATACATCTAGTACCAGATTAACTAGCTAGATCATGTCTCAAAATCTAAACATATGATCAATTACGTATAGGTTTCTGTGGCTTTCAATGACACAAAACACATGTGTAGGATATATAGTAGTAAGCGTCTATTCTATGGAGTCCGAGGTCCAATGTCCAGACTTGGTGTTGGTTTTTTAATAAATATTATTGTATTTTTATTGTTTTCACTTCACCATTGTATTTGGAAACCAGATATCAACTTTTTACTTTTAATTTAACTATATTGTACTCGATTTTTAAAACTTTTTAACCTTAATTTTACTACTTGAGGTTTCAATTTTTATTTTTATTTTAAATTCAACCATGGTGCTCAACAACCTAGCATATCGCAACATGTAGTTTTTCGTTGGCATATGTACAACCTTTTGCAACGATTTATTATTTTGTTGCCATATGTATAACTCTTTTGCAACAAACCGAGTATTAAACACAACGAATGATATCCGTTGCAACACAGGCATGTTATCGCAACCATCAACTAAAGAGTTGCAATATCGTCTTGGTATTGCAACGCCAACAAAATTGCTCACAACGAAAATCAAATCGTGGCAACAGTGACCACTTATTGCAACCGTGTTACAATGGGTTACGATACAACTTACTTTTCACAACATTCTCTATACTCAGGCCACGAAACAATTTGCGTGGCAAAAACATCAATCTATCGCAACAAAAAATGCACATGGTTGCGAGAACACCCTTTATTGCAACCAAATCTTGCCATCGCGATAGAAAACCGTGGCATTAGGGTCAAAAGTTAGTAGTGGGCGCAGGTCCTCCTCCGCTGCAGGTACGTGCCACGGGCAGCCGTCGATTTCTCACTCACTCTCTCTCGCACGCGCGAGTCGTCGGTGTTGGCCCCCAAGCCGAACACATCTAATCTCTCCGCCGCCCTCTGATCCCCGCGTGGCTGCTTCCGCAGTCCGTTCAGTGACGATGAGCTCAGGAGCAACGCGTCGCAGGTACCTGCAACGACTACCCGCTGATTTGAGAAAAAATTGCTTTGCTTTGCTGCGACTGATGTTTGCTTTGCTCGTTGCAGGTACCTGCGACTGATGTTTGCTTTGCTCTGAATGTTATGTGCGCCGAAAGTTTCTCAATCAATAAAAAATTTGCTTACATGCTGATTTGAGAACTTGGCAAGCAGCAACAAAATAAGAGAAGAATGATTTCCTTATTCTAAGATTTAATTCGGATGGCAATCTAAACCTGTAGTATGCCTGCAATTATATTCTAACTATTGATCCTTATGAGAGTAAAATAATGGATTGGTTGTCTTTTTTTTTTTAAATACTTGGATAACAATAATCGCCATTAGGTTGTAAATTTGTGGGGGTAAACCTAAATACTTGAGCTGCAGAATTGTTAAACTTTCGTCATGGAACATGACTGTACGTGGAGCTTATTGCGTTATAAGGGCTGGAGACTTTGCGGGTTGGATCTTATCATGTCAGGCAAATGGCAATGGAAGCAACGTGGTTGTGCCATGAATTTGCAAACTCATCCTTCTATTTTTTAACCACAAACTCATCCTGCTTTCGTCATTTAGAGATTGTGAATACAGCGAGCAAGGTTTTTTTTGTTTCCAGTAAGCTTTTAAATGGATCACATAGAAGGTTGCATTGAGTTTGACAGATCATCCTGCTTTCAGTCATTTAGAGATTGTGAATACAGCTAGCAATGCACATCTTGTTTGTTAGAGGGTAATCTCCCCATTTTCAATGATTAAATACAAGCAATGGGTGAGTCTGGACCATGTGTCGAAGATTAAAAGAGTGAGACCTTTTTCGATCTTATTTTTGTTTGCATAGTATAGTACTTGAGATAATCTAACTTACCGACATTTGTAGCTGCTATTCTTGCTAATTTTAAATCAGGGACATGAATCTAATAATTCAGAGCTTCAGAGCTTATATTGCAATGCTATATTTGCATCCTTGAGTGGATGCATATTTTTCTCTGTTAGATTCAAAGCTTTTGGGAGTACTACCTATTTAAGAAGGCATTGCTAATATTTAACTAACTGTTGTTATAGTAACAAAGCCAATGCTAGGATTAAGATATGAAAGCAGTTTTTTAGTCATCAAGTTAGTGTGGTTATACAAAGGCATGTAACCGTCAATTCATTGTCGTCTGATACTGGCAATGCCAATTGCCAAAAATGGCCATTATGTTCTGCAATCTACATGGAATTTATGTCATTGATTCGATTAAACTTTCTGATCTGTTGGAGCAGATGCACGGAAGGCATGGGAAATGTCTCCTGACTCTTGAATCTTGATTAGCAGACAAGGTTGGGCGAATTATGCAGGTTTGGCTCTAGATCGCCGTCCTCTCTGAAGAAGAGGCTAGCTTGCACAGATCAGCTCTCGAGAACACATTGCTTGCTCTTACATCTTTGATTGGTTTGTATGTATTAGATTTTTTGAAGGTGCTTTAGTAATTAGTTTGCTTGGTCCAAGGCATACTGGCCTTTAAAGTTCAAATTTCCTGTTGATTTGTATGTGAAAAAAGTGGGTATAGAAGTATATTTTACAAATGTAGCTTTGTTGTACAGAAGATATTGGTTGATATTGGTTACAGAAGTATATTTTACAAATGTCATTTGCATCCTCGGCAGATATTGGTTGATATCTTTTTATCCCTGTAATGGCATCATCTTTACTTGTGAAGATATATTGGTTTTGCCTCTACTTGTGGTATCTTTTCCACCTGACATGATCAATGCAAATAGTAGACTTAACTATTCATGGTCCTACTACCCTTGATTTATTTGTCAATTTTTCTGTTTATTTACAGAGCAAGTTCAAGTAGTATATTATTATGTTAATTTAAATGAGATGTTCAATTATTTCGTATTATGGTGCTCAAGTAGTCTTTTGAATGATCTTATTGCCTTGTATTATGAGGAATTCTGTAAACATATTTAGTGCAGTATCTTAACTGCCATTATGGTACACATAATTGATAGATGCTAGGCCAGAAACCTCAGTAGTACATGCCATAATTGGCATCAATGAATTTCAGATAATCTTATGGTTGGTTTTGTGGTGAAAATCAGTTTGAGTTATGGTCATCATGTCCAAGATGTTGCAGGTAATCCATGTATCATTAATTCATTTCTTCATCTCTCTATCTCTATATCCCTTCGACAGTGGAAAATCATGAACATATGCATCTTGGCATTTATGAAGTGCGATTAATTTTCTTCTTATGTAGTAGAATTATATTGAGGACACGTTGAAATTTTTACTGGTAGAAATTTTGTCAGAGAAAATTTTAGAAACAGCCTTATTGAAACATTGGTTTGTGGTACCTGTTATTGTCTTATTGGTAGGTAATGATTTCAAGCACATGCTCACCGCAACAAATGTGTTTTTGATGGTGCAGCTTCAAGTGTTGCAGGTGCACTTGCTGTAGCTGAATATCAATGAAGGTTCTGGTCTATGGCTGGGCTCGAGGACTGTCGTGCTTAGTTTTTGTCATGGGCGCTTTAGTTCTGGAGCAGTCGGGTGTTTGAGTTTTGAGTTGCGTATGGTATTTCTGTACAAACTAAAACTAATTCTGTATTCTGTATACCTTCGATACAGATTAGCTATGTGACTACCATATGCTTTTCTTGTTCCTTGATCAGATGCTTCATGGTAACCGATATAAAATATTATCTTAATCGCATCATGGAAATGTCAGTATAGTAGATTTTGTGAGACTTTGACACCACGCTCTTGATGAATGTCAATTTCACAAACTTTGTTTTTGGATCAATGTCAATGTTATCTTTGGTATTTATCATTATCTTATCAGCAATATATGAAGTGATTTTGACTCATATATTTCATATTTTATTTTAAATTTCAAGAACAAAGTCTTGTGTAATGTCTTTATGTTTACTAAGCATAGGCGGACCCACCCATAGGGCGGGGTGGGGCGGACGCCCTACCTCCCCTAGGGCAGGATCCCTATTCCCCGGCCTTGGAGTGCCGAGCACGGACGGCGGACCGGCAGAGCGTGAGGTTGAAGAAGACTGTTATCGCAACGGGAGCTCCTGCAACTGGAGACCGGAGAGTGAAGACGTGGAATTGTGGGCCTTTGAGGGACTCTAGACTGGGCCTGGCTTGGCCATTGGCCCATGGCGTGGCCCATGATGTGCCTGCAGGAATCAGGCAGGATGCAGCCTGCCAGGCTGCCCCTCGGGACTAGGGAATAAGCGCATTAATTATTGATGAGTAGGAATCATTTGTTTATGTTTAGTATTGTGTCCTTGGTGCTTTGTTCTATAATCATGATTTTTATCTGATTTTAGCAGTACGGACCATGATATTTCAATTTACAGGTATATTTTCTTATTTGAATTGTGCGTTTGCAAGTACTAGATAGTTACTATTAACTACTCACTTCTGATCTCCTGTTCACAGTGAGTCTCATTTTCGTTGATTTGAAATTTGAGCACTTCACACTTGAGAACAATAAGATCAGCAAATTATATTTACTACAAACTTGGAGTACACTCATATACTCTGTGTTGAATGCATGTTATTGTTGTTTCGCCAAAAATTTATAGTTCAAGACCGCCCTAGCTCATTTCTCGGGCTGGGTCCGCCACTGTTACTAAGTGTTGCTGACCTTATTTCATTTGAGATAAATACATGTGGACTCAATTGAAGTTTTGGCTTAGAATGATTATTTTTTGAGATTTTGTGCAACCTAGGATTGGAGTTGTTGGCCTTATTTCATATTAATAGAGAATTGTTGATGCCTTAAGTGTTAGTCTTGAAATTTGGTATTCATGATTGAACCATGTATTAACGAACTTTACCTTTTAGATTAAGTATATGAAGTATTAAATTTTACATTATCGTTATCTTATCATGCGATCTACTTATTTAGTACAAAAGTTTAGTTGTCCCGTAGCAACGTAAGGGCACGCTACCTAGTGTAAATAGAAACATGGATCGATGTTCCACTAGGGTGCACAACTTTTATGCGCCGTATATATAGCAAACATTGGGAAAACCTAGTATGTATGTTTGGCCATAGATGTTAAGTGGTCACAATTGAACTATCTAAAGGTACCACGGTGCATTCACTTGACACATCTAGCATACTACACAGGTGGACCCTATTACGTACTTGCATTACATCCCTCTAGTAATAAAATGGAGGGACACCTCCAGAAATAATTTTTTGTAGTATTGATATCATCTATGAGTAAACATTAGGATTATCATGCGAAGTGAGGGTTTTCTGTGCAAAGGCTACAAGGTAGGGTTGCGAATTTCATGGGAGCCCTTCACTTATCATGCCCATAGAGAAGCAGAGTAGTGAGCTCCTTTAAGGTCTTACAAAATTTATGAAATATTTGTGAACTGTCAGGAGTAACGGAAATGGACTCCATACCTTTGAGACATCATTTGTGAATTATAAACAAATCGTTAACACTACGGTGAGCATTCCATTCTCGTGATCAGTATACTAGTATTATACCCAAAAAGTGTCCAAATATTTTGTAAACTTTACTAGAGATGGGCATAGACATGATGCATCCCTCCAACAAATAAAAATTTCATACCAAACTCAATTTAATTTAAAAGATTAAAAGGACAATTCTTTTCTGAGGCAATGGAGGGATCTCTAGGAAAACATCCCATAATTTCGTAAAACTCAATTCAAATTAAAACAAAATTAAAATGGCAAAATCAAAAGTCAGCATTCTGTCACACGACGGAGTAGGCGTTCAGGCTAGCTGCACTGCCGTCCGCTACGCCCGTATGCAGGAGCACATAGCAGAGCGACGAGCCGCAACGCTGTTCTGCAGGAGCTCCTGTACGCAGCCAGTGTCGATCTGCTATTCCTGGCGAGCTACGTGGACGTCCGCTATCGCGCGCGGGAGGGAGACCGGAGAGAGAGAAAGGGGAAGGAGAGAGGAGAGATGGGTCAACTTGTTGAACTAACTAAAAAATGTTATAACTCATAAACAAAAAACTAAATTAAATGCCGATTACACCATTAAATTCGTTTCAATAAATCCTTCAAAATAATATCTCATATGGATATATTTAGATAAAATTTATTTACAAACATGTGAACCCCACTGTAGATAGAGAATGATATAGAGTATGGATAGGTGAGGAAGAAAGTGGTATAGAGGAGAGAATCTCGATAACTAGGATGAAATATTTCTTTTAGAGGATGATGAGTGCGGATAGTCTTAGAGTGCGTTTAGATGCAGTTGCAATTTGCAATTTTGACACTGTAGAAGCGGATGATTTTTTCCAATAAATGTCCAATCATGGTCCAAATAGGCTTAAAAAATTCGTCTCGTGAATGTATATACAAACTGTGCAAATATGCAAATATTTTGTCTATATTTAATACTACTATATATGTGCCGTAACATTGATGTGATTAGTTGCAATTATACAGTGTACATTAGGCCTTACGGGACAGTTAGTCACATGGGCTGCAAGGCTTCTGATATTTTCTTGGCCCCAGTCTAGGGCAACTTGTCTGTTGTCTATATACTATACTAATACTCTAATAGTTGACCAAAACGATACAGCGACGTCACAGTCACTGTCACAGCTCCAGCTAATTACAAGGAAGGAGAGGAGAGGAAAGGAAAGGAACGGAGAGAAGTGATTAAGCTAGCTAGATCGAAAATCCATGGCGGCCGTGCTGGAGAGCGCATCGACTGGGGTGATGAACTCTGTGATAGAGAAGCTGGGTGCTCTAATGGGGGAGCAGTACGAGAAGCACAGTGCCGTGCGGAAGGATGTGGCGTTCCTCAAGGACGAGCTCAGCAGCATGCACGCTGTCCTCAACAAGCTCGCCGACATGGAGGAGCTTGACCCGCAGACGGTGGAGTGGCGGAACCAAGTGATGGGCATGGCATTTGACATCGAGGATTCCATCGACGCCTTCAAGCATCAGGTAGGTGAGGGCGCCGCCGCCAGCACTGCTGATGTTGGCTTTATCGCCAAGATCCGCCAGTACGTTAGTGAACTGAGGGCGCGCCATCACTTTACCAAGCAAATCCAAGAGCTCAAGGGTCGGGTGATTGAAGTCAGTGAACGCCGTAAAAGGTACAAGCTTGACGAAGCTGCGGCCTCTAGCTCTAGCTTTGTAACTGTTGACCCTCGCATGGCTGCGCTATATACAGAGGCAGGCAACCTTGTCGGCATAGAAGGTCCAGTGGACGAGATTGTCAAGTTGTTAAACAAGAAGGAAGGACATGGAGATGCATCATCACAGGGTCTGAGAGTGGTATCCATTGTTGGGTTTGGAGGTCTTGGCAAGACAACAGTAGCAAATGAAGTGTACCGTGGGATTCGAGGGCAATAGCACTGTGAGATGTTTGTGTCAGTGTCTCAAAGACCAGATATGTTGAAGCTCCTGGGTAGGATCATCCATAAAGTTGGAATGCCACAGTTGAATCATATCGTTGAAGTGGAGGATTTGATTGAAAACATCAGAGGGTATCTGAAAGACTTAAGGTGCCCCTCAATACTCGATTGCTTCTTTTCATGCTATCTTTCCAAACTGTCTGATTGACATGTACAATTTGTACAGGCAAAGTATTGAGCTTAATTAGTTTAAATTTCTTGTGACAAAATATTCTTTGGTTGCTGGAATCTCCATCTTAATTCAGCTAAAACTAATGGTTGTCTAGCTAGTGTAAAGTAGTACAAATGTCTAATTTTAGTAAATGCGAAAGATTGCAATAGATGTAATGTTTTGAAAAAAGAGACCGAAATTTAAAGAAGTTTAAGGCACCATGGAAACTACCTCTGATCAACACTTCAACATATTATTTGCTCCAGGCCTGAAAAAACAAATGCTATGTGAAAGGGAAGAAGTACCCCCGCAGATATAGAGTCATATATGGGGAGTGAAAAAAAAAAGACAGAGGAGAGACCGAGAGAGTGGGCTGTCTTTCTTCCAAACCAGACTTGGTGCCCTTTGTGTTCAACTCATAATCACTATCTAGGTATTCAAGTAGCAATATGGCGGGTGGGAAAGTGCTAAACCCCCTAATGATATCCCCACCTCAGTGAGTAATTATTTCGTTACCTCCCTTTTAACTCCTGCAGCTGTCTGCTGTGGGAGAGAGCCCAACTCGCGCATGCAAGGTGTAATTCTTTTCTGTAACACTCTCCTTATTATCAATGAAATGCCGGGTAACTGAATCTTTTTTTAATTTAAAATGGTAGCAATATAATGCCTCTTTACAATAACTTAGGCCACTACATTGTATCCTCTGTTTGATTCCATGAATTACTTTTGAGCCAGGGTAAAAATGCTGCTATCTACATCGTGTAAGGATAGTAGAGTTTTCTTATTCAGAATATGAGATAAATGTGATTATTCTCTTGGACTATTTGAATATGTTTATCTGAACTTCAATTCAAACTAACACTTACTCGATTTCATGAATATTGCAGTTTATTTTTTTGTTATTGATGATATGTGGGATACATCTGTGTGGGATATTCTTCGTTGTGCCTTGCCAGATAATCATAAAGGCAGCAAAGTAATCACAACTACACGAATTGAGACAATTTCTAAGGCATGTTGTAGCTACCGACCTGAGTTCATTTACAAGTCGAAACCTCTTGATAATGAGAACTCGGCCAAACTGTTTTTTAGCAGAGTTGGATATGTTTGTTCTCAGCCACTGAAAGAGATTTCAGACCAAATATTAGAAAAGTGCGGTGGCCTTCCATTAGCCATTATAAGCATTGGCAGCCTTTTCGCTAGCCAACCAGCCAGATCAAGGGAACAATGGAAGTTTGTGTGCAGTTCAATTAGGTCAAATTTGAGAGAAAATCCAACTTTAGAGGGAATGAGACATGTACTGAAACTTAGCTACAACAATCTTCCTCTGCATCTGAAGACATGCTTGCTATATATCGGCATGTATCCAGAGGATCACTGCATTGAAAAGGTGGACCTGGTGAGGCTATGGGTTGCTGAAGGTTTTGTCGTTAACTTACGTGATGAAGATGTAGAGGAAGTTGCTGGAAGTTACTTCAATGAACTTGTCAACAGGAGTATGATCCAACCTACATACACGGGCTACGGTGAGGTGTTGAGGTGCAAAGTGCATGACATGATTCTTGACCTAATTAGACTGAAGTCAGAGGAAGAGAACTTCTTGAGGGTGGTAGACAATGCGAGGCACATCCACATGGCCCTATCATCACAGAGCATGGTTCGTCGGCTCTCTCTTCATTTGTGTTTTGGAGAAGATCAAGACACAGCTGCTGCAACAAGCTTAAGCATGTCACATATGCGCTCATTTGCTCTGTTTGGCAACACTGGCTTCACACCTCCTATT
This sequence comes from Eremochloa ophiuroides, assembly GCA_038502445.1. NCBI lineage: Eukaryota > Viridiplantae > Streptophyta > Magnoliopsida > Poales > Poaceae > Eremochloa > Eremochloa ophiuroides. The sequence continues at coordinate 20,026,418 of JAHLJS010000007.1, read as the reverse complement.
TCTAAATTCAAGCACATCCGAGTGCTGAATATGAAAGATTGGCGTGCTGATGGGCATGACAGTATTGATCTTACGCCAATCTGCAAACTTTTTCAGCTAACAAATCTGAATGTTAGTAGGGAAGCACGCCTGCCAGCCCAAATCAGGAACCTGCAGTGTTTGGAAACACTGGAACTGAATGAGCTTGATGGAGATGTGCCGTCAGATATTGTTCATTTGCCTTACCTGCGGCATTTTGTTGTTCCTTCTGGTAAACGGCTGCCAGACGGAATTTGTGTGATGAGGTCCCTACATACTCTAAGGTGCTTCGATGTTGCCTTGAACTCGGTGGAAAATTTTAAGGGCATTGCTGAACTTCTGAACGTTAGGGATCTTGAGATTTCGTGCAGCGGCACCACCCCTCAGCAAGGAATCATGGACACCTTGTGGTATTCTATTGCCAAACTTATCAGCTGCAAACTGAGGGCTCTAACTTTTCCATCCTTCCCCAAAAATCTGCCTCCCCCGATTGTTGGATTAGATCGTTTGGCCCTTTCTCAAGCCGAGCACCATCTCGAGGTACTTGAGGTTTTTTTAACTATGTTTCCCCAGGTGCCAAGCTGGATTGGTCAACATTGTAGTAGGCTCTCAGTTTTGTCACTCACAGTTAACATGCTGAGGCAGGATGACGTTGATCTACTTGTCCAGTTACCACACCTGTTGGAACTGAAACTGAATATTCGAAAATGTCCAAAAGAAAGAATCCTCAGTGACAGCAGCCCAGTGGCATTCCCAGCTCTCAAGTCGTTCGCATTCTCATGTTTCTCGCCATGGTTCTTCTTTGGGGCACGGGCTCTGCCTAATCTCCATACGCTCATCCTGAACCACCATGGGCGCGGACTAGAGAATGTGAAGATACTTGAAGGCATCCTGCACCTGCTGAACCTCAGGGAAGTCCATGTTGTCTTCACCAACGGTTATTGTGATGGCACACCAATGGCAGGTATAACGGAAGCCGATGCCGAGGCTACATATAGGAATGTCATCAGCATGCGCCCAGGGAAGAGTGGCATCAAGATCTTTGTTAACCTTTTCTGCTTAGTAATGCCACCCCCGGCTTTCCATTATGATTCTGACGATGGCGCGTTTCTGAAGAGCCAGTGACTGAGGTACCCAAATGCGACCAATTTATCCTCCATCAACACAATACAGTAATTCTTTTCTTTTGTTTACATACTCGTGTTCTTTCACAACATGTTTTGAATCGATAATGGTGAACTATTCAAACCTAAATCCATGGCCATCTGAGCGCAAGTGTGTGCAAATTTATCTTCTTCTCAAACGAGAATGTTCATTTGATGGGTACTGAAGTTACTGAGTTGGCTTTTTTTCCTGTGAATTGTTTGTAGTTGGTAAATTCATGCGATTGCCATCTATGCGGGATTAATAATGGGTGCTGTAATGGAGATCGTAAATGCTACAACCCCAAGTGTCAAGACACTCATGGGCCGCAGCCAAGCAGGCGCACCAAGGCCCAATGTCCGAGGTCCGAACCACGGAACCTAAAAGTGTCTAGGCTAAGTGACTAGAGGAGACGTGCATGTGTTACCTAGGATTGTAATAATGCCTATATTTCAAACTATCATTGTTGCATTTAAACTATTTATAATATAACTTGATAATTTTAAAACTTATTATGTTATTTAGTGCATGGATAACTAATTATATAGCAAACACTATAATTGTTTACAGAATTGATAGACGGTTTTTACTGGATTGTATATGATTTTTTATTTGTTTGGCATACGATGTAGTAAAAATTCTAGGTCCGCCACTGTGTAACCATTTTGGTCGCCGGCTTTGTCCAGATATATAGGGTGTGTTTGGTTCCTTATAGTTCAATCCCTCTTGGCTCACCTCATCCATATACACAGAAAATAAGCACGTTTGGTTGCATGGCTCCATGGTTTCAGCTTCACTGCAGAGCTTGTTCCGACGGATGCAGGTTGTAGAGGATGGGCCCACACGTCATCCACACATGCTAGAAAAGTTCTCCATCCGCTCATGCACACAACCAAATAACATATGAGTTTTTTTATCCGCTCATGTGGCCTCACCAAACGTCTTCTTTTCTCCTACAACTACCCATACACGATATATGATGCAACCCCCATTCAACAACCAAACATACCCATAAAAGACAGAAGGAGAGATGGGAATTTCCTTAAAAATCAAAGAGATGCTGGGAGAGATTAAGTTAAAACCTATTCGCGTGTTGCTCTCCCTTCTTTGTTTCACATTAACACTTGGTATCAAATTCAACCTTCCTTGCTCCAATTTGAAAATCCCATTATCCCATCGATCTGACTATGGTGTGCTGTGTTCGAGCTTAGGCATTATAGATTCAATTTACACCGGCGGTAGTTTTAGAAAAAACCGCTAGTGAAAATTTGTATCCACTAGCGGTTCGCAGGCATGGTCCTACACTATGGTTTGTGCTAGCATGAATCACTAGTGTGTCTAGTTGGATATGTTCACAAGATGACTTTTAGCAAGTGGTTTGAAAAGATATATGCCTTGTGAGGGTGTTCAAATAAGTTTGTCTCAAGATTGATTCAATTTAAAGAAGTTTAGCTCAGTGTTGAAATCTGTCCAAAATTGCAAATCTGAGCTAGATGTGATAATAGCCATGTTTGAGTGATCAAATCTTATTGGATTTGCTTGAAAGTTGAATGCATGCTCTACACTTATGGTATTAGTTAATGTGTAAATTTCATGAGTATTGAATAAGAATTGCTTCAGGTTTGGAGTGGATCTTGTCAACACATGTGCAACAGTTTTCAGTATGTAGCAATGATTGAAGATGTGATGGCTGACAGTCCATATGAAGTTAAATGAAGCTCAAATTTTTACATCTGCTAGTAAACTCATTGAAGCACATCTCCACAAAATTTTGTGACAATTGGGTATGTACTTTGGAAGATATGATCTATTCTTTGAAGGGTACAGAATCTGTCAGAAAAGTGATAATTGTTGGATTAATCAAAAGTCACTTATTTGATTGAAAGGTTCTCGAGTTGGAATCACGTTCATAAGTGATTGAGGTACCCATCTTTGGTTCTAAATTGGTCTATAAGTATGACAAGTGATGGGTACAAGACCATTTGATGGTGGAGTGTATTTGGCATATATTTGGTACTCAAATTGAAGACAAAGACAAAGCAAAGAAGAAGATGAAGTTTAAGCTATAGCGATAATTGACGATAAAGTTGATAGAAAGAAAAGGACCTAAACAAGTACAAAGAAAAAGAGAAGTACTAAAATTATGTTTATCAAGGTTAAGTTCATGGATCAGTCAAACAAACACTACTACACAAAATGTTTTGCGAGGTGTTTTTAAAATGGCCTCGGAGGGGGAGGGGTGCGGTTGCCCACCTCAGTTGTTCATGGCAGGGCAGCCAGCCCAACAACCATCTCGGTTAATGTATTAATCAAGGAGGGCATTATAACGCAACTGCCTCGGTTAATGCCTATTAACCGAGGCGGGCATTATAATACAACCACCTCGGTTAATACATTAATCGAGGCAGGCACTATAACGCAACCGCCTCGATTAATGCCTATTAAATGAGACGAGCATTATAATGCAACCACCTCAGTTAATATATTAACCGAGGCAGACATTATAACACAACCGCCTCAATTAATGCCTATTAATCGAGGCGGGTATTATAACGCAACCGCCTTGGTTAATGCTTTCAAACAACCAACTCAGTTATTCAGCGCTGCGTCGAGACACGGGCGCACAGAAACGGGAGTGGGAGTGGGGCTCACGTGTTGGTCGTAGTGAGAAAGCATAAATGTGTTTTCGCTGGGATGATCGTGTGCTACTCCACGTCAACAATCGGGAAGCGGGGCTGGTGGCCACTCATGGCTCGCCAAGCATGCAACGGAGCGAACATAACTCTTCTTCACCAGTCCCTCTCTCTCATCCATCCCTCTCTCTCGTCTCTCTCTTTGGTGGAGGAGTGAAAGGTCCTAAATTGTTAGAGGGGGGATGAATAGCCTATAAAAATTCTACAACTAACAACTCAAGCAAGAGGTTAGATAAATAATAAGTGAAGCGAATTCTTACGCTAGCCTAATAAAATTGCAAGCCACCTAACCGTTCTAAGCTATAGTCTATATTTCTCACACGAGAGGCCTAAGTTGCTACTTTTACTCTACTCCTAGGTGAGCAACTAAGCTAACAAGCTACACAAGAGTAAGTGCGAGAATGTAAAGAGTAGAGAGAGTGAATCTTATACCGCCGGTGTAGTGATGAGGTGAGTACCAATAAGAACAATCACAATAATCAAGAAATCCTCGGCAAGAGATTGACACAATGATTTTTACCGAGGTTCACTTGTTTGCCGGCAAACTACGTCCTCGTTGTAGCGATACACCCACTTGGAGGTTCATGCGCTAATTGGCATCACACGCCAAACCCTTCTCTAGGGTGCCGCACAACCAACACAAGATGGGGATCCACAAGCTACGAGCAATCCACTAGAGTAGCCTTTTGTGATCTCCCGCGGGGAAGGCTCAAGAACCCCTCACAACTTCACCGATCGGAGGCGGAGACAATCACCAACTCCCCTCAATGATCCTCGCAGCTCCAAGCCGTCTAAGAGTCGGCAAACTCCAAGAGTAACAAGAGAAACCGCTGCGAAAGACAATTACCAAGTGCCTCTAGATGGTCACAAGCATGCAAGGCACTTGATGCTCTCCAATCTCACCAAATGATGAACACAATCAAGTAGGATGAGTGAGAAAGGAGTGGGAAGGCTCACAATTATGCTATGATGTTCTAGAGTGCCAAGAGCACCTCCCTAAACCGGCCAAAGGGCTATTTATAAACCCCTCACAAAAACATAGCCGTTTGAGCCTCTCTGCGTGGCGTCGGACGTAGCGTCGGACGCCCGCGCGCACACCGTCGGACTATACCACACGGTCCGACGCCCCGGATGAACGCCATGTGTCAGTAGCCGTTTGAGATCGAACGTTGGATCACAACGGCTATTTTCTCGCGCCAAAACGACCGTCGGACTAAACCTCCGGTCCGACGCTCCGCCGAAAACCACCGTCGGACTCTGAAACAACAGGCCGTCGGACTAAAACTCGCCAGCGTTCGACGTTTCCAGAGAGGTTCCAAAACGCTGACGTTCGACGCTCACCGTCGGACTATCGCCGAGCGTCCGACGCTCCTCTGCTCTCCACGTGTCAACCTGCTGCGGCTTTGCACTGTCGGACCCTGAGAACAATGGTCCGACGCTCCGAAACGAAGCGTCCGACACTTGTTTTCACAAGATTTCTCTGCAAACCTTCCACCCTTGGTTCCCAAGCGCTAACGCTAAGTATTCTACACCTTTGTGCACGTGTGTTAGCTTTTTCAAAGTATTTTTCAATGGTTTGTTAGTGTCATTAGCATCTATATGCATATACAATGATCATGAACACCTAGTGGCACTTGATAATCGTATTTCATCAACAATTTCGCCTCTCTTAATAGTACAGCTATCTATCCTAAATGTGATCACTCCCTCTATGGAGTCTTGATCACTAAAAGCAAAGAGCTCCTATTTGATATACCTTTGCCTTAAGCTCCTAGCTTTTCAACATCTTTCTTCTCATCTTTTGATGAAGCTTGTGGACATCTTTTGATGATGGACTTATATCATTTGCATGGATGCCGTTATTAGGGCTTTTCTCCAATTATTGATGGACTTATATCATTTGCATGGATGCCATCATTAGGGCTTTTCTCCAATTATTGATGGACTTATACCATTTGCATGGATGCCGTCAATGCCCTCCACTTGTGGCCTCCACCGATCAAGTCCTTGCTCCATCTTGTCGTTTGCTAAGGTATCTCATGAAACACTTAGAACAAAATATTAGCAAACTAGGTTTCATCAATTACCCAAAACCAAACATGGGCTTTCAAGGAGGCGCACGGGGAGGTCTACACCAGCGACGGCGACCTTCCCTCTCCTCCGAGCATAGCACGGCAACCCCTCCCTCTCCTTTGAGCACGACGCCCCTTCCCCTTCCCTCGTACGTCGGCCACCAGATCTGGCCTCCAACGGTCCACCGGTGGCGGATCCGACCACCGAGGCGGCAGGGGCGCAGATCAAGTCACCAGCAACAGTGGGTGCGCGGATTCAACCACCACCAAACGGATTAGGCCACCGGCTGCTGCGATGGCGTGGATCCTACCACGAGCAAGCAGCGCGTGGTACCAGGTTCGGTGGGATTTTTTTTATTTCGTGAAATTATTAAACGAAGTGGGCTACTTAACTCAACCGCCTACGTTAATAGCGTTAACCAAGGTGATTGGCCAATCACCTCGATTAAAGCCACGATTAACCGTGACCTTTGGACCGAAGCGGTTGGCTTGCCCGCCTTGGTAAAGCTAGTGGAAGTCATTTCAAGTGAGTCTTAAGGACGCTCCTTTGGACAAAGGTCACTTCTCCCCATGGGGGACTTGCCGACTTTCGTAGGCAAACCAAGTATGATACTTGGGATGAATAATAATAATAATAATAATAATAATAGTAGTAGCAGCAGCAGCAGCAGCAGTAGTAATAATAATAGTAATAATAGTAATAATAATAATAGTAGTAGTAGTAGTAGTAGTAATAATAATAATAATAATAATAATAATAATAATAATAATTTATATACTAAACAAGTATTATTAGATTCTTCATTATTTATGTTTTTATAGTTATCTATTTGATGTCATAAATCTTTGTAATTTTTCTATAAATTTGGTCAGACTTGAGATGCTTTGACTCTGCAAGAAAGTTAGATTGACTAATAATTTGGAACAAAAGAAGTATGTAACATACTATGAATGTATAATTGATAATTATTGTAGTCCTATTTATAAAAGGATAAGCATCATTTTATAGTCTGGTGCAGGGCCTCAAATTTTACAAGCACGGCTGGAAAGCCCATAAGACCCTATCCAGCGCGGAAATCAGGTTCAGTGGGTCCACTAAGCTTCTGTGAGACTATGCTAAAAAATTGACTTATCATTAGATTGGCATCGTAAAGTGATTAGTACAATAGTTTGACACAAATAGAGTTTTTATATTGCTTCCTTAGCGATAGAATGTACAATCTTCTACTCATAAAAAGATGAAAGTGCAATGAACGTTCATGGACAGAACAAAAGTTATCGACTCCACTTCACCCTAACCGACCTTCTCCCCTACTCCCGTCGCCCATCGCCCCACATCGTTTCCGCCGACCGCACGCCTCGCCCTGCGAGCCGTGGCCGCCGCCTGCCCACCTCGCCCTACGCCGCTACGCACGCCCGCCTCGCCCTGCGCCACCTCACAAGCCCGCCCTCGCCCGTGCGTTGCCGCCAGCTCGCCCGCCTCGCCCTGCGAGCCGCGCCCGCCGGCAAAGCATGTCCCCGGCGCTACAACAACCGCCATCCCGAGCACCGGTGGTTCAGTGAGAAAGACAGTGACCTGACGAAGCTAGGGAATAGCGAGGTCCACTGGCACAGGGCGGCGGCGACAGCGGCAGATGGTTTGGTACGGACGGGCAAATGGGCAATGCCATCGGCCACTGGTATAGGGGTTCGCGCGGGGCTGAGAGCCAGCCGGCCGCCGCGGATGCTCGTCCCCAGATCTCATGTCCCGGGTCCATTTCGGCGGCAGTAAAAACGTGAGTCATCACGACCTCCGCGTCGATATCATTGAGGTACGTGCATGCACATTAGTGCCCCTCCCCACGCCACTGCTCTGCTCAAATGCTGGGCCTGGGGCCGGGTGCTTCGTCCGGACAGTCATTGCGGCGTCTGTAAACCTCGGTCGCGTCTGGCGGCGGTTGCCATTCTGGTGGCTGATGGTATGCCGAGCAAGTGCTTGATAATTTGCTGCAAAGCCCTTTGCTGACTGGTGGTACTACATAAAGCACGAGGGCTTACCCATGGTTGTGTTGTTGTTCTCTTGTGTCCTGACTTCCTTTTGGTTGGGTTTACGTACAGAACATTGAAGTGGACTACGGCATGTTTGTGGTATCATTCTTGCCGATTACGTGTGGCAGCAGAGATCACAGTTCTCTGCTTCCAGAGTTGTTGAGGTACTACTACTTCTCATCTTCAACTTCCCATCCACCAATCACCAATTTGGTCAACTTGCTACCGTAACCAATTGTAAATGGTAGTTCACTGAACATCTTAGGTTAGCAGGAGTGCATGCTCGTGTGTGCCAAGGCCTTGGTATTATTCTCCATGTCCGAGGCTCAAAAATCTTCTCTTATGCATGGAATTCTGCATTCCTCAAAAATCGTGTGTGCTGCCCTTTGTTTGGTGGCAATTCCTTGCTTGGAGCATAACAATAGATGTGTGTAGCTCCAAAGGTCATTTTCCCCTATGCTCTGCATTTCTTGCTTCAAATGCAGCCATCTTTTGGTCCCTGCCAGAGGCTTTAATTTCCAGAAATCTGTCAAACGGTCTCTTGACCAAACCTGATTTTCTTGAACCTTATTATTGAGCAGTCTTGAAGTGTACTTAGAATCAGTTTTGTACAGAACCTGGTTGCCTTAATCTAGGGGCGCAGTCGGTTTGTGGTGCTTATCCTTGACATTGTATAGTTGAAATACAATGCCAATCCAACAATTTTTTTTTCAGTTATATGCAATCTTTTTATTGTGGGATGACTGGTTTATAAAGATGTATAGGAGTAATGAATGGCTCTGTTTCAGGGGAAAGTGAGACTAGCTATGTATGCAGTCTTTTATTTGTTTGAGTCTATATGTTCATTGTCCTAGAGTCTTTGATACATGTAAATGATGTCAGCCTCTGTAAGGTTTCGGATTCTCTAGCTTGCTTGCTCCAATCCATTAAGTAAATGAAACATGACCATAACAAAACACAAAAAACCACACATCCAAAATTCTAGGTAGACATTGTTAGTTCTTTCAAATTGCCTTGAACCCATTTTTAGTGCCATCTCCCTGTTGAATGGAGACTGTTGGTTGGCCTATGTGAACACACACAAAACCCTTTGGAAAGCGGGAGTTTTTCCTTGCCTTCTCTTATAAAATTTCCATTCCAAAGGGCCCTTGGTTTGTCACCGAAGGTGCAGATTGTGTGCTATTGAGAGACAAGTCTGTTTTCGCATTCTGGCAATTAAGTTTTAGTTGAAATCTATTGAAATGAAATTTTGAAGTGCTCCACGTGATTATTTGTATCGATCAGAATGTGCAAGTTTTATATTTTCGGTTGAGATTTTCTTATAAGGAGCTGTGCAAGCTGATGTGAATATGCCTGGTGTTGTTGCATCATGGTAGCTGATTCAGAATTCAGAAATGCAGACGCTCGGAAATCACATGGGCGTGTTTTTTCTTTCCTATTTTAGATCAGAATTGATCCACTTGCACATTTATTTAGGGATGCTATCCAAAGCTAAATCAATTGTCAATTATATAGACAAAGGGTCCGCCTGTTTAGTTTCTTTTTCTCGATATAGTTTGCTAAAATTAAGTACATCTACCAACTATACACAATGCTAATCATGTGATACGTTATTTTCTTCGTAATACAGAAGAACATCGATCTTATTTGTCACCCTTTATCCCCACAGCCAGAAGGACTACAATGCCCTGTTGTTATTTCAAAAAGCATTGAAGCATTGAGCAGTCCTGGTCTGGTGAAGGAAAATTGAAGGATGCACACCATTTGCAGGACCAGGTCAATGTTCGAATTACAGAATTCACAACGCAAGCAACCAAGCAGCCAGTTAACTTCAAAAGCATACATATACATTAGTCATAATTGTATTTGCTACGAAGACCTTTTTTTACATTAGTCATGAGTTCTTTATGTACGTGTACATTAGTCAAAAGCATACATATACATTAGTCATCGGTTCAAAAGCATACATATACATTAGTCATCAGTTCTTTATGTATATCAGAGCTTAATCATTGTCCCAGCTTTTTTATGGCGTTTGACGCCAAACCACCAAAAAAATAGCTCGTGTGCAATTTTTCATAAAGAGCTATATCTCCATTAAGAAGTGGATTAATTATAAATATTTTATTATCTTTTCTATTTGATTTTCCATGTGCACCTCAAGATGTGGTCTGCTGGACACCCGTGCTTTTGCAGTTGCCATGCTATTGCCTCAATTGTGGGCCGTGGACTAATTAACTTGACAACTTAGGTAAAATCCATCTGCATTTTCACTTAGTGTGATGGCATTCGTGGGTTTTGTTATGTTTTTATGGGTTATTCCTCTTAACTTTATTCCTTGATTGTTGTTATCAGCTGTCAAATTTCACAAGTGTAGTTTTTCTTTGGTTTGACATTCAACCCTATACAACTTTGCTTTAGCATGAGAATATAGTTGATAAATATGCAAAGTCTTATTCAACCCTGTACACTTAGTTTGATGTTGTTACTAAATTTGACGCTTATTTATTTGAATGTGGCTCGAAACAATATGTTGTTAAGCCAAATTAAAATTTATTTGTCTTGATTTCAATTAACTATTTCTTTATCCTTTTACCGTGTTGAAAATTTGAGGCTCCTAACGTATTTTTGTCTTACTTTTATCATGTTGAATTACATTGAAAAATTATAAAGTTCCCGAAGCAACGCACGGGCATATGCTATCAAGTAAGAAATAACTAGCCATGCAACCATTGCGTGGGCGGTGGGCCGCCAGACTAGTTAAATGATGTGCTTCCTTTTGCTTGCTTCAAATATCCATCGAAGCCAGCAGCTGTCTCTCTGTGATTCCCTTAACAACGTAGCCAAGCACGACATGCTAATGCTAGCTGGCTTGCATGCATATAACGTCCTTATATGTTATTTGTGCCGATGAAATTAACACTCTTAAATTTGACGAAATTTGCAGAAAATAACTATTATCAACATTTATATCTAGAAATAAGTTTATTATAAAAATATATTCAACGATGTATCTATAATGACACTAATTATGGACTATAAATATTAATATTTATATATTTATGTTTAGTCAAAGTTAGAATCGTTTGACTACTCGAAAGTTGAGAATGACACTTATTTGAGACTAAGGAGTACTTCTTAAAGTGTGTGAAACTAAAGTGGCGACTTCTTGGAAGTCCGTGGAAGAATCAAAGCACACTCCCTCCGTTACTCTTGCTTGTCATCATGTTTAGTTTTGCCGCATTAAGGACTTATTTAGTTGCAGGGTGTAAAGTTTTTACGGTGTCACGTCAAATGTTTCATAAGGTGTCGCATAGGTCGTTCGGGTTCCATTAAAAAACAAATTACAGTTTCTGTAATACGATATTATCAAATCATGGATTTATTAGGCTTAAAAAATCCATCTCGTAATTTACATGCAATTTGTACGATTAGTTATTTTTTTCGTCTATATTTAGTACTCCATGCATATGTGTAAATATCCGATGTGATGGGGTGTAAAACTTTTTTTGGTGGAACTAAATAAGGCCTAAATGTTCTGCAATGGTGTTGCACTACTTGTCCCGGAGTATGTATAGTTATAGCTAATAATTTGATTAATTATTACGAATCTGAAAAAAACACTTAGTCCAGATTCATTAAAAATACTGTAAATCCGGATGTAAAAAGAAATTGTTAAAGTGCAGTTATCATGAATATATGTCTTACTAGTTCGCAACTCCGTGGATTTATGGGATCAGTTACTGTTCTTTTTTTTTGTTTTGCATAGATAAAAGAAGAAACATTGATATATATATTAGAGTGCAGTTATCATGAATATATGTCTTACGGATGCTCTTGTTTTTGTTTCCAATGGAATCATTAATCTTACCTTACTGACACGCAGAGGAAGAAAAATACATGAATGCGTAATCTATTCATGCAAGGTTCCTCCTGTCTTCTTGGCCGGCTGGTGGCGGCTTATTCTATTCATGCTTCACATGTTGACATGCAATATAATTGATCTTTTAGTTTACTGGTGGTTAACTTGCAGCAATGATTCAGTTTAATCTGTATTTGTTAAGCAATAATTAATGGCAGGAGGCTTTCCCTGTGAAGTCCGAGACATGAAATAATTAGTAAGAAATAGGAACTGCACCCATTCAATTGGTTCAGCACTTGCTTATTTAATTCTAAGCCTGGGATTTTCCTTGTGCAGCCAATAGGAGCAAGGTTGATTAACATGTTTCTGAAGATTAATGAAAATATGAAGATTGGTTGCCATTGTCATGCGGAGTCTATCTTGTCTGAAGGTATAGAAAATTAAGTCATTTACCCTTCATCTCTACCTCAGCATTCTAAATCTATAGAATAACAAATTTTCAAGTTTATGTATAAGTTGGTACTGTACAGTCAAATAATTTTCAAGTGTATGTATAAGTTTGAGCTCAGTACTACTATTTTAACTTATGAGCTGCCATCAGTTAGGTACTCCTTTTTCTAAACTACTATACTAGCAGTGCAAATTATTATACTAGTTGTGTTAAAAAAAAATACTACGCTAGCAGTGGAAACGCAACTACCAAGCCAAATATTTCGTAAATTCATGGTTTATTCAAATATGAACCTCTGATCAAAGTGCTTCGGGGAGGTACCAAATCCAATTGTATCTCTTGGTTTGCTGACCAAAGCATCTTTCTTGGATGCAATAATGATGCAAAAAAGTACTTCCATCTCTGTCCAACTACCAGCTCTAGCATGCTTCTGAGCTCTGTTCCCCATGCAATTTGTACGATTAGTTATTTTTTCTGTGCTCCTCTTGTCTCACTCCTTCGTCGAGGCGTGAAAGGACACGGTGGCCCTCCTGCTTTGAGCGCGTCGCAGCCAGGACAACCGGTTTTCCCTAGGGCAAAATTCACCACTGGTCCTTCAACTTGCATTAAGGTATCACTTAGATCTCTGAACTTTGAAAGTAATATCTGTAGCTTGGGTTAAGGTGTCATCTCTGAAATTTGAAAGTAATACCTGTAGGTCCTTAAACTTGACGGAGCGTGTCATCAAGGTCGTCCCAAACTTTCAGGTGATCACCGCAGGTTCCTATCACCGTGAAAGTTTAGGACTTGGATGACACGTTATATCAAGTTTAGAGACCCACAAATATCATTTTAAAAGTTCAGAGATCTAAGTGATACCTTGACACAAGTTGAAAGGACTGACAATGAACTTTCCTCTTTTCCCTACGTACACATAAAGAACAGGAGGGAGCTTCTAGGAAGAATATGAGAACAGAAAGGGTTCCCAATAAAAAAGTATAAGAGAAAAAGGAAATAAAAGATTGCTCCAATAATTTAAAAATAGGCCTGGGTTCCCAATGCAAAAGTGACTATCAACATCTGCCTTCCTGTTAAAACTGATCAAATCATCTCAGTACCTGTATATATATAATAAATCAGAGAACGAATTATCAAAAAAAATAGTGAAACTAATTTTTTAAATTGGGTTTAACTAGATCTACACCATAGTAAAATAAGTGGGGAGTATTATAGACATTTGACATCTTTCATCCATTCAAGAAAAAGGGGAGAAGCCGTGTCTGATACCGACATCCATCTACGATAAAAACCCAACATTGTCCTAGGCCCGGCATGCATATAGGCCACTGGCGAATGGCCCGCTTCAAATAACGACTTCGCCCCTCGGGCCAGGCAGGTACATCCGTCAAAGCCCACTTCAATCAGCCCACCTCATTCGACGCCAGAAAGTACCGATGTGAGTCCGCCTCACTCGACGTGGGGCACCGAGCAGTCACCCCGCCCGACGTGGGGCGTGGTACGACGTGGGTACGATTCACCCGACATGGGGCGTCGTATGACGAAAGCGCGACCCGCCCGACGCAAGGTGATAAGCTACAGGGACACGTCTTGCTCGACGTACCCCAGCGTATGACCCAAACAAGCTCGGGCCAGCATGAACCTATGCAAATAGGAGTCTCCTCATGATGTTTCGTAGCCACGGTAGGTGCTGACCCAATACAACATAGGCAATCATACCACTTGTAGGTGCCGATGTAAGCCTGAAAGGATCTACAATGCCTAGAGGGGGGGTGAATAGGCGTAGTATAAAACCTGAAACTCAAACTCAATTGAAAAGTGAGAACAGAGACCGGTACTACCGGGATTGGACCGGTACTACCGATACCTGTCGGTAGTACCGATGCAATCCGTCGGTACTACCGGTCAAGAACAGATAGCTACGAAACCAAGATTAACTACAGAGTAAGTTTAGATCTATGCTATACCAAACCAGCCAAGTGTATGTAGAGTTCCTTGCAACCTTCACCCTAACTTGAATCACCACCAAATCGTAGATCGGGCCTCCAAACCTAAGAACAAGGTAGAGAGAGAAAGAGCACGGTCGAAGCCGTGACACCACAAGTAGACACAACAACAAAGAGAGCAAGGGACAAGTTATTTATCCCGAGGTTCGGTCAATCCACAAAGGAAGGCCTACTCCTCGTTGTTGAGGTGACCACGAAGGTCGGAGTCTATTTCACCTCCTTTCCTCACTCAAGGTTACCACAAAGGTCACTTGAGTTTCTTCACTAGAATCTTGGGGTGATACAAACACTTCGGGGAGCCCTCACAAATGAATCAAACCGGGCTCTCCCGAAGAACGCCTAGCCGCCTAGGGTTCCAAGAACCCAAGAGTAACAAATGCAAAGCAAAGCCGGCTAGAGGGAGGAATCAAGTGCTCAAGCAATGGATTTAAGTTTTCCTCACTCGAATCTCACTTCTCAACTTGAAACTTGCAATGGATTGAGCTAGGAGCAATGAATGTGTGTGAGAGAGAGTGGGAGAGCAAGAGAGAGCTGTTGTCTCGGGTTGTTAGGCAATAAAATGAAGTGGGTTACGTTCTAAAGAAGGGGGAAGAAGTATTTATACTTCCTCCGTCTGGGAGCTACCGGTACTACCGATTCCTACCGGTAGTACCGATGCTACCTCAGCAGATCGAACGTTAAAAGTCTGACACACGCACTGCACGAGGCCCCAACGGTAGAAAAGTTTGTCAGTCAAGTTGACTTGACCGGTACTACCGGTGTTACACCGGTACTACCGATACAACAGTCAACCTACTACCGAAGTACAGTCGTTACTACCGATCCGGACCCTGGGTAACTGCTTGGGCAAAGTCCTACCGGCACTACCGGTCAAGGACCGGTACTACTGCTCTGGAACCGGTACTACCGGATTAAAATCCGGTACTACCGAAATATAGTTACTCAAACCCGAGAGCAGCGAGTTGGCTGGGAGGAGTCTCGGCGCCAAGTCCTACCGGTACTACCGATTCAGAGTCGGTACTACCGGTTCAATATCGGTACTGCCGGATTAAAATCCGGTACTACCGGAATAAACTTTTCTGGAACTCGAGAGCAAGCAGTTCGCTGGAGAGGATCCTGCTCTAAGTCCTACCGGTACTACCGGTCCAAGACCGGTACTACCGATTCTCCAGGGGCAGAACAGGATAGGGCAGTGCACAAGTGTGTGAAGGTGTCTCTCAAGCATGTTTGTTTAAGTCAATGTTTGAGCACTTTAAACCTTCTACTAGTCAACTAGCTATGCATCCCTCTTGATAGTGCGGTAGTCCTATACTCAATAAAAAATAAAACTTGCTAAATTATGAGTAAAGATCACCCAGTAACTCGGTCAAGTTGGAGGGGTGCTGTTTCACCGAATATTTCAATTTGCTCATTCATATGGACTAACACCTGCACATAATCTTGATAAAACCGTTAGTCCCTAATTTGATTGTCATTAATCACCAAAATCCCACATAGGGGGTGAATGCACTTACAAACTCCCCCTTTTTGGTAATTGATGACAACCAAATTAGGCTTATATATGATTGAGATAAATTGAAGCTTTTGAATCCAACATTTAGGATAGAGCTCCCCCTTAATGTATGCATAGGATTTGAATTCCAAATAACGACCATAGTCAAGAGTGCATACATTTAGAGAGGTTCCTCCTAAATCTTGTAATTCGTGGGATGCCAAAAAGAGTGTGACAAGAATGAGTGATAAGCGTGAAGCACAGAAAAAATTCAGGTCACAAACAAATCACAAACCACAAGATAAAAGCAAACTCACTAAGATAACATTAAACACAAGAGTTATACCTCCAACTAAGCATTACACCAACAAAGTTCTTGTCCAACACATAGTTCACCACGAAATATATAAATATTACAAACCATAACTAAAGTCTGGACCACCATGGGGCAAAGCAAGTCGCAACTTACTTAATACATCATAATAAAGCCTAACACTCCCCCTTTGGCATCAAGTGCCAAAAAGGGTAGGCACGCAAGAAAGCAAAGCTAGTCGTCGTCCTCGTCGATGTCGTCATCGGAAGGCTCCTCCTGGTCATCGTCGTCATCCTCGTCCTCGTCCTCGTCCTCATCCTCATCATCCTGACCACCCGCTGCACGTGAAGACTCGGCGTACTCCTCAAAAGGATCGCGAAACTCGCACAAAGGAGAAGAAGGAGGTATGCCAAGCTTGTCCTCAATAGCTCGAAGGCGGCGGTCATCCTTCTCAGCCTTATAGCAAAAGGCCGAGAAAATCTTCTGGAGTGCATGCTTGATGGCACCACTGCGACGACGGCGAGGTCCAAGCCCACGAGAGGAGCTAGGGCCCCGAGAGGAGCTAGGGTCAGCGGTGGAGCGAGCGGCACCTCGAGTGCGGCGCACCGAAGACGGACGCTGGGGCGAGTCCTGCTCATCCTCCACATCCTCCTCATCCACATCCTGTGGAGGACTACGAAGACGCAGGAAGACATCCTTGGCCTTAGGAGTGTGGAGGTTCCGGACCTTAACTTGCTCATGCTTGCGATCATGAGCAAAGGAAAGACCAACCACTTGCTCAATGATGTGCATTAGGTAGGGAGCAAATGGAAGGTGGCGCTGAGGATCAATAGAAGCAGAATAGATTTTGCGCCAAAGAAGGTCCGAGACAGAGAAGCGAGCACTCCTCTCGCCAAAGCGCAAGAGAATCTTAGGAGCATCATGCTGAAGGTGCAATGAATCCCCAATCTTTGGATCAATGGTGCTTCGAATGAGATTATTGAGGACATAATAATAGGGACGAAGATAGGTGTTTTTGAAATCAGGAGTCTTCCCGGGAAGGTAAAAGTGCCGGATGTCCCGATAGGTGATATGATCATGCCCATCAAAGATACTAGGAGCATCACGGTCAGCTTGACCAAACCCAAGAAGACGAGAAAAAGTGACATAATCAAGACGATAATGCTGCCCTTGCGTCATCCAATGCATGACGCGATTCTCAACTTCCAAATGATAGGTGGAGTAAAATTGAGCAATTATTTCAGTATTCCAAGAATACTGAAAAGCCATCAAATTTAGCAAACCCCACGCCTCAAGATCATTCACCAAAGCAACAACATCCGGATCATCAAAAGCACGAAGGGAAACAAGATCAATTGCTTTGGGAGCAATGATAGGAACAGCACCAGTGGGTTCTTGACAACCCAGAATGACAGAATGATAGTAATCAAACTGGAACTGACTCCAAAAACGAGCCTCAAGAGAGGGATCCTTGACATAAAGGTAAGGATTTTCATTTCGTTGCTGCCTCAACTCTTGAAGTTTGTGGCGATAATCAATAGGAGAACGCACTGAAAACCCACCACCAGCTGCAGGAGCGCGAATGCGAGCGTTGAAATGCTGGTGGCGAGGGAGATTGCGAGAGAGAATTAGCTGCACATGCTCGGGGGTCCGAGGGACAACCCGAGGATCAATCGCCTTGCCAAGGATACGAATATTTGCCTCGGCATCCGACGCCCTAGCAGGCGGAGGAGCGGTCCTCGCGCGCTCCGCATGAGAGCGTGGGACGTGCGAATACATGCTAGAGTGGAGAGGCTGACCACTCGGCTCATCATCGCCATCTCCGCCATGGGAGCCGCGACCTCGATGTGAGCTCTCGCCACGGGCGGCACGGACGGGGTTCTTGCGCTTTCCACCTTCACGAGACATGCTGCAAAGGATAGAGAACAAGAGGAATAAGCAAGAGATTGAGAGAGAGTCCCAAAGCCAGAGTTGAGATGGGGAGGCACCATGGATTAGTGGGGCAACAGGACCGGTAGTACCGGCCAGTGATCGGTACTACCGACGGGGGTCGGTACTACCGACAGGGGGTCGGTACTACCGACACATCCCGCGGCCCGAACAATCCATGGGGAATCACCAAACCAACCATGAACTTGAGAGGAAAAGGTAAGCACAAGCAAGAACATGTCCGTAGGAACTTCCTCAAGCAAAGACACGGCCACAAACTAAGCACATTGGGAGATCAAAAGAGAGAACTCCCAAGTACCTTGAGGCGACGAATAGGGCCGAATCAGCAAGCTTGAAGAGGTTGGGGCCGCTTCCAAGTCGTCCAAGAGAGGCTCCAAGGAGATGAGAAGATCTTCCTCAAAGGGATTTGGCAATGGAGGAGGGAGGAAGGAGATCGGGGAGGATGATGGGGGAAGGGGGCGAGGGAGAGAGAGGCAGGGGACGGGCCGGGTGGGAAAGTAGTGAAGAGGCAAGAGAAGAAGAGAAGGAGAGGAGACGTTTTAACCCAGACCCACGCCTTACCGGTAGTACCGACGGAATCACCGGTACTACCGATAAGCGGCCGGTACTACCGGCCAGAAACCGGTACTACCGACAGTCCAGAAACAGGAAGGGGTACTCTACAGCCAAGGTGAACTAAATGAGGAACTAGAACCCTTCCAAATGTGACTAGACACCAGCAAAGCAAAACAAAACCATAGTCACACTTGAAGGAATGTTGAAAAAAATAGATTTTGAAAGACATAAATGTAAGTTTTGCAACGATTTTTCTATAATCTCTAGGTGAAAACAATGAACATGTGCAAGAGATCATTCTAGGTTACTAGAATCAATGATATTTAGCTCACTCCTCAAAGCACAAAATCTTGACTCGTCTAGGGGTTTTGTAAAGATATCGGCTAGTTGATCTTCGGTTCTCACATGAGTAAGAACGATATCTCCTTTGGTTTCGTGGTCTCTCAAAAAGTGATGCCGGATATCTATGTGCTTTGTACGAGAGTGGTTTATGGGATTGTTTGCCAATTTAATGGCACCCTCGTTGTCACACAAAAGAGGAATCTTGTTTACCTCACAACCAAAGTCTTTTAAGGTTTGCTTCATCCAAAGTAGTTGGGCACAACAAGCGCCGGCCGCAACATACTCGGCTTCGGCGGTGGACAAGGCAACACTCGTTTGCTTTTTAGAACTCCAAGATACCAAGGACCTACCAAGAAATTGACAAGTTCCGGATGTACTCATTCGATTGATTCTACAACCACCATAATCCGAATCGGAATATCCAATCAAATCGAATGTAGAGCCCTTAGGATACCACAAGCCAAAATTAGGAGTGAGAACTAAATATCGAAAAATTCTTTTAACCGCCATCAAATGACATTCTTTTGGATTAGCTTGATATCTTGCACACATTCCTACACTAAGCATTAAGTCCGGCCTAGAGGCACAAAGGTAGAGAAGAGATCAATCATGGAGCGATATACCTTTTGATCGACGGCCTTACCATCCTTTAGTAAATCATTGTGGACGGTTGTTGGCATTGGAGTCTTGATGGCCTTGGCTTTGTCCATGCCAAACTTCTTCAACATGTCTTTGGTGTACTTGATTTGGCTAATGAACGTGCCATCCTTGAGTTGCTTGATTTGAAAACCAAGAAAGTACTTTAACTCGCCCATCATAGACATCTCAAACCTCTTTGTCATAATCCTACTAAATTCCTCGCAAAATGCCACATTAGTACTACCAAATATTATGTCATCGACATATATTTGGCAAACAAAAATATCATTCTTAACTTTGCGAGTAAAGAGAGTGGGATCGGCCTTTCCTATCTCAAACCCTTGTTTGAGAAGGAAGTCCTTAAGACAATCATACCAAGCTCTAGGGGCTTGCTTGAGCCCATAGAGTGCCTTGTCGAGTTTGTAGACGTGGTTGGGAAATTTAGGGTCTTCAAAGCCCGGTGGTTGCTCAACATACACCACTTCGGATAGGGGGCCGTTGAGGAATGCACTTTTTACATCCATTTGAAATAGCTTGAAATCATGATAAGTAGCAAAGGCAAGTAATATACGAATTGATTCAAGCCTAGCTACGGGTGCATAAGTTTCACCGAAATCCAAACCTTCGATTTGGGTGAATCCTTGAGCTACCAACCGTGCCTTATTTCTTGTCACGGCTCCAAACTCTTGTTTGTTGCGGAAGACCCATTTGGTTCCTATCACATTTTGCTTGGGTCTCTCCACCAAGGACCAGACTTCATTCCGTTTGAAGTTGTTTAGTTCTTCTTGCATGGCCATCACCCAATCCATGTCCTTAAGTGCTTCTTTCACTGTCATAGGTTCAAAAGAGGAGACAAACGAGTAATGTTCACAAAAAGAAGCTAATCGTGAGCGAGTGACGACTCCCCTTTGAATGCTTCCCAGTATGTTATCAACGGGATGATCCCGTTGAATGCTATGATGCACTCTTGGATGTGGCACTAGTGATCTTCTTTGCATTGGACCATCATCATCATGATCTTGATCAATTGTTGCACTATCTTCTCTTGTTTCTTGATCATCTTGTTGATCTTCTACTTGTATTTGGTCTTGATCATTTCCTTGATGTTGATCATGAGCTTGATGTGTATTCCCATCACTCGGAGTAGTAGGTGCGGAAGCTTCACCACATGCATTTTCATGCACATGATAAATAGTTGAGTCAAGAGGGGAATACATAATTGAATCCTCTTCTTCATCTTGTGTCTCCTTGGGCTTTACATCACCGATGGCAAGCTTCTTGATTGCTTCACTTGGAGGAACATCTTTACCTACAAGCTCATCATTGACTTGCTCCTTTTGAGAGCCATCGGATTCATCAAAGGACACGTCTACCGTTAGTTCAATATTGCCGGTGACATTATTGAACACACGATATCCATGTTCGTTAGTACCATAACCAAGTAGAAAACCTTCATGTACCTTTGGTGCAAACTTTGAGCTTTTGGTTCTCTTATTAAGTATGAAACACTTGCAACCAAAAACTCTAAAATAGTGCACCTTAGGTTTGTTACCGGTTAGAAGCTCATATGGAGTCTTGTTCCGAAGCTTGTGAAGATATAGGCGGTTGATGGCATGACAAGCGGTGTTAACCGCCTCCGCCCAATAATTGCGTGGAGTCTTGTACTCATCCAACATTGATCTTGCGGCTTCAATGAGAGTTCGATTCTTTCTCTCCATAACACCATTTTGTTGTGGAGTGTATGGAACCGAGAACTCATGCTTGATGCCTTCTTCATCTAGATAGACTTCAATGTTGGTGTTCCTAAACTCCGTTCCATTGTCACTTCTAACTCTCTTGATCTTCACTTCAAACTCATTTTGTGCTCTTCTTGCAAACTTCTTGAAGATGCCTTGTGTTTCACTTTTATCTACCATAAAGAACACCCAAGTGAAACGAGAATAATCATCAACAATTACTAGTCCATATTTGTTACCGCCAATGCTTTGGTAAGCGACGGGTCCAAATAGGTCCATGTGAAGTAGCTCCAATGGTCTTGTGGTAGATACAACATTCTTGATTGGATGCTTTGCTCCTACTTGCTTTCCGGCTTGGCATGCACTGCAAATTCTATCTTTCTCAAATGAAACATTTGTTAGTCCAAGAATGTGCTCGCCTCTTTGAAGTTGGGCCAAGTTCCTCATCCCAACATGTGCTAGCCGGCGATGCCAAAGCCAACCCATGCTAGATTTTGCCATTAAACAAGTCTCGGGCTCAACCTTATTAGTTGTGAAATCAACTAGATAAAGTTTGTCTTTCAAACGACCCGTAAATGTAATAGAGGAATCCCTTCTTCTATAGACGGTCACACCCTTATCCATGAAGAGACAATCGTAACCCATTTCACAAAGTTGAGAAGCGGATAACAAATTGTAACTTAACGAATGCACAAGTAAAACATTCGAAATAGAATTTTCGGTTGAGATAGCAATTTTACCCAAACCGAGCACTTCTCCTTTACCATTGTCGCCAAACACAATGTTTTCACATGAATCATGATTTGGTTGAAATGAGGTGAACATGTTCTTTGCTCCGGTCATATGATTGGTGCATCCACTATCCAACACCCAACTTGTTCCACCGGAGGCATATTCCTACAAAAATAAATCAAGTTCTTGTTTTAGGTACCCAAATGGATTTGGGTCCTAGGGGGTTAGTAACATAAGTTTTAGGCACCCAAACACTCCTCATGATTTCCCTCTTCTTGAGTACACCAACATACTTCACAACTATTTTGCCATCTTTACCCCAACAACACATGTAATCACTAGCATAGGTTCGTGAGATGGGCACTTGTTGCTTGGGTTGTTCCACTTGCATCTTTTTGTTGGACTTGTCATTTGCAAGCGGAGTAGATGGACTTGTGACCTTGTTTGCCTTGTTTATGAGTTCAAAGAGAGGAACTCCCTTGTTGAACCTCACACAAGGCACTCCATTGATCATGTTTCTTCCATTGGCTTTGCCATTATACTTACTAAAACCAACTCCTTCCTTGATGGATGGATGCCTTGCGAACTTGAGAGTGAGCCTTGGTTGTTGGTCTTTGCACTTGCAACCATTTCTCAATATCATGTTTAACCTATGAATCTCCTTGTCCTTCTTTGCTATTTCAACAAGGTTAGTTGCATATGCATTTATATCAATATTTTGACACCTTTTACAACTTTTACTTGTTGATGTGCTAGAGTCATCGGAAACCTTGGAAGAGGTTGAGGGGCTATTGCAAAGAGCATTATAGCTTAGCTCAAGTTTTTGATACTTTTCTTGTAAGCTTGTGAGGCTTTCTTGAGCTATGCTATACTTGTTCTTTACACTAGCAATTAAGTCATTGGCCGTGGTACACTCCTTTGTCAACCTCTTAATAGAGTCATTGGCTAAGGATACTTCTACGGTCAATTTCTCAACTTTCAACCTTTCTTCGGTTAGAGAAGCTTCAAGTGCAAGATTCTTTTCTCTTTCTTGCGAAATCAAATCACCTTGCATTTCAAGACTTTCATTCCGACTTTCTAGTTTCATTAGCAATTTGATTATTTTGTTGCCTCCTTTCTTACCAAATTTTATTATCAAATTCCTTTTATATTCATTCATCTCATCATTTTCATTATCACTATGTTCATCACTTGAGCATGTAGGAGAGTTGTGTGGTACCTTCTCCCCCTTAGCCATAAGGCAAGTTGGAGTGACGTTATCGTCGTCGGAGAGGTTGATGAAGAGCTTGGATGAAGATGAGTTGTTGGTGAAGAAGCTTGGAGAAGATGTCTTGTGAATAGCAATGTTTGCGGCACCCTTCTCCTTGTCCTTCTCTTTAGTCTTCTCATCATCACTTGACTCATCACTAGAATACCATTCTTCACCAATGTGTGCTTCACCTCTTTTCTTCCTTCTATTCTTCTTGTCATCATCTTTGTTGGACTTGTTCTTCTCTTTGTTTTGCGGACAATCGGCAATGAAATAATCATGGGCACCACACTTGTAGCAAACTCTTTTCTTATTTTTTTTACTTCCATCACCATAGCTCTTCCTTGACATCCTTCTTCTCATGAATCTTTTGAAGTTCTTGACAAGGAGTGTGGCTTCATCATCGGAATCATCATCTTCTTCACTTGAGCTATCATCATTGTACTTCTTTCTTCTTTCTTGAGTTGATGCATGTTCATGATTTGCCTTGAGAGCCACACATTTCTTGTTGCTTGTTTCTTGTGATTGATCTTCAATAGCTTCATCATCAAGGACTTCATGGTGCTTTATCTTTGCTAGCATCTCATGTGGTGTCATCTTCTCATAGTTTGGCCTTTCCATGATGATTGCCGCAAGTGTCTTGTTCTTGACCCTATATGCTCTCAATAACTTTCTTGCCGCCGAGTTGTCATCCCACTTTTTATCACCTAGTGCTCTTATCTTGTTGATCAAGGTCATGTATCTATCAAACATTTGTTGAGTGGTCTCTCCGCTCTTGATAGAGAAATTTTCAATCTTCCCATGTAGTAACTCAATGTTGCACTTTCTCACACTTTCATCACCTTCATATGATACTCTAAGTGTATCCCAAATCATCTTGGCATTTTCAATTCCATGCACTTTGTTGCTTTCTTCGGGCTTGAGGCATGAGAGAATCAATGATGCGGCTTGAGCATTAAGATGGAAATCATGTACATCTTGAGGAGTGATTTCACCATCTACTTCCGGAGGTTGAATGCCAATACTCACTATCTCCCAACACCTTGCCGCAATGAGATGCATCTTCATCTTGTGTGCCCAATCATTGTAGTTGATCCCATCAAACGGCGGTGGCTTCCCAAGATTGATGTGTGGCATTTGATTCACATTGGTCTTGTTCAATAGATTGTAGTCAAAGGATGTAGCGGTGAACCCTCTTGGTGTCTTGTCACCTTCTTGATCTTTCTCTTCTTCATTTGCACCACCTTTTGAGTTTGATGTACTAGGTTGCTTCTCATTCTTGTTGCTCAAGGCTACCTTCAAGCTCTCAATCTCTTCTCTCATCTTGCTCATTTGCTCTTCAAAGTGCTTGGCTTGATTTTCCAACAATTTTTCTGCTATCTTCTCGGCGAATTGGGTCATTTGAGCTTCACTTATCTCCGACATTGTGTTCCCTCACGCGGTGAAGCGCTAACACGAGGGTTAGGCTCCGATACCAATTGAAAGGATCTACAATGCCTAGAGGGGGGTGAATAGGCGTAGTATAAAACCTGAAACTCAAACTCAATTGAAAAGTGAGAACAGAGACCGGTACTACCGGGATTGGACCGGTACTTCCGATACCTGTCGGTAGTACCGATGCAATCCGTTGGTACTACCGGTCAAGAACAGATAGCTACGAAACCAAGATTAACTACAGAGTAAGTTTAGATCTATGCTATACCAAACCAGCCAAGTGTATGTAGAGTTCCTTGCAACCTTCACCCTAACTTGAATCACCACCAAATCGTAGATCGGGCCTCCAAACCTAAGAACAAGGTAGAGAGAGAAAGAGCACGGTCGAAGCCGTGACACCACAAGTAGACACAACAACAAAGAGAGCAAGGGACAAGTTATTTATCCCGAGGTTCGGTCAATCCACAAAGGAAGGCCTACTCCTCGTTGTTGAGGTGACCACAAAGGTCGGAGTCTATTTCACCTCCTTTCCTCACTCAAGGTTACCACAAAGGTCACTTGAGTTTCTTCACTAGAATCTTGGGGTGATACAAACACTTCGGGGAGCCCTCACAAATGAATCAAACCGGGCTCTCCCGAAGAACGCCTAGCCGCCTAGGGTTCCAAGAACCCAAGAGTAACAAATGCAAAGCAAAGCCGGCTAGAGGGAGGAATCAAGTGCTCAAGCAATGGATTTAAGTTTTCCTCACTCGAATCTCACTTCTCAACTTGAAACTTGCAATGGATTGAGCTAGGAGCAATGAATGTGTGTGAGAGAGAGTGGGAGAGCAAGAGAGAGCTGTTGTCTCGGGTTGTTAGGCAATAAAATGAAGTGGGTTACGTTCTAAAGAAGGGGGAAGAAGTATTTATACTTCCTCCGTCTGGGAGCTACCGGTACTACCGATTCCTACCGGTAGTACCGATGCTACCTCAGCAGATCGAACGTTAAAAGTCTGACACACGCACTGCACGAGGCCCCAACGGTAGAAAAGTTTGTCAGTCAAGTTGACTTGACCGGTACTACCGGTGTTACACCGGTACTACCGATACAACAGTCAACCTACTACCGAAGTACAGTCGTTACTACCGATCCAGACCCTGGGTAACTGCTTGGGCAAAGTCCTACCGGCACTACCGGTCAAGGACCGGTACTACCGCTCTGGAACCGGTACTACCGGATTAAAATCCGGTACTACCGAAATATAGTTACTCAAACCCGAGAGCAGCGAGTTGGCTGGGAGGAGTCTCGGCGCCAAGTCCTACCGGTACTACCGATTCAGAGTCGGTACTACCGGTTCAATATCGGTACTGCCGGATTAAAATCCGGTACTACCGGAATAAACTTTTCTGGAACCCGAGAGCAAGCAGTTCGCTGGAGACGGATCCTGCTCTAAGTCCTACCGGTACTACCGGTCCAAGACCGGTACTACCGATTCTCCAGGGGCAGAACAGGATAGGGCAGTGCACAAGTGTGTGAAGGTGTCTCTCAAGCATGTTTGTTTAAGTCAATGTTTGAGCACTTTAAACCTTCTACTAGTCAACTAGCTATGCATCCCTCTTGATAGTGCGGTAGTCCTATACTCAATAAAAGATAAAACTTGCTAAATTATGAGTAAAGATCACCAAGTAACTCGGTCAAGTTGGAGGGGTGCTGTTTCACCGAATATTTCAATTTGCTCATTCATATGGACTAACACCTGCACATAATCTTGATAAAACCGTTAGTCCCTAATTTGATTGTCATTAATCACCAAAATCCCACATAGGGGGTGAATGCACTTACAAAGCCGCTGACCAGTAGCTGAGCTGACCCAAGACGTGGCGATGCCTGCCAGACAGGAGCGTCGTTAGTCCTGTACCCCCTCGAACGGGATTGGTTCTGAGCACAAACCAAGTGGGGGAACTAGGCGTGCCGAGATTTCTAAACATAGAAAATCATGAACTTGGCACTCCTGGTCAGCACGAAGATGTTTCCGGCTCCTACCCAAGGCTGTATCGGCCGTACCATTATCGACGCACGAGCGTACGGTTCACCTGGGTCCCGGCAGTGTGAACGACCCCAGAAGGAAGATGCCTGACTCTGGCTGCAGGGTCATGAGAAGCTCCCGTGGCGTGCGGCAACGGGATTCTTGGGTATGGGCGTCCATACCAACAGCAAATAAGAGGAATCCGGGCCCCTACAAGGACTTGTAGGAAACACGACCAAAAGGAGGAGCGTGGGAACAGCGCGGCCGGACCCCTACCCTGGACGCGTGAGGAAGACCCGCACTAGTAGGGAAAGGGGCTTTAGTCCTGGTGGGAAACTCCTTTAGTCCTGGTTATGTCAATCGGGACTATGAATCCAGTACTAAAGGTTCTGGTCTTTAGTCCCGGTCTCCGCGGGCTAAAAAATAATTTGCGCCCCATGAGATTCTAACCCAGGACCACGTGCATAGCATCACATGTGATTTACAAACCCTACCTACAGAGCACATGTTACTTCAGACAGGATGTTTTTTCTTTTGAACTAACGCCTAGGTGACCCTTGTTACCAACCAGGACTAAAGGGTTTAGACCTTTAGTTCTGAACACAAAAAAATATCGAGACTAAAGCCAAAACTAGATGCGGAACAAAAGTCATTTTTCTACTAGTGCCGATACGGCGGATACGGAGCGACAGGATCCCATCGTGACAGGGATAACTCATGGGACATGAAGAACAAGTGATTTGGATATCCTTCCCGGGCAAGGCAGGCGTCGACCGGGGGGGGGGGGGGGAGGGGGGTGGCTCGGCCGTTTTCTCTTCTCTCATTCCCATATCATGTAAAACGGCCCCACCTTGAACTATAAAAGGAGGGCATGGCTGTTGCACACACCACCGAACAACATACCACGCACTCGCATATAAAGACTTGAGAGCCCTTCTCTTTCTCTCTCGACCCAAACTTGTACACCCCCTCACAAGCAAGAGACAAGGAGCACGAGCATCGCCTCACACTAGACGTAGGAATCGTTAGACCCGAACCAGTATAAATCTTGTGTCTTACTGTCTCACCATCCGATCCTGGCACGCATACATAAATTTACTAGTTGGTAGTTTCATAACACGGACAAGCCATTTTGCCAAATGTTTTTGCAAATAGCTTTTGCTCCTTCAGAGGAGTTGCTCCTTCCAAGGATCAAAGCCGGAGCCATTTTTAGAGGAGCCATAGTCCTGCCAAACAGACCTTTAAAATAACTACAACAAGTAATCGCTCTGGTCCAAATTATACGTCGTTTTAGCTTTCTTAGATATAATTTTTTATACATATCTAGATATACGCTATATCTAAATATATAGAAAACGATATATCTAGAAAGACTGCCTATAATTTAGAACAGACGGAGAAACTCGCTATAATTAGTACTTTTAAAAGTACTGGAATGGAAGGAGCTCGTCGCCACCTTTAGCTTTGCTGCGTTAAGTGCCCTCCACGACAAAGTGTGGCACCGTGTGCGCGGAATCGAGCTCCCTCTCACTCTCGCTTGTCACGTGCGGGGCCTTGTTTCTCGCACAAATGCTTTGCACCGGTGCTCCACTGATAAAAGGACAGATGCCTGCATTGTCGGCGAACTAAAAAAAGCATCAACAAGTGGCCTAGGACACATCATGCACAGCGATTCTAGATGGGTCTGATATGCCTGCAGGAAGGCAAGCATGGTTATGGAAGGTAAGCATAAAGCACAAAGTTTTGATCACGAATCTTTTGTGTGCGGGAACACGCGCTTCAGGACTCTGTGTGCGATGCGAATTAATGAAGCTGCCATCTTTGAGCTGTCTAATCTGAACCTGTGCTATATTTTAGCTACAGTAATGAACAGTAGCGGGTGATCCTCTCTCACGCGTTCCTGTTTATCTACAGTAAACCCGTCAAGGAACAGTAAAACCCATTAAGAAACAGCACTATATCCGTTACGGAATAGTACTGACCTGTTATGAACAGTACCTACCCATTATGTAACAGTACCTACCCGTTATGAAATAGTGCCACCCGTTATGGAACAGTGCCAACCCGTGAGTAAACAGTATTACCCGTTACTGTTTATAATGTTTTTTTTCTTTTCTTTTTTTTCCTCACCACCCCCACGCGAAGCGTGGGGTGCTCAGCTAGTATTCTTTTATGGACCGAGAGGAGACTTGGATCTCCAAAATAAACACTGCTTTGAGGTCTTCCATCTCCACATCCAATGCTCAACACGCCAACCAATAGGTTGTAGCCACCACCAGAGACAGAGAGCAAGCTAAGGCGTCCATGGAGCTCGCGACGAGGGCACTGAGCAGCCTCCTCCCGAAGCTGGGCTCCCTCCTCCTCGATGAGTACGATCTTCAGAAGGGAGTTAAGGGGGAGGTCATGTTTGTCCAGAGAGAGATGAAAAGGATGCAGGCCGCCCTCAAGGACTTGTCCGAGCAGCCGGCGGATCGCATTAGCAACACGGACAAGCTCTGGGCGAGGGACTTGACGGAGCTCTGCTACGACATAGAGGACAGCGTCGACACTTTCATGCTGCGCGTCGACGACGCTGACGACGCTAGGCCACGCAGCTTGAAAGGGTTCAGAAGGTTCATTGATAAGATCGGGTCCATTTGCAGCCCCCAGAAGGCTAAGGCTCGCCACCGCATCGCCGCGGACCTGGAAGACATCAGGAGGCGCATCGAGGATGTTGCCCGGATGAAATCTGCCTACACTGTTCAAGATCGTCGACCTGCGTCCGACAAGAAAGCCATTGACCCACGCATGGCTGCTATGATTCAAGATATGTCCAACCTCGTCGGCATCGAAGGCCCTGCGGAGAGGCTTGCAAGCTTGCTAGCGCAGGAAGGAGGGAGCATGAGGAAGCAGAAGCTGATGGTGGCCTCAGTCGTTGGGGTCGGGGGGCTGGGTAAAACAACGCTTGCTGAAAGAGTATATCGTCAGAACCTCGGAGACCAGTTCCAGTATCGAGCCTTTGTCTCGGTGTCACTTACGCCAGACATGACCAACATCTTAACCAGCATGTTGAAGCAAGTTAGCAAAGGTCACCCTATCGAGACCCAAGGAAAGAAAGACGATGAACTTGTGCGGGATATTCAGCAGTTTCTCAGCGACAAGAGGTACTGCATCTGTTCTTCGATCTTTACTTGATGTTGGTATTATTTTTGTATATAGCTTTCGAGGTCTCGCTTCAATCCTTTTGTTTATTATAGAATCAGGTATAATAATAAAAATGAAGTAGTGTTTCCAATAGCCAACCTTGGAATTAAATTCATTTTAAGAACCATAATTTACACACATTAATATGGTTATATATAGATTATATTTGTGTATTATATATAAGAGAGATATTTATGTGTTGTATTTTTATCCGTATCAGAGCGAGTTGAAGAGCGTACTATAAATTGCAAAGTAAAAGCATAGCATGTGTGGTTACGAGTAGGCTAGTCGAGGGTAGTTTGATCTAGTCAGTGTTTGGGTGGAAGTCTCTTCTGTAACCTTTTTCTCTCTCTTTTTTTACCCCGTGTAATAAAAATTTGACAAAGCCTTTGCTGCATTTTTTTTAAAAAAAAGAATATGGCATATTGTTCTGTAAAATCAAATTCCATTTTTCGTCTTATAAATTTGAGGTAGGCTAACATGTGAACTCTGGAAAGTGTAAAATATCACATTCCTAATAAAGTAGCATAAATTGTTAATTAGATTTCAATTCCTCCAAACAAAAAAGATCCAAACGATCCCTTAATGTTTTTTTGGTTCAAAACAGAGAGGAGGGAATGGGAGCATAAAATGATTTCTTGAAAATGAAGAGGTCTAAGTTGCAAAATCACCTAACGTGTTTCAAAACACTTAGCACGAAAACATACAGGAGGAACAGACAACCAAAACGTTTGGAACAAAAGCAAACGTCTAGTGGTTTAAAGTGGAGGCTCGTGTCGACGATCCAATCCGACCGAGTTCTAGTGGTTAGAACCTTGTGTCGATGTCCCAGTCCGACCAAGTGTGGAGTTGAGTAGAGTTTGAGTTGGCACGAGTTGAGTTGATTTGGTACCTAGGTGTGCAGATAGAGTAGGGCACCCTCCACAGTTATATGTGTGGTTTTTCGTCCAGTTTTCACTTCAAAAACTGAGCGGGGCACTTACCTTCTTTTTTCTTTTTTCATCTAATAGAAATCGTGGCAAAGCTTTTGTCGTCCTTTCAGAAAAAAAAAGCAAACGTCTAGGAGTATAAGAACAGATTAGAAGAAACTAGATCAAGCTCAGAAGATCAAACACGCAACCACTCGGCCACCGTACCAGGCTATCCGACAGTGACCAAGACCATATACTCCAGCCCCGTACTAAGGAAAACTAGGCCCCAAGAGAACAGACCTTCTATAGGCAAAAAAACAAAGACCCATTAGGAATTTTCAAGGCCGAATAATCAGGTACCGGACCGGATACTCCAGCTCTACAAGAATTTCAGCAGCAAAACCAAAACCAGGAAAAAAAAAGTAAAACTGGATTGGATGATCTCTAAATCCAACAAAACTTTAACCATAGATTTACAATAATATCGCGGATCTAATACAAGAATTTTTTGAAACGGGTCAAGACTTCACTAGTTGTTCCTTGGATGTGAGGAAACCAAGGAAAATGCTCAACTTGTGCAAGAACTCAAATTCAAGCAAACAAGCTCTGAATCCGATAAAATTTCGTTCGTAGATCCATATGACCATGGTTAATTTATGAAAAAAATATGACCATGGTGAATCGAGGTTTGGTTTCACCACCAATTTCGTGGATTTTCGGTGAACGCTAAAGCCCCCAAGCTTTGACCAAAAGATGAATTCATCATGCTTGTGAGACAAAATGGACCTAGATTGTTCTCAAAACGTTGCCACACATCCAACCTATGACTCTGTCCAACAAATAAAAACGTAAATCAACACCAAGATTCAAAATTCCTCAAAAGGTACAAAATTTTAAAATGGGAGACCAAGGGGAGAGCAATAAATATTCACAAAATTAATCTTTGTATTAGCTCATGGATTTATGATTAAAACATCTCGAGACACATTCCAAGCAATGATGACAAACAAGAACAAAGAGCCCTCTCTTTTCCAATTCTCTTACTCTATCTAATCCTCGGTCTCAACCACACAAGTAGGAGCTGGATTGGTCTTCAACCAGCCATCTTCACTCTATATAGAAATCCGCTCGGCTCAATATACATGCCATTTAACCCAAGGGGCAAAATGGTTCAAATGTTTTTCTTTACATTGAACAAACCCAATGCCTTCATGACTTTGATTTCGAAGCAAACTTCTGGTTGTCCACGCATCCTCCAACTCACCACCTTGTTTTGAGGTTCGAAACACTTTGCAGGCTTCTCAAAGCATGATTTTTTGTTTGCTTCCACTCAAATCAAGCCTTCATGATCTACACATGTGTCACCTAGCTTGTAAAAAGACCTACACCCTCAAGTCATTCGCATGCTTGCTCTTTGGACCAACTCTTGACTTGCAACAGTCCTACACCCACCTTGACTTTCGTCAAATCCTGCCTGCGTCTACTTAGCCGTCCATGTACATAATTGACTCTGTCCATCCTCTCAGCCCAAGCCTCCTGCTTAACCATAACCACCTCACCGTTGCACTTGGTGGATAGATTTCCTAACTCGATTACAATTGATTTTGAAATCAAATGTAGAACTTTATCTTGTCTCTTCCTTGTGTAGTTAGGTTGGACTACCTTTCTTAGGGTACCCGGGAGTATACCTCCATCACCATCTACTGTATATGGTTTTAATACCTATTAGATGAGGTACATCTTATGCAGATACACTCATCACATCCCAAAACCAAAAATGCTAAAGGGTTGGGATACTGCATTCTCCTCTCGTTCATCGGGTCTCATGCCTTTGACAACTTACTACTTTTACGGCAAATGGATACACACAAGAATCTAACATGCCACCATCCAAAACCAAGCCATGTGCCCTCCATGTGCCAACACTCATGCACCCATGCAACCAAGAGTACTAGGTCAAGATACCATCTGTAACACGTCGATCCAAAATATGTTTCAAGCCAAGCTCCCACGTGCAATTTGTCCTCTTATACATATTACCTTTTCTACATTTTCATCTTCGGTTGGTGTAAAGGGGTCAATCCAAAGGGAAGTGTTTTGGGTTGCGAAGTTATAAGTTGGTGCGAATCTATTTAAACTAGCAAGATGGGACTACACCACCAAAACAGAACACGCACTCACTACAGCCTTAAACCATAACACTAATGGGCCAGGGTACTACTACGTGAAACTAAAATTTTGATTAAATTCATACTTCAAACTTATAAACACTTTAGAACAAAAGATATGGAACTCTAAGTTCAATCATTTCTCGCTACGCATCAGATTGGGCCTTTAGGCCACAACTATATGAATGGAGTGTCCGACATACTCCCTATGTCCCATTACTTCTGTCGTCCTAGTTTTTGAGTGCATTCACCTGAGACTCTGTGAATATAGACAGAAGGGTGTCCAGGTGAAGGACAAAAGCAGCGAATGCAGACATTCAAATCCCATGCCTTAGCAACAGTCAATGTAGGACAGTACTCCTTTACACTGAAAATTAATCTCCTATTACTATTGTTTGCCCAAGACACAATGTAACAGTGTGAGAAAACATACAGTACTGCAAGATAACATGGCTTCGTGAACTAATTTAATTAATAGGTTAATTGAATCTATGCCATTATAATTTCATCATTTTTTAATGACACTATTACTATTCAAAAAACTATGTCTCTGCCATTACAGTTGTTTTCTACTATGAAATACACCATTATGTACAGTCCGAAGGCCATATTGGGCCCACTTTCAGTCGTGTCAAGGCTAACGTACTTTCGTATGGACGTTTTTTCCCCTGCTAGTCTCGCACTATCCACTTTATGACACATCGGTTCCACTTTTCATCCCTCTCCCATCCAAAATCAAACGCAGCTCTCTCTCTCTCTCTCTGCTTTCCGACGGCGACATCGTGTCTTCATCGGCCAGTGTGCCCCTGTAGAAGCACCGCATGCCCCTTGGACAGCACGCGTCACCAGGCACGCGTGCCGCCATGCCCAACCCAGGTGCCTCCGCCGCCAGGGAAGGGCGACGCAGCCCCGCTGCGGGCCCAGTGTGCTGCACCGTCGGCCGTAGGCCGCCTACCCTGGTTCGGTTGGGCAGAGCCCTGCCCCCTGCTAAGAACCCTCACACCTAGCTCCCCCTCCCTTGCGTAGCATGCCCACACGAGTTGGCGGCGTCAACAAGCCATGCCCCACTGTGTTGTCGTCCTCCTCCTAGAGTCGCTCGCATGGCCCACGTGCTCAAGTCCATGCTCGCTGCAGATCTGTGGACCTGGATCCCCTACCGCAGATACTGAAGACGAAGAAGACAAAGAGAGGAATGGAGGCCGTGTGGGAGAAGGCCAACTCATGGGCCCCATGTGTCAGTGAGTGTGAGAGAGAAGTGGAAGGGAGCAATGATGACAAACAAGAACAAAGAGCCCTCTGTTTTCTCCTTCTCTTACTCTATCTAACCCTAGGTCACAACCACACAAATAAGAGCTAATCTCCTAGGATTGGTCTTCAACAAGCCATCTTCACTCTATAGAAATCCGCTCATCTCAACATACACGCCATTTAACCCAAGGGGCTGACAAAATGGTTCAAATGTTTTTTCTTTACATTAAACAAACCCAATGCCTTCATGACTTTGATTCCGAAGCAAGCTTCTGATTGTTCCAGGCATCCTCCAACTCACCACCATGTTTTGAGGTCCAAAATACTTAGCAAGCTTCTCAAAGCATGATTTCTTGTTTACATCCACTCAAATCAAGTCTTCATGATCTTGACATGTGTCACCTTGTGCAAAGACCTACACCCTCAAGTCTCACAAGGTTAATTGGATTTGGGCCATTATAATTTCATCATTTTTAAGCACATCATTACTAAAAAAACTATATCTCTACCACTACAATTGTTTTCTACGATGTACGTCCGAAGGTATATTGGGTCCACTTTCAGTCGTGTCAAGGCAAACGTATTTTCATATGGACATTTTTGCCCTTGCTAGTCTCCTACTATCCACTTTATGACACATCGCGCCCACCTGTCATTTCTTTCCCATCCAAAATCAAACGTAGCTCTCTCACTCTCTCTGCTTTCCGATGCCGCCATCGTGTCCCAATCGGCCAGCATGCCCTGCAGCGTCACCGTGCGCCACTTGGAGGCTTGGACAACACACGTCGCCAACCATGCGTGCCGACGTACCCAACCGAAGCGCCTCCACCACCAGGGCAGGCCGCCTGCCTGCTCCAGTTGGGTGGAATCCTCTCCCCCCTGAGCACCCTCATGGCTAGCTCCCCCTCCCCCTTGTGTAGCCTGCTTGCATGCTCGGCTAGCGGTGTCGACGAGCTTTGCCCCACCGTGTTGTCAACCTCCTCCTCCAGTTCATTGTAGCGTTGGAGGAAGCGCTGATGGAGTCACTCGCGAGGTCCACATGCTCAAGTCCGCGCTCGCTCCAGTTCTGTGGACCTGGATCCCCTACCGCAATACCGGAGACGAAGAAGACAGAGAGAGGAATGGAGGCTGTGTGGGAGAAGGCCAACTCGTGGGCCCCATGTGTCAGTAGGTGTGAGAGAGAAGTGGAAGGGAGCAATCTTGTCCATGTGGATATACGGTACCCCTCCATAGCCTGATTGTCCGCTCAAGTTGTCTGCAGACGTATATAATGATGTATCACAAACATGTAAAGAGTTCCAATAACAGTGGCATAGTTTTTTGAATAATATAATGATGTGCTTGAAAAATGGTGAAGTTAAAATGGCACACATCCAATTAACATGTAATTATATTGTAGATGAGCTATATTATAGTTGTATTATTTTTTAAAACATTTAAATCCATGCACTTAATACACTTACAAATACTGTAGGTACCTCATTGTAATTGATGATGTATGGGATGAATCGACGTGGAAAACTATAAAATGTGCTTTGGTTGACAACAATTGCGGGAGCAGGGTAATTGTGACGACCCGTAATCTTCATGTGGCAAGATTTGCGGCCACTCCTATTGGTGCCGTGTATGAACTAGAACCTCTTTCAGATGTATACTCCAGAAGTTTGTTCTATAAACGGATATTTGGCAAAGAAGATGGAATTCATACTGAGTTGGATGAAGTAGCTGGGAGATTTTTGAAGAAATGTGGTGGCATACCATTAGCTATCATCAGTATAGCAAGTTTGTTGGCTAGTAAACCCACAACATCATGGTATGATGTGTACAGAAGATTGAATGGTCAAGGGCTTGACAAAGATAAGAGTATGGAGAACATGAGAGCCATATTATCACTTAGCTTTTCCGAGCTACCTTCCCATCTGAAGCCTTGTCTATTGTATCTAAGCTTTTTCCCAGAGGATTGCCATATTGACAAAGATAGCCTTGTAGCCAGATGGGTAGCAGAAGGCATTATTGATGAACAGTGTGGGGATAATTTATATGAGCTCTATGACCTTGCAGAGAGTTATTTCGTTGACCTTGCTAATAGAAGCTTCATCCAGCCATTAGACATTGATCTAGATGGCATTCCAAGAGCTTGCTGTGTGCACGATTTGATACTTGAGCTTCTAATTTCCCTGTCAACTGATGATAATTTTGTGTTAAGGTCAGATCGTCAGAAGTCCATCCCCAAGCAGTGTAAGATTCGCCGGTTGTCGCTGCAAGATGGAGAGAAAAACATAGTGAAAGAAACAGAGGACCTGTCACATGTGAGGTCAGTAATTGCGTTTGGTGATGCTTATAAAAGGATGCCACCTCTGTCAAAGTTTCCACTTCTTCGTGTTCTGGACCTGGAGGGTTTCCCCAGCAATAATAATCATCCTAGGGATCTACGGAGATTGCGTCATCTGAGGTATCTGCAACTACGTGGTTAGTCTTAATACAGAGGTTCTGGAGGAAATTGGAAACCTACATTCCCTGAAGACGTTGGATTTAAGCAATGCCTACATAGAAGATGATGAACTGCCGGCAAGTATTGCTCAGCTTAAAAACCTTCAGCTTCTACTTGTTGGTTTTAATGTGTGGCTGCCAGATGGAATTGGGAACTTAAACCAACTTCAGGTTTTATCTTGGATTGAAGCAGTACCAAACATTGTAGATGAGCTAGCAAAGCTAACAGAGCTGAAGGTGCTCTGCATATATGGATTAGGCAAAGACGAGAGTATTGACAAGGCTTTTCTCCAGAGTGTATCTAAGCTAACAAACCTATTGGCTATATTCATCACTCGATCTGGGCTATGCTCCCTAGATGGCATACCAGATCTTGGACGCATCCTGAAAGGCCTCCAGTTCTTTCGTGGAACCTCGACGATGTTCCACCAGTTGCCGCGGTGGTTTTCCTCGCTCTCCCAACTCTCCGGCTTAACCATCACTGTCAAGAGGCTCACACAGAACGACATCGACATGCTTGGAGCATTAAGCCTGCTGCGTTCTCTTCAACTAGAAGTAGCTTCTGATGGTACCATCACTACAGAACGGCTGTTAATCGGCAGTGATAAGCCATTCTGCTATCTAGAAGAGCTTAAGTTCAACCACAGTGCAAGATGCTGGCTGGTATTTGGTGAAGGATGTGATGCCAAGGCTTCAAAGGCTTGAGCCTATCCTTTGACGTAGGGAAGAGGGTAGGTGGTGGATTGGACGCTGGCTTGGAGAATCTCACTTCCCTTAAACATGCCACTGTCATAGTAAGTTGCTATCACTATGAGACCACTGTGAGCGAGGTGGAGGATGCGGAGGCTAAAATCAGGGATGCATTCCACAACCATCCCAACCATCCAGACCTTAAGCTGTCAAGAGCGGGCGGATGGAGAGTGGTACCAGGACAAGAATGGCGACGATGATCAATAGGATTTGGATCAGCAAAGGTAACAAATTCGTCATCCCACCGGATTGTCGCATCTACTTGTACTTTCCTCATGTCTTCCTTTTCCTGTCGAATCCATGTATGCTTACAGCATTGTCCTTCAATTTGCTGATATATCCTTTCTTCCCCATTTGCAGTCCAGCCTGACGGATAACGATCGATTGGGACTGAGGCTTCTGCATTTGATTCTTACTCTGCATAATCCCTCTTTAAGTTATTTCTCTCGTCGTCCTAGTTTCTGTTTCTATTCCTTCGGTATCTATTGCATCCAATACGTGCTTGCAGTGTAATTGTCTGGTTATCTGATTGCAGTACAAGCCCACTGTCTTGTCGACGTTCATTATTATTGTTTTGTGTTGGTTGCGCCACCAATCCTACAGTTGCCTTCTCATCAAAAAATTAATTGCTCAACCGTCACCTTGAACAATCAGCCCATTGTTTCCCATGTTTGTTTTTATCCGCACTTCATTTCTTGTCCTCTACCACTCATAGCTTTCTTGTTCTTCGTTTGCATCATAATTCTCCCTTGCAGTCCATTGCTCAAAAAAAAAAGTTCATCCTCTGTTATGCTTGCAAAACAAAACGACATTTATACCACTAAACCAGATAAGGAAAACTCTCCTTTGTCAGGTTTGAAAAATTGTGTCCGACATTTTATTCTTAAAACTAGCCTTTGTTATGCTTGAAACAAGTTTCCTCCTTGTTATCCTTGAAGCTAAAAGTTCCTCCTTTGTTGCACTCCAAAATAAATCCCCCAGTCATTACCCTATTTTCTGAAAAATGCTTCTGTGATTTATCGAGGCAGATAGCCAGATACTCACTCCCACTATTGTTGGATGAA
This sequence comes from Eremochloa ophiuroides, assembly GCA_038502445.1. NCBI lineage: Eukaryota > Viridiplantae > Streptophyta > Magnoliopsida > Poales > Poaceae > Eremochloa > Eremochloa ophiuroides. Next base: position 19,987,886 of record JAHLJS010000007.1, on the reverse strand, counting down.
TTTCTACACTTGTTTTTTTTTTAATATTCTTCGGTAAGTTCCTTTGTAGCTTAATGCCTCTGACATTTTGGCAATGGTTAAATGAAGTGTAATAAAGTGGAATGCAGGACAAAAGGAAACATCCGTTTCCTGTATTTATACGATTTCGTGCTTGTTAAATTTTTAATTTGATATATTGTGAATTTACCGCTTCATCTCTGTTTAACATCAATCCATGGCTTGTAGGTTACCACAAGTAAAAAATTATAAAAGCATCTTTATGCCTTGAACTTAGCTGATGTGTCGACTGTTAGATGTAGATGTATATATTGTATCCTTTTTATTGGAGAGGCTTTTTGTACATGTACTCACGTATATACTTCCTTTTGGGCCTCGAATAGAGCAAATTGGCCCATTCTAACATGGTATCGAGCTAGGGTTCTTCGGGCTTACCACACAGCCACCGCCGCACCGGCACAAGCACCAGCCGAGGCACCCGTGCCCGCCACCGCGGCGCCCCTGCCTGCCTGCGCCGCTTGGCGCTCGTGCCCCCCCTCCCCCAGGTCGTCTCCGCCGCCACGGTAGGAACTCCTGTCGGCGCGCTACCGGCAACGTCCATGCCCGCACAAGCCTTGCGTGGCTGCCTTGCGCTGCGTGCGCGCGCCGCCCCCTCTGGCTGCCTGCCGTCCTCCCTCCTCCCTTGAGACGTGTTGACGGCTGTTAACACCTCAAAATACCGTCAACATAACAAAATAAAAGTGACAAAATCCATGGAAAAGATGTATATTATGTTTGAATTTTACTCGGTTCCACTTGTACTTGGAGCATTGTGAGTGCAGATACAAAACAGGTGAAAATAAAGTAAACCAAGGCACATATGAGCAATGCAAGTGATGGGAGACAGGCAAGAGCCAAATCACAGGGCGCCCGCCCCCCTCCTGGTGCCATTTGCACCCTGCCACATCATGGATCCGTGGCTCATCCCTCCAAACAGGTTATGGCACGTTGATTCATCATCAATGGCTGAGAAACGTTGCACTTGGATCCGAGAGCCCTCTGGACAGGGCGCCAGCCCAGTTAGGATGGCCTGCCACGACCACAATCCGAGGGAAAGGCTTCCAAGTCCTTGCAGCCGTCCATTGGATGTCGGTTTTCATCCAAGGGAGATCAAGTGATGAGCCAAGGGTTCATGGGCCCACATGTCATCCCCTACGGGCCACAAACCACCTTTCCAAGCAAAAACCGACGTGCTAACCGACTTGGGAGAGTAATGGAGGGCTGTCGGATGCGAAAAGCGGTGGATCATAGGGCAGCCGCCCTACCCACCCGAGCGCCCGCCACCTCACCTGCTTCGAACCGACTCCAACCTCCCCTACATGTACCCCAGGGGCCCCTAAACACTATAAATAGGGGTTATTTGATCATTTGTAGGCAGACTATGAAGTTTAAGTGAGATAGATACTTAGATACAAAAGATAGTCTCAAGTAGAATGTGTAGTACCTCTACACATTAGAGAGTGAGGGAGTCACTTCTCTGAAGAGAAGAAGAGGAGTCCGAGGAGGAGCCGGGCTTGTCGGCAATTTCTTCTATGGTGCACCTCTGCGCTTCTTTATGGTAATAAAGTCCCACTTTCTTATTTAATTATTGTTATACTTTAAGTATTTGTTTGCTTGTCTCACTGCTTGGTTAGAGTGCTCTAGTTCTTGGATCCGAGTTAGAGTAGTAAGCTTATAGATTAAGCGTGGTGCTTAGGCTATATCTTACCCGTGAGTGTGGCTAGGCCCACGGATAGTAGTGGTAGGTTCTAGGTGGTGACAGCCTTAGAATCCTCTGGATTCCACCACGTTCGGCCTAGTTTTATCATCGTAGAGCTTTGGGATGTACGGTGCCTAATCAATCCTATCCTGGGCGAGTTTAGGACTTTGCATGCTCACAGTAAACAAGTCTTGGTATATCATATAATTATTCGGAGCTATCATTCAGAACTTCTCTTTCTACCCTATCCTTAGATCTCGTCTCCCTTCACACACGTTCCCTGTGGATTTGATATAACCTGGGACTACTCCTAGGGAAAAGCTACATTTGACAGCCGTGCTCTTGCGGTCATTTTCGTGTGCCACGCTAGGTGTCAACAAGCTTTTCTAGCGCCGTTGCCAGGGAACGGTAGCTGATTTAGTGAGACTAAGATTTATATTTACTCCTATCTATCGTTTATGGAAGAATTATCTATCTTCCAATTCGCTGCTCCTAAGAGTACGCGATTGGAACCACCTTCATCATCTCAACCTATTCTTACCGATGGGTATGAACTGCGGCCTAATTTCATAACTATGGTACGAGAAAATACTTTCTCAGGAAATAGGAAAGAAAACCCATATACTCATTTGCGAGAATTCGAGCAATTGTGTGCATGTCTGAATATTCCAGGCATGTCACATGAGACCGTTAAGTGGAAGTTATTTTCGTTCACTTTGACAGAAATAGCCAAACTGTGGTATGCTCGGACCGTAGGTGGTGTAAATGGAGAATGGGAAGAATTGCGCACACAGTTTACCTTAGCCTTCTTCCCAGTAACCCGAGTAACCCAACTCTGACTCGAGGTGCTCGCTTTCCGTCAACAGAAAGGGGAAACCCTAGGTGCTGCCTAGGCTCGATTACTTGATTTAGTCAATTCTGGACCCGACCTAGCCATTTCGGACCAGGTACTGTTTCAGCACCTGTATGTTGGATTAGGAAGACATGATGCTCATCACCTTGATTTAGCATCCGGAGGTTCATTCCTTCATCTCTCTGCACTTGGTGGTAGAGATATTCTTAAGAAAATCCTACAGAACACCGAAATCCATGACGAGTTTCCTGGAGAAGAAGAACCTAAGCCTTCAATTTCTAAAGAAACTGAACCTTTAATCGAACCTCTCGAAAATAAAGCTAAAACTCTAGAGGATAAAGAAGAAGTACCTTTAGAATTCTTATCTGAAATCGAAACTGATATATTCGAAGACTTTGGAAAAGCCTCAAATTACTTGACCCAGCCTAAACCACCTTCGAAATCATCTTTCGAATCTCCTGATGAAGTTCTTGATCATCAAGATATACATCTTTCTGCTATCATGAGCCACGAGTGGACTACTGAAGCTGAAGTATCAAGAAAGGTTTCTCGAATAGACAAAATGACCAATAGGATAGAATGTAGATTTAATGGAGATCATATTTCAGCCTTTTATGATCCCACTTTTGGAATAACAGATGATGTCCAACACTTTTCTATCCGAGAAATTCTCAAACATTATCCTTCAACCTACATCTCAATGCCTCAAAGACCCCGATGGTGACATTATACAGAGCCAAGGTATTGCTAAGATAATCCCTTGCCACCTTAATACTACGGAGCTACTTTTGGACTTCTATATCTTTGAAACCACCAGATTCAAAGTTTTTATAGGACAACCTTGGTCCAACATAGCATATGAAGGGTCAACCAAGGGAAAAGTTGATGTCAAATTAGGAAGGGAAAGGTATGCTTTGCCTATAACTCATGCAATAAATTTTATTGCCGAGCATCCTCCTGATCCAGATCCTTTGGAACAAGTAATAGCTAATCATGAAAAGCTAGCCCAACCAGAAAATGAAGAAACTGAGTCATTTATAGAGGAGGAGGCTCTAGAAAATAATACCTATCACTTAGACAATAACCATATTGAGCCAACTAGGACACCTACTGAGCTTAAACCTCTACCGGACAGGCTTAAGTATGTCTTTCTTAACAATAACCCTGAGACCCCTGTCATAATCAGTGATAAATTATCCGCAGAGGAAGTTGAGAGGCTTATCATTGTTTTAGAAAAGCATCATTCAGTCTTTGGCTATTCACTACAAGATCTAAAAGGCATCAGTCCAACTCTCTGTACTCATCGAATCCAATAGAATTTGATGCAATTCCGTCTCGTGAGCCCCAAAGAAGACTCAATAATGCCATGCGTGAGGTTGTCAAGAAGGAAGTGTTGAAACTTCTGCATGCAGGCATTATTTATCCAGTCCCTTATAGTGAATGGGTGAGCCCTGTGCAAGTAGTTCCTAAGAAGGGTGGACATGACCGTCATAAAAAATGATAAGAATGAACTCATACTACAACACACTGTTACGGGATGGAGAATGTGCATAGACTATAGGAAACTCAACAAGGCCACTAAGAAAGATCACTTTCCACTTCCTTTCATCGATGAGATGTTAGAGAGATTGGCCAAACAATCATTCTTTTGCTTTCTGGATGGATATTCGGGATACCATCAAATCCCAACCCATCCTTGATGATCAAAGCAAAGCAACCTTTACATGCCCATATGGAACATATGCTTACAGGCGCATGTCCTTTGGACTTTGCAATGCACCTGCATCATCCCAACATGGCATGATGTCCATCTTCTCCGACATGATTGAACAAGTCATGGAAGTTTTCATGGATGATTTCTCCGTCTATGGAAAATCATTCGATGACTGCCTAGAAAATCTAGACAAAGTCCTACAACGGTGTGAAGAAAAACACTTAGTACTCAATTGGGAAAAGTGTCACTTCATGGTACGAGAGGGAATTGTCTTGGGCCATCGAATATCGGAGCGTGGGGTAGAGGTGGACAAGGCTAAGATCAGTGTAATTGAGCAACTTCCTGCCACCCACGAATGTTAAAGGAGTAAGAAGCTTCCTAGGCCATGCAGGTTTTTATAGGAGGTTTATCAAGGATTTTTCGTAGAGAGATAGACCTTTGACTTGCCTTCTAGCTAAAGACATTCCTTTCAATTTTGATGATAAATGTCTTCAATCTGTTTACGTTTTAAAGAAAGCTCTAGTTTCGGCCCCAATCATACAACCCCCTGATAGAAACCTGCCTTTCGAAATCATGTGCGATGCTAGTGATTTTGCTATGGGAGCCGTCCTTGGTCAAACTAAGGAGAAAAAGCATTATTGTATCTCCTATGCTAGTAAGACCCTGACAGGACCCCAGCTTAACTATGCAACCACAGAAAAAGAGCTTTTAGCTGTTGTCTTTGCAATAGACAAGTTTAGATCTTACTTGGTAGGAGCCAAGGTGATTGTCTACACTGACCGTTCCGCCTTGAAATATCTACTCACCAAGAAAGATCCGTTGGATCTTACTCCTTCAAGAGTTTGATCTAGAAATCAGGGACAAGAAAGGAGTAGAAAATTCCGTAGCAGACCACTTATTTCGTTTGCAAGGCCAAGACCAAGACAACCTTCCTATAAATGACTTTCTTCGCGATGACACTCTTTTAAGGGTGACTTATTCTAATCCATGGTATGCCAACATCGTGAACTTTATAGTCACTGGCTATGTTCCGCCAGGAGAAAATAGGAAGAAGTTGCTTTACCAAAGCCGGACTCATTTATGGGATGACCCCTATCTCTATCGAGTCTGTGCTGATGGGTTGCTTAGGAAATGTGTCCCTCTGGAAGAAGCAACTAAAATAATAGAAAGGTGTCACTCCGTTGAATACGGAGGACATTACGGAGCCTTCCGGACACATGCTAAAATCTGGCAGAGTGGATTTTTCTGGCCATCTATGTATGAAGATACAAAGGACTTTACCCAACGATGTGCCCGATGCCAGAAACATGGCAATATTAGTACACGAGATGCCATGCCACTTACAAACAATCTACAAGTAGAGCTGTTTGATGTTTGGGGAATAGATTACATGGGACCATTCCCTAAATTTGGTCATTTTGAATACATCTTAGTGGCAGTGGACTATGTGTCCAAATGAGTAGAAGCCATGCCTTGCCGCTCAGCAGATGCCAAAAATACCAAAAAAATGTTTGAAGAAACCATATTTCCCAGGTTTGGTGTTCCTAGATTAGTCTTCATCGATGGAGGATCCCACTTCATAGATAGAAACTTTAGGAAATATCTGACTGATCAAGGAATCCAACACCATGTAGCCACACCATATCATCCCCAAACCAGTGGCCAAGCTGAAACTTCTAATAAACAAATAAAGAACATTCTACAAAAGACGGTGGAAGAAATGGGAAGGGGCTAGCCTCATAAGTTGCATGATGCCCTTTGGGCGTATCGAACCGCATACAAAACTCCAATAGGCATGTCCCCTTATCAATTAGTCTATGGCAAGATTTGACACCTTCCCGTAGAACTTGAGTTCAAGGCATATTGGGCCATCAAGAAATGGAACATGGATTTCGAGATGGCTGGACGAAATAGGAAGATGCAAATCTCTGAATTAGAAGAATGGAGAGAGAAAGCCTACCATAGTGCCAAAATATATAAAGAAAGGACTAAAAGATGGCACGATAAAAGGATCAAAAGAAGGAGTTTCACCCAGGAGATAAGGTTTTACTCTTTAACTCCCGAGTCCGCCTTTTTGGTCATGGGAAGTTGCGGAGTAAATGGGAGGGACCATTTAAGGTGGTTGCAGTATCACCTCATGGTGTCGTCACACTAGAAAGTGATGATGGCTAACTTTTTAAGGTGAATGGTCAACGCCTTAAAGTTACCATGAGATGGAAGAGGAAGGAGAAATAGATGTAGTAGAGTTCATAAATCCTGAACACTACCTCTTTTAATTAGAAGCATCATATTTGACCTTAAATTCGCTTAAAGGCCCAATGAAAACCGTGTAGAAAGCCTTCCAAGGGCCCTGAAGAGTACCTCGAGGGACGTGGGTGGGCAAACCTCACCAGAGGCAGGCGCCCTGCCGCCTCTAAGGCGGCGCCCGCCCCTCTATGGTGGTGCCCGCTCCTATTCGGCGGAAACGTGACCCTTTGGCATGTGCTAGATGATCCATGATTGTTGCAACATTCCTTCCCGCAAATTTCGAAAAGATTCGCCTGGAATATTGCAAAGGATGCCTATCCTTCCACCATGACCATCTTCAAATAGCCAACTCCATCTCCCTCTTGACTCCACGACCTTCCATCATCCAAAACCCATCTAGAACCCTAACCATGGCCTCCTTCAAGCACAAGAGCATGTCACCCACCATGCTCCGCTTCATAGTCGACGACGATGCTCCCACCGACATCGTTGACGCAGTTCCACTTGCCATAGCACCTCCTCCTTGTGCCCCGATCGCGTCTCTAGCGCAGCAAAGCCCGAAGGCCAACCAGGGGGCGGCTGTAACAGAACCGCCTAAATCACATGGCCCACAGGCACCTGTCATTGTCACTAATGACCTCTGACAGCCGGGCCCGTGTCCCGAGATGATCTAGGCAGCCCAGCCGTGTTACATCATCACCCGTTTCTCCGACAGGATCTCATTGCGAAGCCATTACAGGATTACAACATTTTATAATAAAATACATCAGAGTAAAAGTGCGGAAGATTTAACTAGTACTTAGATTACAAACCGGTTGTTCAAATAGAATTCAAATATAGTTATTACAAACCATAGTTTAAATAGTAGTAGCAGTAGTAGAACAACGACATAACATAATAAGATAGATAAAACACTGGACCCTGCCCACAGGTCATCTTCACTCTTCTTCACTATCCTGAATGATGGTTACACAGCAAGGGGCGAGACAAACATCCTGCTGCTGACTACCTGCAACGGGGTTAACAAACCTTGAGTACTGGGGTACTCCGCAAGACTTACCCAACTAAGAAAAAGGAATGAGACTCAGGAATGTAAGCTGAGAGTAGTCAAGGTAAGGCTTTAGCAAGAGTCAAGATATTTTGCAGAAATAGCATTACTAATCCTGTTCTCAGTATTTTAATAATCCTTATTAATAGTCATTAGTAATAATTCACAATTCTTTACTAATATGTCCATCAAACCAATTTACTTATTTATTCTCAAAAACATCCTACTTCCGAACCACTTTTCGATGTAAGTCAGTGGATCAAGTCTCCATTAACCGAGGAGCAACGACGATTCGAATCGATTAATACCCAGCTGGGGATCCCTATCCACACTGCATATGTAGCACCTAAGCTTGCATATGCCAACCCCGTCTACCACGGCTTTTCTATCCTTGAACCGGTCCTGTGCCACCCGAGAGCACAGTACTCCTCTCGTCTCCAGGCACGACGGCCACGAGGGTACACGCTACTCTCGCCATCTCTCCACTCCCAGTGCGTGGTTGTCGGTTCAAGCAATAGAGCCACCGGAGATAAGGCTTTCCGTAGTATGTGGCTAGTTGCAAAGTCTCGATCCAGCAGGCCGACAATGAACTGATCCCTAAAACTTTTTCAGTTGGAAACCATGCATTGGGACTCTAACCCAAATACACTGGTGACCACCCGGTTTTCACATCCCATTTCCGCTGGCGACTATAAGTTGGGACTCCAACCCAAACATACGGCCATCACCCGGAAAACCCGTCCCCATTGATGACAATGGACTGGCCAAGTACATTGCCAATCAATGAAGACCGTACCCTTCCCTTTCAATGATTCATCTTTTGCATATTATCATATTTCAAAATAGCATTTTTATGCAAATCTACATCAATTAAGCAGGGCTACGCATTTTTCAATATTTTAAATAAACCAGGTTATCGAGGGTAATAAGTGGTCAATGAAAGGTAATGCATCAATAGGTTAACACTCAACTCCTATTAACCTAATGCAGTAGAGTAACTCAAGTGATAAAACATTTTAAATACAAGGAGGGGACAAATGCACCGGGGCTTGCCTTGGATTGCAAAAAGAGTCGGGTCGGGATCGGTGCCGCAAATATCAAACCCTGGCACAAACTCAGCAATAGGCTCTTCAACTGTCACCTCGGGCTTTACCTCAGTATTCTCGGTCACTACACGTGTGCAATAATGAATGTATGAATACGATGCAATATGAAATGACAGATAAGATTCAATAATAAATAATATAGACTTGATCATAACCCTACCACAGGCTAACCATGATCATTCTAATCCATTAAGCCCTAGGTCTTAAAGGGTGATTGACCTAGAACCACAACCAATCCAAAATCACACCAAACTTAAGTCATTAAGATTTTCTATTTCTTTTATTAATCTTTTAATCAAACATATAATCAATAATTAACCAAACTAATTTCAGTTGTGCCTAAACTTTGCCAACAGATAGCTCTCATCCTAAAACAGTACCAAATAAATTTTTATGATTTTTGGATCAACAGGGAATTAATTAAAATTCATCAAAGTTGTTTTTATGAATTAAATTGCTGAATTTTAGTTACTGTAGAATATGTCCAAAACAGATACTTAACATTTTTATTAAATAATACATACATCAGAGAGTCCGGCCCCCCTGGGAGCTCGACACGGCGACGCCCGGGCCCCTGGCCGGCCGGACGAGCCCGACGCTGGCCGCGGCACGCGCGTACGGGAGGGAGAAGATGAACAGGGGGACCCCCCCTCTAGCTACAGTAGCTACCAGCTCAAGGTCAAAGTCTATTTGATCCAATAATACCCTATGCAATTTGAATCAGCTGATGCACCCAAAATAAAAATTGTAGCAAATTTTGTGTAGATCAATTTTGCTTTTGGAAACTAGTCCAAATTCTGCTCGGATTTGAAAATATATAAAAGGGGGTAAAAGTATGATTTGAATGTCAAACTAATTTTTCAAAATTAATTTTAAATTTTCTCAACAACTTGAAAAATGGTAAATATGAAAGTTGTTCTACTCAGTGAACCCTACAACTCTTATTAAGGAAGTTTTATTAGATTCTAAGTAATTTTTGAAATGGTGTTTCAAATTTAATTTTTAAAACATTGATTTGAGGTTAATTTGAGTTTCCACTACAAAATTTCAAAATCTCCAAAAATAAAAGTTGTTTCATTTTAAAAGATCTACAACTTTTATTAAGACACTTCTATCAGATTCTTTATAGTTTTTGAATTAGATTTTTGAGGCTAATTAGAACTTAATTCAAACTTTCTTTTAATTAAATTCTTTATTTCCAATCACAGGTTTAATTGCTCAATCATTACCAAACATAATCAAAGCACTCTAGAAGTTCTAAGCACAATCATATGCACATGATTAATTTAAATATGATGATATGGCATTTTTGATTATCCGTAATACCTGGGGTATTACAGCGGCAGGCGCCCCATTACCAGGGCGGGCGCCCCCCACGTTTCGTCGGCCGCGCTCCCCTGCGATCCTAGCACATTCTCCTATGTCCGGAATGGCCAGGAAGAGGCTCCGTGGTGATCCGCACGCTCGTCCTACCACCGGAGAGATCACCCCGAAGAAGGCACTGACCTATCCCACGGAAGAAGGATCTCCCCATGCCAACTCCTCCGGAGAAGGCAATGATGTCTATCTCCAACTCCGACTACCTGGCAGACAGCACAACCCGTAGCACAACTCCCAATCCGAAATGACAAAAGTACATTATTGTAACACCCCTGCCCAGGGCTTAATAGGATTGATAGGATACTCATACCAATAAGTTGCAACTTTCTTTTTCGGAAGCCCATCTGCAAAAGAACTCTGAGGTTAAGCCAGCTTGGCCCTGGAGCGATGGGTGACCGACCGGGAAGTCCTTCCTAGGTGCGCATGAGTGAGGACAAAGTGCGCAGAAAAAAATGGTGTTGGATCTGTGAGGGACAGTCTATATCCTAGTTAAGTTGCCAGATGTAAGCAGGGCCCAGCCTAAGAGAGGCGGGACGTTACAGAATGGTATCAGAGCCGACCCTTGAGGTTATACGGGCGCGTGTGTCGCAGTTGCGCAGGCATGGTGCGCATGGCTGGTGTGGACCCGGAGTGGTCACACAGCATGGCACATGTGCTGGTACTGTACATATGGACGTGGCCAAGAGGGGACGTTCCTGGCTTGGAATTGATCGATGAGGACGTCGATCTCTTAAGGGGGTGAGGATGTAATACCCTGGCCTAGGTCTTAATAAGATTGATAGGATACTCATGCCAATAAGTTGCAACTTCTTTTCCGGAAGCCCATCTCCAAAGAACTCTGAGGTTAAGCGAGCTTGGCCTGGAGCGATGGGTGATCGACCGGGAATTCCTTCCTGGGTGCGCATGAGTGAGGACAAAGTGCGCAGAAAAGACTGATGTTGGTCTGTGAGGGCAGTCTATATCCTAGTTAAGCTGCCAGATGTAAGCGGGCCCGACCTGAGAGAGGCGGGACGTTACAGCTGTCTCGGGTCGTCGCTTGCCGGATGGTAATTATGAGAAGGTGCTGCATCGCCTTCCTGATTCCAGCGACTCCAAGACACAGGAGGGGTCGCTGTCTGCTCCTTCAGTTCGCCGCCATCGCACCCCGCCACCAATTGGTGTGCCGGGAGAGATGGAATATAGTGGAGGAAATGACGCCACCATGGAGGGCCTCTTGGCCCAAGTGAAGAAGATGAAGGCTGAGAACAAGGCCTTAGAAGATAAGCTGGCTAAGCACGAGATGTGACGCTTGGATGTGGAGGATAGGTTCACCATGCTGCGCAAGGCGTGCACCTCTAAAATCAAGCGCCTCTACAAGGCAACGGGGCATGAGGGACCTTTATGAAGCCCCATAGGACTAGACTAGAATCTCATAGGTGTTTGCTTTTTGATTTGATTAATTTAATTATCCTTAGTTCGTTTGCTTTAGTTCGATTTTATTTGAATTCAACTAGTTTTTGTATTAGCTTGAGATAAATAAAAAGCACCGATGATTGTTTTACTCCATTTGCTTGTCGGTCCGCTGGTGTTTTCCCACCAGTCGGGTCTTTATCACTTTACATTTCCCTTTCTTGAATAAAGATTAGAAATACCAAAAGAGAAAGTGTGGGGGAAAACACCAACACCATACCAAACTGCCGAGACCAACACCATACCAAACTGCCGAGACAAGTACCTAAGCAGCCTGAAAAAGGTGGAACGTGACTAAAGGATGCCACCCGAGGCCTTTTGGCCCGAGTGGTAGGGCGGGCGCCTCCCTCAACAGGGCGGCCGCCCGGCCTCTGGTGCCCAACACGACCAGCTTCGCACACAGCGCAGGTATGACTCCTTCACAATTGTTTTTGTCAGTTTATTTAGAGTTATTTAATCCATAAATGCTCTTGAAACATTAAAAACAAACTTGTCACCCCATAATTAAAAAGTTATTCTGAAAACCATGCCATACTTCGAGACATGACTTGTATAAGCTTTGTTCTTGTCAAATGCCTATAACTTGTGATCTACTCAATTTAGTATGGTCTTCCTAAGTTGTTGATTAGTGTGATATAGTAATGTCTAGTGTTGTCCATTCTTTACCGTGGAGAATATTTATTGAAAAAAATGATGAATGAATTCATTACTCCTCATATGTGATAAAATACCTACCAAGGCAAAAAGGAGTAGCATAGGAAAACAACCATATAGCTCTTTTGATTATACTTTGAGTTTTGCCAAGCCTAATGATCTAAGTAGAAAGTTTTGTCATGCCTCAAGAATCAAGATTCCATGCACCCTTGAGAGAACTTCCACATAAGGAGTATTCTTCTATTTCATGATTCCATCATTCCCCTATGCTCAATATGAAAAGATCCCATGAAACTTCAATCTCAGGGACATGGCTAGAGAGAGAGAGAGAGAGAGAGAGAGAGAGCAAGTGCTCTGATGAAAAAAAAGAGAGAGCAAGTGCTCTGAAAAAAGAGAGAGAAGAGAAGAAGAAAGAAAGTAAGCCATGATCCCCTGGAAATTGAAAGAGGAATGGATCAAAGAGTGAAAGCATATCCCAGATACCACCACATATCTTGGTTAGAGAGCATGACTTAACCCTCATAGGATCTTTTGTTTGGCTTAGCAAAATAAGTAAATCAAACATGCTCATTTTATTCCACGCACCTTGAGCTCCACAAAAAGCCTTAAGATAGATGTGAGTACTCTCATGAAAACTAGAAAGAAACATACACTATGAGTGACTGAGAGTCTCATATGAGGAGATAATGAATCATATTTTCTTTGAAAAATTAAAATGCTCCAAGGTAAGATAGGACTCACTAGTTCATAGCCATTCCACTTCTCAACAACCGAAGGTATGATCTTAGCCACCGAAAAGATCATAATTCTAGGTATAAGATTATAGAACAATGTTTATACTTGATCAAGTTTAGAAGAAAAGCATGAGTCTGCACTAAGTAAATTGCTCGAGACGAGCAAGAGTTTAGTGTGGGGGAGTTTGTTGACGGCTGCTAACACCTCAAAATACCGTCAACATAACAAGATAAAAGTGACAAAATCCATGTAAAAGATGCATATTATGTTTGAATTTTACTCGGTTCCACTTGTACTTGGAGAATTGTAAGTGCAGGTACAAAACAGGTGAAAATAAAGCAAATCAAGGCACATATGAGCAATGCAAGTGATGGGAGACAGGCAGGAGCCAAGTCACAGGGCGCCCGCCCCAGTCCTGCTGCCATTTGCACCCTGCCACATCATGGATCCGTGGCTCGTCCCTCCAAACAGGTTATGGCACGTTGATTCATCATCAATGGCTGAGAAACGTTGCACTTGGATCTGGGAGCCCTCTAGACAGGGCGCCCGCCCTGTCAGGATGGCCTGCCACGATCATAATCCGAGGGAAAGGCTCCCAAGTCCTTGCAACCATCCATTGGATGTCGGTTTTCATTCAAGGGAGATCAAATGATGAGCCAAGGATTCATGGGCCCACATGTCATCCCCTACGGGCCACAAACCATCTTTCCAAGCAAGAACCGACGTGCCAACCGACTTGGAAGAGTAATGGAGGGCCGTCAGATGTGAAAGGCGGTGGATCATAGGGCGGCCGCCCTACCCACCCGGGCGCCTGCCGCCTCACCTGCTCTGAACCGACTCCAACCTCCCCTACAAGTACCCCAGGGGCCCCTAAACACTATAAATAGGGGTTATTTGATCATTTGTAGGCAGACTATGAAGCTTAAGTGAGATAGATACTTAGATACAAAAGACAATCTCAAGTAGAATGTGTAGTACCTCTACACATTAGAGAGTAAGAGAGTCACTTCTCTGGAGAGAAGAAGAGGAGTCCGAGGAGGAGCCGGGCTTGTCGGCAATTTCTTCTATGGTGCACCTCTGCGTTTATTTATGGTAATAAAGTCCCACTTTCTTATTTAATTATTGTTATACTTTAAGTATTTGTTTGCTTGTCTCACTGCTTGGTTAGAGTGCTCTAGTTCTTGGATCCGAATTAGAGTAGTAAGCTTAAAGATTAAGCGCGATGCTTAGGCTATATCTTACCCATGAGTGCGGCTAGGACCCACGGATAGTAGTGGTAGGTTCTAGGTGGTGATAGCCCTAGGATCCTCTGGATTTCACCACGTTTGGTCTAGTTTTATCATCGTAGAGCTTTGGAATGTACGGTGCCTAATCAGTCCTACCCTGGGCGAGTTTAGGACTTTGCATGCTCACAGTAAGCAAGTCTTGGTATATCATATAATTATTCGGGGCTATCATTCAGAACTTCTCTTTCCACCCTATCCTGATCTCGTCTCCCTTCACACACGTTCCCTATGTATTCGATATAACCTGGGACTACTCCTAGGGAAAAGCTACATCTGACAGCCGTGCGCTTGCGATCATTTTCGTGTGCCACTCCAGGTGTCAACAAGACACTTTCCGCAATGGCCACAGGACACCCCTCCGGTGGAGGAGCCTTCTTGACCCGTCGTGGAGCCATCAGCCGCCGTCCTCTGCTGCCCGCCTCCCTCCTCTATTTTGCCCGCCTGCCTCCTCCGCTGCTCTCTATTTTTTGTTTCTTTCCTCCTTTGTTAGCCAAAAAACAAACCAACAATGAACTCCCTTCTCCATGACATCCCCCAGTTGCACACGTCCTAGCGTAATTCCTCCTCAGTGTCTTGTCATTTTCAATGGCACCAATTGGGGCGATTTTGTTTTCCATTTGGAGGTCGACATGGATGGGCAGCTTCTCTAGGGCTACCTCACAGGAGACTAGATCTGTCCTCCCTGTCTTGTTCTTCCTACGCCACACACATACCCATCAAATACATACAGATGATGCTATGAAGACTGCTTTGCTTGACGCATTTGAGACTTAGATTGGGAACTATTAGTCTGAGTGTATATGATACTTGCCTGCGCAAGGAGAAATTTCCTAAGGCTATCTTACTTGAAAGCATAGAGGTCGATCTCGTATGGTCCCTCAGAGATCTTGCCACTTTACACTTTATGTGGGATCACCTCAGTCACATTTATGAGATAGGCGATGACGTTTGTGATGGCTAGGTGTGTTCGCGAGGTGGGCCGGTTGCGACCTAGATGGAAGTTGGCTGGGTCGTTTGTAGCCGCGTGACTAAGGAGAAGGAGGCGGCCGTGTGGCTAAGAAGAGGGTGGTGGGCTTGCGGGAAGGTAATAGGTTGGATGTGGCCTATTTTGTGGGCTACAGTGGAGAGAGAGTTTTTTCTTTTTCTATTCGAGAGTTGTAAGGGAAGACAACTTCAAAGTCAAAAGCCAAATCAAAACAAGGATCCAAACACACGTGCATTATGCATTAAAACATACTTGAGATGCACAAAAATGTATATTGAAAACATTTATTAAGAAGAGCTAGGGCTTTGTTTTAGGAGATATGAAAATAAAAAATATGTGTGAATTAGTGTTATATATGTTGAATTCAAGTAGAATCTTGAATTCAACCAAGCTTTTTTTTTCTGGAGAACATTTTTTATTTGAAAGACACGCTAGTCATGTTGTTGATTTGGTCAACTTCATGACAAGAGGTTCGTTGTAATTTCTTTGAAATTGTTATTCGAAGTTTGGTCGAGAGGAGGAAAGTTGACTTAGATTTGACCTAACAAACAAATAACACACATTCAAGCAAAATTTTTTTAGAAAAGATCGTATTTTGGCATTACAGAAAAACATAGTATGTTACAAAATGACTGCAACTACGGAACTCATTGTGAATTATCTTGGATCAGATTAGGCATCGTAGGTTGGGATCAAATTGAATTTGTGACCCAGAGGCCATTGAACCAATTGGAGGTTGTTGAAAGAGGTGAGCGGGGTGATGAATATGAATCCTCTTTGGCAACTTTTCTCATACGAAGCTTTTTCCATTGATCCTGGATTGTCGAAATTAAATGTTTGTTGGCTTGTGTGTTTGAGATCTTCATATATGTGATGAAGTGATGCTTGTGCTTCTCTATTCTTCGCTTGATTGATTTTTCCCTCGTTTGGGCTTTGGCTGCTTCTAATTCTTTTTTGCATATCCTTGAGTTGCTCTTCAAGCTTTCATAATCTCTGATGTTGGTTTTGGCTGTTGTTCTGATTTTGAGATCCTTCTGTTATAGTTGCATCCCGACTTGCTTGAAATTGATTCCTTGTTGTTATGTCATCTTTGTTTGTTGCATTTTCTATTTTACTTTTATGCTGGTTGTGTCTTCTCAGTTGGTCATGCCATAACGGCTAGGTCGTGGTGTTGTCAAACTCACAAAAAACGATTGGCACTAGATGTTGGATGAAAAATGCTCAACAAGATGAATGAATATGACTCAAGATTTTAGAATCATTTTTCAATTTTATGCATGCTAATGTACATGTCAGGAGTATTTATAGGTGTGAGAATCTTCGAATACTCTATAAGGGTATCTCCAACAGAGCCTCCAAACTAATTTGAGGGCTAAGCCAAAATACAGCTCCAGCAGGGCTCCTACTCAGGCCCCCAAATTTGGGTGGCCCTCAAACTAGCACCCTTGGCCCCTATTCCCACGGGCGTCACCCCCGCACCTCATCCTGCAGTTGACTGCTTTCTTCTGCACAGGCTTTTTCTTTCTCCCCATTGTGATGCAAGGACATCCACCGGTGACGCCTTCTCTTCCCTAGATCTAGCGAGACTAGATCTGGTAGCGCCCCTGCCTTCTCTTCCTTCATGAAAGATTAGGCGACCTTGACCAAAAGACCTCACGAGCTCATGGCGTAAGCGTGACTCACTATGCCACAATGTGAGCACACTGTTGAAAGGTCCAAAGAGGCTAGAGGGGGGATGAATAGCCTAATAAAATTTCTACAAACAACACTTGATCAAAGGATTAATGAAATAATAAGCGAAACGAATGTTGCGCTAGCCTAAAAAAGTACAAGCCTCCTAAACCGTTCTAGCTAAGTCTCTAGTTTCACACAAGACTAACTAAGCCTAGGTGAAACAAGCTAGAACACTACCATTACAAAAGTAAGTGCACAAAGGTAAAGAGAGGGTTGTAGTGGTGTATACCGCCAAATAGAGTAGATAGCCAATCACCCAATGAAAGAAATACCAATATATTCGAAGATGATGGTCACAAGAACTCCAAAGATCAACACAATGAAGACAAAGATTTATCCCAGACGTTGACATGCTTGCCGGCACGCTACGTCCTTGTTGTGTCGACCACTACTTGGTGGTTCGATGGCTAATTGACAACTAATGTCAAGCTCAACAAATGAGCACCACAAGAACCTACCACGGGCAAGGATAACTCAATGAGACGAGCAATCGACTAAGGCTACCTTTGGCTCTCCACCGGGGAAGGTACCAAACCCCTCACTAATCCACCAAGGATGGCCGGAGACAATCACCAACTCCGCCAATCCTTCTCCGTTGCTCCAAGCCATCTAGGTGACGGCAATCACCAAGAGAAATGAGAGAACTCCGCAGCCAACACTGATCAACAAGTGCCAATGGATGGAAGAAACCAATGCAATGCACTTGGACCACACTCTAGCTCACAATTGATGTGAACGCAATCTATGTGAGTGAGAGTGTTAGGAGGGTGCTCACAAGTATATCAACAAGTTAGAGAGCCAAGAGTGTGAGCAAGAGCCGGCCAAGTAGTATTTATAAACTCCGTCTAACAAACATAGCCGTTACACTCCTCTGCGTACCATCAGGACCCTGGGCATCGGATGCTGAATTGTGGCCGTCAGACCAATCGTCCCAGTCCAACGCTCTCAAACTGACGAATCAAGCTGCTACCACGTGTTAGTTACCATTTGAATTCGACCGTTGGCGCCACGAACTGCTCACCGTCGGAATGAGAGGAATGGTCCGGTGATCGTCGGACGCAGGCCGTCGGACTAAAAAGTTTCAGCCGTCCAACATTTCCAGTCCCCTAGAGCTCAAAACGTGTCGGACTAAGTCCGACGGTGGTCGTCGGAATAAAGAGCAGAGTCCGACACCTTGAAAACGTTTTGCCACACTCTGGAGCTACCTGTCCGACTGAGGAGAAATAGTTCGCCGCATGGATTTCGCCAGTCCGACGCTCTCTCGCTGGGCAGGCTGTGTTAGCCAGTCAGACTCTGTGTATTGGTCCGACGCTCGGCCAAAAGAAGAGTCGAACGCTCTTTTTTCAGTGAAGTTAAGCCCGTGTGAATTCCTTTGCTTGTGTGGCCTAACACTTGTTATATGTAAATTTTTTTGCAAGTGTGTTAGCCATTTTTCAAAGTCGTTTGCAAAGGTTTTGAGTTAACCGCTAGATCTAAATGCAATGCATGATCTAATTCAACTAGTGGCACCTGACAACCGTATTAACCATGGAATAGATCTCCTCTTTATAGTACGACTATCTATCCTAAATGTGATCACACCCTCTATGGTGTCTTGATCACTAAAATAGAAAGAGCCATATTGAATATACCTTTGCCTTGAGCTCTTTGCCAATTCCCAAGTCGAGAGGTACTTGATCCAACATGTTGACGGACTTACACCAATTTCTTGGACGCCGTCATAGCTCCTCACTTGGTTTAACTAACCATTCTTGCAATCACAACACTTAAACATATGGTTAGTACATAAGTGTCATCGATTAGCCAAAACCAAACTAGGGCTTTTCAGCCGCCTGTCCATGGCGTGAGCATAGCTCTCCGCTGCCCCGAAGGCGAGCTCCTTTGCGTCCCTGTGTTGCCGTGGCACGCGCATGATTCCCAGCGGCACACGTGATTCCAACCTCCTTCTCCCCTGCTTCTAGTCTCATCCTAGAAATCCTCTCTAGCGACTTGGTGAAGGATGACTAGTGGTTGATGCAGGTGAAGATCATTGCGCCCCTGCTGGAGCGGCTTGGCAAGAGGATCCCTCCCAGCGAGGTAGCTACCGGGGAATGGCTCCCCTGAAGAGTAGTGTGGCTGCGGTGAAGGATCTAGGCAGGTGGGCGGTCTCGGCGGGCGGGCTAAGACGAATGGGGAATGATAGGTGGGTCCTCTGTGGAAGTGTCTCTTGAAAGGTATTTGCGGGCCCTGATTTAGGGGCTACTGTTGGAGTAGACGCGAAAATTTAGGCCCTAAAAAAATGAAGGGATCCCCAAATCAAATGTAGGAGCCTTGATTTGGAGGCTTTTGCTGAAGATGCTCGAATATTTTCATCGATCATCACAATACATTCATCGAAACAATTATAGTGTCTGAAGGGATATTTTAGTCATTCCTACATACAATTACATCTCATCTACAACTGTTTGGGTTGCTGTCTCGTGAAGGCTTGTTATAAACCAACTTTGTATCATCTCCTTCACTAATTGATCTCACACCTCCTGCGATTGAAGATCTTTAAGCTTATTGTTTTGAGAACAACATCGCTCTGGCTGATTTCCTTCTGAAGCCTTTTTGGTTTTTTTAGAATCAGAGGGGCCATGATTGCGTTCGGTTAGCCACGAATAGGCCCAAAATAAGCCTACCAACCATTTTAGTTTGATTAAAATTATATAAAATTAGTGAATCATTTCGGCTGCAAATCATTTCTAGGGAACCAAACGAGACCTACAGGGATTGGAGAGCGGTAATGATACGCGCTGCGCATCTAGAACGGACGGACGCCGGGTGCCCGCTCCGACTCTCCACTGTAACACGTGTGCACGTGCTCCCTCCCTGATGGATGGCGATGACCTTCCCCACCCCGGCGCATGTCCTCCCCCTACCTTGGCAGCTTCTTCTCTCACCTCGGGGTTGGGGTATTGTCCTGTATTCATATGGGGAAGGGAAACCACAGCCGCTGCTAACTAGCTGAACGATCGGGCCCAATAATGCCGGTTGCCCCTTGGAATTCATTTTCAGCCCAAGCCGGCCTATTAATCGGCCCAAAGTCACTGAAACGGTCCGACCCGTTCCCACCTCCCGCATCACTACTAACCAAAATCTCCCAAGCAAAGCCCGTAGCCCGGTCCTTAGACTCACTCGTCTTCCTCAGATCTCAGCCACCGCCCCCTGCCCCAGCTCCGGCGATCGCCGGAGCCCCTCCGCCTCGGGGGCGCGATGGACCTCCTCATCGCGCAGATCACCACCGACCTCCGCTCCTCGGACGCGCTCCGGCAGTCGTCGGCGCTGCTGCAGGCCCTGCAGCAGTGCGCGGCGGGGCGGGACGTCTCCGCGCTCGCCCGCACCACGGCCACCGAGATCCTGTCGGCGCCTTCCTCCGCCGTCTGCAAGCGCCTGGCGCTCGACCTCCTCCGCGCGCTTCCCGCTGCCGCCGGACCTCCTCGACCCGCTCCTCCTCTCCTCCCTCCGCTCCGACCTCTCCTTCCCGGACCCCGACGTCGCCGCCTCCTCCATCGCCTCGTTCCCGTCCCTGCCATCCCACCTTCTCCCCTCGCTCCTCTCCTCCGCCCACGCCGAAATCGCTAACGCGCTCTCCTCGCCCGCTGAGTCGCTGCGCCTCGCCGCCGTCACATCTCTGTCCTCGCTCCTCCCGCGCGATGACCTCGCGCTCATGTGCTCCACGAACCCCTCCCTCATGGCGCACGCCACCACGTGGTGGGGCCGCCTGGCCGAGCTTGCGCTGGATTCCGCGGACGCGGTTTCAGCCGGGGCGTTTGAGGCCCTTGCACGGCTGTTCCAGGAGCTAGAGGGGCGCCGCATGAGCCGGCTAGCTGGTGACAAGCTTGTCGATGGAGAAGGTGCGCTTGCAGTGCGTGCCCAGTGGGCGGCTGATGCCATTGATTTCATTTGGTCTAGGCGCAATATGCTGATTGCGCGCTCCATGGTGATGCCTGTGGAGAGCTTCCGAGTTACTGTGTACCCTCTAGTGCACGCAGCGAAAATGGTTGCTTCTGGTGTGGTAAACACGCTGCGGCGGATTGCCAAGCCAGGGGACGCTACAATTGCTGATAGTGTGGAGTCGAGTGCGGAGAAATTGGTGGGAGTGTCAGACATCGTCTCGCACTTGCTGCCATTCCTTAGTTCACTTGACCCACCACTGGTGTTTGAGGTTGGGATCAATATGCTGGCGCTTGCAGATGTCCCTGGAGGCAAGCCAGAGTGGGCTTCAGCTGCCATTATTGCAATCCTGACACTATGGGACCGGCAAGAGTTCTCGTCGATGAGGGAGACGATTGTAAGGGCTGTTGTGACAAATCTTCATTTGCTGGATCTTGGAATGCAGGTGCTGAATCAATCACTGTAATGGCTTACTTTCATAACTTCTAGCTGATCTAACTTTAATTATTCATAGCCTGTCCTTGGATGATAATATAGTTCTATTTATTCAAAGTTTGCAAACTTATTCCAATAACATGTTGCTCTGTCCATTTACTGTTTGTTTGAGTGTGCCCAGACAAAAATACATGGGCTTGAAATGAACAGAAATTTATAGGTCAGAACCACTCAGGTTCAGTGCATTTCTAGGTTCTTCCTTGAAGATACCAAATTTATTCAATCAAACACCTCTGGTTGCAATTTGCAAATGTAAGTAGTTAGGACAATGACACAGTCTTCGAGGTGCTGCTCTAACTAGTGATTTCTGTGGAAATATCTTGATTCAAATGAAGGTAATATATCTAGGAAGTGTTTTTTAACAATGAATTTAGTAGCTCATGCTCTTATGGCCTGGTTCGTTACCAGAATGTGGGTAAGCCAAAGACTTTGGCAACCATTTGGTTTGCTACCAAAGTTCACCAATATCTCACACTTGCCTTTCCAAATCTTTGACAAACATTTTTGCCCAACATTTGCTTGTCAAATCTTTGCGAAGGCAAATTTGCTATCAAACCAAGCAGGCCCTTGGCCTTAATCTAAATAGTTATTTATATATTATTGGGTAGAATTTAGATTTTGCACAAACTCATATTGTAAATTGACTTAATTGCAACTGGATGAGTATTATCTCAACATTTTAAAACCAATTCCTTTTTTTTTCCAGCATTGTATAAAATTGGCAAATGACAGATTAGTTTCTTTTGGACCTCTCCCTGCCCTTATTGTTGTCTATCTACATTAACTAGAACTTGATTTCCTGCAATGTGTTAAATTATGCTTCTTTTCTATTTAGTTCAATCAAATGTGTGTTATCTAGAGATTCTCTTTCAGACTCAGACATTGAGAGTAGAAAATATAAGGGGGCCATGTCTTATCTGGTTGTCCAAACTCCAAACTCTATACAAACAAATAAAGTATTTCCCACACATAAACTAATACTTTATACACTGTATGCATATCATAACTTATTTTTATTGTTTTTTTATTTCTGTTTTTTCATTATAATTGTATTATCTTAACCATACCTGGAACCCTGCGCACTTATATATTCTTATAGGTTGTGCAATGATCTGTAATTTGGTTATTTTGTGATAAGTCCTTCAACTTGAGGTCATAAATGATACAATGTTGCATGCTTGCTATCGAATTAGATTTAAGATTTGACATTCAGATTTCATAATTTGGATTATTCTTTCACTGGGTCATTTCATGATTGAATCTGACTGTAGAAAATATAAAGCTATTGACGAATTGTACCAGTTTCTTTACTTCTCTGCATGACCGCTGGACAGATTTGTTGCTATGTTGGAGCAATAACTTTTAATTTGGTGGATAATATTGCAAATTTATGTTCAAGATGTATTTACATGAGCATGTGCTTTAACACAGGTCTCTCTCTTCAAAAGACTGCTTCAGATGGTGAGAAACTTGAGGGCAGAATCAGATCGTATGCATGCTTTGGCATGTATTTGTCGGACTGCTCTTTGTGTTGATCTTTTTGCAAAGGAGAGTGTCCGAAGAGGCCAGAAGCCTGTTCCAGGAACAGATGTGATATCACTCTTTGAGGATGTGAGGGTGAAGGAAGATCTAAACAGCGTAACAAGCAAAAACTTGTTCAGAGAAGAGCTAGTGGCTTCCCTGGTCGAAAGTTGTTTCCAGCTATCTCTTCCACTGCCAGAGTTGAAGAATTCTGGGACAGAGAGCAGAGTTATAGGAGCACTAGCCTATGGAACTGGTTATGGTGCCCTTAATTGGACAGAACCTGCTTTGGATGTGGTGGAAGTTTGCAGGCCATGTGTTCTTTGGGATTGTGATGGTCGTACCTATGCAATTGATTGCTATCTCAAGTTGCTTGTGAGGCTTTGTCATATATACGACACCAGAGGTGGTGTGAAGACAATTAAAGCTGGTGCATCTCAAGATCAGATTCTGAATGAGACACGACTTAGAAATTTACAGCTACAGCTTATCAGGGACCTTCGCGAGGTTGCGATCCTTCTTATTTTTCCTTAATGTTAAATTTTAATTATACCTTCCTGTGTTCCTAAATACTAGTTGAAATCTAAGAAGACTGTTTATTCATTGAGTGACTGTTTTTGTCATGATGTCACATAGTTCTTTATTTGTTCTTGCTTGAGTTATCAACTAAACAATGTTTTAGAATTGAATTCAGTGTTCTATTCTCTTAGCATAGTACATATGGCATCTTTTCACCCATAGTTTATACTTTTTCCTTTTTGCATATATCTGACTTTTCTTAAACTTGAACCCATAGACACCTTTTTGTAAAAAAAGTCTTTGGATTTTATTTAGGATAGAATAGATAAATGCTTCTGCTTTGCCAAAGCTTTACCCTTGTTTAGATCTGATTATGCCTGGTTTTACTATTTTTCCACTTTCCTGGTAACACTAAAACTGCATCATTTCTTAAAATCAGTGTTTTAAAAAAGCACTTGGTGCTAGGTGGGTAATCGACTGGCACTTACTAGCGCCTAGGCACTGACTAAGCAGGCTAGTGCTGACTATTTAACTAGCGAAGACAAACGAAATCTGTGCTCTTCGTTTTCTTTTCAAAATGGTCTGAGATTACTAAATTTGATTAACTGTATCGTTCCAGGTTCACACTCCACGTATATCTTCACGCTTGATATGGGCAATTTCTGAACACTTTGATCTTGAAGGTCTGGATCCCCTTTTAGCTGATGACCCAGAGGATCCACTGAATATTATCATATCTAACATGCACAAGATATTATTCAGCACCGATTCATCTACTACTACATCAAATAAGATGCAAGATGTGCAGGCTGTCCTAATTTGTGCTCAACGTTTGGGAGCAAGAAATGCAAGAGCTGGGCAACTTCTCACTAAAGAACTGGAAGAATTTAGGGCAAGTACTTCAGCTGATTCTGTCACCAAGCATCAATCACGTTATGTGTTGCAAGTAATAAAATATGTAACAAACCATCCCGATAACAGGTGAGTGCATTTCTATGCTTAGGTTACTGATTTTGTCACTTGTGTACCATAGTGTTTGACTGTTTGCATAGCTGTGTAAAAAAAGGTATATCTGAATGAAAGTTCCACAGGAATTGACGATGTTATACTTTTTGTTGTTTCAGGTGGGTTGGTGTAGGTGATGCTACAGGGGATTATCCATTTAGCCACCACAAACTTACAGTTCAATTTTCAGAGGCGTCCGCTGCCCAAGATAGAAAATTGGAGGGATTAGTTCATAAGGCTATTCGGGAGCTTTGGAGACCAAATCCCAGTCAATTAACTCTCCTACAAACAAAGGGAATTGGTGCCTTGCACAAAGAGCTTCCAAAAGCCTTTACTTTGACTGGCAGCAGTGATCCGTGCTACATCGAAGCATATCATTTGGCAGATCCAACTGATGGTAGAATCACCCTACATCTAAAGGTCTGTCCTGATTGATGCATCTTTCTCTATACTATTAAATTTATATGCTCTTCAGTCACGGTTACTGCTAATGCTGCTTTGGTACCTCACATTCTAATTCTGAATTCAATTATTCTCGTGTTTGTGTTTAGCATTTTTTAGTAAAAATGTTTTTATTGTACACTTACTTGCTGCTGTATTAGTTTTACTAGGAATGAATGTTCAACAAAGTACTGAAACTAGCTGATATGAATAATATTCACATACAGTTAGACGAACTTCAAAAGAAAGTGGCCTTGATGTCATGCTTCTGATATAGTATTAACTTAAACAACTATGAATGATTCTTCACATGTTTGTTTTCTCCTCAGAGGTCGAATTATTTTATTAGGGACTATATCATCTTGTCTTTTTGACTACTGTGTGCTGTTGCAGATTTTAAATTTGACTGAGCTGGAACTGAACAGGGTGGACATCCGTGTTGGCCTCTCTGGAGCACTGTATTATATGGATGGTTTCTCTCGCACTGTTCGCCACCTTCGGAATCTTGTTTCTCAGGTGCCTTACAATTTCTTTTTTTGAAAGGAAGAACTTCAGCAATTTTTTGTCTACTGATTACAGTTTCCTATGAAAATATGATTTTTATGTAGTTCCAACTAGGATTCGTCTAGGTAGTTGGAACGTAGGGTCCCTAACGGGTAAGCTTCGAGAGCTAGTTGATGCAGCAATTAGGAGGCGTGTAAATATCCTGTGCGTTCAAGAGACTAGATGGATGGGCCAGAAGGCGAAAGAGGTGGAGGGTACTGGCTTCAAGCTTTGGTACTCGGGCTCATCATCGGATAGGAATGGTGTAGGCATCTTGATCGATAGAAGCCTAAAGGATGGAGTCGTGGAGGTTAGGAGGCAAGGCGATCGGATTATCCTAGTCCGGCTGATAGTTGGAGATTCGGCTTTGAATGTGATCAGTGCCTATGCCCCTCAGGTAGGTCTTGGGGAGAGCACCAAGAAACAGTTTTGGAAAGACCTGGATAGCATGGTTAGTACCGTGCCTATCAGCGAGAAACTCGTCATTGGAGGAGACCTCAACGGCCATGTGGGCATGACTAATGTACGGTTCGAGCGAGTGCATGGGGGCTTTGGGTATGGTAGTAGGAACGAAGAGGGGGAGGATGTGTTGAACTTCGCGTTGGCCTACGACTTGGTGATAGCGAATACCTTCTTTAGGAAGAGGGAATCCCATCTAGTGACCTTCCATAGTGGACAACACTCGAGCCAAATCGACTTTATCCTTGCAAGGAGGGAGGATAGGCGTGCTTGCTTAGATTGTAAGGTGATACCTGGGGAGTGTGTTGTCCCTCAACACAAGCTGGTGGTGGCGGACTTTCGATTTCGGATACGGGTCCCCCGGGTCAAACGCACCAAGATTGTGAGAACGAAGTGGTGGAAGCTTAGAGGGGAAGCGGCGCAAACGTTTAAGGAGAGGATGCTAGACGAGGGGCCCTGGGAAGAAGGAGAAGATGCAGACAACATGTGGCTAGAGATGGCAACATGTGTTCGGAAGGTGGCTTCAGAAGTGCTTGGCGTGAGCAAGGGGGGTAAACAAGAAGAAAAAGACACCTGGTGGTGGAATGACGAGGTGCAAAGGGCTATTAAGGAGAAGAAAGAGTGTTTCAAGCGCCTCCACCTGGACCACAGTGCAGCCAACGTCGAGGGCTATAAAACAGCGAAGAGGGTTGCAAAGCGAGCTGTGAGTGTAGCAAAGGGCCAGGCTTTTGATGACCTTTATCAATGGCTAAGCACGAGGGAAGGGGAGAAGGACATTTATAGGATGGCTAGGATCTGAGAGAGGAAGACAAGGGACATCAACCAAATCAAATGCATCAAGGACGGGACAGATCGACTACTGGTGAAGGATGAGGAGATCAAGAACAGATGGCGAGAGTACTTCGACAAGTTGTTTAATGGGGAGAATGAGGGTCCTACCCTTGAGTTGGATGACCCATTTGATGATACCAACAGACGCTTTGTGAGGAGATTTCAGGAAGCAGAGATCAAGGAGGCTTTGAAGAGGATGAAGGGAGGTAAAGCGATGGGCCCTGATGGTATCCCTATTGAGGTGTGGAGGTGCCTAGGTGCCAGAGCGACAGTATGGTTAACTAAGCTTTTTAACCTTATCTTTTGGTCCAACAAGATGCCCGAAGAATGGAGGAGAAGCATATTAGTACCGATCTTCAAGAACAAGGGGGATGTTCAAAGTTGTACTAACTATCGTGGGATCAAGCTGATGAGCCATACGATGAAGCTCTGGGAAAGGATTATCGAACATCGCTTAAGAAGAGTGACAAGTGTGACCCAAAACCAGTTTGGGTTCATGCCTGGAAGGTCGACCATGGAGGCGATTTTCTTAATACGCCAGTTGATGGAGAGATACAGGGAGCAGAAGAAGGACTTGCACTTGGTCTTTATTGACCTCGAGAAGGCGTATGACAAAGTACCAAGAAACATCATGTGGTGGGCATTGGAAAAGCACAAGGCCCCAGCTAAGTACATTACCCTCATCAAGGATATGTACAAGGACGCGATGACGCGTGTACGAACATGTGATGGTGACACTAGTGACTTTCCAATTAAAGTAGGGCTACATCAGGGGTCAGCATTGAGCCCTTATCTATTTGCTTTGGTGATGAATGAGGTCACAAGGGACATACAAGGTGATATCCCTTGGTGTATGCTCTTCGCTGATGATGTGGTGCTAGTTGACGAGAGTAGGGCAGGGGTTGATAGTAAGTTAGAGCTGTGGAGGCACACATTAGAGTCGAAAGGATTCAGACTTAGTAGGACCAAGACCGAGTACATGATGTGTAGTTTCAGCGCGGCTAGACATGAGGATGGTGACGTTAGCCTCGATGGACAAGTGGTGGCCAAGAGGGATACCTTCCGGTATCTAGGATCGATGCTTCAAAAGGATGGCGACATTGATGAAGATGTTAGGCATAGAATTTCAGCCGGTTGGCTGAAATGGCATCAAGCTTCTGGCGTCCTCTGTGACAAGAGGGTGCCACAAAAACTAAAAGGTAAGTTTTATAGGACAGCGATTCGCCCGGCGATGCTATACGGTGCTGAATGCTGGCCTACAAAAAGACGACATGTCCAACAACTGAGTGTAGCAGAGATGCGTATGCTACGTTGGTTTTGTGGGCACACAAGAAGGGATAGAATCCGGAACGAGGACATTCGGGAGAGGGTCGGGGTGGCACCAATTGAGGAAAAACTGATTCAACATCGGTTGAGATGGTTTGGACATGTCCAACGAAGGCCTCCTGATGCGGCGGTGCGCAGCGGGGTTCTAAAGCGGGTCGAAGATGTTAAGAGAGGTAGAGGTCGGCCTAAACTGACTTGGGATGAGTCGCTTAAGAGAGACCTTAAAGAGTAGAATATCTCCAAGGAAGTAGCTATGGATAGGAGCGCCTGGAGGTTAGCAATCAATGTGCCTGAACCGTGACCTTTGCTTCCTTTTCTGTTTATCCCTAACTCTACCTTTCGTCTTGTGTCCGTTTTGTGTTTCTCTAATCTTGGTCTCTTGTGGGTTTCATCTCTAGCCTACCCCAACTCGCTTGGGACAAAAGGCTTATGTTGTTGTTGTTGTTGTAAAGGAAGAACTTCAGCAATTTTTTGTCTACTGATTACAGTTTCCTATGAAAATATGATTTTTATGTAGTTTAGTGTGAGATGTTTCTGTTAGTAAACATTGTGACCTTTTTCTGCCTTAGTTTGTATACCGGGACAACCCACATGTATCTGACTATCCAGCATCCAGTTGAAAGCTCAATATTTTGTAATCCACTGGGGAAAGTATGTCAGCTAAGATTGAAATCCAGCGCTGTTTACATTGATTTTTAATATTTGAGTTCTGATCTGTGTTTCTCTCACTTGCCTTCTACTCCCTCCATACCAATAAGATATTTTGGCTTTTCTAGATACATTTCTTTTGCTATTTATTTAGACATACATTATATCAAAGTACATAGCAAAAACTATGAATCTAGAAAAGCCAAAACGTCTTATAATTTGGAAAGGAGGGAGTATTTACTTCTATTGCCTGGAGTAACCAGAAGACAGAATGGGTTTCATATCTTGTTTCTAGATGGATTATGTCCAACATGAAACAAATATTGGTCTATTTACAAACTAATAACTTTCTGTAGAATTGTATGCTTGGGTAAACACTGGCATTACTGATCACCTAATGCCTTTTTAAATGTCCAGGATCCGATCCAAAGTAGTGTGACTGTTGGAGTTTCACATTTTGAGAGATGCTCGCTCTGGGTTCAAGTTTTGTATTATCCATTTTATGGAAGTGGTGGATCTGCAGACTATGAAGGAGATTATGCGGAAGAGGATTCACAGATGATGAGGCAGAAGCGCTCACTCCGGCCTGAGCTTGGGGAACCGGTTGTTTTGCGGTGCCAACCCTACAAGTTCCCTCTTGCTGAACTTCTACTACCATTAGAATGCTCTCCAGTTGAGTATTTCCGGCTATGGCCTAGCCTGCCAGCCATGGTCGAGTGCACTGGCACATACACATATGAAGGCAGTGGTTTCAAGGCCACCGCTGCTCAGCAGTATGACAGCTCTCCCTTCCTCAGCGGATTGAAGTCAATTTCTTCTAAGCCCTTCCATCAAGTCTGCTCACATTTCATCCGAACAGTAGCTGGATTCCAGGTAACCATTGCTATGCTGCATACTAAATGGTGCAGTATTTTATTTTCTATCCATAACTAGTAACTTGAGTAATGTCTATTCGTAACTAGTAACCATCTGAGTGACGACTAATAACTTACATCTCCTACAGTTATGTTATGCAGCGAAGACATGGTTTGGTGGGTTTGTGGGCATGATGATCTTTGGGGCAAGTGAAGTCAGCAGGAACGTTGATTTGGGTGATGAGACCACCACAATGATCTGCAAATTCGTCATGCGCGCGTCCGATGAATCCATCACAAAAGAGATCGAATCCGATCTCCAGGGCTGGCTGGATGATATCACCGACGGTGCTGTGGAATACATGCCCGAGGATGAGGTGAAGAGCGCGGCCGCCGAGCGGCTGAAGATCTCCATGGAGAGGATCGCCCTGCTCAAGGCAGCCAAGCCAAAGGTCCCACCCGCGAAGACCGAGCAAGAGGAGGAAGAGGAGCGGAAGCAGAGCGAGGAGCTAGATGGGTTTGGAAACCCCAAGGGCCCCTCGACGCTCTCCAAGCTCACCGCGGAGGAGGCCGAGCACCGCGCTCTCCAGGCTGCCGTGCTGCAGGAGTGGCACCAGCTGTGCAAGGAGAAAGCCATGAAAGCGCAGTGAGGTCGATTTGGACCCTGTGGATCTTACGCGCCTGTATAATTTTTGTATTTTACTTTCGTCCTCCATTTTTTTTGCGTACCTATCCTGCTGATTTCACTCACTGTATACAGTCGAAGATTTGTTCATTGTATTTGCAGATATTTGTTGTGTCACGAACAAACTTGTTTTGTAACATAGTAGTAGTAGCCTTTTTAAGCTTTGGTGTGAAGATCGATTGTACAAGAAAATCCAGATTCATTGTTGCCTTCCCATTTTTTTAAGAAAGAAATGTATTCTGTAATTGAAGAATTATCCCGAAAATGTCATTATTTATATTTTATATAAGAAATGTGGAGTTATAGTGATGCAACGATCACTCCTGAATCCTGATAGTCGTCTACGGCACTGACGGGTAGGGCACAGCAGTTTTACATGTCAGTATAGTGTATGCTTACTTTCAATGACATGCGGGGCCCACTAGCAGCCATCCTCTCTCTGTTGCGCGCCCTTCGCATTCCCCAGTTTCCCAACCGGCGAGGCGGCGGCGCCACCCAGTCACCTTCCCGCCGCCGGGTGCAGCTGGGGTGTCTGTCAACGACAAGGCGTCCGCCTTGCTCGTAGCGAACCAGCAAACAGCGAGGGAGCTGTATGGGAGTCGAGGTAGCAAGCGAAGCGCAGCCGAGCCCGGAAGAGAGTCTCACGGCGGCGGGGGAAAGGAGGGAGAGGAGCCATGGTCCGGTCCCGGGCGCAGCTGGCCCTGTCCACGCGGCTGATGAACGTCGCCCTCGCTGCGCTCTGCCGGGGTGGCTGGCTCGACCGCGCGGAGTCCGTCCTCGTCGACGCCATCCGCCTCGGCCTTCCCCCGGACGTCGTCACCTACAACACCCTCCTCGCCGCGCACTGCCGGGTCGCCGGACTCGACGCGGGGCTAGCCGTCGTGCACCGGATGCGGGAGGCCGGGGTGAGACCCGACGCCGTCACCTACAACTCCCTCATCACGAGCGCCGACCGAAGCGGGCTCACGGTGCGCGCCCTCGACATGTTCGACGAAATGCTGAGGTCTGGGGTCGCCCCGGATTCGTGGAGCTACAACGCCCTCATGCACTGCCTGTTCCGGTCCGGCCATCCGGAGCACGCCTACCAGGTGTTTGCAGATATGTCCGAGAGGGGTGTGGCACCATGCGCCACGACATACAACACGCTTCTGGACGGGCTGTTCAAGGCCGGCCACGCGACGAACGCGTACAGGATGTTCAGGTACCTGCAGAGAGCGGGGCTTCCCGTGGGCATTGTGACTTACAACACGATGATCAACGGGCTGTGCAAGTCAGGCAAGGTGGGCTATGCTCGCATGGTCCTTAAGGAGCTGGGTAGGACCGAGCATGCCCCGAACGCTGTCACGTATACAACAGTTATGAAGTGCTGCTTTAGGTATGGCAGGTTTGAGCAAGGGTTGGAGACATTCTTGTCCCTGCTTGAAGGAGGGTACATTTCGGATGCCTTCCCATACACGACAGTGATCAGTGCCCTTGTCAAAAAGGGCCGGATGCAAGAAGCCAATACCTATTGTGAGCTCATGATACAAAGTGGTTCCACGCTTGACAATGCATGCTACAACACGCTGATTCACCTGCGATGCCAAGAAGGGAAGATTGATGACGCATTTGAGCTGTTGAATATGATGGAAGAAGGTGGTCTGGAGAGCGATGAGTACACGTTCTCAATTTTGGTCAATGGTCTATGCAAGATGGGGCAAATCGAGGCCGCTGAGAAGCAGATATGGTCCATGGAGATGATGGGTATGCAATCAAATGTGGTAGCATATAATTGCTTGATTGATGCGCTATGCAAATGCCATGAGGTAGATGCAGCCATCAAAATATTGCACAGCATGAAGCTCAAAGATGATTTTACTTACACTTCACTAGTCCATGGTCTATGTAAGGTGGGTAGATACCATATGGCATCCAAATTCTTGCGGATCTGCTTGCATGAAGGAAACAATGTTCTTGCATCTGCAAAGCGTGCTGTCATTTCTGGACTCCGTAGCGTAGGGTTCAAAAATGATTTGAGGAAAGTCCGATCAGCATTATATATGGCTAGGCTGTTGCGGTCTTAGTCCAAGGAAAAAAGATCTGCAACCTGATTGGATGATCTTGTGAAATGGACTGCAGTGTGAATTGAGTAGATGGTCCTTTACAAGGCTGTATGATGAAGCATCTAGCTACTCAATCGGTGCATCATGCTTCATAGGAAGGAAGCAGAACTGCCTTATCTTGTGAAACGATCTAATCCTATAAATCAGTTCCCTGAGGCTACATAGGCTGGCGATGTTAGAGTGCACAGCAAGACATGTCACCATAAAGTGAAATGTTTATTGAGCGTCAATGAACAACAAGGGTTGATGCACACATGGTCGTCACCATGGTTCCAAACACTAGGCAACCCAACATGAGCTGGGTATGCCTTATCACCTAGGCGGCAAGGTGTAACTAGGTCTCCAAAGCGAGCTGGATCCTCCTGGATGCCTAGGTGACACCTTTGAAATGGAGATGGTCACTACTTGGTACAGGCTACTGTATTCCTGACTATTAGTTGCCAGATGGTACATGCCCCAAATATGCAAGAAGTGATCCCTCCATAACTTCCATGGTTTAATTTCACCTGATTAAATGTATTCCAAATTCCAGCAGAAGGTAGTTATAGCTTTAACGATTTCAAGTAAATGGCCTCTGTTTGCTATTTTTCATAGAACTTTTGGAACAGTTAAACTCTGTGGAGCATAATACTAACTGTGCCGTCTTTTATACTGTTGACAGTTATTGATATTATTCAGAACAAAGATTCCCCTGGTTGGATGGACATACAGTATGCGGTAATGAGATGAAGATGTTCCAGCATAGTACAAAGCAATATGTTTGCTAATGTTATTTGTTTGGTTCATGAATTCTTTTTTAGCATTTGTAAAGAATCTTCCTTTGGGCTTTGGGTGATACCTTTGTTCTTTTCCATTATGAATCGTGATTGTGTGGCTAACCATTTCACAACATTTATCTGTCTGAAGCAAATTCTATACCAATTAAAGACTGTACAAAACCTAAGTACATAGCCATATTGATAGACAGGCATGACGCTGCAAACTTCTGTCTTTTTGGTCTAAAAGATAAAAACTCTGGCAGTCAGCTGATGTGTGCAATTAAGTACTAGACATCCCCACAATTGAGTTATGTAAGCATTGATCTTTTGTTTTTCCATTTATTTCATATGAACAATCTACTGTTCTTCACAAGACAGCAGAAATTATTGTTGTACCATAAGGCCAACCTTCATTTATTTTTCAAATGGTGGAATCAATAGTAATTGGGTTGTGTTTTTTTGTTTAGTGGCACAGATGTAGATTTTTTTTTGTGGCTCCGAGCATCCCTTTACGCAGAGGCTTGTACTTGGGACATTCTTTCTTTGTTCTATAAGTACAAAGCTCTCCTGCAAGTTTGTGAAAATATAGTGTGTTTGTGGCTTTGTGCAAGTATAAACTAATTTTACATAGCGCATGTACATTGCTGATTCTGGTATATTTTCATGACTATCATGATTCGTCATACAGGACTCAGGAGATCAGTGAATTTGTTTTGTGTGAACCAAAATTATCTGCCTTGTATCATTGATGGTATATGTGGTTATTTACTTGTTAGTTTTTTTCGCTCCAGAGGTTGCAGAGGCTGCTGTCTCTGGTGCTTCTTCTCTGGTATTTGACAGACTGCATTGTTGGGCCTGCTGTCTATGGGTTTTCCTCAGGCTTCCTGCTGATCAAGGTATTGCTTTCATCACTTTTATCTTTTACATGTGTTGTTTTGAATTGCATGGTTTCTGCTCTTATGCATGATGTGCAGTGTGCAATTAGTTTAGTTAGTCTGGTGCGTGGATTCAAAACTGAAAACTTAAAGAAAACGTACCTAGGTTGGCATGAAAACCATCCTGTTGCTGGTGGCTAGCCTTCTTTTTTGCTTTAAATTTGGACTGGTAACTGGCTAGAACTTACAAGTTACCAGCCGGTTACAGCTGAACAGAGCAAGCAAGTCATATTAGTTCATCTATTAGTAATGTACCTAGCAAATTCTTAATATGACATGACATGTTTGAATACTCATATGCGCTTTCAATATTGGGAAGGTTGTTGGTCGATTACACAATCGTCATCTGAAATATTGAAAGCACAACACCATGGAACTGAAATTTTCTATTTATTTTTTACCTGTCAGATTTGAACCCCTGGTTTAGTGTGGCATGGTACTTGAGATTTACTGGACGTGCTTTTCTCAATGTTGTGGAAGTAATCCCATCGGCTAGTGTGTGCTTCCAGGATGTAGGCTGCATGCTACTTATTCCTTGTAGTGACTAATAGTGAGCACATATCTATCTATGCCTATGCATGCCAAATAAGGAAGTACCTTTCCCATATATGCACCCATGACTATTGCACAAACAAACCACATATAGTGTATTTATTTACAGGCATAAGATGAGTAACAGTAAGAGTGATCAAATATAATTCGCACACAGGATGACAGCAGTCAGCCCTCACACACGACTGAGAAATCACACACCACATCACACCACACCAGAGAGCACACGGGACAGACTGGAGCAAAGCAGCAGCTAGGATGCGATGAGCCGAGGCTGGCAGGCTCAGACTCAAGCTGTAGCTGCTGCTGCTGCCATTGCAGCATAAGTTGAATGGAATTCAGGCTGCCTTTTTATTTGTGAACTTGACTCAGCATTCACCGGACGAACAGGCACGGCTGTACCAACCCAAGCAAAGCAGAGCAAAGGCAAGTAGAAGCATATACAGGAGGGAGCAATTGATAGTGCGATGCAGAGACACCAGCAGCAAGCGGCGGGCAGCCTCAGCAAGGGTGGGAAGGTTCGATTGTTTTTACCTGCAGGAGAGAAGAGCAAGACAGTTAGGCAGTTAGCGAAATATGTTTAGTTGTTGGATGGATTGGTATGCGAATATAGACCCGGCTTCTACCCATCCTTTAACAAGATGTAGTTTAATTTGGCGTATGTGGTCTAATCTCGTGGTTCTGTGTCAAGGGCCTCAGCCTCGAGGGTAGTAGGACCTCGACTACGTAACTCGTAGTCGCGGGCCGTGACTTAGGGCGAGGTTTTACCCCTCTGCGCCTAGCTTGTTCGGAGAAGAGAGGAAGAGAGATTAGATTGATAATGAATTTGCCTGTTCCTTCTCCTTGTCCTCGTACACGATTAAATAGGCCTTTGATGCTAACAAACTAGGAAATAATGGGGCTAACAAACTAGGAAATAATTACTCCATAATCTAAGGAACTGACATAATATCCTTTCCATCCTATCCACTAGTCGGTTCTAATAGAGATATATATAGACCTGTATAGGTATTAGAGTCCGTGTTATACACGTGTTGTACTTTACTTGTACTCCAAGCCTATTGGCAATATATATATCAATGGCCACCCCCCCTATTGGGTGTGTGGTGCATTGCCTCTCTACATGGTATCACAGACCGGGCCCGATTAGGGTTTCCTCCTCTCTCCGCTGCCCCTCTCTTCTCCTGCTGCGGCCTGCCCTAGCACGCCGCCAGCCCCCTCCCCTGCCGCGGCCTGCCCTAGCACGCCGCCTCCCCTCCCACCCCCTCTGCCCGCGCAGGCTGCACTCCGCCCCTGCGCGCCACCGTACCCAGCCATGTCGACGGAGCCCTCCACCTCCTCTGCGACCTCCGGCCTGACTGGCTCCCCAACTATGTCGGCCATGGGAGAGACCACCGCCCCGTGGTCTTCTCCTACGCCACGATCAACGTGCGATCGCACGTCCCGATCACCCTGGATCTCAAGCTGCCGAACTACACCAAGTGGTCTGCCTTCTTCACCGCCATGTGCGGCAAGTTCGGTCTGCTCGGCCACATCGACGGCTCCATCCCCCCTCGTCCAACAGATCGCACCTAGTCGCAGCCTGATACCTGCGTTCGGAGCTGGATGTACGGCTGCATCGACGACAGCGTCCTCGATCTCGCTATGGAGCCGAACCAGACAGCCCGGGACCTCTTCACCGCCGTCACCAACCTCTTCCAGGCGAACCAGGAGACCCGTGCTGTCGTCCTCGGTCAGGAGTTTCACTCCATGACCTAGGATGATCTCTCCATCGACAGCTACGCCCAGCGGATGAAGCAGACGGCCGACGCCCTTTGAGATGTTGGTCATGCCGTCTCCGAGCCCCAGCTTGTCCTCAATCTCCTCCGCGGCCTCAACCCGCGGTTTGCCAACACGGCGGACATCATCTCCAACTCTGCAGTCCTCCCGTCGTTCACCTCGGCACTCAACACCCTTCGCCTTAAGGAGATTCGCCTCGCCAACGACGCCAAGGTCTCCTCTGACACCGCCCTCGTCGTTGCGGACTCCACCCTCCTCACTGCGACTACAGGCTACTCCTCTCCTTCCTGCCGCTCCTCCTTCAGCGCTGCCCCTCCTCACACGGGGGGAAGTGGCGGTGGCGGTAAAGGCAAGGGCATGGGCAAGGGAGGTCGCAATGGCGGCAGTGGTCGTAACCAGCAGCAGTCTCCATCGCCCCAGGGCTACTCGGGCGGGCGTCCCGGCACCGGTGTCCAGCCGACCGGCCCATGGTTCTGCATGAACCCATGGACCGGCCCCTCTCAGTGGCAGCCCCCGCCACCACAGTGGCACCCTCCCCTGGCGCCCCTCCCACAGGCGCACACTGCCTTCTCTCCTCCGACCATTGGCGGCTGGGATCAAGCCGCACTCATCGCCTCCCTCAATCAGATGGCGCTGCAGGGAGGCGCGGGTGCGAATCCCTGGGTGCTCGACACAGGAGCAACATCCCACATGTCCTCCAACGACGGTATACTCCTTTCTCGTCTCCCTCATTCGTCGTCTTTCATCACTGTCGGCGATGGGGCTTCTATTCCTATCTCTAGTCGTGGCACTTCTACTGTTCCTATAGCAGATCATCACTTTCAACTCAATAACATTCTTGTCGCTCCTAACCTTGTCCGCAATCTTCTATCTGTTCGTCAGTTTACTCGCGACAATAAATGTTCCATTGAGTTTGATGGTTTTGGCTTTTCTGTCAAGGATTTACAGACCAAGGCCGTGATTCTACGCTGCAATAGTGGCGGGGAGCTCTACACACTTCCTCACACCAGCTCGCCTGTTGTTGCCTGCCATGTCGCCACTGTCTCACCGTCATTGTGGCACTCACCTGTATACTCCCTTCGTCCCAGAAAGCAAGTCGTTCTGCAACTTGGGGGGAGTACCAAGAAGCTAGAAAATGGTCTGCATTACCCCTATAAACAAATGAAAGGATTTGCATTAATTGTTGTTGTAAAGTGCCCACTACACACGAATGAACCACTGTGGAGGAGGCAAAGGCCGGTGGTACGCCTGACTCTTTGCTGAAGCTAGGCTATGACAATAGCTGGTGTACCTACCAAGACTCTACAACGACTTCTATTCCGGGACAAATTTTGAACCCCACGACGACTTGCTTTCTGGGACAGAGGGAGTAGGTATTAGAGTCCGTGTTATACACGTGTTGTACTTTACTTGTACTCCAAGCCTATTGGCAATATATATATCAATGGCCACCCCCCTATTGGGTGTGTGGTGCATTGCCTCTCTACAGGTTCGGCCTGCCCTGCATGCCTAGGCCCAGAGGACGACGGCGCGGCCTCAGCAACGCGCTCAGCGCAATAGATGTCCCGGGCACGCCGTTTCCTAGTATAGGGGTGGCCCCACATGACTTCTCTCCCCCCTCGACGAGCAGCTCGTCCTCGAGCTGGAAAGACGGAAACTTGTCGCGGAAGGAGCCCAAGTCTTCCCTGGTAGCCGAAGCAGTCGGTTCGCCTTTCCATTGGATGAGCACCTGATGGACCCCGTGGGCTAGGTGAGTGTGCACTGCGCGTTCTGGCTCGGGTTCCACTGCACCGTTATGAAGGGCCAGCAGAGGTGGCGGAGCTGCTGGAGGATCGCCCACCCACTTCTTCAGAAGCCCGATGTGGAAGACATCATGGAGCGTGGCGCGTGGCAGGAGAGTGAGGCAGACGACCACTGTAGGGTTATGAGGATGCTACGCTAGCCGGAAAACAAAAATTTTAACATTATAAACCAGGATCAATTGCTAGTTATAGATCACGGATTACCACTAGACACGCAGGTGCAGCGGAAGCCGTCTCGTTGTAGTGGTACGCGTCGCAGAAGTGACGTGCAGTTGCGAGGTCGTCCGTCCGCCCATCCTTCTCGTGCGGTTCGTCCTTGTGCTCCAGATGCAGCACCTCCGAGGTATCCACACGTACAGGGAGGAAGCATTGCGCCTCCGGACTGCTAGGTCCACGCGGAGCAATAGACGTGAGCGTGAGGGGCGGCGGCGACTGCCAAAAAGGCGTAGGATAACCTAGCCCCGTTGCCCCCTTCGCTTATATAGGCGTCCCTAATGTGCTCCCGAGTTGGAGGCCCATTATAAACCCTAAGCCTAGTCTAATTCGGGTCCAATCCGAATTTGGCTTCTAGCCCCTTAAGCATGCGACCCTATGGGTTCATGCACACATAGAAATGGCCCGAGTACTCCTACTCACCCAATAGTTGACAACGGCCTCTAGCAAGGCGTGACAACTCCTATGCGCACGCAAAGATCATATCAGACGAACCACCACAAACCACATACATGTTATTCACTTGCCACACGATATATAATTCAACTCGTGGGTTAACACTTAACCCAAGCACGACCATGCATTTGTTGATCCAATCATTTGAGTGATCCAGTGATATCTCTCTCACATAGAGAGGGGCAAGTTCCATCTTGATTGTCTATGTCTCACAACATGTTTCCCGACAAACCCGAAGACTACCTTTATAACTACCTAGTTACGGAGTAGTGTTTGACAGTCCCTAAGTAAGTCGTTTCACATCTTGAGTACATACGACAATCTTAGGTCTAAGGACATAACGTACATGATGTGAATAGAGATAATAACAACATATCTCGTTGGGTCAGTCCAGCTCCATGTCATACATGTGCCCACATTGTTAGTTTAACATCTCCATGTTCATAACTTGTGAAACATAGTCATCAACTTATAACGTGCTGATCTATATTCATTTGTGTCCTTACACAAACTTTGATCAGGGACAACTTTAGAATAACCATACAAGTAAAAGAGTCTCACAAACAATTCACATAATTGCTGATCAATACAAGTTGTCTTTAATAGAAATTCAATGAACTCATAATATATCATAGATACAACGCAATACAATCATCTATATGATTATCTCTAGGGCATACTCCCAACAGCCACGCTGTTGATGAGCTCCGTGACGCAGTAGGGACCGAAGAACCGCGGCTGCAGCTTCCCTTTGGGTGCCAGAGACACAGACGCGACTAGGCAATGGCGAAGGCGGAGCAGGACCCAATCGCTCATGGCGTAAGCGGCGTGCCGGTGATGCTTGTCGTAGTGGTGCTTCTGGACAGCTTGGGCTTGCTCCAGCCTATTTCGGACGTCCGCCAAGAACTCCTCGCGCTCGGCCACTGTTTTGGCAACCGCGGCCACGCACATGTCCCCAGGCTCATAAGACCGGATGGTGGGAGAGTCACGGCCATAGACCACCCGGAATGGCGTGTTGCGCAGTGACGTTTGGTAGGCCGTGTTTTAGGTGTACTCGGCCCACGGCAGCCAGTTGAGCCATTGGCGTGGACGATCGTCGGTGAAGCAGCGTAGGTACATGGCGATGACGCAATTGGTCGCCTCCGTTTGGCCATTCGATTGCGGATGGAACACCGTTGTCATGTGCAACTTGGTACCCATGTGGCGCATCAACTCCTTCCAAAACAGGGAGGTGAACACGGGTCCCGGTCGGACACTATGGACTGCGACATCCCATGAAGGCGCACAATGTCGGAGAAGAATGCCTGGGACTCTGCTGAGTACGGGTCG
Organism: Eremochloa ophiuroides; assembly: GCA_038502445.1. NCBI lineage: Eukaryota > Viridiplantae > Streptophyta > Magnoliopsida > Poales > Poaceae > Eremochloa > Eremochloa ophiuroides. The sequence continues at coordinate 19,947,789 of JAHLJS010000007.1, read as the reverse complement.
GCGAGGGGGATGATGTGGGAGTACTTGCTAAAACGATCCACCACTGTTAGGATGACAGACTTTCCCCCCACACGTGGTAGCGCCTCCACGAAGTCGAGGCCAATGTCCGCCCAGACTGCCGTTGGGACAGGTAGCGGTAGGAGTAGGCCAGCATGGTGAAGGTGCTCCGATTTGTACCGCAAGCATGTGGTGTAGGCACGCACGAAGAGGCGGTGTTGCTGTAGTACGACGAAGACGGCCCGCAGATGGCGAAGGTGACAAGCCCACGATGCACTGTAGATTAAGATGTCATCAAAAAACAAAGTACAAAGCAACGCAGGAAAGGCCGTAGTACATCGTTCATCAGGGCCTAAAATGTCGCCAGGGCGTTGCATAGCCCTAACGGCATGACCAGGAACTCGTACAAGCCGTCGTGGGTGCGGAATGCCGTCTTGTCGATGTCGTCGGGATGCATGCGGACCTGATCATAGCGTGAATGCAGGTCGAGCTTGGTGAAAAATTTGGCGCCATGGAGCTCATCAAGCAGCTCATCCACGATGGGTATGGTGAAGGCATTCTTAACAGTGATGGCATTCAAGGCGCGCTAGTCGACGCAGAACCGCCACGAGCCGTTGACTTTCTTGACGAGGACGGCGAGGAGAACGCCGAGGAGCTCTGGTGGATGAGCCCTTGCGCCAGCATCTCTACGCACTGGCGTTCCAGCTCGTCCTTGTGTGTTGCCGGGTAGCCTGGGCCAGATGGGTTTCCTGCTAGATTCTATCAGCGCCATTGGGATGTCTTGAGAGATGATGTGGTGGCTGCAGTGCAACGATTTTTTGATGATGGTAATCTGCCACCTGGAATAAATGAGACGGATATTATTCTTATCCTGAAAGGACCGAATCCAGAAGAACTAAAAAATTTTAGGCCCATCAGTCTTTGCAAGGTCATCTACAAGGTTATTTCTAAGTGTCTGGTTAATAGACTTGGACCTTTTCTGGAGCAGATTATTTCCAAGGAGCAGAATGCGTTTGTTCCAGGCCGCATGATAACGGATAATGGGCTAATTGCTTATGAATGTATACATGGCATTCAGAGACCTTATGGGAAGGATTTTTGTGCTTACAAACTGGATTTATCGAGGCACATGATCGCGTCGATTGGGGATTTCTAAAAAGGGTAGTGGAGAAGCTAGGCTTTCAAAGTAAGTGGGTGCAGTGGATCATGACTGGTGTTTCCACTGTTCGCTACTCTGTCTGCTTCAATGGAGTCCCCTCGCACTCCTTTTCCCGACACGTGGTCTTCGACAAGGTGAGCCGCTATCCCCTTATTTATTCCTTCTAGTTGTTGATGGTATTTCTTCTCTGTTGAGGCATTATCAGGGTATGGGACAGACTGAAGGTTAAGAGTTTGCAGGTGTGCACCAAGCATCACTCACCTGCTATTTGTTGATGATAGCTTATTATTCTTTCGAGCCAATCAAGAGCAACAACAACGGTCAAGCATGTCCTATCCATCTTTGAGAAATGCACTGGCAGCAGTTGAGTCCATCTAAGTGCTCGCTATTCATGAGTGAGCAATATGATAGTGCCGTGCATGATAAAGTGAGACAAAGGCTGGGGTTTCAGAGAGTTGAGTTCGAACCTAAGTGCCTGGGTCTGCCAATGCCTACAGGCCATGAAAAGGGGGTGTTTCAACAGTTGGAGAAGAGATTTCAGAAGAGAATGGGTGCATGGAATGAGGAGGAGTTATCAGCTGCCAGCAAAGAAATCCTCATCAAATCAGTCGCTCAAGCATTGCCTAACTTTGTAATGAGCGTGTTCAAACTTCCAGTGATGTTTTGTGATGAATTGATGCGCCACATAAGAGCTTACTGGTGGGGCTCTGACAATTGTCGTAGGAAGCTGCAGTGGGTACTTTCCAAATGGTAATTTACTGGATATAGTGTTGCGGGAGACGCCTCTCCATCATGGCGCGGGATTGAGCATGGTTTTGCACTGCTAAAGCATGAATAGAGTGGGTGATGGGCAGCGCGATAACTGGCTTCCCAGAGCTCATGGAATGAAGCCTGTTGGCAGTGTTCGTCAGTGCAGGCTGTGCCAGGTGTCACACTTGATTAATGCTGAAGCTAAGGGCTTGTTTGGGTACCTTAATCCACGGCGGGAACCCTGGCTAATCCGCGTGGGGGAGGAGGCCCGTGTCTTCGCTGCCCCGCCGATCCACGATGGCCTTTTGGATACACCACAGCCCGACGTAACCCCGTGCGTTTGCAGCCCTATCCCCGTCGATACCCGAGGCGCAGAAAAAACTCCTCCATGCTCGCGATTCCCTTTCCGTGGTGGAGTCGCAGCGTGGCGCGAGCGTAGTGGGCTACGCGTGGCGCTTCATGCGGGCCCGAGGCGTGTAGGCCGCACTCTACGTCGTCGCCTGGTGCACGCCGGCCCCGTGGTATCGCCCATCTACACGCTCGCGATCAGAGCCGCCGGCGGCGTGGCCGCTGGTGTCGCGTACGTGCTGCTGTTCTCGGGGTTACTCCCACCGGAGTGGGAGGGGATGTCATATGCAGGGTCAAAATCTCCTTTGTTATTGAAATGCAAGTGTGTTTGCCCCCTTGTCATCCAAAGGAGCCCTAACTGTTGGGATGAAACTCTGGTCAGGAGATATTTCTATTCCTATGATGTTGAGGAAATTTTGAAGATTAAACTCCCCCAAACTCCTTGCCAGGACTATGTAGCCCGGAACATTGAGAAGTCGGGCTTGTTCTCGGTTAAGAGTGTACACAAGCTGGCTATATGGAGAGAACATGGGGAAGGGGAAATTTGCACCATTTCCACGTCACTTGATGGCAGGAAAGTGTGGAAGGACTTGTGGTCTATTAAAGTGCCTGTGAAGGTCAAAGTTTTCGTTTGGAAGGTCGCTAACAATGGTATTCCTACTCAAGCTAACAAGTGCTATAGGCTTCTTGTGCAGCATGACATTTGTGAGTTGTGTGTCTGCGTGTGTGAGGACTGTTTCCATGCCTATCTGGGCTGCCCAAATGTTGTAGATCTTTGACAAGCCATGTGAGAATTCTGGGCGCTCACAGCCGAGGAAGATTTACAGTACACAGGGCCTCAATGGTTGCTAGTCTTGATAAGCCGGTATCCAGTGGAGAACATAGGGAATCTGTTTATGCTCATGTGGCGTGCATGGAGTGAGTGGAATGGTGCCTTGCGGGCAGGTCGGAAGATTTCTATTGATGGCTCGGTGGTGTTCACTCTTTCCTGCAGTGCCGTCAAAACAATTGCCAAGTTGACAATAAGGGGAAGCGCTCGGCCTTGGTTGGGGGTATCACGATGACTAAAAAGTTTCACAGAAGAAGCTGAGATTGGAGTGATTATCAGGGATAGTGGTGGCCGGATTAAACTATCAGCTTGGCGCCTACTTCGTCATTGCCGGGATGCTGAGGAGGCTGAAGCTGTGGCATGTCAAGAGGGGTTTTCTCTAGCGGCACGTTGGTCCTGACGTCCCTATGATCCTGGAAAATGATCGCTTGGTGGTTGCTGGGAAGTTGAAGGCCTGTGGCCTAGACTGAGCACTACACTGGTCGACGATTCAGGAGGCACAATTGCGGATGGAGGATCTGCCGGGTGAAGATTCTTAAGATTAGCCGTGATCAAAATAATATAGCGCACCATTTTGCGCATCATGCTATTAGGTCGAGTAGTTGTGAGGTCTTTTTTATTCTTTTCCAGAGTTCGTGTCTCTTGCTTGTAATGATACTGTTTGATTGTTTTTTAATAAAGTTTATGTTCGCAAAAAAAAGAGAAGGATCTTCTAAAGATAAAAGATTAGTTAGTTAATTAAGTGGCAAGTACAGAGCGATGTCTGCTCTTTAATTAGGCATCCCCTTTAATTATGCCCTGTCCGATTTGATTATCCTGCTGTGCCTAATCGAGCAACTTTTACGCTTTACTAGCGAGACTCCCAATAAGTGAGAGCGGGAGCCTAGAGCTAGAGGATCGATGTTGACCTGACCTTCTTCCTTGACCCTGGGCTGCCATCACCATAGCCGCATAATGGCCTAGTCATGGGATTTGTTGCACTCTTTAGAGGGATGCACCGGCCCAGTCATGGGATTTGTTGCGGTGCTCGGATGACAAGGAGTGTATGTTAATGGTGTGCAATCTTGGAGTCAATAGCAATGATCTTCTTTACGCTTGTATCTACTAAGCCTGACAGGCCGCTGTGAATACAGACAACCAAACACGCTTACATGTTGCCAAATAAGTAAGTTCACATGTGTTGATCTGTACGTATCAATGCATGTCAAATAAGTAAGGGGACGGCTTTATTCACAAACAAACCACATGTCGATCGTTTCAATTTATTTAAATGCATACAGGGTGAATTGAGTAACAACAAAGTACTAAAAATACAATTCTTCTTCACACGTATATATATATAGGATGACAACAGTCAGCACACACACAACTGAAAGCTCACAACGTCACACGCCACACGCCACAGCACAGGAGCCAGCAGCTAGCAGAAGATGAGCGCAGTTCTGCAGCTAGCCCTTGCGCTTCTTTTTTTTTTTTTTTTTCGAACAACGCAAGAGAATTGCGTGTCATTTCATTAAGGTAGAAGAACAAAACATGGGTCAGGAAAGACCCACAAGAGTACAACGCACACCACACCCAATAAGACAAAAAGAAGACTATAGAAACTAAGGAACCAAGGTTGGCGTCCTGGCCAGAAGCTCCTGAAGCTTTGAAGCCCCGGCACTGCACCACAAAACACCTTCCGACCAGATAGCCCTAAGCGCCTCCTGAATGCAAGGCCTAGCATGGTCAAAAACGCAGGTGTTGCGGTGCTTCCACACTTCCCAGGCGACCAGAATAATCAAGGAATTGAGCCCCTTCCTTGCATCCTTGGGAACAGAAGATATTGTCATCCTCCACCAAGTAGTGAATCGAGAAACCGAGGTGTCAGGCGCCAGGCTGCTGAGCCCCAGTGTCATGTGCGGGCGCACATACAGCCGGCGCAGAAGAGCCCGCGACGTCCGTAGGGACGCTGAGCGCGCGGCCATGAGCCAGGAGGGGCAGGCGCGTGCGACCAGAAGCTAGGAGGGGCAGGCGAGTGGCTAGGAGGAAAGCTAGGTGGCTGTTGCCTTGTGTGGCTGGTGGTTGTTTCCTTGTTAGGCTGATCCTAGAATTAAGGAGATCTTTCTCCATTTGTTTAGGCCAAGGGCCATATATGCTGTACGTGAGAACCTTTTGGAATTAAGCAGCAAAGTTATCCCTAACCTCCCTATCTCTCTACAAGCCGACGGCTGAGGGGCATAACCTCGCCGGCGTGACGGACGGCGGCTACGAACTGCGTAGCCGAGGTCCGGCCAGTCAGGGGTTCGAGGCCCTTGACAACCTGGTATCACGGTCTCGTCGATCCTCATCCACGCGCGCCGCTCCCTCGCCCACCACAGCCCCACCCACGCAGCCATCGCCCAGCTCCACCACAGCCCCGCCCACGCCGCCATCGCAAAGCTACACCACAGCCATGGCCGAACCCACCCTCGCCGACTTGCTCGCTGAACTGAAGTCCCTCCGCACCGAGGTGACCTCCCTGAAGTCCGACATGGCGACCATGAAGGACAAGTCCGCGTCGTCCTCGGACAACGACGGCGGCCGTCGCCCGGACGGTTTGCGCGATCAAGATCCGTTCTTCAAGCACAAAAAGTGGGATTTTCCCCGCTTTGATGGCACGGTCGATCCAATGCTCTTCATCAACAAATGCGAGTCGTATTTCCGCCACCATCGCACCATGGGGGAGGAACGCGTTCGGATGGCCTCGTACCATCTGGACGACGTCGCCCAGCTGTGGTACAACCAGCTCGAGGAGGATGACGGCGCACCATCTTGGGGGCGGTTCAAGGACCTCCTCAACGAACGTTTCGGGCCGCCCCTCCGGTCCGCCCCGATGTTCGAGCTCTCCGAGTGCCGCCGCACCGGGACCGTCGAGGAGTACGCCAATCGCTTCCAAGCCCTCCTGCCACGCGCCGGGCGGCTGGATGAGGCCCAACGGGTCCAGCTCTTCACCGGTGGTCTTCTGCCACCCCTGAGTCACGCGGTGCGCATCCATAACCCCGACACGCTCTCCGCCGCGATGAGCCTGGCGCGTCAGGTGGAGCTCATGGAGCTCGACAGGGCTCCTCCGGCCCCGGCCCGGCCAGGCGCCCGTGGTCTGTTGCCACCGCCACCGCCTCGTCCGGTCCATCCTGCGCCGCCACAGCAGCTCGCCCTGCCCGCCCCCCCGGCGGCTGCCGATCCGGGTCGTCGCGAGGGCAACCAGCGGCGTCTCTCCACGGCGGAGCAGGCGGAACGTCGCCGCCTTGGTTTATGTTTTAACTGTGACGAGAAATATTCCCGTGGTCATAACAGGTTTTGCAAACGCATCTTCTTTGTCGACGGTGTCGAGATCGATGACGCCGACGACCCTGCTGCACCAGGGGACACGGAGGCGCCCTGTTTCTCGCTGCAGGCTGTGGCAGGCGTGTCTGTGGCGGACACCATGCAGCTGGCCGTGCAGCTGGGGGCCGCATCGCTCGTCGCGCTCCTGGACTCGGGCAGCACCCACAGCTTCATCTCCGAGGAGGCCGCGCGGTGCTCGGGGCTGCCTCTCCGCCACCGTCCCCGTCTCACGGCCATGGTGGCCAACGGCGAGAAGATCACCTGTGCGGGCGTCATCCGCGACGCGCCCCTGCTCATCGCCGGCGCCAGCTTCCCAGCGGAACTCTTCGTCATGCCCTTGGCCGGGTACGACATCGTACTGGGCACCAAGTGGCTGGGTGCCCTGGGACCCATCGTTTGGGACCTGGCCAACCGGCGCATGTCCTTCCAGCGCGGGGGCTGCACCGTCTCCTGGACGGGCGTGGCTGCGGCGTCTGGCTCTGCTATACGCGCCCTGGTGGCCGGCGAAACGCTACTGGAGGTCCTCCTCGACTCGTTCGCCGACGTGTTCGCCACTCCAGCCGGCCTCCCGCCCAAGCGCGCCCACGACCACCGCATCTTGCTGAAGCCTGACGCGCAGCCGGTGGCCGTACGTCCCTATCGGTACCCGGCTGCCCATAAGGACGAGCTGGAGCGGCAGTGTGCGGCCATGATGGAGCAGGGGATCGTCCGCCGCAGCGACTCGCCGTTCTCGTCGCCCGTCCTCCTTGTGAAGAAGCCCGACGGCTCATGGCGTTTCTGCGTCGACTACCGAGCCCTGAACGCCATGACCGTCAAGGACGCCTTCCCGATCCCGGTGGTCGACGAGCTGTTGGATGAGCTCAACGGCGCCAAGTTCTTCACCAAGCTCGACTTGAGGTCGGGTTACCACCAGGTCCGCATGCGGCCCGAAGACATCCACAAGACGGCTTTCCGTACGCACGAAGGCTTGTACGAGTTCCTGGTCATGGCGTTCGGCTTGTGCAACGCGCCGGCCACCTTCCAAGCGCTGATGAATGACACCCTCCGGCCGTTTCTCCGCCGTTTCGTCCTGGTATTTTTTGATGATATTTTGGTTTACAGCAGTACGTGGGCTGATCACCTGCGGCACCTGCGCGCGGTCCTCGACGAGCTTCGCCGCCACCAGCTCTTCGTCAAGCGCACCAAATGCTCCTTTGGTGCCACCGCCGTCGCGTACCTCGGCCACGTCATCTCAGCGGCGGGGGTTGCCATGGATCCGGCCAAGGTGCAGGCCATCCACGACTGGCCAACCCCGCGCTCCGCCCGTGCTGTTCGCGGGTTCCTCGGACTAGCGGGATACTACCGCAAGTTCGTGCATAACTACGGCACAGTGGCCGCGCCCCTCACGGCGCTCCTCAAGAAGGATGGCTTTGCTTGGGACGAAGCCGCGGCCAAGGCGTTCTCAGCGCTCAAGGCAGCGGTCACGTCGGCACCCGTCCTCGCCATGCCCGACTTCGCCAAGATGTTCATCGTCGAGTGCGACGCGTCGACGGCGGGCTTCGGCGCCGTTCTGGTCCAGGAGGGCCACCCGTTGGCCTACTTCAGCCGGCCAGTGGCGCCTCGCCACCACGCCCTAGCAGCGTATGAACGCGAGCTGATTGGCCTGGTTCAGGCTGTCCGGCATTGGAGGCCCTACCTCTGGGGGCGCCGCTTCCTCGTCAAGACGGATCACTACAGTTTGAAGTATCTCCTCGACCAGCGCCTCGCTACGATTCCGCAGCACCACTGGGTCGGCAAGCTCTTGGGCTTCGACTTCGCAGTGGAGTACCGCTCCGGCGCCACGAACACGGTCGCCGACGCTCTCTCCCGCCGCGACGTCGAGGAGGGCGAGCTGTTGGCCATCTCCGCGCCCCGTTTCGACTTCATCGAGCGACTTCGCCACGCCCAAGCGACGGACCCCGCGCTGGTCGCGATCCACGACGAGCTCCGCGCAGGCACCCGCGCGGCGCCGTGGGCCATCACCGACGGCTTGGTTGCCCTCGCGGGCCGCCTCTACATCCCCCCGGCGTCGCCGCTTCTCCAGGAGATCCTGGCCGCGGTCCATGAGGACGGCCACGAGGGCATCCACCGCACCCTGCACCGCCTCCGGCGTGATTTCCATTTTCCCAACATGAAACGTTTGGTGCAGGACTTTGTGAAGGCATGTGCCACCTGCCAGAAGTACAAGTCGGACCATCTGCGCCCGGCCGGTCTGCTACAGCCGCTGCCCATTCCTTCCAGCGTGTGGGCGGATGTCGGCATTGATTTCATCGAGGCGCTGCCCAAGGTGCAGGGCAAGACGGTCATCCTCTCCGTCGTCGACCGCTTCAGCAAATACTGCCACTTTCTACCGTTGGCCCACCCGTACACCGCCGAGTCCGTTGCCCAAGCCTTCTTCGGCGATATCGTCCGCCTTCATGGCGTACCGCAGTCCATCGTCTCGGACCGCGACCCGGTGTTCACATCGGCGTTCTGGACTGAGCTCATGCGGCTCACCGGGACCAAGCTCTTCATGTCGTCCGCGTTCCACCCGCAGACGGACGGGCAGACAGAGGCAGCCAACAGGGTGATCGTCATGTACCTCCGCTGCTTTGCCGGTGACCGTCCTCGCCAGTGGCTCCGTTGGCTCCCGTGGGCGGAGTACATCTACAACACGGCCTTCCAGTCGTCGCTGCGGGAGACGCCGTTCCGCGTGGTCTACGGCCGCGACCCGCCGTCCATCCGCTCGTATGAGCCCGGCGAGACGCGCGTGGCTGCGGTGGCCCAGGAGATGGAGGAACGTGCAGCCTTCCTGGACGACGTCCGTTACCGTCTCGAGCAGGCCCAGGCGGTCCAGAAGCGTGTTTACGACCAGCATCACCGGCAGGTGGAGTATCAAGTCGATGATTGGGCTCTCCTTCGGCTCCGGCAGCGTCCAGCGGCATCCTTGCCACGTACCACCTCCGGCAAGCTCAAGCCCCGGTTCGTCGGGCCGTACCGCGTGGTGGACATCATCAACGCCGCGGCTGTTCGGCTCGAGCTGCCTCCGGGGGCACGTCTCCATGATGTGTTTCATGTCGGGGTGCTCAAGAAGTTCGTCGGCACGCCGCCCTCTTCGCCCCCGGCGCTGCCGGTCACCCACAACGGCGCTGTGCTGCCGGTGCCCGACAAGATCGCTGCTGCTCGGCTGGCGCGCGGTGTGCGTCAAGTGCTGGTCCAATGGAAGGATGAACCAGCGGCGTCCGCAAGCTGGGAGGACTTCGACGATTTCCGTCTTCGGTTTCCTGATTTTCAGCTCGAGGACGAGCTGGTCTTCGACGGCGGGAGAGATGTCATGTGCGGGCGCACATACAGCCGGCGCAGAAGAGCCCGCGACGTCCGTAGGGACGCTGAGCGCGCGGCCATGAGCCAGGAGGGGCAGGCGAGTGGCTAGGAGGAAAGCTAGGTGGCTGTTGCCTTGTGTGGCTGGTGGTTGTTTCCTTGTTAGGCTGATCCTAGAATTAAGGAGATCTTTCTCCATTTGTTTAGGCCAAGGGCCATATATGCTGTACGTGAGAACCTTTTGGAATTAAGCAGCAAAGTTATCCCTAACCTCCCTATCTCTCTACAAGCCGACGGCTGAGGGGCATAACCTCGCCGGCGTGACGGACGGCGGCTACGAACTGCGTAGCCGAGGTCCGGCCAGTCAGGGGTTCGAGGCCCTTGACACCCAGCCGAAGAAAGATGAGAGCCCAAATTTGCCGAGTGAAAACACAGCCAACTAACAGGTGATGAATTGTTTCCTCAGCCTGATCACACAAGGGGCAAGTATCAGGCTGAGGCAGCCCCCTTTTAGCAAGGCGGTCAGCAGTCCAGCACCTATTGTGGAACACTAACCAGATAAAAAATTTACAACGGAGAGGTGCCCAACTCTTCCAGATCCTTCTCCAAGGACCAAACTTGATCGTTCCCACAAAAAAAGCTGCATAGGCTGATTTGCTAGTGTACTGACCAGATTGGGTTAGCTTCCAGGTATATTGATCCGGAACATCCTGTTGCAGGACCACACCATCCACCATGTCCCACAACTGCAGATACTCGATAAGAACTTGAACTGTGAGAGCCCCTTTAATATCCCCAACCCAACTTTGGTTCTGAATTGCCCGAGCAACAGTCCGCATCTTGGCTGTTCTCTTGGGAACAGTGAGGAACAAGTAAGGAAACAGTTCAGGCACTGTGTGACCACCCAGCCACCTATCAGTCCAGAACAAGATTTTTTTCCCCATTCCCCACGATGGCATCAACAGCCATGTTAAAAAGGGCCCGCGCAACGTGAGGGACTTGAACTGGAAGACCCACCCATGGTCTAGAAGGATCAGTCTTTTCAGCCCACAACCAACGTATTCTCAATGCGCAGTCAAGTCTCTCTAGATTATGAATTCCCAAGCCACCATATTCTAGAGGCCGCTGCACCTTTTCCCAGGCCACCAAACATTTGCCATCATTAGCCTTTTCCTTACCAGACCAAAGAAAACCCCTTCTTCTTTTATCAATAGCTTTGAGCACCCACTTTGGCAAGTCTAAGGCAATCAAGTGGTAAATGGGAGCAGCTGTTAACACTACTCGAACCATTACCAATCTTCCAGCTCTATTCATAAGAGAAGCTTTCCAACCCGGGAGGTAATCGGTAACTTTGTCAATAATCGGCAGCAACACCTCCTTGGTGGGTTTAGAAACTGTGAGAGGAAGCCCAAGGTATGTACAGGGAAAGTGCTTCACTGAGCAAGCCAAGATGTCAGCAGTGAGTGCCAACTCATCTTCAGAACAGTGGATAGGTGAAACTGAGCTTTTAGACAGATTGGTATGCAGCCCAGAGGCCTGCCCAAAGATATCAAGCAGTCGTCTGATAAACAATCAGATCATCCTGTTTAGGCCTCGTGAAAATCACCGCATCATCCGCATAAAATGAGACCCGATGCCGAGCATGGTGTACTGCTATAGGTTGCAGCATCCGTTCCCTTGTTGCGTACTCAACCAAGGCATTCAAGACATCCATAACAATGATGAAGAGCATAGGGGATAGGGGATCCCCCTGCCTGAGACCACGAAGATGAAAGATTGGCTCCCCTGGCTCTCCATTCACAAGCACTTGAGTAGAAGAAGTAGATAACAGTAAGCATAAAAGATCAATCCACTTCTGTTGGAATCCCAAATGTTTGAGGACTTCAATCAAGAAAGACCAAGAAACTGAATCAAAGGCCTTGGAAATGTCAAGCTTGAGAAGGATATGTGCCTCTTTTTTCTTATGTAAAGCTTTTACCATTTGTTGGACGAAAAGGAAATTATCATGGATTCGTCTACCTCTCACAAAAGCACTCTGACTTGTAGATACCAGAGTGGGAAGGACAGGGGCCAACCGGTTTGCCATTAACTTAGTCACCAGCTTGGCAAAACTGTGCACTAAGCTAATAGGGCGAAAATCCTTGACTAGAGAAGCATCCTGTTTTTTAGGCAGCTTGAACTGTTTGTTTTTCTGGACTGATAAGCCAAAACAAACATCTCGTAATTTGGAATGGAGGGAGTATATTACTAGCATCGATGGATCAAACGATATACGTAAGTTGGTGACGACGCACCTGAGTACAGAGCGCCTGATTGTGGTCTTCTTGTAATGCTGCGAGTGGATTGGCTTGTACCTCATGCGCTGCACCGTAGAGTCCCATTCCAGCTTGTCCCACCATTCCTTCTCGCAGTCACAACTCACCACCTTGTTAACAGCCGGCAGTTTTGTGAGGTTCCAGCAGCCTCTGATTTTTACGGTCTCAAGGTTAGGCGCATATGCTGTCATCGCCTTTAGCTTAGCCTCTGGGGTATGCATCACTGGTTCCAAGAATGCAGAAAGTGGGATTCTAGGGGTCACCGCTATTCCATACAATTTGGGGAGCTCGTGAAGATGTAGGTTCTTCAGCTTGGGAAACCTGGCCTTAGGAAGTTGACGATCTATCATCATGTACCATGCATGCCAGTAAGTGAATTAGCACGTTGAACAGTAGCATACCCAGAATTTTTTTTTTTAAAAAGGTATGCCACACCAAAACTGTAGATGCAATTCAGTAAACTCCATTTAATAATTCGGCAAATAATTATAAAATTTGCTTCACAATTTTGGTATAGGTACTAAATAACATAATAAGAAGTCCTAAATTCAACAAGCAAGTTCAAAATTTGCACAAAATACTTTACAAATAGTCAAAACACTATTTAATGGTTCAAAATATGCATAAAATAATCTTACAAGACTACTATATAATTGCCTTAGAATAAACAAAAGTCAAATAAATTAATCAAAATCAATATTATATACTTATACCTTTATATTACAAATTTTGTATAAAATATATAATTTGTAAAATCCAATAGCATGGTATTAGTATGATTCGATCCTATGATCCGATATTATCAGGCAAAAAAAAAATGATCCTACCTAGGATCTCGATCCTAACAGCCTTGTACCATGTTAAATTTTGTTGGGACAAAGTATATTATCTTTAGTTAATTCTAGAGGTGTTGGGGTTTGGACTGTGATATGTTATCCCCGAACGGCCTCAGAAGTGACCATCTCTATGTTTATGAAGTTAAACTTCATATGCGAGCCTTGGAGTGGGTTTTCATTAAAAAAAAAGACATGAAACTTTACAGAACGACTGATATAAGTGATAATAATGAAATGATGCTAAAAAGATGTCGCTTTTATCTTTAGTGCCGTTACGTTTGGTGATGTATCGCACTGGACACAATAAAAGGAGAATAGGAATGGAAAATATGATAATTATATTTCTCAAAACGAGAGAGATGTCTATTGAGTGGTCGGGTGTTTCAAAGTCGTCTGACACCCGACCTTTAAAGGGTAGCCTGACACTCGATTGGGAAAATTAGGAGAATCGAGTGTTTCGAATCCAACCAATGATTCAACGACTATTCGGTCCCATTCAAATGAACCAAAAAAAGTTTCTACTAATATATAAAAATATTAAACAACAAAACAAAAATATTACTTAGATTATTTCTATAAAAGCCAAATTGAAAAATTTCAAAGAGGAACCAAATAAAACATACAGAAAATAGGAAAAAGCTAAAAAAAATAGTAAAATATAATCCAATGAGATGTAATATATCCCTATTAAACGTATGAGTCTGCAGCTGTCTCTAGTAGATGTTTCTGGCACAAGGATCGAGGTGGGCGGATGTGTGGCCAAGGTCAGCAATCGCATGAATGCCGCACATGAGTGCTGTATTGTGCTACTGAGCCCGCCTACGGTCTACTCCCTCTATCCCATTGAAAGTGTCATTCTCGCTTTCCAAAAAATATCTTTAACTAAATTTATATAAAAACAATATTTAAGATAGATATTTGAATATAGTTTTTAATTAATTTTTTTTGGAGATACAAATGTTGCACGTATTCTTTTACAAATGTAGTTAAACTACCAGCGCACACATTAATAATAACACTTTCAATGTCAATAAATTTATTTGGAGATACAAATGTTGCACGCAGTTAAACTACCAACACACACATCAATAATAACACTTTTAATGAGACGAAGAGAGTATCGCATGTGAGCCTGCGCATGCCTATGGACAGCCAGCTACCGGTGTTGGGACTCATGTGAGCTAGCTACGACCAAGACACAGGAGACGCGGTGCATCACAAGCGTCGGTGGTGCATCTGAGGAGCAGAAAATCAAGCATGCCTAGGACGAAAAAACACTCGAGTGGAGGGTAGATTTACCCAAAAATTAAGGTGAGGAGATCTCCGGACACAACAAAGAGGAGATATAATAAAATAAAAATAAAAGTAAAATCATTGATGAGGAGAAACCCTATAGTCTAGTCTGGTCTAGTCAAAATCAAAACCAAGGAGCTTATTACGAGGAGACCATCAAAACCATCAAGTGAGTATTGTAATTTGTAAATCTATATTTACCGTATCCCCTCCTTTGTGCGCTCTTGAAGACCACTTTGAGGTCACCACACCACATGATCTCGAGGTTTTCCAATGTTTGGAAGGCGTTGAAGTACCATGGGAGAGCGTGAGCTAGCCAGGGGCAGCAGTAGAGGTGCAACGATGTTAGGCCTCGAAATAATGGTGCACCATGGTGCATCGTGTCCATGACGTATCGTGCATTGGTGGGATGTGACGCCCAGATTGTCCTCAGCTTGCCAAAGGCATCCTTGACACTAGTTCTGCTAAGGACAAATTCTAGATTGGGACACCGCTCGACTCGGCACCACTCCAGCTTATCCCAATTTGGTACTGAAGCAGCTGGCGGCAGGGTTATTCGGGTGACGAACAAGCTGTCATGCACGTGTAGAATCTTAATGCCATCACATATAAATCCCGGAATAGTAATCCTCCCAGCAGCAGCGGCCCTGGATATCATCAGATGCTGGTCTTGTATGTGCATGTAGCAGCCTTGGAATGACACTACTGGGGCAGGAGGACATGCACACATGATTGCCGAGTCATGAGCTTGTTGCATCTGCATGCCACCACCTTTGTGGCTGGCGACATCTGCCTCTGTTGCATTATAACTATCTTGGTCTATTTCAGCTTGCAGCCTGCTGCTTCCTTTACCGCTGCTACCTCCAGCTTCTGAAGATGATGGCATCCTTGTTGAAATATCCAAATGCACATCGTTGTCACCAAAGTAATCTTTGACAGGCTCCAGTGACCGAAGGAGCCTTGCATCTCTTATGCAAATATACCAACTACATTCGGCTAGTGATCTGCTATGAATTCCCATATCATATTCCAACTTTTGGGTGGTGTCAATGCGGAGTTTGCTCAAGTATCTTTTCCCCTTGCCTTCATCTAGAGGTGGCGGCGGCGGCCACAGGATTGCTGTAAGCTTCACACAGTCAAGCAGGAGGATCTCGCCGAGCTTCGGGGCCACCACTGCACTCAGATCTAGTGTTCTCACTGCTGCACCAGAGAGGTCCAGGGTGCACAGGTTCGGGAAGGACCCGCTCAAGAGTAGATTCTTCGGTTTAGCCCACCCTTTCAAGGATATCTCTTCCAAAGAAACACATCCGTCAATGATGACGGTATCTAGGCTGCTGCAGCTGCTGCTTTCCACAGATAAACTCTTCATGCTGCCACCATTTCCTGACAGCTGAAGGTGCTCCATCTTGTCGTTGCCCGACAATAGGTATGTCTGTTTGCTGCAGTTGGTCTTGGACTTTGTGACTCTGAGCTTTCGGACATTGTGCAGCCTCCCCTGCAGCATGTCCATGTTGAACTCCTCTTGTCCCATCACATGTAGCTCCCTGAGTTGAGCCATGAAATCCATCTTCTTCTCGGACAGGAACTTGGAGCTTGAGTAGCGCACGTCCAGCACCCATAACTTTTGGAAGCACCGCCGGATGTCCTCTTCATTCGCTGCACCATCGTCTGTTTGGCTGCTTTCCTCTTGGCAAACGGTCAAGCCAGAGAAACCTGAGGTTCTGGCAGCAGAGGAACGGAGGCGATGTGAGGCTGAATGTGCATGCTGATAACTTGAGCACACAAAGCTTGTCATATTGTTGGAACTTGTATTTAGGAATACGGCCACGCTGATCCTTAATCAACGTGGATCCATAAGCTTGGTGAAGTCCAGTATGCCACGCGCTCCTGCAGGCGCCGGACCACCGGAGATGCTGGCAACTGCGGACTTTGGTGGTAGTCTGCATCCAGCCGCATCTCGCGCTTCAAAGCATCACAAGAGAGCCACAAGGTTTCAGCTGCATCATCATCACTGCTGACGACATCTCCCTGCTTTAGCTGTATGATGCAATCGCATATCCAGTAGTTGCAGCCATGGGTGGCCAGGTCATAGTCGATCAAGTGGCCACCCATGCCACAGAGCCTCATCGTGTACAGGAAGCAATCCGCAGCTGCTGTTGGCCAGTCAATGCCGCCAGTACTGATCATGCCCTTTGCAACTTCTTCTGCCTCGTGACTCAAAATCTTGGAAAAATAGTACTCGCTGAGGTTAATGGTGGTTCCTGAGAGAAAAACATCTGTTGATGATGACGCCCGCTTGCTCTCCAGGGCCATGTCGACCTTCATCCGAGGGTAGAGCCGGAATCCCCCTTGGAATGACCACAGGGCCTTGTTCCCTGAGTACCCAGACAGTGGGAAGCCGAAGCTTTCAAGATCTATCTCCTCGCTGCTCCCGTTGTTGAAGATCACCAAGAACCTTTGGTCCAGCTGCTTCTGTACGTGTTCATATATCTCCCTGGAGACCTTGGGTATCTCGAGGCGTTTGCTCTGGCCCACACCCCTGCAGTCGTCCTCTTCGTCTTGTGCATCGAGCATCCCTATCACATGAGCGGGAAGCTGAAGCTGCACTGCGAGAGCCCTCTGCACCTCTCTCCTGCTCTCCCACTTGGAGCAGTCGATGTGGATGATCTGTGAGAACTCCCGACCAGCGCTGCGGTGTCGGCCTACTTCTCGGAGGACAGTAGATGCCCCCAGCCCATCCCAGCCGTCAAAGTAGATGACATTGTGCCAGACACTGCCGGTGGCGGCGCTTCTAGCAATGCTGTTAGGGTCGTCGTACTCCTCCTTAAGTTCTTGGAGAATTCGTTCGACAGCTTCTTCGATGGTGTCTGCCTTGATAACCTGCAATCCAACAAATGCGCATAAATGTGTCAGTCCCGTGTTGCAAACAAAGCCATGGGACCTGTGTTCTGTGCCTTCGATGCACGCGGTGAGAAAGATCAAGAAAAAATGGCCATAAAAATGCAGTTGCAGTTCTTGGAGATAAAGTGTACATGTATATTAATATTATATTGAATGTTGAACTAAGGAAAGAGAATACTTGCTAGCTGTTTCAATTACCTCGGTATGCATTATGGATTTGATTGGGCTGGCCGATTAGCTCAGTCGCCTCAACTGTCGAGCATTATATATCTATGGTGTGTGTAGGCGTAGCTACTTGATCTTCAGATATACATATATGATTCTGCTATATCCATTTCAAATAGAACATGATCCATTCTGTTGCAGATCTAACCCATCCGTTGTTCTGTCGGCTGGTCGGCTGATCAATACAAAAACATGCATGAGGGAGCAATTAATATATATTATCCAGATTCCAGAGTAGCATGAATGCATATGGTTTTTGCGCATCTACGTACTTGCATTGAATTGGACTTGTAGCTGCAGTACAACGGAAAGGAGCATAGTTACGTTGCATTGCGTACCTTAGTTACGTTCAATTGGCACAAGCAGGATGTGGCAGAAACCAATCAGAGATCCAACCAAAGAACGATTGATGAACACAGGAGAGAGGTGCTGAGATGTCTCGTAGAGATTGTTGTGGCTAGATCGAAGCAAAGTGTGGCCAGTGGCACAATGGCAAACTTTGGCTTTTGTCTAGTGTGCATCCAATACTAGTATGTTGCCTTTGTTTTTGTGCTCGTAAGAATGATTCTTTGCTTGCAGATTGCTAGCTAGCTAGCCACTGCAGGACGGCTAAGGGATTTAAGGTTTAAGAAATGAAGCGCAAGGTTGTCGTGTCTCCTGCAGTGGCTCATGCATTGTGCAACTTTTATGCCTTGTGAGCCATTCCAACTCCAAGTCTCCAAGTAATCTAATATAGGATCAAAAGCTAAGTAGTAATGTAAAGCAATGCATTAAAATCCCCACAAAATCTTCACCTTACACGACTTTTTTTTTTTTTGGGTCAATTCCGCTCTTGAACCAGGGTAAGTCACAACAAGTTTTAGTTTTTGGTTATTACTTGTCTACTATAACTATGACAACTAGTTTGTTGTCAATTCAATAAAAAATGTTGGAAAAAGTATTGGACAAGTTACGTATGATTGTTGAAAATTTCCAGCAACTCATAAATATATCAAAACCATTGTGCAAACTAATTAATCCTAATTGTTTGGTTAATGACAAAATAATCAACATAATTAGACTATTAACTTGCTAGTATGTTATGGCTTTGGGGAGGGGGACCCTGACTGCGTAGGTGATGTAATCGTGATCGCTATTGGGGCGAGGTTGCTCCCATTGGTTCCCTATGGATAACGATAGAAGAGAGACAGTAGGAGGAGGAGAACTTGATTCCACTATGTCAAATACCGTAATTATATAGGGTGTGTTTGGTTTCTTGACCTCCTTTAGCCTGGTTGGCCATCTAAGCCTGGACAGCTTTAACCTGCTCTGACCAAGACAGTCCCCAGTTATTTGTCTGCGTTTATTATGTAAACCTGGCTAGTAAATGGTGTGTTTGACTGCCTGGATTATTTTGCATAGGATCACCTCTTCTTTGAAAGGATAAGTTCACCTGCTTTGAAACATTTTATCGAACAAGTACTGGGCATGCTTATCTTCATCCTCACCATGCAAACACAGACCATACGTGCACACATGTATTCAATCCAATCCAACAGACCATGCGTGTACTGAGAAAACAAGAACCGAGCTAGCATTCATGAAGGCTACATAAGAATGGAGAACGGAGAAAACAAGAACGAGTGTTACTGTGACCGGAATGCATCTATTTTATTCAGGGTCTAACCCATCGCTGCTTGATTTTTGGTCTCTCCGCTGATCTGGTGACCAACACACAAAGCACGCATGAAGGAGCAAATCGTTTAAATCATCATACAGGATTACAGGTGCGTTGCACGCAGTATATTTAGAGATCGAGCAGAATAAGGTGCACACACAGACCTCAATTACGTTGAATTATTGAATTGGCACGGCCCAGTAGTGTGATGACAACAGAAAGCCAAATATAAATCGAACCAAAACTCAATTATAGCAACAGACTTGTATATATGTGATCTGGATTCAGGACGACGGCGTTCCGAGAGATAGATACAGCTGACACAGAGATGGCCCAGCTGGGAGAATGTAGTAGCTAGATGGAAAAGCAAAGGCTGGGACGGTGGAACGGAGATAAACTATTTCGTTTTGGGCAAGCGGTGTATCCAGGTTTGCTAGTTTTGGGTGTCCATATGTGATATTGTGAGCATCACCACAATGGCACTTTGCTTGTACTAGCTATCTAGCTAGTTAGACAAGGATCTTCTAAAGATAAAGATTAGTTAATTAATTAAGTAGCAAAGTACAGAGCTGTCTGCTTTTTGATTATCCTGCAGTGCCTAATCGAGCAACTTTTATGCTCTACGAGAGAGAGAGATATATAAAGAGAGAGAGAGAGAGAGCCTAGGCGATCTCGACCTGACCTTATTCCTTAGGGCCACTCACAATGCAGACTCTAACTTAGAGTCTAAGTCTATTTATTACCCTCCTATTTATAGTATTTTGCTGATGTCACAGTATATTTATTGAAGCGCATTTCCTAGACTCCGGTCGCCTAAGATTTCAGGCAACACCAGAAAACATGTTTTGAAGGACCGACGAGGCGACTAGAAGGGAAGGGGGGGGGGGGGGGTGAATAGGAGCCTCAAAAATTTCTTCCGAAATATTCGTGAGGCCACTGTCCTAAATATGATCCCCAAGAAGCATGAAACCTTCACGAGATATCCTCGAACCTACAAGAGGTTGGATGACACAAAGTCACAGTGGGATACGCGGAAACACCAGAGAAGACACGGAAGCAAAACTCGATCGAGTGCAAACTGCATAGACCCGGACTGTCCGCAGCATAGGGGCGGACTGTCCGCTGGTTAGGTCGTGGACTGTCCGCAGTCGGAGCCTGGACTGTCCGGTGGCACGACCTGACGGGCTATAGTGCACTGGACTGATCAAACTGGGAACTGTCGGAGTCACTACGCCGGACTGTCCTGGGTTTATGGCCGGACTATCCGCCGTAGGGTTTCCAGAAACACCCCAGACAAAACAGAAACTGCTGCTGTCGGGATCACAGGCCCGGACTGTCCGCAAGTGGTGGCGGACTGTCCGTTGGTCTAAGTCCCAAAACCGAACTCCCGGTCACCCTCAGGACACAGTATCGGACTGTCCGCGGTTTGCCGGCGGACTGTCCGCGACTGTCTAGCCGAGCAGAGCACCTGCTCCACTGGACTCGGCCCCAACCCCCGGACTATCCGGCCCCAGGCCCAGACTGTCCGCACCTAGATAGAGAGATGCGATTCAAAATCGCCCCAAACCAAAATCGAAGAGAGCTCGATCAAACGGAGATGAACTACCACGATTTTTCGGTCATAAGGTCACTAGGTAGTCTAGAATTAACACACAAAAGATCAAGATCCAATTCGAAATGAATCAACGGGAAATCGAAACGTCCCCAAAAGTGCCCTTGAAATAGTTCATGACGAAGAACGGACCCGATCTACGTGTACGGTTGGAATCCGAAGATTTCCTTTGGTCAAGATGTTCTTCACATGATAAACAATAAGCACACACAAGAGGAACGAATCAAAACTGACTAGAAACCGCGAATCGAGCCACACAAGAGAGGGAACACGAAGAACACAACAAGTACACAAGGGGACACAAGCCTTACTTCGAATCCCGGAGATGACACGAGGTCAGGGCCTCGATTTCGCAGCTCAAATCGCAAGTTTTGCACTACCATGAACAAGTAGTGGATCTCACGCTAGGAAGCAGCTTTTTTCCCCTCGAGGGCATGTGCTCTCGGCACATCCACCACTGGATTTGTATTGAGAAGATGTGTGCCAGTGGTTCCAGTGGTGGATGTGCCAAGAGCACGTGCCCTCGAGGGCAAATTTTACTTTCCCTCTCCCTAAGTAAGTGTCTTAACCCTAAGTGCAGGGGATGAAAATGAAAGTGAGAGAGAGAGAGAGAAGGAGGGGCTGCCATACCCCTTCAAATACACTTATTACAGTTTTGCAAATACCCCCTAACTACTACTAATCAGGCGAGCCAGCTAGCCCTAAAGGACTCTGGAACAGCCTGTCTTTGAAGATATGATCGGACGACCCCGCTTCCTGCTCGAGTTGCCGTCGCCTTGACGCAACCTCGGAGATTCCACCACGTGTCGCCCCGCTTCCCCCGGAAGCAGCTCCGCCCGGGTTTGGAGGCCCAGACCCGAAAACCATCTTGGGCCACGTCCCGCCGGTCCTCGACCGCGCCGGCCCACGTACCGCTCTGAGTCTCTCGACCATGCTTGATTGCGCATGTTGATGCCGCCAAGTGTCGTCACAGCAAGTCAGCAACTAGCGCTCCGGCAGTCTAAGTCTCTCAGCCCAAGTCTCGCGTCTGTGCTTCACCGCTCCCAGTCTATCGGCACGGCCGATCACTTGACCTTCACTCCGCCATACGCCACTACCTCCAAGCCCAACACCCGCACATCACAAACCGACCAACATGCCAAGTGAACTCCGTTGACAATCACTCATCATCAATCGGACACTAAGTCTCCTACTCGTGTCTGCATGTTTAGTGCAAAAGAAACATTATATTCCCTTATTTAACGGTGGACGAGCATAATGTAAGAAAACCATGTCGCCTCAAGGGTTGCAAAAAAAACAAGCGCCTGATTTATAGCAAGCCCCTTATTGAAGGGAGATCGAGAAAAAGTAGGACTCCCAAGTCTTACTTAAATTTCAAGTCTCTTTATTAGATCCGAGATATAGACTCTACGATAGACTCTGCACTGTGAGTGCCCCTATCAGAGCCGCATAATGGCGTAAGGACGATGTATACGTTGGTGTGTGTCTCCATTGGCCGCAACGCGGATCCAGACCTAGTTGTTGTTGCGGCTTTCTCTCGGTCATATTGCATTGGTTGTGGCGAGTCGACAACGGCTTGATGGTGAACAGGACGGACGGCTCCTGGGATGCAGATCAACGGACTAATTAATTGTTCACACAACCCATCTCTGAGTAGACTTCTATACCCAGGCAGGCCTCCTGTAGGACCTCGGCCCAGGACAATGAACATATGTTGGGGCCCAAACATGGTCCATGTGCTTGCATGCATGCGCGGGCCGAGCCCGTGTCTTGATATATAATTAGTATTGGAGAGACGGAAAAGGAAAAGTAATGTAGGAACTAAATGTTTTTCCTCTTTTCCAAATTATTCCGTGCGACACGCACATGTTTATGAAAACTATTTCGAACACAATATAAGGATGATAATTGAATTCTCGATATGTCAATTCATTTATAAACAGAACGGCTTTATAAACGGGACGATGGGCCGGCCGGGTCTCGCATATACTCGTACAACGTACGTATTAATATTTTTGGGTCCTCAAACGACATAATTTGGCTCGTATGGTCGGCGTCTAATATTCCGTATACGTGCCTATGCTGGGCCAGTCAGTGTTTCAGAGACACCATGTGTGTGTGAGTTAAAAAGATCGGGTAGACGCAACCAGCTGGCTAATGTTTCAGCAGCTCGTGTTGTGCTTCACGTTACCTTAATGGACAGTGTACATGGTAGCATCCAAAACGTCGTTCCCATTCTTGGCATAGTATGTATGACACCGTATGAGTGTCCTATCGGTGTCCCCGAACAACATAATTTGGCTCGTATCATGGTCCCACTAGTATAGAGCAGGGCTTTTGTCTCGATTGGGAAACCCCCTTTAATCCTGGTTTCTAGTATTTGATTTTAGTGGTGATTATACCCTAGTTTCATGTATGTTTCATGTAGATCTATTTCTAGATCTAGTTTTTTTTAATTTTGTAATTCATGTTTCATGATTTTGAAATGGGGTGGGTTGACAGTTACTAACACTATCTTAAGAGTATAGTCAAATCTATTCTCTCGCAGCGGTGATACTTCTCAACGCAATCAACGGGGTTGTCAATCCCTATGCTCAAAGTATATGGTGAGGCTTCATAGGATAGAAGATGGGATTCTGCAAGCGCACATAACTATCGTGTAGCACTTTACCTGAGAGTACCCGGTGTCGAATTTATATTTTCCCAAAGAAAGGCAGGTGGTTGTGATTCCTAAGATTTGATAGTCAAGGATCTAGATATGGATAAATAGGGTAAAACCTTAATGAGGATAAATCAATGAAGGATAACTATGGTGGACACACTAGGATAGCTCTAGTTAAGTTCAGAGTCTATGGGATAACTCTAACTCGGTAGTTGAACAAATGTTTGCTATACCAAAGAGTATGCTTTACTGTAAGCGTGCCAAGTCCTAAACTCGCGCAGGGTATGACTGATTAGGTACCGTACACCTGCAAGCTCTACAATTTAAGAACTAGGCCGAACGTGGTGGAATCTAGAGGATTTTAGGGTTGTCACCACCTAGAACTTACCACAACTATCCGTGGGCCTAGACGCACTCACGGGTAAGATATAGCCTAAGCACCGCGCTTAATCTATAAACTTACTACTCTAACTCGGTATCAAGAATTAGAGCACCCTAACCAAGCAGCGAGGCAAGTATACAACTGCTTAAAGTATAACAACAAATAAATGAAGCAGAGGATCTTTATTATCGAAAAGAGCAAAGAAGAATACCGCATAAGTGGTCACCGACAAGCCCAGCTCCTCCACAGACTTCTTCTTTCTCCCGCCTTCTCTCGAGAACACCTCAGAGAGAGCCTCCTCACTACTCTACACTATTCCTAAGAGTAGAGCTTCGCTAGAATGAGTTGTTTTCTAGTGGTTCGAGTTACAAATGAAGCAGGGGGTACTATTTATAGTGCAGGGGAGCTCTACGGGTACTTGTAGGCGCACCGGAGCACGGCGTGGCCCTGAGTGGTAGGGCAGGCGCCCTGCTAGGAGGGCGGGCGCCCCATGGATACATCGCCTTGCCATCCAACGGTCGTGGTTCCTTCCCAAAGGCGGTTGTAGAGGCGGTTATGGCCCTTTGAGGATGACATGTGGGTCCATGGATTCTTGGCACATCACTTGATCTCCTTTAGATGAAACCGACCTTGATGGCTGGCTTGGATGGCTTCTGGGAACCTCTCCACGGATCGTGGACGTGACAGGTGACAGGGACAGGGCGGGTGCCCTGTTGACAGGGCGAGCGCCCTATGTGGAGGGTGGCCGCCCCTCTCTGATCCCCATGTGGCAGCTGAGGTGGCCTACGTGCCAGGTAACTTTTATTTTTGCCTAATTTTGCTCCTTTTCCTGCATCTCCAAGAACATGTGGAACTAGGTAAGTTTCAAAGTGAGTTTTTCGCATATTGTCGGGTACCCAACTATGGGGTACCTAACTTCAACGCAACACCACACTTCCCGAATAGAGCCCGGCCCAAGAAGGCGCCAGCCGAGGCCCACGCAAGAACGGCCCATGCGAGAACTTCCCGCACGGCCTAAGACAGAGCCGTGCGGAAGCACATCGCCTCCCTCGGGCGCTCGAACCCCTCGGAGAAATTCCCCGATTCGCCCGAGCCTCCGCGACAGGGCTCGAGAAAGCAGGCCTCGGGCGATAGACTTCCGATTCGCCCGAGCCCCCCGCTATAGACTAACACCCTCGGACGCACCCCTCGGGTTCGCCCGAGCCCTGCCGATGTCAACAGAGAAAACTTGACGGCCAAGGGACCTTCCCTGACCACTTTACAAGCACGGTTCCATCGGGTGGGCCCCTTGACACAACGGCGCCCCGAATGCGCACGTTCGCCGTACCAACTACCCCATCTCCTCTGGCAGGCGATCTGACGGTCCTACTCCTCCCACGCTGCTACAGGGACGGTCAACCGTACGGCCTCCTAGGCTGACGAGGAGATTCGCCAACTACGACGACGACAGCCATGCCCCGGCCGCACGTATGACACCAGGAAAAGGGGAATGACGGTCGCCCGGCCAACCCGGGGGAATGGGCAAGCCTTATGATCGGGCTCGCCTACCCTTGTAATGTACCTCACGAGGAAAAAGAAGCACCCGAGGGAGGACACTCCTCCCGCTCCATCCCATCACGCCCCCGACGGCACCAAGGTCTCCCGAGCCTCGGGAGCTTATACACAAAGGTCAACCTATCTACTCGTTGCACTATGCAGGGTCGGACGTGACGGCACGACGTATTGCCATGCAGCCAACCATGTCCAGCACTGTGAGACGCCTTGGAACTCACCAATGGAACAATGGTGGATCAGACGAATGACTAATGCCATGCTGCCGAGGCGCCAAGACGAAGGCGTGGCTGACGATAGCCACCGGTCATCACCGACTCCACCATGCCGAACACTGTAACCACAGGACAGCACATGTAACTCTAGCCCCTCCCTTGTAACTATAAAAGGGAGGGCAGTGGTCGATCTCAGGCACGTTCGCACTCACCACCAGAACCTCCAGACATACAATCTACAAACTCAAGAACACACACGCACGAACATTCACACTCACAAGAGACTTGGGAGCCCCTCCCTCTCTCGACTAAGCTTGTAACCCCTACTACAAGCACCCCGGTGCAAGGCAACACGACTCGATATCACACTGGACGTAGGGCATTCATTGCCTGAACCAGTATAAACCCGGTGTTCCTCCTTGCACACCATCCGTGATCTCAACCGCAATCTCTAAGTTTACTAGCCGGTGTAGCACTCCCTAATCTAAGCATCGACAGTTGGCGCGCCAGGTAGGGGACTTTTGCGTGTTGATCCAGGTTGCGAATGGCAGCCAACGTTCCTGCACTTCCTGCTGGCGCGGTGCTCCGGTTCGGGAGCCTCGAGTTCGTGGCCACTGGCCACGGCCTCGAGATGAACCTTCGCCTGACCGAGCCCCATGTCACCTCCGCCCCGATCCTAGCCCAGCAGGCGGCTGGGGAAGGGATCCCGGCAACGCCTCCGCCTGTTTCAGGGGACAGAGGGAATGCCACGCGTCGCTCCCGCCGAGCTAGGCGGGGAAGACGCAACCACGTCTACCCGGGCCACGCCACGGGTGATGCGGCCATCCCGGTGCCCCCTATGCGGGACACTACCCCCACGCTCACCACCAGCTCGGCGCCACGCTGCCCCCACTACTCCGCGGAGTGATGTGGGAGGGGCCAAGGCATTGCCTGCCGTTTCCCTTCGACCTCGCTGGGGAAGGCCGGCGACGCCCTCTCCATTTTCCTTCGGGCTCCACACTACTGTGGACGCCCACGTCCACGCCGTTCGTGCCTACGGGCACGACCAAGCGATGGCATCTGTCCATCGTCTGGAGGGCCTGGGCGACCTCGACGATTCTCCACCGTCCTCCCCTGCGAGCTCTCCTAGAGCACGCAGCGGCGGGGAGTTCAACTCCAGTAGCAGCTCCACCTCTCCGGAGTACTCGGAGGGATGGGACCGCTACGGTCGTGTCTCGCCATCACGGTGGGACCTTGGTAGCGACGACGACGACAACTACTTCTGGGCGAACGTGGACTTCGACGTCTACGACCCCCAAGCTTCCCTCTCCTCCGACGATGCGAGGGATAACACCCTCAGCGTCTGCTCCTCTGACGGCAGCATCATTGACCCTTCCCGGGAGTGCTATCACCTAGTGCACCTGGAGGAAGCTGCATTGGAGGACGTCCTCTCGGGGGAGGAGGAGGACGCACCGGCGAAGCAGGCACAGTCGCACACACCGCCTCCACCAGCCCCTGGTCCCACGCCTTCGAAGGACCCGGGGGCTGGAACGTCCCGCCCTCTCCATCGTTCTCTTGAGCTTGAGCAGCTCCGGGAGCTCGAAGCACGGATGGACGAGGACCGCTTGCGCCTCGCCCAACTCCGAGCTGCCCTGGAGCACGAGGAGGAGCGGGGAGACGGCAGTGTAGCGCGACGCCGAGCCCGCGATGTCCAGGCCCGCATCATCACCGATGACGGGGCCAGGACACCCGTGCTGGAACCCCGGGCGAGCCGAAAGCTCGCGGAGGCTGCAATGCTCCTCCGGAGCATGCCTGAGCCCTCCAGTACGAAGGCCCGGCAGCTCAGGGACCAGCTCAAAGGTCTCTTGGAGGACGCCGCTGTCCTCCAGGCTGAAAGCTCGGCATCCCGGCACCATGGTGCCGAGGAACGCCATCGTGGCGCCCCGACGCGCCATGAACGAGAGGCCTCGGTGCAGCTCGAAGCACCGAGGGCCCCTCAGTCCACCAGCGGCTTGGCAAGGACATCGATGTCCGTGCCATTTTCCAGGCCCGCGGTCGACGAAAGATCGACGGGGCCGCACGCGGCTACAACATCCACCGGGGAGGACGTTACGACTTCGATGAGGACCGTGCGCCCTCAGCCGAGCTACCGGGTCCTCGCGTCTTCAGTGAGGCTATCCGGAGGGCCAAGTTCCTGCCCCGGTTTCGACAACCAGCAAACATCGCCAAGTACTTGTAACAACCCGGGTTTTCCGATAACCAAAAATACGAGCTTTTTAAAATTTTTCTTGCAAATGTGTGAAGCATGTAGCCTTTGGATCGAACAACGACTAACCCACTAACAACCGATGCATTCATATAGAAATTGTTTGTTAGAGTGTGTCGGAGTTCTTTAGCGGGTCTAGGGTTTTGTGTCAGAGAGCACAAATCTGTAGCAACTTCTTTCCTTTTCCTCTGAGGCCTTCTTCTCTTGAACTCCACTTAGCATTCCTTAAACATCTTTCTAAATCCTCACATGGAATCGTTACTAAACTTCCTTGAATTAATAATAGGGAACCTCAATTCCTATTATTAAAACCCATTATTTTCTCTCTCCATTCAGATTCCATTTGCTTGCACGTGTAGCACCCTTCGCAGCTGCATGCTCCTGTGCTGTACCATTAATTACGAGAGCTCCTTCCAAAATCCAGAGTAGGCGCGTACAGCACGGCTTCAGCATTTGAATACGTACACGACTAGTACTCGGCCATGCACGCGTACGCGTACGCGTACTAACCAGCCCCAACCGCAGCATTCGCCATCGATGCGATGTAGCGTGGCCCAACTTGCCTCCAGTGCGTGGGGACTGCAGCCAGCGCCCCTGTTGCCTCCTCTCGGCCATCCGTGGGCAGCAGCGGCCCACGAAGCCCAACACCACGCCCTGCCCAAACCCTAGGCAGTAACGCAACGCTCCCTCCCTGAAGCCACCGCCGCTGCCACTGGCGCCCTCACGCGCGCCCCTGCCGCCAGAGCATGCGCGCCCCAACCTGCCCCCTCGACTCGATGCTCGCCACGTGTCCCGGCTTGGTACGGACACCGAGGATCGCCGTTCGTCCTTCCTTGAAGCCCTAGCCGCGTACATACTTAAGCCACAACCGAGCTCCTGTTCTTCTTCTTCGTGTTGCCGCCGCCACTCGCTGCTCGTCTGCCCTGCACCGCTCCGAGTTGCGCCACCATGCCCTGCGTCTGCTCAAGCCAACCACTATGGCCGCCGCGTTGCCGGCCGCGCCAGCCGCGTCGGGCTCCTCTCCAGCCGTCCACTTCGCTGCTCGCACGTCCCGTTAACTGCGCGCGCCGAAGCCACGCCCCGGCGCTACCACGACACCAACAGCAGCCTCGCCACCGCCCTGCTGCTCCACGCCGACGACCTCACCGAGCAGCGCCGTAAGGACGACCTCGACGCTTCTTCCCGGCACTGTGCTCCTCTTCTCCGAACCCCGGCCACGTTGCTGGCCACGTGAACTGCAGCCGAACACGGCTCCGCTCAGCTGCAGCCCACGTGCCCCGACGTCGCCCCTGTGCCACGTTGTCATTCGCCACGACGCGCTGAGCCGAGCGCCGACGCCTCCCACGACTGCAGCATCGATCCGCTGCCCTCGCCGCCGGTGCTTCTTCCCGTCGAGCCCGAGCACATCGAGCACCTCGCTATCGTTACTAGGAACTCAGGTGAGCCACTGGAAGCCCAAGCCCCACCTTTTCTTCCTCATGGTCGACACAATATTCATGGCTGGCCTTCGTGCCAATGTTGCACACCATTACAGGGAAGGAGACCGCCCTGCAGTGCTTCGTCCCGACAGCCATGACCTGCATCCTCGCCTTGAACAGCACGCTTTGCATGAGCCCATCACCGCAGCTGGGAAGACGAACACCTACAGCAGCCTAACCATGCCACCGAACCTCGCCCTCACCACGAAGCAGCTCTGCCGGCAACGAGCCCGACCCGCGTCAAGCGACCTACCGTCCGCAAGCCCTCGGTGAGCTGACCAAGGACCAAACATTTCCAGCCCCTGCTGTCGGTGAGATGTCGACGAACCTTCTGCCTTCACCCCTACCCACCTGCTGCCGGCCCAAGGCCGATGATCCCTCCATGTGTCCAGGCCTTCGAGCCGTGTTTTCTGCAGGGACCTCGTCGGTTGTGTGGAGCTGATGTTAGTAGGCACGATGCACGCACACACACTCCCCGTGTCCTTTTGTGGCACTCATGCACACCGGACTA
The DNA here is from genome assembly GCA_038502445.1 of Eremochloa ophiuroides. Classification (NCBI taxonomy): domain Eukaryota; kingdom Viridiplantae; phylum Streptophyta; class Magnoliopsida; order Poales; family Poaceae; genus Eremochloa; species Eremochloa ophiuroides. The sequence goes on along the minus strand of JAHLJS010000007.1, from coordinate 19,918,160 downwards.
AACCTAGCCAACCGGATGACAGACCATGAATGCTTGGAACAACCATGACGGGCATCGCCGTCGCGTGCACCTGGGGTGCCGACGTCTCGACGGCGTTCCCGCGTGTTGTAGCTACTCAACCATGACGGGCATCGCCATCGCGTACATCTTGCCATTTGACATCGGCCTTCGTGCTGTGATCCCATGCCTTGTTGGGAACCCAGCCATGCTCCGCCGCCTCTCGGCCACTTGACGCCACCTCCAGCCAGCCTGCGGCCAGCCACAGCCTCGTTCGGCCGGCCTCAACCCCGCCCGGCCAGCCGCGGCCAGCAAGCAGCAGGCCACAGCTAGCCGCAGCCAGCCCACAGCAAGCCGCAGCCGGCAAGAAGCTACTAGCAGCTGGCCGAGAGGAGCTAGAACATGTAGTAGCAAGCCTCGCCACTTTCGTTTGACACCGACCCTGTTCGGCTTTCGTACCGTTGCCCCGTTGCCAGATCATAAGACCCCATAAATGGTGCTGGACTGATGGAGGGCCTAAAATAATAGATGACGTTGGACTGTTGGAAAGCCTGAAATTATAAATGATGTTGGACTGTTGGAAAGCCCAATCGATAGATAAAGTTAGACGGTTGGAAAGCCAAAGTGATATACGACACTGGACTATTGAAGAGCCCCCTTCTCTTATTTCCTGTACACAAGTCCACCATGTTGTACTCTATCCTTACGATATGTCTGTACATGCATCTGTTTTATTTCATCCTTACACTCTCTCTCTACATGTATCTGTAATACAGGATCCATCCACCTTCGAGCTATGGAATTGTGCTACTCCACTGTCTTGTCGAGTTATTTTGTCTTTTGGTTCGAGTCATTGGTTCTTACTGTGGTTGTTGTGTTGTCTGTGTGCCGTGCCTTCGAACCGGCTGTGGGATCGTACTTCATTCGGATATTGCGATCGCGGGATTCATCTCGCCATGGCCGTAATGCCGAATGTAACTACCTCGCGTTATAGCTGACCATGGAGCTATACCTCGTTTGCTGTCCTTGATTTTTCGTGCTCAGACCCTCGTATGCTTGTACCCTATGCGACCACCGCATTCCTCTGATTCTTGCGGTGACAACCGCACCGCTACGAATTCGGGAAATGACTTAGTGCCAGTGCACCCAGGTCGTGGTACCTTACGAGTGGTTTGCGCACTTGCGTCTTGTACATGTCGCTCTCTTCTGACGCCTCGTCTATTCCATGGCATGCGTGTTGGAAGAAGTAGACCACTGCCTTATTATGTTTCTCGCTCTTTTGTTCCCGTATAGCCCGCTCTGTTCGATCCCGTCTTATCCATGGCTGATTGGATCAAAGACCGGACTAATCCTTTTTAGTTAGCAAAGCTATGGTCTATATCAAGATCTTGGATCTATGCGAGTCGACTCGAACGACCGCTTAAAACCATCTTCACTGAAGGTGTGACTGAGAATATGATATGGATGTGCCTAGCTAACTCCTCTCTCTCCTTCTCTTGATTCTGGGTGTTTAAGCACTTATATGATTGTACCCGTTTGAATCACAGCCTTAGTACCCTACAAGTGGATTAAACTCTCGCACTATTTTGTGCAACATTTATTGTTGGTAATTCCTTGTTCTTCCCTTCTGATTGGCCGTCCTCCGATCCCCGTCTTCTCCGTGGCGTTCGGATCGGAAGATTGTGAGCCGTGGTGTTTGCTATGGATCAGCTCTAGCCTAAATCATTTATTATAAAGCCATATTGGCTTGGCCGTGACATAAGCCTGTGCATAGCAAACCCCACTCTTGTTTCTTTGGCCCGATGAAATCAGGACATACGCCGAGAGGGCCAACTTATGCACATTTTATTATTTCTCTGGTAATTAATGGATCGTCCCGCGTCTTGTTGTCTTTTAGTGTATTGGGTGTTTTCCTGCCTTGTATTGCTTCGCGGAGTAGCCATTTCCGGATTAGCGACGATTGGGTTGAGACCCGCTGGAGGAGGAGAATATGGACGACGACAGGTACCGTGGAGTGAAGTCACCCTGGAGGAGGTGGCCCAGCAGAACAACTACACTGACTTGGAGAACGCTCATACCACTACTTCCTCGACAACGCAGGTGTCATGGCAGCACCTTCTTTTAGAGAATCCTATTAGACATGACATAATTTGAATTGCTAGCGCTTTATATTTACTCCTTTGCTAGTATAAGATGCCTGCTACTACCTAAGCCATTATTACCTTGCTTGCAACCACTCTACTATGCTGCCCAGCTTCGCGCTCACGCTATTTTATTTATATGCATCTTCCTACCTGCTTACTCGCATGTTACATCACTTTAATTATTAACTCCACTCGCATTATATCCGTGATGTGATGTTGGTGGTGTAAATTGGGAATGGTTTACTTGAACATGGAATTAACCACTGGACTTAACCACTGGGAGAGTGTGCTGCATGCGTCTTGGGTGCGTGGTGAGGGTCGAGTTGACCAAGTGGGCTATATACGACGAGCTGAGAAAGCAAGTCTTGCCGGGGTGCAACCTGGGCATTCCCACGAGTGATACCTGTGGCGGGTAATGGTGTACAAGGTGATTTCGGGATGGATGGCCTGTGTGGTTTGAAGCCCCGTGAATGGAGGTGCTGTGATGGCACAGGGAGAGTATCCCCTTGAGATGGAGTAAGCCTGCTTGGTCTATTTAGTCAACACTTCCTGGTGATCGGGAACTTCGGGAATCCTTTACTATTCACTCGTCTTCGGTGGGCGGGGAACGGCTGGACTACTTGGTAGGGCGGTGCCACTACTGCTAGGTTGAGAGGTGATAATGGTGGGCGGTGACGGATGTTGAGATTCCCGTACCGTTTTAGATGCGCAGTACCACTGATTGGGCCCGGTACTGCGTCTCCCAGTCTCAGCGTGATGGTGTAGGATCCGGAATGTCCCAAGGCTGAGTGGTAGGGTGGCATCGACCTAGGCAAGCAAGCACCTGGAATTCTGCCTAGATGTTCATACGACATCTATGATGGCTAATCTTGTGAGTGGTAGAACCTCTGTAGAGTGTATGGTTGATCGATCGATACATATGCCGATTCCTCGGCTATGGACCTTTCATGAGTCCTGTTGCAGTTCTTTGGGAGCGAGATATTCTTTTCTCCCCCTGGTTGATGATTGTCCGGCAGTGTGCCCGATGCGGCAGTGTGCCGTTGAGACAGGACCCGAGAGGGAGTTGGGCCTGTCGACTGAGCGCGAGGTGTGTGTGTGTGAGGTTGTGTATGGGTAGGATGGTGGATTTGGATGTATTGATGGATGGTATTGGGATAGGTATAACTTGACAAACTATTATAATATTTACTACTGGATACTACTTTGCATGCGCTTAGGATGCAAACCACAGCCAAATATTAGGATCGCCAGATCCTTTGTTTTCTCTTTTACACTAAAGCTCATCGGTGCTGACCATGGCCTGCACATATCTGGCGGTGTGCAGAATACGTAACTAGCAGAGATACTGAGATGAGGAGGATTAGAAGGTCTCGTGCCTACGCTCAAGTTTGGTTCAGGAGATGAAGACTATACTGCGCCAAGAATAACTCTGATGATGCCGTGAAGGAGGAGCCTTCACCCGACGACATACTCAGCCAACTCTGATGACGTCTAGATACGCTCCCGCTAGAATAACCTTGTAATAGGTGTGCTCTCAGTTGATATGAAATAATGTAACTATTGAGACGTATGGCTGTAATATCAACTGATATATGATAATGTGATGAGATCAAACTCTTGTTTTATCACATTATACCTCATTCTGTGGATTTTCCCTTCGTGGAAAATCGAGGATGTTTCAGTACTCGGGGGAGACGAACTCTGAACTTTGGCTTGCGGATTACCGTCTTGCGTGCCAGCCAGGCGGCGCGCAGGATGATCTCATCAGTCATCCGCAACTTGCCCTTGTTCCTTGCCGACTCAGCACGAGCCTGACTGGAACATCTCCGCCCACGGATGATCTTCGACTGGAGCTGCAAGCAGAAGCACCTGAATCTCCATTGCAGTTACTTGGGGGCGAGTCCCTCAGGGACTACATCCGGCGATTCTCCAAGCAGTATAACGAGCTGCCCTAGGTCGCCGACTCCGACGTGATCGGAGCCTTTGCTGCAGGGACGACTTGCAAAGAGCTTGTTCATGAGCTGGGGCGTCAGACCCCAACGAGCGTCGCCGAGCTCATGAGGATAGCTACCAGCTTCGTCTCGGGCGATGAGGCGGTGGGAGCCCTCTTCTCCGACCCCAAGGGGAAGCGGAAGGAGGATGCCCCCGGAGGCTCCTCTTCCCGTGCCCACAACAACAAAAAGAAGAAGGGGGGCCCCCATCCGCAACGAGCCCCTCGTCGCGGCTGCCGAGCCTAGGGCGAAGCAGCCGCCCCTTGGCCGCTTCGACGAGCTGCTCTCCAAGCCGTGCCCTTATCACCAGGGCCCGGTGAATCACACGCTCGGAGCGTGTGTAATGCTCAAGAAGCATTATGGCCGGCAGGCGTTCCGGGACGCCGCCGGCAAGAAGCCCGCCGAGGACAAGGAGGACCAGGGAGGGAAGGACGATGAGTCCCCCCCATCGACAAGTGCCTCATGATCTTCGGCGGACCCGGGACCGCTCACACGCCGCGTCAACGAAAGCGAGCGTCGAGAGGTCTACACCGTCGGACCAGCGACACCACGCTTCCTCGACTGGTCCCTCGACGCCATCACTTTCAGCCGGGACGATCACCAGACCACGTCCCATCGCCGGGGCGTTACCCGCTTGTTGTCAACCCTGTCGTTGGCAACACGCGGCTCACCAAGGTCCTTATGGACGGAGGCAGCGACCTCAACATTTTGTACGCTGAGACCCTTGATTCGATGGGGATCAGCTTTTCTCTTCTCCGGGCGGTGACATCCCCGTTCCTCGGGATAGTCCCTGGGAAGAGCGTACAACACCTTGGGCAGATCGTCCTGCCCGTCTACTTTGGGGCTCCTGACAACTTCAGGAAGGAGACTTTCACTTTCGAGGTGGTAGGCTTCCGTGGCACCTACCACGCCATCCTCGGGAGGCCATGCTACGCCAAGTTCATGGCTGTCCCGAACTACACCTACCTCAAGCTCAAGATGCCGGGGTCCAAGGGGGTCATCACCGTCGGCGCCTCGTACCAGCACGCCTACCAGTGCGATGTTGAGTGCTGCGAGTACGCTAACGCGCTGGTGGAGTCCGAGGCCCTCATCGCCGACCTCGAGGAGCTGGCCAAGGAGGTCCCCGACCCCAAGAAGGCCACGGGCACTTTCGAGCCCGTCGAGGGGGTGAAGGAGGTGCCCCTCAACCCCGGCACACCTGATAGCAAGGTGCTGAAGATCAGCGCCACCCTTGACCCGAAATAGGAAGTGGTGCTCGTCGACTTCCTCCGCAAGCACACTGACGTGTTTGCTTGGAGTCCCTCGGACATGCCAGGCATCCCGAGGGAGGTCGCCGAGCACTCCTTGGACATCCGGGCCAGGTCCAAGCCGGTGAAGCAGCGCCTGCGCCGATTCGACGAGGAGAAGCACCGGGCCATCGAGGAGGAGGTGCAGAAGCTTTTGGCGGCCGGATTCATCAAGGAGGTCTTCCATCCAGAGTGGTTAGCCAACCCTATCTTAGTTAAGAAAAAGAATGGAAAATGGAGGATGTGTGTTGATTATACTAGTTTAAATAAAGCATGCCCAAAGTATCCATTTTCATTACCTCGCATTGATCAGATAGTTGACTCCACTGCTGGTTGTGAGCGACTTAGTTTCCTTGATGCATATTCTGGTTACCATCAAATTCGTATGAAAGAATCTGACGAGCTAACGACTTCTTTCATCACCCCGTTTGGCACATATTGTTACGTAACCATGCCATTTGGCCTCAAGAACGCGGGGCGCAACCTATCAGCGTTGCATGCTTAAGGTTTTTGGGAACCTCATCGGGCGAACCGTTGAGGCTTACGTAGATGATATTGTGATCAAAACTAGGAAGGCAGACGACTTGGTAGCCGACCTAGAAGAGGCGTTCGAATGTCTCAAAAAGAAAGATATAAAGCTCAACCCCGAGAAATGTGTCTTCGGGGTCCTCCGAGGCATGTTGCTCGGGTTTATCATCTCCAAGCGTGGCATTGAAGCCAACCCGGAAAAGATATCGGCCATCACTCGGATGGGGCCAATCCGCAACCTCAAAGGTGTACAGAAGCTGATGGGGTGTCTGACAGCCCTAAGCCGATTCATCTCACGACTCGGCGAAAAAGGCTTGCCTCTGTATCGGCTGCTGAAGAAAACCGAGCACTTCACCTGGACCCCCGAGGCCCTGGAAGCCCTCGAAAGGCTCAAAGCTCTGCTTTCGGAAGCTCCGGTACTCGTGCCCCCACCGAAGGGGAGGACCTCCTGCTGCATGTTGCTGCCACTAACCAAGTTGTGAGCGCAGCAATTGTCGTGGAGCGGCGGGAAGAAGGACACACGCTGTCCGTCGAGCGGCCGGTCTACTTCATCAGCGAAGTCTTGTCCGAGACCAAGAAACGCTACCCTCAGATCCAGAAGCTGGTGTACACAATCATCCTTACTCGGCGCAAGCTGCGGCACTACTTTGAATCCCATCCCGTGACCGTGGTATCATCCTTCCTCCTCGGGGTGGTGATCCAGAACCGGGAGACGACTGGGAGGATCGCCAAGTGGGCTATCGAGTTCATGGGTGACGGCATCACCTACGCGCCACGCAAGGCCATCAAGTCCCAAGTGCCAGCGGACTTCGTGGCAGAATGGACCGAGACGCAGCTGCCATCACTCCCGATCCAAGGAGAGTATTGGGTCATGTACTTCGACGGGTTGATGATGAAGACTGGTGCCGGCGCGGGCATCGTCTTCGTCTCACCCCTCGGGGTCCGGCTCAAGTACCTGCTGCGGCTGCACTTCACGGCTTCCAACAACGTGGCCGAGTACGAGGCTCTCGTCAACGGACTCCACATTCGCCATCGAGCTCGGGATCAGGCGCCTCGAGGTTCGAGGGGACTCCTAGCTCGTCGTGAACCAGGTTATGAAGGAGTCGACGTGCCAGAACCCCAAGATGGCCGCCTACTGCAAGCTGGTGCGGTTGCTCGAGGAGAAATTCGATGGCCTCGAGCTCAACCACATCGCGCGCAGGTACAACGAGGAGGCTGACGAGTTGGCAAAAATCACGTCTGAAAGGGCTTCGGTCCCAACGGACTTATTTGCCAACGATCTCCACAAGCCCTCGGCCAGCATCGATCCCTCGGGAGGCAAGGGTGAAAGCCCATGTTTGGTTTTGGGTAATTGATGAAACCTAGTTTGCTAATAGTGTGCTCTAAGTGTTTCATGAGAACAATTAGCAAACAAGATGGAGCAGAGGACCGGGTTGGTGGAGGCCACAAGTGAAGGGCAATGACGGCGTCCATGAAAATGGTGTAAGCCCATCAACAAAGGAGAAAGCCCTAAATGACGGCATCCATGCAAATGGTATAAGTTCATCATCAAAGGTGTGCACAAGCTTCATCAAGTGACAGGAAGGAAGATGGTGAAAAGCTAGGAGCTCAAGGCAAAGGTATAACAAATAGGAGCTCTTTTTCTTTTGGTGATCAAGACTCCATAGAGGGAGTGATCACATTTAGGATAGATAGCCGTACTATCAAGAGGGGCAAAATCGTTGATGAAATACGGTTATCAAGTGTCACTAGGTATTCATGAACATTGCATTGCATATAGATGCTAGTGACACTAACAAACCCTTTGAAAAACTGTTTTAAAAAGGCTAACACACGTGGACAAGGTGAAGAACACTTGGTGTTGGTTCTTGGGAACAAAGGGTGAGAAGTTGAGGTGAAAAACCTCTGATTCTGAGTGTCGGACCGTGGTGTCACAGAGCGTCGGACCATTAGCCTCGGTCCGACGGCTAACACTTGTCCTGCTCATTCTGAGAGCGTCGGACGCTGCGTTTGAGGGCGTCGGACCATTCCTCTTCCGTCCGACGGTGCAGCGCAGTGGCTGAGTGACACGTGGCGAGCTGTAGAGCGTCGGATCATGCTAGATAGTCCGACGACAAGCGTCAGACGGAGTCCGTCCGACGCAGTTTTAGCGCTGTGGAACCTTACTGGAAGTGTCGGACGATCAGTTTCGTTAGTCTGACGGCCCTCTGCAGTTCAGTCCGACGGTGGTTTCGTGTAGAGCGTCGGACCGTGAGCTTTGGTCCGACGGCCTACCGTCCGACGGTTGTTTTGACGCGAGAATAGAGCCGTTGTGTTTCAACGGTCGACTTCAAACGTTGCCGGATACGTGGCGATCATCCGAGCCGTCGGACCATGCGATTTAGTCCGATGGTGTCGTTCGGTTCGGTCCGACGGTACGCAGTGAGACTCTAACGGTTATGTTTTTGAGTGGGGCTTATAAATAGCCCTTTGGCCGATTTTAGGGAGGCTCTCTTGGCCACTCTAATCACTCCTACTTGCTTGTGAGCCTTCCCACTCCTTTCTCACTCATTTTACTTGATTGTGTTCATCATTTGGTGAGATTGGAGAGCATCAAGTGCATTGCATTGCTTGAGATCATCTAGAGGCACTTGGTAGTTATCTTTCGCAGCGGTTTCTCATGCTACTCTTGGAGTTTGCCAACTCCTAAACGGCTTGGAGCTGCGAAGATCGTTGAGGGGAGTTGGTGATTGTCTCTGCCTCCGATCGGTGAAGTTGTGAGGGGTTCTTGAGCCTATCCCCGTGGGAGATCGCGAAAGGCTACTCTAGTGGATTGCTCGCAGCCTGTGGATCCCCATCTTGTGTTGGTTGTGCGGCACCCTTGAGAAGGGTTTGGCGTGTGATGCCAATTAGCGCGTGAACCTCCAAGTGGGTGTATCGCTACAACGAGGACGTAGCTTGCCGGCAAGCAAGTGAACCTCGGTAAAAATCATTGTGTCAACTCTCTTGCCAAGGATTTCTTGATTACTGTGATTGTTCTTATTGGTACTTATCTCATCACTACACCGGCGGTATAAGATTCACTCTCTCTACTCTTTACATTCTCGCACTTACTCTTGTGTAACTTGTTAGCTTAGTTGCTCACCTAGGAGTAGAGTAGAAGTAGCAACTTAGCCTCTTGTGTGTGAAATAGGGACTATAGCTTAGAACGGTTAGGTGGCTTACATCTTTTAGTAGGCTAGCGCAAGAATTCGCTTCGCTTATTATTTATCTAACTTCTTGCTTGAGTTGTTGGTTGTAGAATTTTTATAGGCTATTCACCCCCCCTTTAGGCATTTAGGACCTTTCAAGTGGTATCGGAGCCGAGGCACCGTTGATTTGAGGCTTAACAACCTACGGTGTAAAAATGGCTCAACTCAATATTCACATCGACAACACCAAGAAGCCACCCCAATTTGATGGCACAAATTATGCATATTGGAAGAGCAAGATGACTTCACACATCAAGTCAATTAATAGAGAGGTTTGGAAGGTTGTGGAGACCAAGATTGAGATTGCCAATGCGGCCAACCCCACAACCGCCGAAGAGAAGTTGCTCCAACTCAATGATATTGCGGTTTATGCTATCCATGAGGCCGTAGATGAGTAGGTATTTGAGCAAGTGAAGAACATTGAGAGTGCTCATGAAGGTTGGAAGAAGCTTGAGAAATCATATGAGGGCACCAAAGGTGTGAAGACAGCAAGAGCATACTTTCTCAAGGACAAGTTTGCTAGTTTTAAGATGAAGGATGATGAAACCGTGCCAGAGATGTTCCATAGATTGCAAGTGATTGTAAATGAGCTCAAGGCGGTGGATGAGGAGGTGAAGGATAGTGACTTCTCCATGAAGTTCTTGAAGAGCTTGCCCAAGAGGTTTGCCACTTTGATCACGGTTTTGGTGAAGACTACCTTGAGTGAGTTGACGCCAAACTAAGTGCTTGCGGAGGTGATGACCGATGATGCCTATAGAGATGATGATGACAAGGAGGAGTTGTTCAATAAAAAGAAGAAAGAAAAAGATGAAGACTCCAAAGATGAGAAGAAGAAGAGTGTGGCATTCAAAGCCACATCATCATCAAAGGGCAAGGGCAAAGCAAAAGTTGAATCAAGTGAAGATCCATCAAGCACAAGTGAGAGTGATGAGAAGATGGCCCTTCTAGTGAGAAGATTTGGCAAGTTCATGAAGAAGAAGGGCTACCGGGCAAGAAGGAAGAAGAATGCAAGAAAGTTTGATGGGCCAAGAAGATGCTTCAATTGTGGAAGCAAAGATCACTTGGTGGCCGATTGCCCACACTCAAGTGATGATGAGCACAAAGGCAAAAAGAAGAACAAGCGTGAGAAGAAGGAGAAGAAAGAAAAGAAAGAATCTTCATACAAGAAGAAGAAGAACTACTTTCATGTGGTGACATGGGATAGTGATGCATCTTCAAGTGATGAAGATAGTGATGATGAGAAGAAGAGTAAGAAGAAGGCACGTGCAAGCATTGCTATTCATGACAAGGCTTCCATTTTCGATACTCCTTCATGCTTCATGGCCAAGGGCTCTAAGGTATCATCCGATAGCGAATCAAGTGATGATGACCTAACAAAAGAAGAGCTAATTGACATGCTTGATGATGCTCGTATTCATTTTGACTCACTTAGAAAGGAATGCAGGGGCTTGCGCAAGGATAAACAATACCTTGAGCAAGAATTTGAGGAGCTTAGAGCATCTTATGAGAGTCTAAAGGAAGACCATAAGAAGCTTCAAAAGTCTCACACTAAGCTTGATGAAGCTCATTCCGCTCTAGTGACTCAAAATGAGGACTTGCAAAGTCAAATTAAAAAGAAGGAAGCTAAAACTTGCAACATAGGTGTAACATGTGATATATCTTGTGAACCTATTATTGTTGCCACCACTAACCCTTCTTGTAGCACTTCCACTACTACCTCACCTACTAGTGACCCTTAACTAGTAGTTGAGAACAAGAACCTAAAGGAGGAGGTTAAAAAGCTCAATCACTCCTTAGCTAAGGCTTATGGTGGCGAGGACCGCTTGCTTATGTGCTTGGGTAGCCAAAGGGCATCTCTCCACAAAGAGGGATTGGGCTGTACCACCAAGAAAGGCAAGACCGCCTTTGCTCCTCACAAGACTTGTTTTGTGAAGAGAAATGGCCGGTATTGCACAAAATGCAAGCAAGTTGCTCATTTAGAGCAAGATTGCAAAAGCAAGAAATCCAATGCATATGTATCCTCAATTAAGTTTGATTCTTGCTACATTCTCACTAAGGGCTTAAATGGTGTGAAGGCTATGTTTGTTGGTACATCCATGTTGGGTTCAAAGAAGAAGACCATTTGAGTACCAAAGAGCTTAGTCACTAACCTCCAAGGACCCAAGCAACATTAGGTACCTAAGAAGAATTGATCTCTTTTTGTAGGTCAATTACAAAGCCGGAGAAAGGCATTGGGTGCTTGATAGTGGATGCACACAACATATAACCGGTGACTCTAGTATGTTTGGCTCTCTCAACACAAGTGCAAATAGTGGCTATGATGCAATTACATTTGGTGATAACAAGAAAGGGAGAGTGAAAGGACTTGGTAAGATTGCAATATCCAATGACATGTCCATCTCCAATGTGTTGCTAGTTGAAAGCTTGAACTTCAATTTGCTCTCGGTTGCACAACTTTGTGATCTCGGTTTCAAGTGCATATTTGTGGTTGATGATGTTGAAATTGTTAGTGTTGATGGATCAAATTTTATATTCAAAGGCTTTAGATATGACAACCTATATCTTGTGGATTTCAATGCAAGTGAAACTCAATTGTCAACTTGTTTGATCACTAAGTCAAGTTTGGGTTGGTTATGGCATAGAAGGCTTGGTCATGTTGGAATGAAACAATTGAACAAACTAGTGAAGCATGATATAGTAAGAGGCTTGAAAGATGTCACTTTTGAGAAAGATAAGCTTTGTAGTTCATGTCAAGCCGGCAAACAAGTTGGAAACACACATCCTAAGAAGAGCATGATGAGTACTAGTAAAGATTTTGAGCTCTTGCATATGAACTTGTTTGGACCAACCACATATACTAGCATTGGTGGGAACAAGTATAGATTTGTGATTGTGGATGACTACACTAGATATACATGGGTATTCTTTCTAATTGATAAGAGTGAAGTTTATGATCTATTCAAGTCTTTTGTCAAGAGAAGCCAAAATGAGTTTGAAACAACCATCAGGAAAGTTAGAAGTGACAATAGAAGTGAATTCAAGAACACCAAGATTGATTAGTTGTGTGATGAGTATGGCATTGACATCAATTCTCACCCAATTATACACCACAATCAAATGGCATTGTTGAAGGAAAGAATAGAACCTTGATTGATATGGCAAGATCAATGTTAAGTGAATACAATGTTAGTCATTTTTTTTGGGCCAAAGCAATCAACACCGCATGATACTACATCAACCGATTATATTGCCATGGCATACTTGCAAAGACTCCATATGAGCTATTGAATGGTAGAAAGCCCAACATTGCATATTTTCGGGTTTTCGGTTGCAAATATTATATTCTCAAGAAAGACACAAGATTGAGCAAGTTTGAAAAGAAATGTGATGAAGGTTTCTTACTTGGCTATTCAACCACAATCAAGGCATATAGAGTTTGGAATTTGGCTAGTGGTACTCTTGAGAAGGTGCATGATGTTGAATTTGATGAAACCCAAGGCTCTCAAGATGAAGTTGAAAACCTTAGTGATGTGAGAGGCAATGACTTCGCAAATACAATGAAGGATATGGATATTGGTGATATTAGACCGAGGCAAATCAATGATGATGAAGATGATGGTGCTATTCATACAAGTGTACAAGTTGATGATAAAGCAAGTGCAAGTGACTCACAAGATCAAACTCAAGTGCAAGATCAACAAGCTAGTTCATCTCAATCAAACAATCAAGTTCCTATTCTCCAACCGGTATCTATTACAAGGGATCATCTTTTGGATCAAGTTATCGGTGGTATTCAAAGTGGAGTTCAAATAAGAGCAAGGTTAACTCAAATTTGTGAGCATTTCTCATTTGTGTCATCTATTGAGCTAACCAAAATCGAGGAAGCATTGAAAGATATTGATTGGGTCAATGCCATGCATGAAGAGCTCAATAATTTCACAAATAATCAAGTTTGGGAGCTAGTGGAAAGACTAAAGAAACACAATGTGATAGGAACCGAATGGGTCTTCAGAAACAAGCAAGATCAAGATGGCATAGTAATAAGGAACAAGGCTAGATTGGTTGCACAAGGTTACACTCAAGTAGAAGGGGTTGATTTTGGAGAAACCTATGCACCGGTTGCTAGATTGGAAGCCGTTAGAATCTTATTAGCCTATGCTTGTGCCCACAACATCAAGTTATATCAAATGGATGTCAAGAGTGCATTTCTCAATGGGTACATCAATGAGTTGGTATATGTGGAACAACCTCCCGGATTTGAAGATGTGAAGAAGCTCAACCATGTGTACAAGCTAAGAAAGGCATTGTATGGTTTGAAGCAAGCACCTAGAGCATGGTATGAGAGATTGAGAGATTTCTTGCTCTCTAAAGGGTTCAAAATGGGAAAGGTTGATACAACTCTCTTCACTAAGAAGCTTGGTAATGATTTATTTGTGTTGCAAATATATGTGGATGATATTATATTTGATCAACAAATCAAGATTTTTGTGAAGAATTTGGAAATATGATGGCAAGTGAGTTTGAAATGTCCATGATTGGTGAGCTTAGCTACTTCCTTGGTCTTCAAGTCAAGCAAATGAAGAATGGTACATTTGTAAGTCAAGGCAAGTACATAAGGGACATGGTGAAGAAATTTAGATTGAAACATGCAAAGTCCAGGAATACTCCTATGGCAACTAATGGGCATTTGGACATGGATGATAGTGGCAAAATGGTAGATCAAAAGCTATATAGATCAATGATTGGAAGTCTCCTTTATGTGACCGCATCTCGACCAGATGTCATGTTTAGTGTGTGCATGTGTGCAAGATTTCAAGCCTCACCAAGAGAAAGTCATTTGAAAGCCGCAAAGAGAATATTGAGGTATTTAAAGGGCACACAACATGTTGGGTTGTGGTATCTTAAGGGGTCCAACTTTGAGCTTGTTGGATATTCGGTCTCCGACTATGCCAGTTGTAAGGTGGATAGAAAAGCACTAGTGAAACTTGTCAATTGCTTGGAAGGTCACTTGTATCATGGTCTTCAAAGAAGCAAAATAGTGTTGCTCTCTCAACGGCCGAAGCGGAGTACATTAGTGCCGGAAGTTGTTATGCACAATTGCTTTGGATGAAGGCAACTTTGAGTGATTATGGATTGAAATACAAGAAAGTGCCTTTGCTATGTGACAGTGAGAGTGCTATCAAGCTAACCAATAACCCCGTGCAACATTCAAGAACAAACCACATTGACATAAGGCATCACTTAATTAGAGATCACCAAATCAAAGGGGACATTGCAATTGAAAGTGTTGGCACCGAAGATCAATTAGCGGACATCTTTACCAAGCCATTTGATGAGTCAAGATTTTGCAAGTTGAGAAATGAGCAAAACATACTAGACTACTCCAACATGAAGTGAAAAGCATCCTACATTATATGATATGCGTCTCCTTCCACTAAAGCAAGGTAAGATTGGTTGACATGCCATTCATACTTTGATAAGGATTTGTCTAGTTCATGTAGACATGAAATGCATCTTATAGGCTCATTCATGAAAAATCAAATATTTTCATGTATATATGGTACCACTTTTGTTCTTTATGCTTGTATGATCAAGTGGTAGCATATGCCATATTGATGGGCTTGCAAACCTAGTGTTGAATCTAGAATATGAGCTCATAATGTGTAACTTAACATGGTCAAGATAACCCTACAAGTGAGGTGTGAAGAAGCTTGTCCTTGGATCAAACTCAGTTACATATTCTAGGCAAGTGATCTAGATTGAACCAATATGAAAATGAACTAAACCCCATTTATTGACTTGATACTCCCACATTTTGCACCATTTTTGGTGATTATTGACAAAGGGGGAGAAGAAAGTCACAAAGATAAGAATGGAAAGGGGTCAATTAAAAATTTGAAAGCACACAAGTAGGGGGAGCAAGCTCATGAATAAGTTGTTGCATTTGTGTGTGCATTAACATATGAATTGTTGCATTGTCAAACTTAAATTCCTATACTTGCTTGATTGGTGTCATGCTTAAAAATAGGATTTGAATGGTGCTTGACAAACTAGCATGCATAGGACTTACCTTTTCTTACAAAGTACCTCTCTTGCTTAAATGTTGATCTCACGAGGTATTTTGAGTTTGTGATGCATGACTAGTGAACAATGGTGCTAAGAATGATATATTTCCACAACTCCGATGGTATCACGCTTCAAAGGTCCATTCTATATACCTTAGCATCATTTGGTAGTGGTAGCTCACCCAAACTTTTAAATTCATGCATATGTAAAAAATTGAACCAAACACAAGGAATCACATATGTAGGAGGAGCTAATACTACCAAAGTGCAAACTTGGTTTTCATTTCATATCTTTATGAAGGTTGTCATCAATTACCAAAAAGGGGGAGATTGAAAGCCCATGTTTGGTTTTAGGTAATTGATGAAACCTAGTTTGCTAAAAGTGTGCTCTAAGTGTTTCATGAGAACAATTAGCAAACAAGATGGAGCAAAAGACCGGGTCGGTGGAGGCCACAAGTGAAGGGCAATGACGGCGTCCATGAAAATGGTGTAAGCCCATCAACAAAGGAGAAAGCCCTAAATGACGGCATCCATGCAAATGGTATAAATCCATCATCAAAGGTGTCTAAAGGCTTCATCAAGTGACAGGAAGGAAGATGGTGAAAAGTTAGGAGCTCAAGGCAAAGGTATAACAAATAGGAGCTCTTTTTCTTTTGGTGATCAAGACTCCATAGAGGGAGTGATCACATTTAGGATAGATAGCCGTACTATCAAGAGGGGCAAAATCGTTGATGAAATACGGTTATCAAGTGCCACTAGGTATTCATGAACATTGCATTGCATATAGATGCTAGTGACACTAACAAACCCTTTGAAAAACTGTTTTAAAAAGGCTAACACACGTGCACAATGTGAAGAACACTTAGTGTTAGTTCTTGGGAACAAAGGGTGAGAAGTTGAGGTGAAAAACCTCTGATTCTGAGCGTCGGACCGTGGTGTCACAGAGCGTCGGACCATTAGCCTCGGTCCGACGGCTAACACTTGTCCTGCTCATTCTGAGAGCGTCGGACGCTGCGTTTGAGGGCGTCGGACCATTCCTCTTCCATCCGACGGTGCAGCGCAGTGGCTGAGTGACACGTGGCGAGCTGTAGAGCGTCGGATCATGCTGGATAGTCCGACGACAAGCGTCGGACGGAGTCCGACGCAGTTTTAGCGCTGTGGAACCTTACTGGAAGTGTCGGACGATCAGTTTCGTTTGTCCGACGGCCCTCTGCAGTTCAGTCCGACGGTGGTTTCGTGTAGAGGGTCGGACCGTGAGCTTTGGTCCGACGGCCTACCGTCCGACGGTTGTTTTGGCACGAGAATAGAGCCGTTGTGTTTCAACGGTCAACTTCAAACGTTGCCGGACACGTGGCGATCATCCGAGCCGTCAGACCATGCGATTTAGTCCGACGGTGTTGTTCGGTTCGGTCCGACGGTACGCAGTGAGACTCTAACGGTTATGTTTTTGAGTGGGGCTTATAAATAGCCCTTTGGCCGATTTAGGGAGGCTCTCTTGGCCACTCTAATCACTCCTACTTGCTTGTGAGCCTTCCCACTCCTTTCTCACTCATTCTACTTGATTGTGTTCATCATTTGGTGAGATTGGAGAGCATCTAGTGCATTGCATTGCTTGAGATCATCTAGAGGCACTTGGTAGTTGTCCTTCGCAGCGGTTTCTCTTGTTACTCTTGGAGTTTGCCGACTCCTAGATGGCTTGGAGCTGCGAAGATCGTTGAGGGGAGTTGGTGATTGTCTCCGCTTCCGATCGGTGAAGTTGTGAGGGGTTCTTGAGCCTATCCCCGCGGGAGATCGCGAAAGGCTACTCTAGTGGATTGCTCGTAGCTTGTGGATCCCCATCTTGTGTTGGTTGTGCGGCACCCTTGAGAAGGGTTTGGCATGTGATGCCAATTAGCGCTGAACCTCAAAGTGGGTGTATCGCTACGACGAGGACGTAGCTTGCCGGCAAGCAAGTGAACCTCGGTAAAAATCATTGTGTCAACTCTCTTGCCGAGGATTTCTTGATTAGTGTGATTGTTCTTATTGGTACTCATCTCATCACTACACCGGCGGTATAAGATTCACTCTCTCTACTCTTTACATTCTCGCACTTACTCTTGTGTAGCTTGTTAGCTTAGTTGCTCACCTAGGAGTAGAGTAGAAGTAGCAACTTAGCCTCTTGTGTGTGAAATAGAGACTATAGCTTAGAACGGTTAGGTGGCTTGCATCTTTTAGTAGGCTAGCGCAAGAATTCGCTTCGCTTATTATTTATCTAACTTCTTGCTTGAGTTGTTGGTTGTAGAATTTTTATAGGCTATTCACCCCCCTCTAGCCATTTAGGACCTTTCAAAGGGGAAGGAGACCCCCGAGCCCCCGGAAGAACTCGGAGCGTCTTCAAACCACGGAAGTCCCTCAGGGCTGCCGACCCCTCTGACAAAGGGGTGCCACCCGAGACCGTGGTTGGAGCCGGCGACGAAGCCAAGGCGATGGAGATAGATGTCGAACTGCACGACGACGAGCCAGATTGGCGCGAGCCACTGGTCAGTTGGCTCGTCCGAGGGATTTTGCCCTCGGACAAGACCAAGGCTCGGTGACTGGCACGAAGAGCCAAGTCCTTTATGATGATCGACGGCGACCTCTACTGGTGCAGCCCTTCCGGGGTCCTTCAGCGTTGCATCTCTTTCAGCCAGGGCAAGCGCCTGGTTGAGGAGATACACGCCAGGGCCTGTGGTCACCACGCCGCGCCAAGGACGCTCGTCGGCAACGCCTTTCAAAAAGGCTTCTATTGGCCAACCGCCGTGGCTGATGCCACCGAGGTAGTATGCTCCTGCGAAAGGTGCCAGTACTACGCTCGGCAAACACATCTCCCGGCCCAAGCTCTCCAGACGATCCCTGTCACGTGGCCTTTCGCCGTGTGGGGACTGGACCTTGTCGGTCCCTTCCAGAAGGCGCCCGGGGGCTTCACCCACCTTCTTGTCGCCATCGACAAGTTCTCGAAGTGGATCGAAGCTCGGCCCATCGCCCAGATCAGTTCGACCCAAGCAGTGTTGTTCTTCACCGACATCGTTCATCAGTTCGACGTCCCGAACTCCATCATCACCTACAACGGAACGCAGTTCACCGGGAAGAAATTCCTGGTATTCTGCGACGACCACGACATACGAGTGGACTGGGCGGCGGTAGCTCACCCGAGGACAAACTGACCAAGTGGAGTGTGCCAACGGCATGATCCTCCAAGGCCTCACGCCGAGAATCTTCAACAAGTTGAACAAATTTGGCAAGAGGTGGCTGACCGAGCTCCCTGCAGTTATATGGAGCCTAAGGACCACGCCGAGCCGAGCCACGGGCTTCACGCCCTTCTTCCTGGTCTACGGCGCCGAGGCTGTGCTCCCCACCAACTTGGAGTACGGCGCCCCGAGGGTCCGAGCCTACGACGAGCAAGGCAACCAGGTCTCTCGGGAGGACGCGCTGGACCAAGTCGATGAGGGCCGAGACATGGCCTTGTTGCACTCGGCCAAGTACCAACAGACCCTACGAAGGTACCATGCTCGGCGCATTCGAGGCCGAGCCTTTAGCGTAGGCGACTTAGTGCTGCGGCTCAGGCAGGACAACTGAGGACGTCACAGGCTGACGCCACCTTGGGAAGGGCCATTCATCATTGCTGAGGTGCTGTGCCCCGAAACGTACAAGCTGGCGAACGAGAAGGGCGAAGTCTACAACAACGCTTGGAATATCGAACAACTACGTCGCTTCTATCCCTAAGATTTCGAGCATTGTACATTACATCTTGAAATCAATAAAGATCCGACTTCTTTTTCGATTGATTTTAAGATCTCTACCCGAGCCCACCCTCGGACACGGGTGGACCGTGCAATCAAAAGTGAGGCTCGGCCCTATCTGCAATAAGGCCGACCCTCCCTCGGGGGCTAGGATGGGGGGAACCCCGGACTCCTCCGAGACTAACCGAATTCGAAAACTCAAAAATTTCAAAAACCGTTGAAATTTTTTATCTCTCGAGTTCGCTTCTCATCCAAATCAAACGCAAAACCTTATAAACCTTAGACGAGCGAAAGGGGTCCCAGAGCGCAGAGCCGGCCGAGCCGCGAGACCGCCTACGCCTCCGGGATACGGCACCTCCACTCGCCATTCTTCGCCCAAAGGCAAGTAGCGCTCGGAAAAGAACTTATAAGGATAGCGTTCGTAAGGGGAGAAGGCTCAGGGGGATCCCCCGGACTCCTCTGAGACTAATCGAATTCGAAAACTCAAAAATTTCAAAAACCGTTGAAATTTTTTATCTCCCGAGTTTGCTTCTCATCCAAATCAAACGCAAAACCTTATAAACCTTAGACGAGCGAAAGGGGTCCCAGAGGGCAGAGCCGGTCGGGCCGCGAGACTGCCTACGCCTCCGGGATACGGCACGTCCACTCGCCACTCTTCGCCCAAAGGCAACTAGCGCTCGGAAAAGAACTTATAAGGATAGCGTTCGTAAGGGGAGAAGGCTCGGGCAATATCGAATGAACTCTTTTCCTAAAGCTCTCGCCCTACCGAAGTCCCTAGGACCACAGCCGAGTCTACGCCCCTAAAGCTACGACGCCCGAAAAAGGTCCCCCGATGCTCGATGGCCCGGACTCAGGGTTGGCGAGGAAAACGATTAAGGAAAAGCGCTTTAGCAAATACGCGAAGTAAAAAACGAACGTGTACCAAATATTTACATGAATATTTAAGGCCTCGAAGGGCCGCATGTTCGTTCCTTACAAAATTTCTCTGGGCACGATGGCCCTGTTTTCCTAATTCAGGTTCAGGGGAGGGAGCTTCACATCCTCTTCGAAGAGGGCCGCCAGCGCCGTCCCAAGAGCCTCCATGGAGCTGATCAGCGCCAGGAGCTCGTCGTCAGAAGCCTCAACGAAGCCTTTGCTGACGGCGTCGGTGTCGAAGTTCTCATAGTGAGACTTCGCCACCGCCAGCGTCTTCTAGACGCCTGTCAGGAGGGCTTCCTTGAGCTGGGCGCCCACCCTTCCGTGGAGGGCTTCCAGGCGGCTCCTGAGCGAGCTCCCTGAGGGCTCACCACCACCAGTGCCGAGGGTGTCACACAGTGCGCGTGCCACCCTCTGCAGGTCCGGGTGCTCGGCGACCTCGGCGTCGTACGCAGCGTTGAGGACGTCGATGGTCCCTCGGGCGCTGACGGCCTCCACCTTCAAAATTGCAGCAGCAAAGCTGTCAAGCCACGGCGAAAGAACTACAGGTAGTCGAAACGAGAGGTAAATAAGGTAAGCCTTACCTTCGACTTCCTCCCAAGCCTTCTTAGCCTCAACGCGGTCGGCGTCGACCTCGCCCACCGCCAGGTTCAGGGCCGTCCGGGAGGAGGTCCGAGGACAGGACCTCCACGGCGGCCTCCTTCTCGGCGGCGAGCGTCCGTGCGGTGTCCCTCTCCCGAGCTGCCTCCGCCAGGGCAGCCTCCAGCTGCTGGACGCGCTCCTCAAGGGGAGCGACTCGGCCCTGAGCCTCCGCGACCTCGACCTTCAAGATGTCACGATCGAGAGACACGTCAGCCAGCCGAGCCCTCGCGCCAGCGAGCTCTTCCTGGGAGCGGGCAAGGGCCTAGCTCTTCGGCTCTAGCTGCTTCCAGAGGCCAAGGCCCTGCCGGAGGAAGCAAGACTTCTCCCGGGAGGTCGTCATGAGCTCCTAGGGAAAAAGAAGCAAAAGCAATCCAATAAGTCAAGCGAAGACGCGAGCCGGAAACTCCAAGGCGACAAAGGTAGGACGAATACACTCACCTGGAGTCACTCCTGGAACTCCGTGTCGAGAGAGTCCGCGAGGAGGCGCAGGCTCTCCGAGCACTGGGACTTGAGGTCTTGGAGGGCGTCCCACCGAGCGGCTTCGACGTCGTCCCGCAGCGAGAAGACCAGCGGGGCTTCGCGGTTCGCCTGGCTGGTCCACTCAATACGGGAGCCCATCAGCACCCGGGGAGGGGCCCCATGGACGGCCAGTGCCGTGGAGCTCGCGGGCGGTGGCGCCACAGCCTCGGACGACGGCGGAGCGTCGATGTCCATGGCAGCAGCACCGATGCCGGCCGCCTCCAGCGCAGGAGCGGCCGTTGTCTCCGCCGAAGCCTCCCGCGGGCGCCTCGGAAGTCGGAGCCGGAGCCGCCTCCTCCACGACGGCCGCAGCCACGACGACCGCAGAGGATGGGGCCGCCTCCGGCGCCACTGAGCCCTTGGCCGGACGAGCCTCGGCCGGGGGAGCCTCTTCAGCCAACAGGCGACCCTCCTTCCCGGCTGTGCTCCGGGCCTGCACCTTCAGGACTTTCCGCTGCGAGACCTGAAGGGCCGACCCTGGGCGCTTTCTGAAGCAAGACGGGGAGGATATCAGCACTCGCAACGAAGGGACGAAAATCGGTAAGACAACGATTCGAAGAAAACTACTTACTTGGTCTTGGGGATCGCTGTCTTCTTCGCCGCCCCGGTGCTCGGCGGAGCGGCAAGTTCAGCGGACGGTGTGGGCTGCGTCGCCGGCGGAGGGGTGGGCAGCACCTCGACGTCGGAATCGTTGCCGCCAGCTGATGCCCCTAGCGGCGGGGGATCCTCCTGACCGCTGGGGGTCACCTCAGCGCCGCCATCCTTCGGCGGGGATGCCCTGGTCCGGGCGGACCCCAGCTCGAGGTTTGGCATTCCGGCGTCGCCCAACGGAACCGTCGCGGGCGGCGTTCTCTCCCCGCTCCCTCTGGCCTCGGCCGACGCGGCAACCAGCGACGCGTCCAGAGGGCGGATCCGCTAGAATAGGGGCCCCTGGGCCCCATCACCAGACGCGGTCGAGGGCGCAGGCTCGGCCGTCTCGGGCGCCGAGCCTGAGCCCGTTCCCGGTCCCTCCGACGAGCCCTAGCGGCCACCGGTCGATGGATCCTCGGCCCTGACGGCCTCACCAACCAACACCACGCCTCCAGGCATGGCCTCTGTCAACTCCGCTCGGGGGCTCGGAACACAGCCCCCGGCGCTTCCGCCGGCAAACGCCGACATAGGAGCCTTCCCCGGCTCGTCGGCGCCCACCGCGGGCTTTGTGGCCACCATATGCTGGGTGGCCTCAGCGTCCTCATCGTCGTCATTGTCGTCGTCGTCGTCGAGGTCATCCCAAGAGGGAGACTCCTCCTCCGGCTCCCCGGCCTCCCGCTGGTGGCGGCGACGCTGGGCGAGCCGTTGGGCCTCCCGAGCTTGCTTCCTCCTCTTCGAGGTCTTCCTCTCCTTCTCCGCCCTCTGTCGCTCGCCCCAGAGGCGGTTATGGGCTCGAAGGATGGCATCCTCCGGGACGGGGGCAGAGAGGGCCTTCCCTCCCTCGAGAGGCCCTACGCCGAAAGGGGAAGGAGGATCTGAAGGGAATAAAGACGAACAAACGACAGAAGACAACAGAGAGATACTTACCAGCGAGATGTTATCCCGGGCGTGGGCGCATCGCCACCTTCTTCAGCTCGTCGAGGGTGGGGTGACCACTTACCGTGTACCTTACACGGCGCATGATCTCCTCGGAGCTGAGGTTCTGGGTCAGCATCGAGGTCCCCACCCTCGACACTCCCTCCGCCATCTCGTACAGGGCGAGACGGCGCTCCATCAGGGGCAGTACTACCCGCGCGTGGAAGTGCGCCGCCACCCCGGCCGCCGTCAAGCCCTTATCTCGCAGCATCTGTAACGCGGCGAGGTAGGGACCCAGGTGCCTAGCGTCCCGCGTCGGGCATCCCCACTTCCACCGTGGGATGGGGGCGGAGATCACCTTCCCCGTATACTCGGGGAAGGCGCCGTCGTCGTTCCGCAGGTAAAACCAGCCGTCGTACCACCCCTTGTTCGACGACTGGGCCTTGCAGGGGATGTACTCGGCAGTGCGGAGCGCAAAGTTGCTGCCCTCGGCACTGACGGCTTTCCGCGGGTTCCCCGCGCCGAACGACTTTGTGTACGCGTCGACGCGGAAGAGGAACCGCCAGAGGTCCCAATATGGCATTACCCCAAGGTAGCCCTCGCAGACGGCGGCGAAGATCGCCGCCTGCGAGACGGAGTTGGGGGTGAGGTTGTGCAGCACCAGCTCATTGTTGAAGAGGAGCGCACGGCAGAACCGGCTTGGCGGCGATCCGAGCCCCCGCTCGTGGAAGGCGATGAAGCTAACCACGTACCCCTTGAGGGGCCACGGCTCCAGGTGGTCGCACGGCGGCGCGATCCACTCCGAGCGCTGCAGGTCGGTGCGGCGGCGGAGGAGCTCCAGCCTCATGAGCTCTTGAAGTTGTGCCTCTGTCATCGAAGAGGGAAGCCAAGGCTTCACCTCAGGCGCGGCAGCGGCAGCGGCGGCGACGTCAGCGGGCGCTGGGTCAGCCATTGCAAGAAGAAAAGGATGCAAGAAGAAGAAGAAGACGCCGGCAGCGAGGATGAGGAGCTTGTGAAGGGCTCTGGAAGACGAAGGCGAAGAGGCTGCGGTAAGCGAAGGCAAATGGCTAGGGGTGGAAAGAAAAGGAAACGGTTGTTTCCTTATATACTTAGGCCACAAAGACGAAGTGGATGCAGTGAATCCGCCGCATTAACTACGCGGGCCCCACCACGACTCTCCACATTCGCCGTCGCCTTCGCGCACGCAAACGTCCTGTCTGCCCCGAACCGTCGTGTCCGTCTGGCTTCCCTCCTCAAAAGGTGTGTCGAATCATTACACTAACCCCCTCGATTCCGACGATCGCTCTCCTTCCCTATGAACGAACCTCGGGCTCGGGCGCCCATTACGTTCCCAGGGGATCGAAGACTGGCCCTCTGTGGCTCGAATAGTCGCCCCTGGTATACCGAGCGAGGGACGGTAAGAGGGCGGATCATGAAACGGTCAGTATCACGACGCCCGAGCGTCAAAAAGGGACACCCCACACTGTGTCCAAGTCCCAGTAGCGAGTCAATGATGTGGGATCCGCTCCGGGGGAGGCATCAGGCCCTCGGGACCCGTCGAAGGGACCCGACACCCATAAATCGACCCTCGGGGAACTTTTGGAGTGTGCTCAGACCACTTGCCGACCCCCAACGAACGGGGCACGGACCTCCACTTGGACTGACCCGCTTGCAGCTC
Source organism: Eremochloa ophiuroides (assembly GCA_038502445.1). Classification (NCBI taxonomy): domain Eukaryota; kingdom Viridiplantae; phylum Streptophyta; class Magnoliopsida; order Poales; family Poaceae; genus Eremochloa; species Eremochloa ophiuroides. The sequence goes on along the minus strand of JAHLJS010000007.1, from coordinate 19,893,862 downwards.
ACCGGAAGTGCCGACTCGCGCCCCCAGCAGTGGGAAGTCGAGCATGACCAAACCTTCCTCTTCTCGAAAGAAAAGCGCGAAGGTCGAACCAAAAAGAACCTGATCGACCCCCGATACGAAAAATGGGCTCGGGGACTCTCTCTGTGTCTTGGCAGGATAAAAGGCGCTCCCAGATCAGCCATATACCCGCGGCAGAGGCTCGGGGGCTCCAGCGCCGAAAAACTCCTACCAAGGGACAACTCGCCAGCGAGCAAGAAGGCACCCGAGACTCTACAAGTTCGATTTCAAGCCCTTGAGGGCTACACCCGGCGGGTGCGCTCACGCGCACCCACCTGATAAAATAAACAAACTTTACTAACATGACAGGAGAAACCAACATGAGTCTCCGGAGGAGTGCCTTCACTCCACCACAGGATCGGGGGCTACTGTCGGGTACCCAACTTCAACGCAACATCACACTTCCCGAATGGAGCCTGGCCCAAGAAGGCGCCAGCCGACGCCCACGCAGGAACGGCCCATGCGAGAACTTCCCGCAAGGCCTAAGACAGAGCCGTGCGGAAGCACATCGCCTCCCTCGGGCGCTCGAACCCCTCGGGAGAAATCTCCCGAGTCGCCCGAGCCTCCGCGACATGGCTCGGGAAAGCAGGCCTCGGGCGATAGACTTCCGATTCGCCCGAGCCCCCCGCTACAGACTAACACCCTCGGACGCACCCTCGGGTTCGCCCGAGCCCTGCCGACGTCAGCAGAGAAAACTTGACGGCCAAGGGAACTTCCTGACCACTTTACAAGCACGGTTCCATCGGGTGGGCCCCTTCACACAACGGCGTCCCGAACGCGCACGTTCGCCGTACCAACTACCCCATCTCCTCTGGCAGGCGATCTGATGGTCCTACTCCTCCCACGCCGCTACAGGGACGGTCAACCGTACGGCAACTTGGGCTGACGAGGAGATTCGCCAACTACGACGGCGACAGCCATGCCCTGGCCGCACGTGTGACACAAGGAAAAGGGGAATGACGGTCGTCCGGCCAACCCGGGGGAATGGGCAAGCCTTACGATCGGGCTCGCCTACCCCGTGGAATGTACCTCACGAGGAAAAAGAAGCACCCGAGGGAGGACACTCCTCCCGCTCCGTCCCATCATGTCCCCGACGGCACCAAGGTCTCCCGAGCCTCGGGAGCTTATACACAAAGGTCAACCTATCTACTCGTTGCACTATGCTGGGTCGGACGTGATGGCACGACGTATTGCCATGGAGCCATCCATGTCCAGCACTGTGAGACGCCTTGGAACTCACCAATGGAACAGTGGTGGATCAGACGAATGACTAATGCCATGCCGCCGAGGTGCCAAGACGAAGGCGTGGCTGACGATAGCCACCGGTCATCACCGACTCCGCCATGCCAAGCACTGTAACCACAGGACAGCACATGTAACTCTAGCCCCTCCCTTGTAACTATAAAAGGGAGGACAGAGGCTGATCTCAGGCACATTCGCACTCACCACCAGAACCTCCAGACATACAATCTACAAACTCAAGAGCACACACGCACGAACATTCACACACAAGAGACTTAGGAGCCCCTCCCTCTCTCCACTAAGCTTGTAACCCCTACTGCAAGCACCCCGGTGCAAGGCAACACGACTCGATCTCACACTGGACGTAGGGCATTCATTGCCTGAACTAATATAAACCCGGTGTTCCTCCTTGCACACCATCCGTGATCTCAACCGCAATCTCTAAGTTTACTAGCCGGTGTAGCACTCGCTAATCTAAGCACCGACACATATCATGTGGTTTGCCTTGATTATGGGTGGAATGTTGACGGTAAAATAGGGTGTTAACGACCGTCAGAGGGGTGCATGAAAGGTAGCGGGTAAAATCACAATTTTTGCTAATTGTCGCCTATGAAATTTTATATTTTAATCATTTAATTTAATTTATATATGCAATTAATTAATTATCTAGTATTTATGTAGCAAATTAGACTCTAGTTTTGAGGCTATTAGTGTAAATTAGTTAGAGAAATAAGCTTACATCCTTTATTAGTCGATCTAGCTTGATTTTAGTGGAGATTACTGTTAACACTTGTTAACGTCTAATTTTTATTATTAATTGTCCCTGCATTATACATGAATATCTAGTAGAATAGGGTTACTAGTAATAATTTCCACGAGTTTTGGTGAATTGTATATTTTCCAAGAGATTATCTACAAAAGCTTAAAAGAAGGATTAAAGTGCTTAATTATCACGAAACTTGATCGTGAAGGCAACAAACGTCATTGGCAAGGTAGAAGCGTCTAGAAGGCACCCGAAGCAACTGGGACCCCACCTGGAAGGTGCTGGGGCCGGCCGGCCCCTGGGGGGCCGGGCGGCGCCGTCCCTAGGGTTTCGCCCGCCATCTTCCGGAGTCTTCTTCTACCGTCTTCGAGGAGTCATCTCGGTCCTTGGTTGTCGGTTTGATCCAACGGCACGCATTCATCCCACCGGGCTATAAATAATGGGCCAGACCCCCTGGAGGAGAGCCAGATCAAGAGCTGAAGAGCCTAAAGCATTAGATAGATATCCAATTGATCTAGGCTAGCAATCAAGAGAGAGATTAGAGAGATAGAGTAGATGAGTAGAGATTCGGAGGAGTCCCGGCCTGTCGGAGCTTCTTCGTAGCTGTATTCGTCTGGATTCAGCTCCCTCGTCCGGAGCTGTGTTCTGAGGTAGTTTTGTATTCAACATTCTGATTCAAGTAAGCATTTGTTCTTATTCGTTCTTAAGTTTGCAACTCATATTGAGTGCTTTGATCTTGGTATCTCCTAGATTGAAGTAGTAGTTTGTAGTGTAGACGTGGTGTCTAGGCTATAATTACTTGTGAATGTCCCCTTATTAGTCGGATAGTGGTAGTTCGCGTAGGTGACAGGTACGTTGATTCCTCTGTAGTCCACTTCCTGTTGATAGGATCGATAGGTGTATAAGTATTTGGTAGGAGAGAACTCTGATTTCTGCTCTTATTCAGAGCACTGCCTAGTTAGAACGATATTATTCAAAGCTTACCGGTTGTTGGAACTAGATGATCATTAGCTATTTCCTTATTCTTGATATTCTCTGGATTGATTGTGTTATTGGGTTAAGAGTCAATAAACTTAGTCAGTATCACCTACTATTCTTTTTGGGTTTGATATTAAACCGGGATAGTCTGGGTGAAGTGATACATCGGTATTCTATCTGTGCGCTTGCGGATAATTTGATAATAATAATATTTAATAGAGTGTAGTTAATTTATACCAACAAGCATTTCTGGCGCCGTTGCCAGGGGAACGGTTTGCTGATTTTGACTTTAGTTTATCTTAATCTTGTATTATACTTTTATCTTTTATCTTTTACCTTTTTAAATATGGAACCCATATTCCAACTTTTATATCAATACGGAGCACCATCGGGATCGTGTCTCCAGCCAAAAGAATCATCTAAACCTATTATATCATCTGGCTATGAGCTATGCCCGGGATTAATTAAGTTAGTTCAGGAACACATTTTTTCATAGTTCTAGCGAAAACCCCTATTCCCATTTAACTGATTTTGAGCAGACATGTACATGTCTACACATTAAGGGCATGCCAGATGAAACTTTAAGATGGAAACTCTTTTCGTTTTCATTAACGGGAAAAGCAAAGAGATGGTATAATCGCCATGTTGGGAGTAGTCAAGGAGATTGGGAAGTATTGCGTGTTAATTTTTGTCTTAAATTTTTCCCTATCGTAAAAGTCGCTAAACTTCGTTTTGAAATTATAGGATTTAAACAATTAGATAACGAATCATTAGGCAAGGTTTGGGAATGCTTTGATGGATTTACAAATTCTGGACCTAATCTTGCTTTATCAGAACCTATGCTTTGCAACATTTCTTTTTAGGCCTCAATGATAAAAATAAAGAATACCTTAATTTGGCCGCGGGTGGAGCATTTATGCATATTACTGCTACTCATGCTAAAACCATTCTTACTAATATCTTAAATGATTTTCTTGAGGAAAAAGAAGAGTTATTAGAAGATGAATTTTTGTCACTTAAATCTGAACTTTTGTCTGATTTATCTCAACCTTTAGAACCTGAACTATCTAATGAGAAGGAGATGACTCCAATTTCTGATTTTATGCTTGAATTTGAGGATGAACTTTTTGATGATCATGGAAATACCTTATGTTATCATAAAATTATGAAACCTCAAGAGTCTAGGAATTTTAGAAATTTAAATGTTTCACATCCTGCTGATTTAAAATTTCTTAGAGAAATAAGAAGAGATTTGATCTTTGTTGTGAGTAATGAGTGGCTGATAGAATCTGAAGTTTCAAATGATATAATTCGCTTAAATTCCCCTGCCATTACTATTAAATGTCAAATTGATGCATATCCCTTTGATGCCTTTTATAACCCAATAGTAGGTGTCAATATCATATCTCTTACATTTGCTGAAAAATTCTTGAAAGATATGCCATTAATTTCTACGAATAAATTATTGAAAAGTCGTTCAGGATATATTATTCCTAGTTCAGGAGTTTTATGTGCTCTTCCTATTGTGATTAATGAATTCCGAATTTTGCTGAATTTTTATATCTTTCATGTTTGGGATTTTGATGTAATGATTGGATTACCAATAGGAAAACTTTTGCGAGAAGGTTGTACGGGCAATTTAGATATTAAACTTGGGAAATGATTTAATCTCTCTGTGCCTATAACACATGCATTAAAAGCTAAGGCAGAGCCACTTCCTGAGATAGATCCAATAGAAGTGGTTAAGGTTGTGTCATTTGAAGAATTTATTGAACCTAATTTAGAAGATGATACTCAGTTCTTCATTAATGAAGAGGAGGAGGATCCTATTGATCCTGAACCTCTGGATGAATTATTAGAGCCACCTAAGCCTTCTATTGAGCTTAAGCAACTACCTTCTGGTCTTAAATATGTTTTTCTGAATGATGATCAAAATTCTCCTGTGATTATAAGTGATAAACTTTTTGATGAAAAATCTTTTAGATTAATAGCTGTCTTAGAAAAACATCGTGCTGCTTTTGGTTATTCACTCCAAGACCTTTAGGGGATTATTCCTGTTTTATGTACCCATCATATCCCAACCAATCCGGAAATTACACCTTGTAGAGAGCCCCAACGTAGGTGTCAAAATGCGATGAGAGAAGTTGTTAAGAAAGAGGTTTTAAAACTTTTGCATGTTGGGATTATTTATCGTGTGCCGCATAGTGAGTGGGTAAGCCCTGTTCAAGTTGTACCTAAAAAGGGTAGAATGACCATAGTTCAAAATTATAAAAATGAATTAATACCTCAGAGAACTGTCACTGGATGGCGAATGTGCTTAGATTATAGAAAACTTAATAAAGCACCAAAGAAAGATCATTTTTCGCTTCCCTTCATTGATGAGATGTTAGAGCATTTAGTAAATAATTCTTTCTTTTGTTTCCTTGATGGTTATTCCGGATATCACCAAATTCCTATCCACTCTGATGATCAAAGTAAAACCACTTTTACATGTCCTTATGGAACTTATGCTTATCGTAGAATGTCTTTTGGATTATGTAATGCACCTGCTTCTTTTCAAAGATGTATGATGTCTATATTTTCTGAAATGATAGAAAAAATTATGGAAGTTTTTATGGATGATTTTTCAGTTTTTGGAAAAACTTTTGATGATTGTCTAGAAAATCTAAATAAGGTTTTGCAAAGGTGTGAAGAAAAACACTTAGTCCTTAATTGGGAAAATGTCATTTTACGGTTAGAGAAGAAATAGTATTAGGACATTTAGTGTCTGAAAGAGGTATAGAGGTAGACAAGGCAAAAATTGAAGTAATTGAACAACTACCTCCACCTGTTAATATAAAAGGAATCCGAAGTTTTCTTGGTCATTGTGGTTTTTATCGTAGATTTATAAAAGATTTTTTATATATTGCTAGACCACTGACTAACTTATTAGGTAAGGATGTTCCTTTTGAATTTGATGATGCATGTTTACAATCTTTTAATATTCTTAAAGAAGCACTTGCATCAGCACCAATCATTCAACCCCCTGATTGGTCTTTACCTTTTGAAATTATGTGTGATGCTAGCGATTATGCTGTAGGGGCATTATTAGGACAAACAAAGGATAAGAAGCATCATGCAATTGCTTATGCTAGTAAAACTATGACAGGAGTACAGCTAAATTATGCAACAATTGAAAAAGAGCTCCTAGCTGTTGTTTTTGCTATTGATAAATTCAGATCTTACTTAGTAGGAGCAAAAGTAATTATCTATTCTGATCATGCTGCTTTAAAATATTTACTCACTAAGAAAGATGCTAAACCTCGTTTGATAAGATGGATTTTGTTACTTCAAGAATTTGACTTAGAAATAAAAGATAGAAAAGGAATAAAAAATCCAGTTGCTGATCACTTGTCTAGAATACACTTTGAGAAACCTCAGGAGCTACCTGTAAATGACTTAATAAGAGATGACATGTTGTTTAAAGTGACCAAGTTAGACCCTTGGTACGCGAATATTGTCAACTTTATGGTTGCAGGTTATGTACCACCAGGGGAAAATAAAAAGAAGCTTATTTATGAAAGTCGTCTCCACATATGGGATCCACCATACCTCTTCCGAATTTGCTCAGATGGGTTACTTAGAAGATGCGTACCAGTAGAAGAAGGCATGCAGATCATTCAGAAATGCCATGCATCACCATATGGAGGTCATTATGGGGCATTCTGCACTCATGCTAAGATCTGGCAGAGTGGGTTCTTTTGGCCAACTATGTATGAAAACACCAAAGATTTTGCTCGGAGATGTGGATCATGTCAGAGGCACGGAAATATCAATGCAAGAGATGCTATGCCACTGACCAACAATCTCCAGATCGAGCTCTTTGATGTCTAGGGAATTGATTACATGGGACCATTTGTGAAATCAAGAAACTATGAATACATTCTGGTGGCAGTTGACTATGTATCCAAGTGGGTAGAAGTTATGCCATGCATGAATGCTGATTCCAAACGTTCAAAGAAGATGTTCAAAGAGATTATATTTCTAAGGTTTAGGACACCAAGGATGGTCATTAGTGACGGAGGAACACATTTCACTGATAAGAAGTTTCACCGATACATGCAAGCTCATGGAATCCGTCATAATGTTGCTACGCCATACCATCCTCAGACAAGTGGCCAGATAGAAACATCAAACAAACAGATCAAGAATATTCTATAGAAAACAGTAAATGAGATGGGTACTGCATGGAAGGATTGGTTACCCAAAGCACTTTGAGCATATCGGACTGCCTACAAGACACCCTTGGGCATGTCACCTTATCAGTTACTATATGCTAAAACCTATTATTTACCAGTGGAATTAGAGCATAAGGCCCACTGGGCTATTAAGAGATGGAATATGGACTTTGAAGACGCTGGAGCAAAGAGAAATATGCAACTATGAGAATTAGAAGAATGGAGAGAAAAGGCTTATCACAATTCAAAGATTTACAAAGAAAGAACAAAAAGATGGCATGACAAGAGGATCAAGAAGAAGTTTGCACCAGGAGATCAGGTATTACTTTTTAATTCCAGGTTTAAATTATTCGGGCTTGGAAAGCTATGAAGCAAATGGAAAGGACCATTTACGGTTGTGAACGCATCGCCACATGGAGCAGTAACTCTACAATCACATAAAGGTATGTTATTCAAGGTAAATGGTCACCGACTTAAATTATTTTTAGAACCATTTAATTCAGAGGTTGTTGACGGGCTGGACTTCGTCCAATTACCAACTTATTAATCCCGTCATCGTCCGTTACGAAAAACTATCGCGCATCGCAACCAACGGGAAGTAATTAGAGTTTAGAGGCATCACGAGCACGGCCACCCCGAGAGGCCGCCTTGTGGGGCTGGCCGGCGCACTAGTGGGGCCGGGCGGCGCCCCTGTCCCCTCTCGTCCTGTCTCTCGTTTCCTTATCTTTGAACACCCTTCCTAAACACTTTCACGTAGAATCCCGACGCGTGCGGATATTTCTTCCTACGAGTCTTGTAGAACCTAGATTTGACCTTATCCTGTCTCCTGAAAACCCATATAAATATGCACTATACCGCCCTCAAATTGCATCCCATCAACAGCCTCCTCTCTCCTCTAGAAAAACTCTCTAGTTTAGATCTAGCAGCGATGGCAGACGAACCGGTCCTCGGCGCTGACTTCAACAAGATCCCAAGCGACGACTCGAAGGCCATCGTCCTTGCGCAGCCGAAGCCTCTCGCCATCGTGCCACCGAAGCACATCGCTACGGTGCCTCAGCAATACAAGCAAGTCTACTACACGTAAGCCCGGCCTGCTCTGCCATCACCACCCGCAAGGCTGTTGCTAGAAGACGGTACCAAGGGAAAGCAGATTGCTATCCCCCGAGGCACCCCGCTTCCTCCACCTAGAGACAATGAACGACTCCTATCGGTCAAGACCGATAAGAATGGGACGCTAGTATGTGCGAAATACACCACTGCTCGCCCTGCCATCAATGGAGTTCGTGCACGTCCAGGCCAAGTCCGCTACACCGATTTCGTACCACCTCCACCCAAGAGACAGACGGCTGCATCAGCACTAGCACTTGAGAAAGGCCCTAAACAGCCCCCGCTCTCTCTACGAATCCTCAGTGAGAAGATTGAAGCCCTCTCTAACTCCATTAAGGGTATAGAGAAGACTGAGGAATTGAGGACAAAGATTATGAGCGATATGACTAAACAGATAGAAATCAATGTCAAGATAATCCACAGTCTCAAGCGTGACAAAGATAAGCTTAAAGAAGAGATTGAGGAGCTTAAGAAAGAGATCAGTGATCTCACATAGAAAGAGCAGCCTTAAGTTACCCTAGTTACCTATGTAATAAGGCACAAGTGTGTTAGGTTCGATTATATTATTAAGTTTGCTTGGTTATATATTAGGACAAAGCCTAATGAGCTAGGGCAGTCATTAGCTCAGTCAGCTGTCAAAGTTATCTATTATTAATGAATAAAGTGCCTTATTCTTTGATTGATATTAATGTCTTAGTATTTCTTTATCTACTCTACTCTCTATTTTTTGGTACGCATGTTGTCTCCACATGTTGTGCAGAAAGGTATACAGGTAAACAAGTGTGGGGGAGGCACATTGCACCCACGGAAATCAATTCGCTCACGAAAATCACGTAATTCGGAAAACAATTGAACCAAGACCACGTTCACCGAAGTGGGCCCTGAGGGGCCATAGAGGCACGCCGCCCGGCGCCCTACCTGGGCCAGCCGGCGCCTTCCTACCTCCTCTACGTCATCGCCTCGGCCACGGTCTGGTCTGAGTCCAATACAAGTATAATTGCATATGTTTCGATTTCCGTTTCGATCCAAATTAAAATTCACATGATTAATCACTTTTAAAGAGAAGAAAAGACTGTTTAATTCATGGCTTAAGAATAAATTATATAACACTTTTCTAGGAGTCATGTCACTGTTGGAAACTATTTATAGGGACCCGATGATTGTTTAAGTTGTTGTGGAACATGAGATAGTAGAATAGTGAGAACTCAATCCCTGATGTTTTGTCTTTGGAGGTTTTATTTCAGAAATTTAAAATAATTAGTTATACCTCTCCTTTATAGTAAAGACAATGTCCTACCAGAGCCATATATAGGATAGAAACTTGCTACATATAGTACTTGTCTTTGTGTTGAGTTTGGTCAAACTTTGTAACCCTTTGAAGAAATTTGTTATATTTTCGAATCAAGTGCCACTTCCACATAAGCATTACTCTAATCCAGAATAATAGCAAACTATGCCACTGAAAATGTTTCTCTCCTACACTGGGAGGAAACACCAAAAATAATCATATAAGATAGCCACCAAATAATTGCTACATGTTTCGTTAAAATCTCTCGGCCACTAAATTCAAAAGAGGTATGAGCTATGCAAAAGAAAAAGGGAGTATAAAAAATGGACAAGTGTCCGAAGAAATTAAAACAATGGGTACTTCGATGCTCGCCTCCCTTGAAAAAAAGAACAAAGAGAAAGAGAAAAGATAGCTCATACTCTCTGGATAAACTCAATTGTTTAAAGAGAGATTTATTTTCCCAAGGAGCAAGGTAGAATTAGGTTCCACCATATTCCACCAAATAAAGCTTGATTCGATTATGTGCCTCATTTATCTGTGGATTCATTGTTTGACTTTACAATAAATACAATATAAGTATGTTTTCACATTTATACCTGCCTGAGATCCACATAAGCTTCTTAGAGATAGGATAAATAAGGCAATATCATTAATGCCTCGGTAAGGATACAAAAATATCAGATATATCAGTGATTCGAGAGCACTACAGAAGGAGAAGGTAAAGCTAAGCTTTATTTTGCAAAATTAACTTACCCTACAATTGATTTAACTAAAGGAAGAGAGTGATCTGTTTCAAGCTGTTCTGTTCTCCAACTACTCAAAGATTCATGGTAGACACTTTGAATTCCGCAGTACATGTATGACTAGACTAGTTTTATGTAATATATTCTCAAGTTATGTTTTAAATGTTCCATTCTCTCTAAACTTTTATATCTTAAAACCAACCTTTTTCTCGGGACGAGTAAAAGCCTAAGTGTGGGGGTAATTGTTGACACTTGTTAACGTCTAATTTTTATTATCAATTATCCCTGCATTATACATGAATATTTAGAAGAATAGGGTTATTACTAATAATTTCCACGAGTTTTGGTGAATTGTATATTTTTCAGGGGATTATCTAGAAAAGCTTAAAAGAAGGATTAAAGTGCATAATTATCACGAAACTTGATCGCGAAGGCAACAAACGTCATTGGCAAGGTAGAAGCATCTAGAAGGCACCCGAAGCAACAGGGACCCCACCTGGCAGGTGGTGGGGCTGGCCGGCCCCTAGGGGGCCCGAGCGGCACCCCCCTAGGGTTTCGTCCGCCGTCTTCCGGAGTCTTCTTTCACTACCTTTGAGGAGTCATCTTGGCCCTTGGTTAAGTCGATTTGATCCAACGGCACACATTCATCCCACCAGGCTATAAATAAAGGGCCAGACCCCCTTGGAGGAGAACCAGATCAAGAGCTGAAGAGCCTGAAGCATTAGATAGATATCCAATAGATCTAGGCTAGCAATCAAGAGAGAGATTAGAGAGATAGAATAGATGAGTAGAGATTCGGAGGAGTCCTGGCCTGTCGGAGCTTCTTCGTAGCTGTATTCGTCTGCATTCAGCTCCCTCGCCCGGAGCTGCGTTCTGAGCTTTTGTATTTAACATTCTGATCAAGTAAGCATTTGTTCTTATTCGTTCTTAAGTTTGCAACTCATATTGAGTGCTTTGATCTTGGTAGCTCCTAGATTGAAGTAGTAGTTTGTAGTGTAGACGTGGTGTCTAGGCTATAATTACTTGTGAATATCCCCTGATTAGCCGGATAGTGGTAGTTCGCGTAGGTGACAGCTACGTTGATTTCTCTATAGTCCACTTCCCGTTGATAGGATCGATAGGTGTATAAGTGTTTGGTAGGAGAGAACTATGATTTCTGCTCTTATTCAGATCACTGCCCAGTTAGAACGGTATTATTCAAAGCTTACCGGTTGTTGGAACTAGATAATCATTAGCTATTTCCTTATTCTTGATATTCTTTGGATTGATTGTGTTATTGGGTTAAGAGTCAATAAACTTAGTCAGTATCACCTACTATTCCTTTGGGTTCGATATTAAACTGGGATAGTCTGGATGAAGTGCTACATTGGTATTCTATCTGTGCGCTTGCGGATAATTTGATAATAATAATATTTAATAGAGTGCAGTTAATTTATGCCAACAATTACACCCTAATTTTATCTAGCATTTAGAGCTAGTTCTAGATGTAGGGTTTCTTTTTAATTTCTTTTTCTTATTCCTCTAATATATTTTCTTGATTGTTTGGTTTTAAAAGATGGATTACATGAACTCTTGGGTCTATGGTACGTTAAGGTTCAAGGCAGATTATCGTGAAGAGGTGAAAAATTTTATTGAAGTCGTGGAGAAGCATGCAGCGACGTTGACAGAGAATAAGGATACAATAATTTGTCCTTGCAAAGATTTCAAGAACCTTGTGGCATTTCGAAATGTGTCTACAATTAGATCACATCTAATTATGCGAGGATTTGTTCCGGACTACAAAATGTGGATTCATCATGGCGAAACTATTGAAGATGAGGACTATGATGATCAAGAAGACGATGAAACCCTAGAACGCTTGTCCCAATACTCACACGAGCTTTCAGAAGAAATGGATAGTGACCATGTCAATGAACAATTTGGCTGTGATACTGGTGGTTGGGACGGCGGTAACAACAACGATGGTGGTGCTGACAATGATGTTGGGGCACGTGAGGAGATGAAGTCGACGGTGACAATTTTGAGGCAATGCTTCGAGCCATTGGACTAGAAATATTACTAAAGAGCAAGAAAGGTTTAGAAAATCTAGAGAGGGTGAAAACAGCTTCAAAGGAACATGTGTATGGTGTTGAATAGGGTTGTCCGATGCACTGGACACTGCTATGTTTTGTGCTAGAGCTACTCATCCTGAAGGCTAAGTACGTCGGGTCGGACTGTAGTTTTGATGATCTGTTGCGTCTCCTATCATGGTTGCTACCACAGCCAAACTTAGTTTCCGCCAACACATACCATGTGAAGAAGATTATAAGTCCATTGACGATGGGTGTTGAAAAAATCCATGCATACACCAACCATTGTATCCTTTTTTGTGGTGAGACATTCAAAGACCTAGATAAATGTCCTCGGTGTGGGGCTAGCCGGTACAAGAACAATGACGTTAACAGTGGGGAAGAAGCGTCCACGAGAAAGAAGAGGAATAAAAAGCGTGTGAAAAAGGCGGTACAAGAATCTTAGCCTCCAGAGGACACCCCGTTAGGCAACGATGCAAAGAAGAGAAGAATTCCCGCCTTGGTAATGTGGTACGTGCCAGTGACTGATCGCTTGAGGCGTATGTTCCTGAACCCTAATGAAGCCGCGCTCATGACATGGTGGGAAGATGAGCGCAAGGTAGATGACGATAAGATTGCATATCTGACCGAAAGTAGTCAGTGGCAATACTTCGATGACAAGCACAAAGAATTCAGTCAGGATCCAAGGAATGTACGGTTCATCTTGAGCACTGATGGAATGAATCCCTTCAATGAGAGGATGAGCGACCATAACACTTGGCCAGTGATCTTGACCATGTACAACATCCCAACATGGTTGTGTCAAAAGAGAAGGTACCTCTTCCTCATTATTCTTATTTATGGCCCCAAACAACCAGGCATTGATATAGATGTGTTCCTTGAGCTTCTGAAGCAAGAAATGGAAAGGCTATGGTGGTTTGGAGAGCTGATGTACGATGCATTGTCTCGACAGATCAAAGTCAAGACAAGATGCTTAATGTGTTTGGATGATAGTAAATGGGTGTTCCTAGATGGATCCAAGAAGGTAGTTTACCTAAGGAGTCGGCGCTTCTTAAAGATAGGTTACAAGTACCGTAGCAAATTATACTAAAGGTACTACGACAACACCGCAGAGAATGAACCCCCTCTAGAGAGACATCACAATGGAGAACATGTGTACAAAATGGTGAAAAACATACTCATCATCTATGGAAGGAAGAAACGAGATGCAATGATCAGAGATAGAAGCACACCTCCTATCGAAGGCATACCTTTTAAGAAACAATCCATCTTCTTTCAGTATCTGTTTTATTGGCCAGACTTGGAGGTCCCCCATGCCATTGATGCTATGCACGTGCAGAAGAATGTCTTTGAGAGTCTCATGGCTACAATGATGGACATAGCAAAGTCAAAGGATGGTCTGAAAGCATGAAAAGACATGGTACAGCTTAAAGTGATGCCAGAGCTTCGCCCGGTACTTTAGGATAATGGAAAATACACTTGGCCTGCGGCTAGCTTCAACCTACCTTATGAAGAGAGATCTTTATGCAATATCATGAGGGCAGTCAAAGTCTCGACTGGGTTTTCGGCAAACCCGAAGAAGCTAGTGTCAACGAAGGAACTGTCATTTGCACACTGCAAGGCTCATGATTGTCATGTGATGCTGACAGTGTTCCTACCAATTGCATTAAGGACTATAACACCAGAGTTCTTGAAGATGGCCATCACCCACATGTACTACTTCTTTTCAAAAATCTCACAGAAGACATTTCACAAGGAGGAGCTGAGTGACCTACATGATTTCGTGGTGGAGACCCAGAACCAGCTAGAGATTTGTTTACCTCCTGCTTTTTTTCATATAATGGTACATCTCATGATTCACATGGTTCATCAGATACAAGCGCTGGGCCCTTGCTATTTGCATGAAATGTGGTCCTATGAGCGGCTCCTATCGGTGCTAAATCGATACGTGCATAATCATGCATACCTATAGGGCTCCATGATATAAGGCATCGAGTGCTGTCAAGAGTGGCTAAAAGTGCACAAAGGGATTGATAATCCAGATTGTCGTTACAAGGGTAGGCTGGCTGAGAAGGGCACAAGTAGCATAAAAGTGTTCATCGTATATGTTTGTGTATGTACTTAAAATGTTCATTTTTGCATATTAACAAGTGGCATTTGCTGAAACCATTCAAACATGTCATTCAGGCACTATGTCAATGAACACAAAGGAAGGCATTGTCCACAGAAGGAGGAAAAGTTGACAGTAAAAACTCTATGTTCGGTACATGTAACTTACTTTGGCACTGCATTACATGGCTATCAATAGCATCACTTAATATTTTTATATATGAAACACAGTATCCCAAGCAAAGGCCTGGGAGTCTACATTGTGGTTATTACGTATGTTCAATGATGAGTAATATTAGTGCCTACACGAGATATCCTTGTCTGGTATGTTTGAACTCCTTTACCCGTAGTATACAAACTTAGCTTATGTTATGAAATACTAGACCTAAACTTGTTATTTTATAGTGGAAAGAAGAGAATAATAAGAGAAGGGACCCATACAATGATGACGAGCTCTTCGAGATCGTCAGCGACCTTTCCAACTTCATATTGGACAAGATTGTGCACGTCAAAGACGCTTACCATGACCCGGTTTCTGATTTATGTAGTAATCCTATGCACCAACACCTTCGCGAGCTTTCACGGCTAGCTCTAGGTCATTGATAACAATGTTCATGGACTTTTGACATTGGTCTTACCTTGTGGAATGTTTTAATCTTGTGAATTATGACTACGCAAAGATCGACTTGGGAATTCAGACTTCTAATGATGTTTATATCATGATGTTGTGGTTGTGGATGCATATGTGTGGTCAGATTTGAATTTCAATTGTGATATCTGTATATATGTGGTGGTCAGATTTGAATTTCAATTGTGATATCTGTATATAATGCTTTGGATAGATTTAAATTATGGATTTATTTTTTCTCAAAAATTCACCGTAGGGGCGGCTCAAGATTGAACCATCCTACAAATAGGAACTATAGGAGCGGCTGGTACATAAACCGCCCCGAGAAATGCTATTTGTAGGGGCGGCTGATGTAACAGCCACCCCTACAAATGGATTTCTAGGGGCGGCTGGGGGGGTTGGGGGGTGGACTATCCCAACCGCCCCTACAGAGGCACATGAGCCGCCCCTACAAATCTTTACTGTGGTAGTTGTTGACGGTGGATAACGTCAACTTTTATTAGAACTTTAGACACCAAAGGATACATGAATACACACTAGTCTAGGGTTTTAACTGACAGTTTTCATGAGTTTTGCATGTTCTGTATTTTCCAGGGGCTATTCCAGAAAAGCATAAAAGAAGGGTTAAAGAGCATAATTACCACGTAACTTAACCGCCAAGAAAACATCATCACGAGAACACTAGAAGCATCTGGAATACACCCGAGGCACCGGGACCCGAGACCCCCCAGGGTGGGGCCGGCCGGCGCCCTCCTGCTAGGGTTTTGGCCTAGCTTCTGGAGTCTTCTTCCACCGCCTTTGTGGAGTCATCTCAGCCCTTGTTTCAAGTCGGTTTGATCCTATGGCGCACGTGCATCCCACCGGGCTATAAATAAAGGGGCAGACCCTCCTGGAGGCATCAACCCATCATTCATTCAAGGCATCAAGTCCTTAAGCCATCAAGAGCCTCCTAGTTCATCAAGAGCCTCCTAGTTCATAGTTCTAGCCTAGTTAGATTAGTGAGTAGAGGAGTTCTAGTTCTTCGGCGGATCTGGAGCCCCGGCGTCTGTCTGAAGCACGGAGTTCGGTATAATTCTAGTTCTTTCTCTATTATTGTATTATTCATTATGATTAGGGAAACATTGTTCTTAATAGTTCATATGTTCTTGATTACAATAGTCTTTGTCTACTTTGATTATATGTCTAGTATAGTTGGTTTGATCTTATGGAATTCATGTAATTGCTCGTATAGCGTTTATTCATGCGTACGATGGATAGATGATGAACGATATGTAGACGTGGTGTCTAGGTATTTTGTTTATCTGCGAGTGCACCCTGATGTGCCGGGTCGTGTGGTAGATTGCGTAGGTGACAGCTGCGTTGAGTCCTCTGTAGTCCACCCCCCGTATGTAGGCCAACAGGCACGGTCGCGAAGTTGGGTGATGACTTTGTTTCACACCTTTCCTAGATGATGCCCTTTGCATGTGATCATGATATAGGATTAGTCAAAAAATGATTGCTAGATGTAATTGCACTAATTAGAGTTATTCATTGTTGTAGTTATAAAATTACCTTTGATATTAATTCCTTAGTTTATCCATTGGCTAGCTATTACTATGACTAGAGAAGTGCTCTGATGATTATCTTTTATTTATGATGCTTGATCATACTTATCACCTTTATCTTTACTTATCTTATGGCCTCTGCCTGTTATGAGTAGAGTAAATGACATCGGTAATGTCACTTATCCATTGTATACCATCACTATCAATATAATAGATCGTAGTTTATCCTAGTCCTTCCCAGTGGTATAAATATAAATCGATAACCTGGTAGAACTCCCTAGGTAAAATGCTACAATGGTATAATTATCTGCCCGCTTGCAGAACTGATCTTAGTTTATATTATTTATATTTATTTCTACCTAGTCACATAGATTAATATATGAAACCTTTATTTATTCTTAGCATTATTAATTAGGGATGACAACCTAGTTCTTGCATAAGAATGTTGGTAATAGAAAAGTGGCTAGTTGCTAATGACAAGTTAATTAATTATCATTCATCTTCTAATCTCGCCTCTCGCATTAAAAGTTATATAGTTATATTTGGCGACGTTAGTAGATGTCAACAAGCATTTTTGGTGCCATTGTCGGAGAAGGCATAATAAACTTAGAAAATATTGATAGCATATGTATACATAATGGATAAGATTTATTACCGATTGATCTCTAACTCAACAGGTACACCCTTGTTTTTTTATCATTTACCTATCTTATGCAGGGTGATGAATGGATGGTTTTTCTCTTCCAAATAATTATATTGACGATCCAGAAAAACTCGTAAGAAGAAAGAAGTTTGTAGAGACAAGGGAAGATCCCGAATCACTATCAAAAACACCCATCGTTTCTTGAGCTAATTTATCAAAGGAGCCAGCTCCAATATTGGAAGAAGAAAACTTAGGAGAAGATTTATCTCCTGTGTTTGAAGACATGGCTGAGAAGATGCTGCGGGAGTTCTCTGCCCCAACAACAGAAAACATCCGGACTGGACCAGCAGTCAACATGGGGGAGAATGGATTCGAGCTCAAGCCTGCTCTTATCACCATGGTTCAAGCCAGCCAGTTTTGTGGAAAAGCTCATGAAGATGCAAGTGCACACTTACAACACTTTTTAGAGATTTGCAGCACCTTCACGATTAGAGGAGTACCAAAAGATGCTATTTTACTCCGTCTTTTCCCATTTTCACTGTTGGGGAAAGCCAAGCAGTGGTTCTACGCCAACAAAGACAAGAACACTACATGGGACCGATGCTCAACTGTTTTCCTGGTAAAGTTCTTTCCTACAGGCAAGACAAATGCTCCGCGTGGGAAAATCTCAAGTTTTCAACAGCAACATGACGAATCATTCACAGAAGCATGGGAGAGATTCCAAGATTACATTGAAGACTGTCCTTATCATAGGATAGAGGATTGGCTACTATTGCAGACCTTCTACCACGGGCTTATCTCAAGCACCCGTGAGTCCATAGATGCTGCAGCTGGAGGAGTTTTTCTGTCACTTAAGCTTCCAGAAGCTCAAGCACTTGTTGAGAAGATGGCCTCAAATTCAAGCTGTAATGAAGAACGTACTCAACCTCACAAGAGAGGAGGAGGCATCCATCATCTGAAGGAGACTGTCATGGTCACTGCCAAGCTAGACCTCATCATAAAGAAGCTCGATATAGAGAAGAAGGAAGTCATGCATATCAATGATTCTCGCATGACCTGTGAAGAATGTGGAGATTACGGGCATTCAGCTATCAACTGCCCTACATTGCAAGAGGATGTGAACTTTATCAACAACAACACCTACTATCGTCCTCAGTAAAATCAAGGATGGAACCAGCCAAATCAAGGATGGAATCAGCAACCTCGATAAGGTAATTACCAAGGTAACAACCAAGGTAATAACTACAATAATTATAATCTTCCGCCTTTAAGAGATTTAGTTGCTGGTCAATCTAAATTATAAGATCAAATGTCTAGAAAGATAGCCTCGAATGATAAAGCTTTAGAAAATATAAATACCAGAATGGATACCTTTGCTTCTGCTATAAAGAATCAGCACAACTTTAATAAAATGTTAGAATCACAATTAGCTCATCTAGCTGCTGCTGTCCCTCCATTTGAGAAAGGAAAGATTTCGAGCCAGCCGGAAGATTTAGAAACTGCTAACCTTGTTGATATTCACAATGCAACACAATACCAAATTGAGCCTACAGATATACAGTGGATAGATCACTCACTACCTGAGAAGATGGGAGATCCTGGAAGACCTGTGATTCCTATCTCTATAGGATATCACAACTTTCCAGAGGCTATCTGCGATTTCGGCGCAAGTGTCAACATAATGCCCAAGGTAATCTATGAGAGAATTTTAGGTGATCCTTTGTTGTACACAGATATGCGTTTGTAGCTTGCAGATCAATCCATTTGCTACCCCGAGAGTACTAGAAGAAGCTGTTATCAGAGTGGGGCAATCATATGTCCCAATTGACTTTGTGATCATGGATACTGGAGGAGATGAGAAGGCACCCATTATCTTGGGACGACCATTCTTATGCACAACCAAAGCCATCATCCATACGGAACACGCCAAGATTGTCCTCTCCATCAAAGACAAGAAGGAGAGATTTTCATTCAAGCACCGCATCCTCAAGAATCCAGCAGTCCCGAAGCAATTCCATCAACAAGAAGAGCAACAACAACAACCAGCACCCAAGAAGAAGAACAATAGAAGATGGAGGAAGAACAAGCCCCAGCATGTACCTGAAGGAACCGCTTAGCTAATCAATGCTATCAACACAGAAAATGATCATATGCTCCCAAAACCATTTCCAACAAAGAAAGGTGACCCAGGTGTACCAATCATCGAATGCACAATCAGAGACATCACTTTTCCCGACACCAACTGCGACACTGGATCAAGCGTCAACGTAGTGTCCAAAAAGGTATATGATGAATTATTTGATGATTTACCATTATACCCAACATATATTCAGTTGCAGATGGCAGACCAATCACTAAGATTCCCCGAAGGCGTAGTCAAGGATGTAATGGTAAGAATTAAAAATAAATATATGCCCGCAGATTTTCTAGTTCTTGACACGCAGGGAGACGATGAATCGCCTCTTCTTTTGAGAAGACCGTTCCTCTACACCGCCAATGCTATTATCTACATCGGCTCTGGACTGATCCACTTCAACCTGCCCACCAGAAAGGTACGCTGTCAGTTTAAAACACATCTTAATCATGAGCAGATCAGGAAGCAACGCAACAGAAGGAAACGTCAAGCCCGCCGTCAGGCTGCCCAGCCTCACTGTGGATGGGAGGAGTTCCCTGGTAGGATTGTGAAGTACGAAGACTGCTACAAGGAGTAAGAAGAAGCCGTACAAGCACCACGCTGGAGTGAGTGGGAAGCAAAAGCTGAGAGGATGGACCAGATTGCTAAAGCAGAGAAAGAAGAGATCCAGGCACAAGTAGAAGAATGGATAAAGAGAGATGAAGAATCAAGAGAAGCTTACAAGGAAGAGCTGGAGCTAGAAAAGAGAGAAGCAGAAGAGACAGAAAAAAGATGGAAGGAGAAGGAAGAAGCACCTGCTACACCACCGCAAAATGGGGAATTGACTGAGGTAACCTCAGACAATGAACCTACCGAGTAAGTACTCTCCTCTATCTAAGTCCTGTCGGTAGACTTTAAATTCCGTACCCTAGCCATAAGGTTAGAATGGTAGATATCTAATTAATCTAGCATTTATTAGTAATTTTGCTTAGCACATTTATTAGTACAATCATTTTTGCATAAAAATAATAAAACCAACAAAAATATTTACTGTTTTATTTACTACATCATAAATATTAAAGCCCCATGTGAATGAACCTATGGTAACCCTGTAGGCATATTTACTGTGGTGACATAAAAATAAAAATGATTTATAGATGGTAGTAATATTTATAATTGCTTTGTTGCATTATGAAAATCCTAGGTCTCATGAGAATGAATATTCCCTATGGTGGCATAAAAATTATTAGCATGCATACATATTTGATTTCTCCATAAGAAAAATAGAAAATTCCAAAAAAGAGAATCCTGTTGGAATCCTGTTAAAATCTATTAATTAAAATCAACTTAAAGAATAATCAAAGTGCTCATTGGCTGACCGCTAACCTCTTGATAATTCGAGCCTCGAGTTTTGGTTTTCTTGTTAGAGTATAACTATGCAGGAATAATATTATGACTAAGGAGAGAGTCTATTAGTGGCAATCATCAGACTGCTACTAACCAACTCGCTCTGAAGATCATTCAAGCATCAAGTATTGCAAACATCAAGCTCAGGGGGAGGAGCATCCCCTAGTTACCTGGTAACTTTACCTATACGCTTATTAAGTCTACTTTATACAAACATAAAATACCAAAAATATGTGGGCACATGAAGGTCCACCCCTTTCACAATAATACCAAAAATATGTGGGCACATGAAGGTCCACTTAGAAAACTTTGTTGGAAATATAAAATCAATTACTTACCATAGACTGGTATTAAAACCTAACCCCTCTTCATGAGATTTGGTATTTTTATTGGCAATTGAGTTTCATAGGACAACATAAGATCAAGGAGCTAGTCAACCCGACATCCTTACACTGCCGATAAACTGCTAAGAAGGATCACTCAATTTGCAACATCAAAAACCCTGTCAAACGTCAAGCTTGGGGAGGGCACCCTCCAATTAAAATCCAGTTAAGTATAAGTTTTCTATCCTATTTATCATTATTAATATATCGCTTTTTCGCATGAGTTAGCTAGTAAGATAAAATTTGAAAACGAAACAAATATCTATCTATATATTAGAGTTTGTTTAAAGTCAGTCTAGGCTAGAACTAAATTAAAATGATGAACATTAAAATTTTGTCTTGGAGATGATGAATAGTTGCTCTGTCACAATACTTTTCAAATGCCTAGTTGTCAAACTTAAATTCTCCTAAGTTTTAGACATTGCTGTTTTAACTTAAGAATTTACTCTGAACCTGAAACTTGTGGAGGCATATGTTTGAGATAAGTCTAGGTGATTGATTGATATGATTCATGAAAGTTTAGCTACTATTTATCTTATTCCTAGCATTACTAAGTTCTGGAGATTTATTTCGAAAACTTAAAATTTACATGATGAGCTCTTGTATGACAAAATGTGAATTCCTACCAAAGCCATATATATATACATCTAGATAGGAAAATCTTTTGCACATTGATGCTGCTTGCTTTACATTGAGTTTAGTCAACCTTTGTTGAATACCATATGAGAGTCTTGTCATGCTTTTAAAACCAAGATCACATACACACTTCAGCACATATGCATTATTCCTACCCTGGGAGTAATCGCAACAATTTCCACTTTCATCAATGTTCATCATGAAAATATTTTTTCCTACACTAGGAGTCAACACCAAAAATATATAAACCCCATAGGACAGCCCTGTTATAATTGCTCTAAGTTCTTATTATCTCTCCAGTTATTTATATTCAAAGGATACATGTGGCTATGCAAAAATATAAAAAGGGAGTAAAAGATGGACAAGTGTCCCAGCATTAAAACAATGGATACTAGATGCCCGCCTCCCGAATAATTCAAAAAAAAAGAAAAAAAGAGAGAGAGATGGAAAGAGTGAAGATAGCCCATGTGTTCCTCCAAGTTACAAAGGAGAGTGAATCATTTTCAATGAGAAAATGTAGAATTAGAAATAGCCACTAAATACCACATATACACCTATCCACCATATTTCATACACATGCACATCTTGGTTTGATTGTATGCCTTGATTCTCTGTGGATCCATTGTTTGACTTTACAACATATGAATTGCAAGTATGCTTAAACCTTGTTATTGCCACTCCTATAAGCTCCACTATAAATCCTTAGTTATATAAAGGCATAACATTAATGCCTTAAGTGAGATCCACAAATACCATATATACTGAGAGACTTGAGGGTATCATACAATTAAAGCTCTGAGTTTTATTTTGAAAACTTGCAAAACTCCCGGATATTGGTACTGTGAAGAATTTGCTACATAGTGCAAGACTTGATTGTTTTTTCTTTCAATTACTCAAGACTGAGGCAAGGACAGAAAAGCCCCATAGTTAAAGGTAAAATGGGTAAGTTTAAAAGTTAGAGCAGTTTTGTCTAATCCGGAAGAGAATCTATGATTGCAGCATGTGTACTTGGGAAGTATGAAAACATTGTAGCAACTCCTGATCCAATTACATTACTAATTAGGCTTAGTTCATTTGCCAAGGGATTGGCAAACAGGTAAGCTTGGGGTGTTGTTGACGGTAGATAACGTCAACTTTTATTAGAACTTTAGACACCAAAGGATACATGAATACACACTAGTCTAGGATTTTAACTAACAGTTTCCACGAGTTTTGTATGTTCTGTATTTTCCAGGGGCTATTCCAGAAAAGCATAAAATAAGGGTCAAAGAGCATAATTACCACGTAACTTAACCGTCAAGGAAACATCATCACGAGAATACTAGAAGTATCTGGAACACACCCGAGGCACCGGGACCCGAGACCCCCCAGGGTGGGGCCGGCCGGCGGCCCCCATGCTAGGGTTTTGGCCCAGCTTCTGGAGTCTTCTTCCGCCACTTTTGTGGAGTCATCTCAGCCCTTGTTTCAAGTCGATTTGATCCTACGGCGCACGTGCATCCCACCGGACTATAAATAAAGGGGCATACCCCCCTGGAGGCATCAACCCATCATTCATTTAAGGCATCAAGTCCTCAAGCCATCAAGAGCCTCCTAGTTCATCAAGAGCCTCGTAGTTCATAGTTCTAGCCTAGTTAGATTAGAGAGTAGAGGAGTTCTAGTTCTTCGGTGGATCTAGAGCCCCGGCGTCTGTCTGAAGCACAGAGTTCGGTATAATTCTACTTCTTTCTCTATTATTGTATTATTCATTATGATTAGGGAAACATTGTTCTTAATAGTTCATATGTTCTTGATTACAATAGTCTTTGTCTACTTTGATTATATGTCTAGTATAGTTGGTTTGATCTTATGGAATTCATGTAATTGCTCGTATAACGTTTATTCATGCGTACGATGGATAGATGATGAACGATATGTAGACGCGGTGTCTAGGTATTTTGTTTATCTGCGAGTGCACCCTGATATGCCGGGTCGTGTGGTAGATCGCGTAGGTGACAGCTGCGTTGAGTCCTCTGTAGTCCACCCCCGTATGTAGGCCAGCAGGCACGGTCGCGAAGTTGGGTGATGACTCTGTTTCACACCTTTCCTAGATGATGCTCTTTGCATGTGATCATGATATAGGATTAGTCTAACAATGATTGGTAGATGTAATTGTACTAATTAGAGTTATTCATTGATGTAGTTATAGAATTACCTTTGATATTAATTCCTTAGTTTATCCATTGGCTAGCTATTACTATGATTAGAGAAGTACTCTGATGATTATCTTTTATTTATGATGCTTGATCATACTTATCACCTTTATCTTTACTTATCTTATGACCTCTGCCTGTTATGAGTAGAGTAAATGACATCGGTAATGTCACTTATCCATTGTATACCATCACTGTCAATATAATAGATCGTAGTTTATCCTAGTCGTTCCCAGTGGTATAAATATAAATCGACAACCTGGTAGAACTCTCTAGGTAAAATGCTATAATGGTATAATTATCTGCCCGCTTGCAGAACTGATCTTAGTTTATATTATTTATATTTATTTCTACCTAGTCACATAGATTAATATATGAAACCTTTATTTATTCTTAGCATTATTAATTAGGGATGACAACCTAGTTCTTGCATAAGAATGTTGGTAATAGAAAAGTGGCTAGTTGCTAATGACAAGTTAATTAATTACCATTCATCTTCTAATCTCACCTCTCGCATTAAAAGTTATATAGTTATATTTGGCGACGTTAGTAGATGTCAACAGTAGTGTTATTTATAGGAGCTTTACCTCTGTGTTGGGCAATATGGCTCATATAATGACTCGGTGTTTGATAAATGCACTCGAAAAGTTTTTTGCAGCTATCCATTAGAGGAATGCACTGACCTATTCATGGGATTTGTTGTGGTTCTTGTATGACAAGGAGTATATGTTAATGGTGTGCAATCTTGGAGTCAATAGCAATGATCTTCTTCACGCTTGTATCTACTAAGCCTGACAGGCCGCCGTGAATACAGACAACCAAACACGCTTACATGTTGCCAAATAAGTAAGGTCACATGTGTTGATCTGTACGTATCTATGCATGCCAAATAAGTAAGGGAACGGCTTTATTCACAAATAAGCAAACCCCATGTCGATCGTTTCAATTTATTTAAATGCATACAGGGTGAATTGAGTTACAACAAAGTACTAAAAATACAATTCTTCTTCACACGTGTATATATATTGGATGACAACAGTCAGCACACACACAACTGAAAGCTCACAACGTCACACGCCACGCCACAGCACACGAGCCAGCAGCTAGCAGAAGATGAGCGCAGTTCTGCAGCTAGCCCTTGCGCTTCTTTATTTCTCAAACTTGAAACAGCAGACTTGAGCAACGAAACCGAGACCAATATAATATGCACGTGGCGTACCACGGCCACACACTCTCCACGCCATGCATGTCGCGGCGAAACCAAGTATAGTTCGGTACTCCTACATAGCCACATAGGAGTAGAACACACAGCACAGGCACGTCCAAACGAAGATAGCCAGCGGAAGCAAAAAAACAGAAGAGCCAACCGCGCCACCGGCAGGCCGGGAATGCATGCATCGATTGATCGATATATGCGCCTTTGTTTATTATCGTCACCTGCAGGAGAAAGAGGAGAGCGATCGAGTGGTCAAATTAAACTCTGCCTGATGATATATACTAGTAATATAATCTAGTTGTCGGAATTAATCTTGTGCACCGATTTTGTGTTATTATTAATTTGTGTATATAGAAGTTATATAGTAATAATAATAGACTCTCTCCGTTCCAAATTATAAGATGTTTTAGTTTTTTCTAAATACATTAATTTTACTATGCAGCGATGAGGCTATAAATCTAGAAAAGTCAAAACAAACATCTGGTAATTTGGATGGAGGGAGTATATTACTAGCATCGATCGATCAAACAATATACGTAAGTTGGTGACGACGCACCTGAGTACAGAGCGCCTGACTGTGGTCTTCTTGTAATGCTGCGAGTGGATCGGTTTGTAGCTGCTGGGCTGCACCATAGAGTCCCATTCCAACTTGTCCCACCAATCTTTCTCGCAGTCACAACTCGCCACCTTATTAACAGCCGGCAGTTTTGTGAGGTTCCAGCAGCCTCTGATTTTGACGGTCTCGAGGTAAGGCGCATATATTGGCATCGCCACTGGCTGAGTCTTTAGGGACTTATTCTTCCCTGTTTTATCGACATAATAATATTGGATGATAATGGGAGCCACTATTCCATACAATTTGGGGAGCTCGTGAAGGTGTAGGTGCTTCAGCTTGGGAAGCGTGGCCTTATGATCTATCATCAGCTTGGCAAGCGTGGCCTTAAGATCACTTGTAGAGAGCAGACTTTTGATCCACTATCGATTTTGGCTTTAGTACCGGAATTTTTTGCGCCCGGGAAGAAAGAAACCTTTAATCCCGGCTAGATATAGCAGCCGGTACTAAATCCTCCTTCCCAACGGCTCGCAACGGCTAGGGAGCTTTTAGTCCCGGTTGGTGATTAAAACCGGGACTAAAAGTCTATCTTTAGTCCCGGTTTTGATAATCAACCGGGACTAAAAGTTTAACCACGGTTTATGGGCAGAACTGGGACTAAACCTTAACTTTTAGTCCGGGTTTGTAGCCTAAACCGGGACTAATGTTCCTCCCTTCCAATTTAAACCTTTTCTTCCCCCCGAGCCCGAGGCCCCGAGCCATTCATGTTTGTTCTTGCTTCTGCTCGTGCATGTTCTTGCTTCTTCTCAGCTCAAGTGTGGAGCTTGGCTAGGTTACTCCTCCAACTTCTTCAATTCTATGGTTGCAAAGGTTACTATCTTTATTCTCTCCTGTTTACTTTCTTATTCTCTCTCTTGTTTAATCACTAGGATATTTCTATGGTTATTTCTCCAATAATTTGTATTTCAAGGTCAAAATCACTTGATATTTCTCTAATAATTTATATTTCAAGCTCAAAATCACTTGATAGTTTGTATATTTGGTTGAAGGAAGATTTATAGTACGCATAGCTCATATTTGTTACTCAAATGTTGTATGTATATATTTGTGATTTAAATGTTAAGAGTTTTATTTTTTGTTTCACTTATTAAAATACATTATTAGGAATTTAAGTGCTTTACAAATTTGAGTCTAGAGAGTAAGGAGTAGATGACGAATGCTTCCGGGTCGTCGGCCTATCATCGGGTTCAAAAGAGGCTGAAACCAGACCTCCCTCTCATTGAGTGCGGCGAGTGCAAGAAAAAGAATGTGCTTAAGTTTCGAGTGAAGAAGGAGGGTCCCAACAAGGGGCGCATCTTCTACAAGTGTCCGGATCGTAATGTGAGTTACTCCATCGCATTTGATGATTATATATAATAAATTATGTATTTTTTTACTAAACTTATGTATTTTTGTTTTAATTTCAGTGGGATGGCAGTGAATGTCTAGGGTGGTACTGGGAAGAAGAGTATGCCAAATACGTGTTTGGAACTCTTGCAGAGGCGGCTGCGGTGGGTGATGAGCTAGCTGATGAGGCACTGAGCCCGCGAACGAAGACCATTGATGTTGAACAGACGAATGATTTATCTGTTTTAGTTGAGATCGGTCGTGATATGCTTAGGCTGTTGAAGTGTATTTTAGGTTTAATTAGTTTAGTGCTAGTTGTGACTGTCTACATTGCAGCGAGGCTTCCATAAATTAATTAAAGTCCAGTATTGTGATATATGTTCGTTTGTCTTGTAATGTAGATGAGTCATTCCAAAGATTTCATTGAGGGCATGCATATTTTCTTAAATGTGGCCAAATCAAACAAGCGGGATGGATTCATGTGCTGCCCATGTGCTGTATGTAAGAATTTGAAGGAATATTCTTGCTCAAGGATTCTTCATTCTCACTTGTTCAAGTCGGATTTCATGCCAAACTACATCTGCTGGACCAAACACAGAGAAAGAGGCGTTATAATGGAAGAAGACGAAGAAGAACAATGGGACGATGGTGACACTATTGCTGACTATGGTATATTAAACAATGATATTCCAATGGAGGAAGCTGAAGAAGAGGTACCAGCACAAGATGATCCCGTTGATGATCTTGTTTAAGCTATTTGCGATGCAAAGAGAGAATGCGAAAGTGAAAAGGAGAAGATCAAGTTCGAGCGTATGCTAGAGGATCACAAGAAGTTGCTATACCCAACTTGTGATGCAGGACAGAAAAAATTGGGTAGCACACTAGAGTTGTTGCAATGGAAGGCAAAGAATGGTGTATCCGACAAGGGATTTGGGGAGTTGCTTATAAAAATAAAGAAGATGCTTCCAAAGGATAACAAATTACCAGCCACTACCTATGAAGCCAAACAGGTTGTCTGCCCTTTGGGATTGGAAATCACAAAGATACATGCATGTCCTAATGATTGCATGCTCTATCGTGGCGAGGAGTACGAGGAGTTGGATTCTTACCCGGTATGCCATGCATCACGGTATAAGATCAGGCGAGATGACTCTGGTGATGTTGAGGATGAAAGAACCAGAAAGAAAATCCCTGCCAAGGTTATGTGGTATGCTCCTATAATACCACGCTTGAAACGTTTGTTCAGAAACAAAGAGCATGCAAAGTTAATGCGGTGGCACAAAGAAGACCGTAAGATAGACAATATGCTGAGACACCCGGCTGATGGGTCTCAATGGAGAGCAATCGATTGAGAGTTTCCAGATTTTGCAGGGGACGCAAGAAACATAAGGTTTGCTTTAAGCACGGATGGTATGAATCCTTTCGGGGAGCAGAATAGTAGTCATAGCACTTGGCCTGTTACACTATGTATCTACAACCTTCCTCCATGGTTATGCATGAAGAGAAAGTTCATTATGATGCCCGTTCTAATCCAAGGACCAAGGCAGCCTGGCAATGATATCGATGTGTACCTGAGGTCACTAATTGAAGAACTACTGCTTTTGTGGAACAAACCAGGCATACGTGTTTGGGATGAGCACAAATAGGAGCACTTTGACCTCCGTGCATTGTTGTTTGTAACAATCAATGATTGGCCTGCTCTAAGTAATCTTTCAGGACAGTCGAACAAGGGATATAATGCATGTGTGCACTGTTTCACGGACATTAAAGGTATATTTTTGAAAAAATGTAGAAAGGTTGTCTACCTTGGGCATCGTCGATTCCTGCCTGCGAATCACCCTGTAAGAAAGAAAGGCAAGCATTTTAAAGGTAAGGTGGACCACAAGTCCAAGCCTATCAACCGCACCGGTGAGGATGTACTCGATATGGTCAAGGACGTGAAAGTAGTCTTCGGAAAGGGACCTGGCAGTGAATCCGTTCCGAACGACGCTAGCGGTCATTCACCTATGTGGAAGAAGAAGTCCATATTTTGGGAGCTACCATATTAGAAAGTCCTAGAGGTCCGCAATGCGATTGACGTGATGCACCTAACAAAGAATCTTTGTGTGAACCTGGTTGGCTTCATGGGTGTGTATGGGAAGAGCAAGGACACACCTGAAGCACGAGAGGACCTCCAGCGTTTGAACGAGAAGACAGCTGATGGACGCCAATACTTAGGACCTGCTAGTTACAGTCTTAGCAAAGAAGAGAAGGAGAGCCTGTTTGAATGCCTAGACAGCATCAAGGTACCATCCGGATAATCCTCAAATATAAAAGGTATAATAAACGTGCCAGAGAAGAAATTCCAAAACTTAAAGTCCCATGACTGCCACGTGCTCATGACACAATTGCTTCCAGTTGCATTAAGAGGAATTCTACCTCCAAATGTACGTCTAGCCACCGTGAAGCTATGTGCATTCCTCAACTCAATTTCTCAGAAGGCAATCAATCCTCTAGATCTTGCTAAGCTACAGAATGACGTGGTTCAGTGTCTTGTCAGCTTCGAGTTGGTTTTTCCTCCATCCTTCTTCAATATCATTACGCACCTCCTAGTTCACCTGGTCAAGGAGATTATTATTCTAGGTCCTGTGTTCCTACACAACATGTTCCCCTTTGAGAGGTTTATGGGAGTCCTAAAGAAATACGTTCACAACCGTGCTCGGCCAGAAGGAAGCATCGCGAAGGGCTACGGAACTGCGGAGGTCATTGAGTTCTGTGTTGACTTTATTCCTGATCTAGACCCAATTGGTGTTCCAGAATCCCGACATGAGGGGAGGCTAAGTGGAAAGGGGACACTAGGGAAGAAAACATATATCAGTCAGGGTGACGATTATTTCAATAAAGCACACTACACAGTTCTGCAAAACTCCACCTTGGTGGAGCCATATATGGACAGACACAAGGAATTCCTACTATCACAGTTTCCAGGCAAGTCTGAAGCTTGGATTTCGCGCCATCACATGGAATCTTTTAGCGGTTGGTTACGAAAAGAATGTCAGGGTGATGAGAGTATTCCGGAGCAACTGTGTTTGTTGGCTAGGCAACCATCATGGCATATCCTCACATACAAAGGGTACGAGATAAATGGAAATACATTCTACACAGTAGCCCAAGATAAAAGGAGCACCAACCAAAACAGTGGTATCCGCATAGATGCCACAGACCCGAACGGGACTAAGCAAACATACTATGGCCGCATAGAGGAGATATGGGAACTAGACTATGGACCTACTTTTAAAGTTCCTTTGTTCAAGTGCCAGTGGGTAAAGGTGTCCGGAGGCGGGTAACAGTGGACAACCAGTATGGAATGACAATAGTGGACCTCAATAACAGTGGGTTCAAAGACAAACCATTTGTGCTTGCCAAGGATGTCAACCAGGTATTCTATGTCAATGACATATCTTCGAAACCGAAAAGAGGGAAAAACGATAAGAACCCATTTAGCAATGAGCCAAAGCGTCATATAATTCTTTCAGGAAAAAGAAACATTGTGGAAATTGAAGATAAGATAGACACATCAGAAGATTATGAGAAGGATGGTCGAATCCCACCCTTCATGGTCAACAAAGACCCAAGCATCCTATTAAACAATGAAGACACCCCATGGCTACGTCGATTATGATCAAGGGACGTATATTTGAAAAAAGTTCACTACTGTGATTACTTAGAGCGAATTTAGCTATTATGTAATAATTGTGAGACATAAGATCCATAAATTTACGTTGAAATAAATTGAAAACAACTTTTCTGTCAAATACCAACCATTTTATTTATATTTGTTGAGCACTACATTTTTGCATTAATGAATTAATGATTATTATCGTATATTACTATTAATATTTGTAAAGAAATCAAGAAATACAGGTAAAAGATTTTTCTTCTATGTAGTATGCAGTAAAATAAAGCAGGAATCTTTTTTTTAAAATTTTTTTGTCAACATTTCCATTTACTATTGAATTAGTAAGGTTTATAAGTATTATAAAGTAAGACAAAAAGAAATGATCCAGTTGGCGGGAGGTGAACAGAAATTTCACTTTTAGTCCCGGTTGTAGGCTGCAACCAGGACTAAAGGTGGGCCGAAATTTACAGGCCCGCCAAAAAATACACTTTTAGTCCCGGTTCCTACCAAGAACCGGGACTAAAAGTCTAAGCTTTAGTCCCGGTTCCTGGTTGGAATCGGGAACAAAAGCTTTTAGTCCCGGTTTTGGATCAGATCCGGGACTAAAAGTCCCCACCTATATATACTCTCGCCTTCAATCTCGGTCCATCTTCTTCGATTCAGACGCCCTGTCCGCCGTTCGCCCTCGACGCCGCCGCCGCCTCTCGGACCACTGCAACCGACGCCGGCCGCCAGTGGCCCGCCGGCGCGACGCCCCCCGCCCGCGCGCCGCCCTGACCTGCTCGAGCTCGCCACCGCCTCGCGCGGGATCTCTACGCCCGGCCCGCCACCGCCTCGCGCGGGATCTCGACGCCCGGCCTGCCACCGCCGCTGCGCCCGACATTCGCCTCCTCGACCGCCGCGCGCAGCCTCCGTGTTGCCGGCCGCCGCCGCGGACTGCCCCTCTGCAGGCCTCGACGCCGGCCCCCACGCGATCCGCCGCCGGCCCTCTCTCCTCTGCTCATCGCCGCGCCCTACATCGCCGAGGTATATACGCTAGCGGTTTTTTTCATTTAGTTAGTTTGTTTTATTTTTAGTTAGTTAATTAATGTAGTTTAGTTTAGATAGTTTAATTAGTTAATTAGTTAGTAAATTAGTTTTAGTTTAGTTTAGGTTAATATATTAGTAATTAATTAGTAAATTAGTTTTAGTTTAGTTTTTCTAGTTAGTTTAATTAGTTATTAGCTTATACTAATTAATTGTATTATTTTTAGTTAGTTCATTAATTTAGTTTAGTTTAGATAGTTTAATTAGTTAATTAGTTAGTTAGATATTATTAATTAGTTCTATTTAATTAGTTTTAGTTCTATTTTTAGTTAGTTAGTTAGCTTAGTTAGTTAGTTTAGTTAGTTTAGTTTAGTTAGTGAGGTTAGTTAGTTAGGTTAGTTAGTTTAGTTACTTAGGTTAGTTAGTTTAGTTAGTTTTTTTATTACTAATTATTAGTGTAGTTTAGTTTAATTAGTTAGGACCACATGCGAATTAGTTTAGTTTAGGTTAATATATTAGTAATTAATTAGTAAATTAGTTTTAGTTTAGTTTTTGTAGTTAGTTTAGTTATTAGCTTATACTAATTAATTGTATTATTAATTAGGTTTAGGGGGGTTTAGAGTTAGGGTTTAGTGTTAGGGTTGTTTAGGGCTAGTGTTAGGGTTTAGTGTTACGGCTAGGGTTTAGTGTAAGGGTTTAGGGCTAGGGTTTAGTGTTAGGGTTTAGGGTTAGGGTTTAGTGTTAGGGCTAGGGCTAGGGCTAGGGCTAGGGTTTAGTGTAAGGGCTTAGGGCTACGGTTTAATTAGTGTTAGGACTAGGGTTTAGGTTTTCTGTCTCTTTTGTTCCACATGCAATATTAACATTAATAATTTTTCTCCTCTAGATGGCCGGAGAAAGAGGCAATATGGAACGAGAAATGATGGACATGATCAACACTGGCAGTCAACACTGGCCGGAGGGAGAAGACGACGGGAGTCAGTACTTAGTGGATGATGGGAATGTGCAGCAAGACAATGTTGCAGATAATACTACTGACGAGGTATTTATTTATTGCGAACAAATGGTTACGAAATCATTATATGTGTGGTTACCGATACTTATTAAATATTTGTTTCTTAACTTAATTTTGTAGCCATCTGGAATGACGACATCTACGGGCAAGAGCAAAGGAGTCCGGGGCCCGAAGAAGCCATTAGAGGGTCGCTTTGTGATCACAGAGTTCAACACAGATACGGGCGAACCATTAGGACCACATGCAAAGAAATTCATGAACCATTATGGATACCTTGTAAGAGACAGGATCCCGATCAGTGCACGAGAATAGAAGGCAAAGCCTAGTGCTCCTGATGTCAGTTGTTTCTGATATTGACAAGAATCTAGTGTGGAATGATATTCTTAAATATTTCACGCTAGAAACGGATAATTATCCAGAGTTCAACAGCGAAGACTTGAAGTCTCTAGTTAGGCGCTGGGCAATGAAGAAGATGGCCACACAGTTTCAGAGTTGGAAGAAAAGTCTCTATAAGACATATGTGAAGGAGAACAAGACGCCAGATTTTGACAGAGCCACTGGTCCGATCACAAAGTGTAGGCCCTACTGGGATGAATTTGTACAGTACAAGTTATCAGAAGAGGGTGAGACACGGGTCAGAAGGAACACTGAGAATGCTCGCAAAAAGGAATACCACCTTCACTTGGGATCAGGTGGTTACCCTTCTGCCATTCCCAAGTGGAAAAAATTGGAAGCTGATATTTTAGCCAAGGGGCTCATACCAAAATCAGCTGCATGGCCTGTACGTGCGAAACAATAGTTTTTTGGTCATGGGGGAAGTCTTGACCTGCAGACCGGGAAGGTAGTTCATGGCCAGAAACTTGTAGACGCAGCAGAAAGATTGCAATATATTATGCACGCTAAAGAGAAAGGGGTATTCAGGCCGAAGAGAGAGAAGGACGAACTGACATATGCCATTGGTACCGCTGAGCACCCTAGCCGAACCAGAGGCTTGGGACCGGGTGTGACGTGGGAACATGGTTTCCCTAAGGACAAAGATAGCTACAGAAGCCATCGAAGAAGGAAGGAAGAGGAGGCAGAGCGGATGCGCAAGTTAGAAGAATATGTTCTCGAGTCACGTGAAGCGTTACGTCAGTCTCATGAACGTGAGAAACAACTTGAAGCAAGAATGCAAGAGGAAATAGCAAGGCAGTTGGAATTAGCATTGAGTAGACATA
Source organism: Eremochloa ophiuroides (assembly GCA_038502445.1). Lineage (NCBI taxonomy): Eukaryota > Viridiplantae > Streptophyta > Magnoliopsida > Poales > Poaceae > Eremochloa > Eremochloa ophiuroides. The sequence continues at coordinate 19,859,678 of JAHLJS010000007.1, read as the reverse complement.
CATCAGAAGGAGTTAGCCAACCAGAAAATCTTGCAAAAAGCAGTTGTGTTTCTACTGAGGTGCCAAATCAGCAAGATGACGGAGCGTTGCGCTTCCCCGTGGATGATATCACTAATCCACTTACACCGTGTGAGCTGCACATTGCACAGGGGAACTCCACAGTCATGGTTGCTACCGGTATTGTAAACCCGGTAGACCCGACCAAGACACCCACTATCCATGGGAGAAGAATACCACCTGGATATGCTAGCGTCTCGGTGGATAGAGTTATCAAAGGTTTTGGTAATGTGCCTCTTGAAATTGAAGGAGGTGATGGGGAGAAGACACTAGGAGAAGCTGACAAGACATTCATTGTATGGCGCAAGCGATACATTATTATTCCAGGGGTGCCACCGCCGCCTCGTCCTGAAGAATAGAAGCAAAGGCCAAGTCCAATAATCCGTTCCCCAGACCATCAGAGTGCTCTGGGCTGCGAGTACGAAGATATGTTTACACCAGGCAGGGCTCCATCACCTCCACCAACAGCAAAGCCGTCATCGCCGCCACGACTTACAACAGCTCCCCCACCTACCAAGCCATCTACTAAGAGGCCTCCACTGCAGGTGGTGTAACCAACCCCGCCCGCAAAGAAGAAAGCCACCAGGCAAACAAAGCAACCCATTCCTCAGAAACTGCCCGGTGAAAAGACTAAAGAGGAGTTAGATATTGCGGTGAAAAAACAAGTCGCAGATTTTTTCACAAGAAAACCAAAGGAAATAGAAGAGATGAAGAAAAAGAAAGCGCAACCGTACTACTATCTACCTCGCGATGCTTTAAGGCAGAAAAGGATGGAGCACGAGAAGAAGTTGAGAGAAGCTAAACAGCCCCTGTCACTATCGGACTATGACTGCTCTCTCATGAAGTCTATTGACAAACAGAAGAAGGCAGGGAAAGATGTTCCGCAACTCGGCAAACAAGACAAGCAAGCAATCCCCCCGCTAATTGTTAGTGATCAGATACGGAATCAATATGGCTCATTTATGGACCGCATCCAGGTACCTAGTGAGGTCAATTTGAACGAGTTTGAAGCTTTCATGGCGGAAACTGGCATGAACCTTGTCCAAATGGTTGGATGGGAGCAAGTGGAGAAAGCGCAAGTAGTTGACGAGTGGAGGAAATATCAACATGGTCGGAGTCTATGGAATCCAAAAACCCTCAGTCAACTAGGTACGCAAATGTACTTGCTAAACAAGTGGTACCTTGGGGCATGTAGACGAGGTGAGTCTTGGATTTCTGTCCGAATTAGAAACCAACATTGGTTCCGTGGCGATGATATTATGTTTGTTGATTTTGCTGAATTACACCAACTATGCCACATGGACTCCCTCGACAAAACAATAATGAGCTGCTATTGTCTGTAAGTGTATTTTCTTTATGCAATTCAAATCTTTCTCTCTCTCTCTCTCTATATATATATATATATATCCTTACTCTCTCTCTATATATATGCAGCTATGAGATGCAAATGTGCAAACAGAGAGGGTCTAATGAAGTTGGTTTCATTGATCCACATATTGTATTCAAACACTCTACACCCAACCCAACATGGAAAGAAGACACAGAGAAGAATCTCATGAAATTTTTAGCAAAGCAACGCGGCAAGAAACAGATACTCTTCCCCTACAACTTTGATGATCATTGGATATTGATCGTCATCGATCTTCAACAAAGCCACATGGAGATATTAGATTCTATGAGAAAGAGCCTGGACCAAATCTAAGATATGATAGATATTTTTCAGAGGTAATTTATTTCTCCTTACCTTCTTCAATTGCAGTGTTTGGAAAATATTCACATCGATCATTGGATATTTTTATTTTGATTGGCAGTGTTTGGAAAAGATTCATTGAGAAATACGACCTCAAACATTGCAAAGCACCACTGACTATAATCTCACACATGGTAAGTATATATACTTAGAGGCCATTTATGTTATATATGTATCTATATATATGTATTGTTCTGATCGGATGACAATCTTTTTTGTCTTGTAAAGTGGGTTCTGCGGCAACAACCCGGGAATAACACTTGTGGATACTATGTCTGCGAGTTCATGAGGGTGTACTCAGTCAGAACTGACCGGGAGAGGCTAAAAGTATGTTAAATCGATCTCATATTAACTCACACAAATGTGTATATATATATATATATATATATATAATGATATATATTAATACCTTTCCCTTTGACTCTGTTTGAAGACTGATTATTTAAAGAAAAAGGTCCTGCTAAAAGACGAGCTCAAGGCAATTCAAGAGAACATAGCAGGGTTTCTTAATGATCAAGTTTTGAATTCCTCCGAAGAATTTTACAATGACCCTAATGAATCTTGGAAGCCGGGCAACGGTGGTGATGAAGATGACTGAAGGGCATATATATCTTGGAGTGAAAACTTTTGGAGAGGACAACATTTGGAGTGAAAAAAGTGTTAAACTCTCTAGTATATATGTATATGTATATATATATATATATATATATATATATATATATATATATACATATATGTAGTTTGTAATATATATATGTCTTATGTCGTATTGTGCCCTTTGTCAAAACCGATACACACACATATAATATATATATACATATATATATTTTACATATATATATATGTGTATATATATATATATATATGTGTGTGTAATATGTGTGTGTATATGAGTGTGTATAGATAATTTAAATCGAAACCATAATTTAAAAACAAAACGAATAATGTACTGAAAAAACACGAAAAACAAAAAAAGGAAGGCTTTAGTCCTGGTTGTTGATACAAACCGGGACTAAAAGGTTCCACAGACCCGAGGACACGTGGTCTGGGCTGCAGACCTTTTAGTCCCGGTTTGTGTTTCAAACCGGGACTAAAGGTCCACTTTTAATCCCGGTTCTGGACCCAGGATTAAAAGGGATGACATTTACTCCCGGAAGCTTGTTCCCGGTTAGAAAACCGGGGCTAAAGGGGTTTTCCAACCGGTAACAAAGGCCATTTCTGTACCAGTGGATCTATCATCATGTACCCTGCATGCCGTGTGACCTTAGGATCTATCATCATGTACCCTGCATGCCAGTAAGTGAATAAGCACTTGAACAGTAGCATACCCAGAATTTTACAAAAAGGTATGCCACACCAAAACTTTACATGCAATTCAGTAAACTCCATTTAATAATTTGGCAAATAATTATAAAAAAATTGCTTCACAATTTTGGTATAGGTACTAAATAACATAATAAGAAGTCCTAGATTCAACGAGTAAGTAAAAGAATCTTACAAAACTACTATATTTGAACAAAATACAATGCAAATAGTCCAAACCTTATTTTAATAGTTCAAAATATACATAAAAGAATCTTACACAAAACTACTTTTTCTAGCATATGTTTACAACACTATTTAGCAAGCACGTTGCGCTCCGCCAGGCCAGTACAATGCAAGGTCGTCATCGATCTAAATTCATAGGATACTATGACCCTACCAAGTTGAAACAATGCAGATCCTACTGTTTATCGTGTATATTTTACAAAATCTCGATCGTACGAGCCTCCAAAGCCCCCATACAATTCTACATAAAAATGTAAGTATTTTATCTGGATACTACGATCCCCAGACATTAACGACTTTTAAAATGACAAAGTTTTGATAAAACAATATATGAAGTTGAGGGGAATGAAAATTATGTCAACAGTTGCACGTATAATAAAAAAAGTCAAATAAATTATGTCAACAATTGCTTCAGCTTATAAGCACTTATTTTTCAGTCATGGAACAATATTTTCCTCTCACAAAAAATCAGTATAAGCTAAAATCAGAGCTTATTTTCAGTTTCAACGAACAAAGCCAGTCAAAACTAGGGAGAGATGTCTACTGAGTGGTCGGGTGTTTCAAAGCCGCCTGACACCCGAGCTTTAAAGGGCAGCCTAACACTCGATTGGGAAAATAAGGAGAACCGAGTGTTTCTAATCCAATCAATGATTCCATGACCATTCGATCCCAATCAAATGAACCAAAAAATTAGCCACTAATATAAAATATTAAACAACAAAACAAATATATTACTCAGGTTATTTCTATAAAAACCAAATTGGAAAATTTCAAAGAGGAACCAAATAAGACATACAGAAAATAGAAAAAAGCTAAAAAAAATATCAGATAATTATTCGAGTAATTCTGATCATTCTCATTTACGAATAATCAATTTACACTAACTGAACACACATCTTACATCTAACTAGAAATAATAAAATATAGTCCAATGAGATGTAATATATCCCTATTAAACGGATGAATCTACAGTTGTCTCTAGTAGATGCTGTTTCTGGCACAAGGATCGAGGTGGGTGGATGTGTCCAGGGCCAGCAGTCACATGAATGCTGTGCATGAGTGATGTGCTGTGCTACTGAGCCTGCCTATGGTCTACTCCCTCTTACATTGAAAGTGTCGGTGGTCTCGTAACCCAAAAAATACCTTTGATTAAATTTATATAAAAAATAATATTTATGGTACATAATTACTTTCATTAGATAGATATTTGAATTTAGCTTTTCAATAAATTTATTTAGAGATATAAGTGTTGCACGTATTCTTCTATAAATATAGTTAAACTACCGGCATGCATATTAATAATAACACTTTGGAGGGAGTACCGTGCATGTGAGCCTGCCTACGGTCTATATCCACCTACCGGTGTTGGAGTCATGTCATGTGAGCCAGCTACGGCCAAGACGCACGAGACGCGGTGCATCACAAGCGTCACGCCCAGGACGAAAAAACACTCGAGTGGAGGGTAGATTTACCCAAAAATTAAGGTGAGGAGATCTCAGGACACAACAAAGAGGATATATAATAAAACAAAAATAAAAGTAAAAGCATTGATGAGGAGGACACCCTATAGTCTAGTCTGGTCTAGTCAAAATCAAAACCAAGGAGCTTATTACCGGGAGACCATCAGAACCATCAAGTGAGTATTGTAATTTGTAAATTTATATTTACCGTATCTGTACTCGTCATCCAAAGGTGACCGCAAGCAGATCTGCCTTGGTTGTCCGCTCTTGAAGACCACATTGAGGTTACCACACCACATGATCTCGAGGTTTTCCAATGTTTCGAAGGTCCCGACGGCCCATGGGAGAGCGTGAGCCAGCCCCGGGCAGTGGTAGAGGTGCAACGTTGTTAGGCCTCGAAATAATGGTGCGCCATGAAGCATCGTGTCCATGACGTATCGTGCACTGGTGAGATGTGACGCCCAGATTGTCCTCAGCTTGCCAAAGGCATCCCGGGCACTAGTTATGTTAAGGACAAATTCCAGCTTGGGACACCGCTCGACTCGGCACCACTCCAGCTTATCCCAATTTGATTCCGAAGCAGCAGCTGGCGGCAGGACTATTTGGGTGACGAACAAACTATCATGCACGTGTAGAATCTTAACACCATCACATATAAATCCCGGAATAGTAATCCTCCCAGCAGCAGCAGCAGCAGCAGCATCAGTAGTTTCGTCGTCTATTCTGGTGTCCCTGGACATCATCAGATGCTGGTCTTGTAAGTGCATGTAGCAGCCTTGGAATGACACTACTGGGGCAGGGGGACATGCATACATGATTGGCGAGTCATCAACTTGTTGCATCTGCATGCCAGCACCTTTGTTGCCGTCGATATCTGCCTTTGTTGAAATATCCAAATGCACATCGTGTTGTCGCCAAAGTAATCTTTGACAGGCTCCAGTAGTGACCAAAGGAGCCTTGCATCTCTTATGCAAATATACCAACTACATTCGGCAGGTGATCTGCTACGACTTCCAATATCATATTCCAACTTTTGGGTGGTGTCAATGCGGAGCTTGCCCCTGTATCTTTTCACCTTCCCTTCAGGTGGCGGCGGCGGCCAAAGGATTGCTGTGAGCTTCACACAGTCAAGTAGGAGGATCTCGCCGAGCTTCGGGGCCATCATTGCACTTAGATCTACTGTTCTCACTGCTGCATCAGAGAGGTCCAGGGTGCACAGGTTCCAGAAGGACCCGCTCAAGAGTAGATTCTTTGGTTTAGCCAACCCTTTCAAGGATATCTCTCTTCCAAATAATCACATCTGTCAATAATGACGGTATCTAGGCTGCTGCTTTCCACATATAAACTCTTCATGCTGCCACCATTTCCTGAAAGCTCAAGGTGCTCCATCTTGTCCTTCCCCGACAACAGGTTTGTCCGTTTGCTGCAGTAGATGTTGGACTTTGTGACTCGGAGCTTTCGGATATTGCGCAGCCTCCCCTGCAGCATGTCCATGTTGAACTCCTCTTGTCCCATCACATGTAGCTCCCTGAGTTGAGCCATGAAATCCATCATCTTCTCGGACAGAAACTTGGAGCTTGAGTAGCGCACGTCCAGCACCCACAACTTTTGGAAGCACCGCCGGATGTCCTCTTCATTCGCTGCACCATCGTCTGTTTGGCTGCTTTCCTATTGGCAACGGTCAAGCCAGAGAAACCTGAGGTTGTGGCAGCAGAGGAACGGAGGCGATGTGAGGCTGAATGTGCATGCTGATAGCTTGAGCACACAGAGCTTGTCATATTGTTGGAACATGCCTTTGGGAATACGGCCACGCTGATCCTTGATCAACGTGGATCCATAAGCTGGCGAAGTCCAGTATGCCATGCGCTCCTGCAGGCGCCGGACCACCGGAGATGCTGGCAACTGCGGACTTTGGTGGTAGTCTGCATCCAGCCGCATCTCGCGCTTCAAAGCATCACAAGAGAGCCACAAGGTTTCAGCTGCATCATCATCACTGCTGACGGCATCTCCCTGCTTCAGCTGTTGATGCCATCACATATCCAGTAGTTGCAGCCATGGGTGGCCAGTTCAAAGTCGATCAAGTGGCCACCCATGCCGCAGAGCCTCATCGTGTACAGGAAGCAATCGGCAGCTTCTGTTGGCCAGTCGATGCCGCCAGTACTGATCATGCCCTTTGCAACTTCTTCTGCCTCGTGACTCAAAATGTCGGGAAAATGGTGCTTGTAGAGGTTAATAATGGAGGTTGCTGAGAGAAAAACATCTGTTGATGATGATGCCCGCTTGCTCTCCAGGGCCATGTCGACCTTCATCCGAGAGTAGAGCCGGAATCCCCCTTGGAATGAACACAGGGCCTCTTGTTCCTTGAGTACGCGGATAGAGGGAAGCCGAAGCTTTCAAGATCGATCTCCTCGCAGCTCCCGTTGTTGAAGATCACCTAAGAACCTGCTCATCGGCTGCTTCTGTATGTGTTGATATTTCTCCCCGGGTATCTCGGCGCGGGAGCCCTTGCCCACGCCATTGTAATCGTCCTCCTCATCTTGTGCGTCGAACACCTCCTTCACCTTCTCCAGGGAAGGAAGCTTCAACTGTTCCACGAGAGCCTTCTGAAACGCTCTCCTGCTCTCCCACCTTGGAGCAATCAATGTGGATGATCTGAGAGAACTCTAGACCAGCAGCCAGTGCTGGTTTCGAATTCTGCTCCGCTGAAGCTGTTGGAGCGAGGCGTCGGCCTACTTCTCGGAGGACGGCAGATGCCCCCAGACCATCCCACCCATCGAAGTAGATGACGTTGTGCCTGCCGCTGCTGGTGCCACCAATGTCCTCCTTCAGTTCTTCCAGGATTCGTTCCACAGCACCATTGATGTTTTTTTTTTTTTTACAAAAGGGAATATATATTAATATCCCAGCTTCTGCATCGATTAATGCATATAGCTGTTCATTATTACAAAACAATCCACAAAAAAGTTCACGGGACGTCAAACACAAAGTTTTGCAACATAGAAATCACAGAGTTTTGAGTAGTAAAAAAACTAGATAGCAATTCTATTACTAAATCTCCAGCCGTGTGAAGCAAAGACTTCCATCGCCGCTGTCTTAAAAATTCGGCATCCCGTCATCAGCACGTGGCGGGCATCCTCCTTCTGAAGAAGTGACCAGAACCTGATCCAATAAGTTGCTCTAAATAAAACCTGCAAATATAAAGGTAATGTGGTTTTATTAAAGACCGCATCATTACGATTCAACCAGAGTACCCAGCATATAGCAGCGGCACCCACTAGCACTCTGGATCTTAGTCTTTTGTTTACCCCTTGCAACCAATTTGTAAACAAACTATGGACATTATCTGGAGGATTCAAATTAAAACTTATTTGAACAATTCTCCACATGAATTTCGCAACATGACAATCAAAGAAAAGATGTTGTATCGATTCATTTGCGCAACAAAAAGAGCACTTCAAATCACCCTGCCAATGTCTTTTAGCTAGATTATCTTTTATTAAAATTACTCCCTTATACAAATACCATAGAAAGATCTTAATTTTGAGGGGTAACTTTAGTTTCCAAATATATTTGCTATGAGGTAGAACCTGCATACTCAACGATGTTCTATACATAGACTGGACTGTGAACAACCCGCTCTAGTGTAAACCCTAGACAAAACGATCTCTCTGATTAGTAAGATTGACTTGCGCCACCATGAGCACTACGCTATGCCATGCCTGCAAGTTGGCTCCCATCAGAGATCTCCGAAAGGCAACATTGAGCGGTGTCGTGGACAGAACCGTTCGAACAGAAGCACTTTTCTTCCTGACTATGTTATATAATGACGGGTAGATCATTTTCAAAGGACGTGGCGTAATCCACGCATCTTCCCAAAAACGTATCTGCGATCTGTCACCTTGCTCAAACCTACCCATCATTAGGAATTCATCCTTGACCTTCATTAGGCCAGCCCAAAATTGTGAATCCCAGGGCATGTGTTGAACCTGTGTTAGTGCCTTATGACTTAAGTATTTCTTTCTCAGTATCTGTTGCCAAATACCATCCCCGTTCAGTAATTTAAAAAGCCATTTACTAAGGAGGCACTTATTCTGAACATAAAGGTTTAATACACCCAAACCTCCCTAGTCTTTTGGTGTACATACTACCTCCCATCTAGTTAATCTATACTTTTTCTTGTGCTCATCGCTTTGCCAAAAGAATCGGGATCTAAAATAGTCCAATCTTTTCAACACCCCCTTGGGTATTTCAAAGAGGGACATTATAAACATTGGAAGACTGCTTAGAACTGAATTGATTAGAACAAGGCGTCCCCCTACAGACAACATCTTACTCTTCCAACCATTCAATCTTTTCTGGAACCTTTCTTCCACATGATCCCAATCCTTATTTAATAACTTTCTATGGTGCATAGGAATTCCGAGATATCTGAACGGAAACGATCCCACATCACACCCAAAGATGTGGGTATATTCTACTTGACTAGCCTTAGCCTCTCCAAAGCAGAATATCTCACTCTTATGAAAATTAATCTTGAGTCCAGACAATTGCTCAAATGCACACAGCATGAGTTTCAAATTCTTAGCCTTCTCAAGATCATTATCCATAAAGAGAATAGTATCATCCACGTACTGGAGGACCGAAAGCCCTCCATCAACCAAATGTGGGACAACTCCCGTAATTTGTCCAGCCTCTGTCGCTCGTGAGATAATTATCGCCAACATATCCACCACTATATTAAACAAGATTGGGGATAACGGATCCCCTTGTCATACCCCTTTTCTTGTCTGAAAATAGTGGCCTAAATTATCATTCACCTTTACAGCGACACTTCTTCTAGTCATAATCCGTGATATCCATTCACACCATGTAGGTGAGAATCCTTTCATCCGGAGTACTTGTTGTATAAAAGGCCATTTTAGTTTATCATAGGCTTTTTCAAAATCTAGTTTTAGGATCACTCCATCTTGTTTTTTCCTATGCAATTCATGAATTGTTTCATGTAATACGACCACTCCTTCCAAAATGTATCTGCCCGGGATGAAGGCAGTTTGAGTCGGGCCTATTAATTTGTTAGCCACTTTAAAGATTCTATTGTTTAACACCTTGGTGAAGATTTTAAAAGACACATTTAGAAGGCAAATCGGCCTATATTGTTGTATACGGATTGCTTCTGAAACTTTAGGTAATAAAGTAATTACACCAAAATTTAGGCTATGAATTGGTAATCTCCCTGCATGGAATTCATTAAAAAGGCTCAATAGGTCCCTCTTGACCACATCCCAAAAGAATTGGTAGAATTCTATAGGAAATCCATCTGGGCCAGGTGCCTTATTATGTTCCATGTCGAAGATCGTCAATCGAATTTCTTCCTCACTAAAAGGTGCCACCAAGGCTTCATTCTCCTCTACTGACACTTGAGGTATGTCTTGCCTCAAAGTCTCATCCATTGAGAAAGAATTTGGTAGGTGCGATCCGAACAACCTTTTATAATAATTCGTTATATAATCCATTAAGTTCGTATCACCAACAATAGTTCCTTCCTCTTGTTCTAGTTGCATTATCTTTGTTTTTCTATGTCTCCCATTTGCTAGTAAGTGAAAGTATTTGGTGTTATCATCTCCTTGCAAGAGGTTTGTTGCTTTTGAACGTTGGAGCCAATAAATCTCCTCCTCTCTAAGCAACTGCGCCAATTGCCCTCTAAGATGATGTCTGAGTTCGATCTCCTGCGGTGATAACAGAGAAATCTCCGCCTTTCTATCAAGACTATCTATCTGAGTTAGCAACTCCATTTTTTGTGTCTTGTTTTGGGATACTAAATTTCTAGCCTAACCTCTAAGAAAGCGTCGTACTCTTCTAATCTTGTTTTGCCACCTATCCATAGGTGATGTGCCTCTGTTTTCTGATTCCCAAACCCCTTTTATTAAATCAAAAAAACCATCCCTAGTAAGCCAACCTATCTCAAACTTGAAATTCCTGGCATTGCCTCTATGCGAAGGTTGACCCCCATCTAATAAAAGCGGTGTGTGATCAGAAATCTCTCGGGTAAGTGCCTGGACAGTGGCCAAAGGGAATTTTTGTTCCCATTCAGTAGTTACTAAAATACGATCTAGTTTCTCATATGTTGGTACTTCTGCGTAATTGGCCCAAGTAAATTTTCTGCCTGTCATCTCTATCTCCCTTAAATTCAGTGTTTCAATGATAGCATTAAAGAGAAGGGGCCACCTATTATCATATCTGGAGTTGTCCTTTTCCGAAGGGTTTCGGATTATATTAAAATCTCCCCCCACTAAAAAGGGAATATCTCCACAACTAGTACAAGCCCGTACTAGTTCCGATAAAAAGCTCTCTTTGTGCTCTTCCTGTGCTGCACCGTATACAGACAAAAGAGCCCATCGAAAACCATCCGTCTTATTTCTAAGGACAAACTTAATATGATAATCTCCATCAACCACCTTCTCTAAATCAAATAAATCTTGATTTATCCCCATCAGCATTCCTTCGGACATACCCCGAGGACCTCGCCAATGCCACACAAAATAAGCCCCAGCACAAAAGTTTTGTAGACACCTAGTCGAAAAACTTTTTTTGTTGGTTTCTGATAAAGCTATAAAATCAAGGTTATTACTTTCCGCTATATCGTGTAGAAAATTATGTTAAGTTAGGTCCCGTAGACCTCTGCAATTCCAAAAGAGACCTTTCATTTAGCTATATTTTTTTCTTTGCTAGGACCTTTCTCTTGTAAATTTTTTTCTGTTCTTTGATCTTTGCTGTCTTAATGGGTTTATTAACCCCATCAAGCCCAGTCAAATTATCATCTAACACCTCCTCTGTCAAGTTGCCACAGAGTCGACTGATCGACGGGAGATCTAGATTGATATCATCCTCTTCTGAGTCATCTTGTTTGTCACCATAAGGAATAACAAAAGCAGGTTTTGATCTTAGCTTTTCAACTTCTAAAATAAGAGCTACAGATTTATCTACTAGACTGTTTTGGGACCCTAAAGAAATCCCTAAGTTTTGTAGATTGTAATGAATATGTTCAGCCGAAAAATTAGAAATTGAATGCACTTCTGAATTTAAAGTACCTTGATACTCTTCGAGATTTTTGATTGCCATCCTCCTGTCGGCCTTCTCAAGTGAGTGCATATCAGCTTTTCCTTGAGTCCTTTTGTTGCGCCGCACCGGAGTGACCTCTCCATCCGACAACATCACCATCGTCCTAATACTTCCCATGTCTTGATTTCCTGCCCCATCTGCCGAAATTCCGGCTTGTGCTACTGCATTTGATAGGACTCCAAGATTATGATCTTCACACGAGAGCATGCCCTCTGCTGTCCCTGCCAAGTGCACAAACCTTGGCCCTTCATCATCAAAGCAATTCTGCTTCTCCTCCTCTCTCCCATGCTGCGGATCAGATACTGCCGAAGAAGACCACCTAGTATTTTGCTGCTGCTGCACTAACTCCAGCTGCTGCTGCTGCACTCGGTTTGTCTGAAATGGGAGCCGTGGAGGTGCAGAAGATGAACCCGGTTGAGATAGAGATGCAGTAGTCCTTATGTTCACAGGGTGACCTTCTTTGACCCCCACAAATTCCAGAGCAGCTGTGGTAATCTCATTTTCTTCACCCAGTAAATCATCTTCAGCTGTGTCAATGTCCATATGCACTTCCTGTTCCCCAGCTTCCTTGCCCAGAGAATTGTTACCTTTTAAATTTGTGGCACTCACTTGCCCTTTGGCATTGTCCCCAATACCCTGGTTGGGAAGCAACTCACTGTTTTTTATCTTTGCAACATTAGGAGGTTCAGTGTCCGGGACTACCTGCTTGCCCAATTTTCTTAAACCAATATTCGCTGGATACGGCTCAACCGCAAAAAGGAGCTGGAAGTACCTATTACCAATAATGACATCAAGATTTGTTGGGATTGCCTCAGGCTCCAACACTGCCACAGCAAACCGGCCAAAAGAGTTTGCTCTAGTAGAGACCATGTCTACATCCTGAGTCACTCCAAACAGTGATCCTAAAGCCCACAATAGCATATACTCCTTGAGACCCGTCGGTAGGTTCAAAACTCGCATCCAAACTATTGGTAGGGCATGACCAAAGTATTCATCGTCTTCCTTATATTCCTGAAAGTGAAACTTAACCCCTTCCTTCGTTTCAGCATTGAACCTTGTCATTTTTATGAGATCCCCTTTAGAAGGGAAAGAACTTTGAATTCAGTGGCACCATGTCTTTTCACCTCCCAAGCAAAATTATCAGAAACTAGGACCCTCAAGAAGGCAACAACTTCCTCTTCTGACACGTTCTTACCAGAGGTCGAAATTAAAGCCATCCTAGAATCCTTTTTTGGGGGCTGAATTGCTGCATATCGGATATGAAAACCAGCGAGATCATCTGCTGCTTGTCCTATTAAATGTGCAACCGGTTTTGGTTGCTTTAAAACCGGACACAGTGTCATCGCGTGGTCCGTGCTTTTACAAATATCACAGAACACAATTGCTTGACACTCAAACATCAGATGACCCTTCACACCACACCTTCTGCAAATTTTTGTAGTAATTGTCTTCTAACCAGCAGTCCCCACATCCTCCACATTTTGCTACTCAACATGTGTTTGACCTTGCTGAGATACTAAGGATGTGCCTCCCTGTGTTGTAGCCGAATTCAGTTGCTTCTCCCCTTGTTGCTGCTGCTGCCCCGGTGCAGATTGCGCCGGAGCCTTTAGAGAAGCATTCACCTCAATCTGTGGTGTGATGACTGAGTGAACCGACTGTAACTGTGGCTGCTGTTGTGCCTGTGTTTGTTCCTGCTGCTGTTGTATGGGTTGCAGTTTCTGCTGTGCCGGTTGCGCCTGCTGCGGCACCAGTTGCCGTGGTGCAGATCTTTGGTGAAAAGGTGTGGACGGCGCAGGCCTTTGTTGCCGTTGCCGATAGCCTGGCCCCCAACTACGCTCTCTGTTTCCTGCATGCCTGCCCCTTCGGCCCCTCTCATAGTCCCAACCAGGGCCAAAGTTTGGAGGATGAGAGTCTAGATTAGGATTGAACCTTTGGTTGCTGTCGTCGTCGCGGTAATTGTGATCAAAGCCGGCACCATGACCAAACCGGACACGTGCAAACCCTGCAGCCCCCGATCTTCCTCCTCCACGACCTCCCGAAAAGCCTCTCCCTCCTGAGATCCCTCCATCGGTTCTAGGGGCAGAGGCTCCAGTTAAGCCCGTTCCTGATCTCGACATGCCCGATCACAGCACGTCGGCGTACGTCGGGGCAGAGGAGCAAGGGGTGGCGGCTAGGGTTATTTTTTTGATCGCTTCTGTATTACTCGATCGCAGAAGGTACCGCAATGCCAACTTACCCCCTCGGCATCTGCAGTGACCGCGTCTCACCGGCATATCAACCCCACATGTCAGCTGGTAAACCGGTTTATTTGTCCCCATTTCCAGCTCACGCAGAGATGTTTGTTCCCCCTCGAGACTAGAATCATCTTTCACTTGATTATGAATCTGATCAGCCTCCGCAGAAGACAACATCTCTGTCAATGAAATTTTCTTGGACCCACGCTTGTGATGCCTGACTACACAATCGCCTAGAGTCAAGACAGGAGATAAACGTGGTTGTGGTAATTTACCAGACCAAGATGCCAAAACTGGTGTCCTGACATCAGTTAGGGACTTCAAAATTTTTCTTGCCAATTTGATCCTCGGACTGCTCGATCTCGGAGATGACCTTTGTTCTAGCTGTCTACGATTTGATGAGCTCTGGAGTGTTAATTCAACCTGGACCAATTGGTCTTTGTTAAATCCATGAACCGCTGCATGTCTGACCAAGTCCGGCGTCAATGGAGATTGAGGATCGATCTCCTCATCGGAATCCTCATCATCCATTGTTGCCCGAAACTTGGACCTTCCTCCTTTTGGTCGGAGGTGTATCACAGGATCCGGATGACAGCAGAAACGACGATCCGAAAAAGCAACGTCTTGAAAAACTTGGTCTTGAAGACCAACATCACCACTACGAAATTCAAATTGACATACCTCTGTTTGACGTCTCAAGTTTGAACCCCGATCACAGTCCTCCAGAAGATCTCCATACTTGACTTCGTCACGTTGAATAGGAAGGATCTTCGGAATTCGAGGTCGCCTTGGAACTGATCTTCCCAGTGTCTTGATCTTGTAGGACCCAACATCATCTGTGTCCTCGGCACGATCACCAACGATTCTCCCGACAGCAGCACCATCAGGATTTTTCAAATCGCCCTTGTTGTCGCCCACTGAAACACCTTCGTTGGGGTTCCTGTTCACCGTCAAAAAAATGTCGGAGGCGTCTTTGAGATCCGATCGGACTTCGCGAGAAGGCGACGATCCTCCGCGAGGTTGGTCTAAGTCCACGGCGAGAGCAACACCGGGTCTCCGACCACCGGTGCCGTCGAGGTTCTTTGAATCGCCATCGGCTTTCGCCCTCGGAATCGCCCTCAATGGTCATGTCGAGGGTGCTTCTTAAGAAAGAAGAAAAAGTATATCCATTTTACTTCGGAATTATGACCATTGATGTTGTACGCCCTGATAACTTGCAAGCAATGCCCTCATGCGTCAGTCACTCATACATGATGTTTGCAAACAATCTAGCATATATCATGCATATCACTTGTGTATGTACCTTTGATCAAAGAACAAGGAGAAAAAAAGAAGCCATGCATGCATGCAGTTGGAAATACATATCTATGCTGATTATTAAGTTGAAAATAACACCCCCCCCCCCCCCCTCTCCCAACCCATAAAAAAAAAGATAGTATTATGTGCTTGCTAGCTGATTTCGTTGGAGATGCCCAGGAATCAGCTTGCATGCACCCTACCAATGCAACGGACTTATACGCAACCTCTGTTGGACCAACACACAGAGAAAGTAGCTCCTGGTTGACACACGCATACATGCGCTAGAGAAGTTGCACAAGATGCAACTCAGATACACGTAACGGCGACTGCTATACAAGCATATGCATGGAGTACCAAAATCAAAAAATTGGCCATCTCACTCTTCTTGCACGCGAAATGCATGCAAGACCATACTACAAAACTGTGTCACTGCGCTTGTACCCACACATACATGTGGCTATAACGGAAATTCTTGTTTCCGAGCGCGCGCTGCGCACACCTATGCATGGCCGTCCGATACGACGAGGCTGGAGAACACAGCACGCCTGCGCTCGACGCCCAGCCGGAGAAGGCACTGCCTGCACGCCCCACCACGTGCTTGCGTCCGCGCCCTCCTCGCCCATGCCCGACCGCGCCCGTGCCGGCGCCGGCGAACAAGATGGCGGCGCCTAGGGTTCCGGAAAGCCGCGCTACCCCTTCTATTCTAACTCCAAAGAGGAAAGAAGGGGCCGAGGAAGGCAGGGCGGCCAGGCATGTTGATCGGCGGTGGGCGGTTTAAAGTAGTTGGCAGCGGTAGCGGTGGCTGGGCCATGGCGGGGCGGGGCGGAGGCGCCATGGCGGGGTGGGGCGGAGGCGCCATGGTCGGACTTCGGCGGATCTCACCAGAGTTTGTCATAGCCGCATGAGAGGGGGGGGAGGGAGAAGGGGAAGAAGGAGATCGCTGCCGGTGGTGGGGTCTCGCCAGTGCTCCATAGCCGTGCCCGCAGCAGCAGAGCTCCAGCGAGACCCTACCACTGGCGGCGGGGCGGTGGAAGGTGCTGGAGGCGGGGGCGAGGGCGGCGTTGCCGGATCCGGATCCGGTCAGGGTTGAGGCAGCGGGAGAGGCGATAGTGCGCTGGGCTGCGCACGCTGTCCCTAGCAACTCCCAGCTAATGATATACTCATATATATGACATACATGTATGTACTCCGTACCTACTAATAATGCAACGACATAAAAAAGACATACAAGTCATTGTTAATCTTGCTAATGACAGGTTTACCTCAGCGGCACGCATGATGATGGACTTTATTGGATTATTAGCCGGACTTAATTGTTATCTTCTTGACTCTGGAGCAACCTCTACGGTGTTGATCTTGGAGTGGAACAGGGATCCGTTTCTACTGTGGATCTAACCCATTGGTTGGTCTCTCGATCGGCTGCTCTGGTCAACACAATGCAAGTAGATATTATATCACCCAGAGTTGCACATATATATCGAACTGCTCTGGTCAACACAACGCAAGGAGTGATTATTAATATTATATCATCCAGAGTTCAGAGTTGCACATATATATCGAACTTTTGTGCATGCATGCTAGTGTGTGTCTATATATATATATATATATATATATATATATATGGAAATTATTTCTTACTCTCAGGGAGTAGTTACTCCCATGTCTATATCTGTAGATTTAGATTGTCTATAGTCCGAAAAAATATATGTAGACTAAGTATATGGTCATACTAAACCATCTAGAGTAGTATGTGGTTATACTTTTTTGTTATCCGTATAGTATATGATTATATTTTTTAATATACTACTGCTGTGGTATTTTAGTAATATTTTGAAAAGTATGGGTTGTTAAAATTTTTTTTATACTAAGATTTGAAGTATCTTAAATTAAGTATCCTAAACATACTCAAACTGATAAAATAGTATACACGCATATACAATGTGATTTATTGAAGGTAGGAGTAACTACTCCCTCCTATGTTTATATCTTCAGATTTAGGGCATATATGATCGAATGAAGTGTATGTGCATGAAGTATATGATTATACTAGACCATCTATGGTAGTATATTTGTCAAGTATGCATGCATACATCGAGTATTTGGTCATACTTATTTTATATACTACAGTAAGTGGCATTTTCGTAATATATTAAAAAGTATAGGTTCTCTTAAAAAATTTTCGCATAGGAAGATTTGGAGCACCATAATATGAGTATGTAAACATACTTAAAGTGATAAATAATTATGAACACATATGCAAGGTGGTTTTTTAAAGATGGGAGTAAGTACTATAGAAAATGCACCCTATATATATATATATGTATATACGCACACACATTGAAAATGCACTTATGTCTACAGTAATGGAAGGGAGCTTTTAAGTTGCATACCTCTGTGGCTCTCTTTCAATTCAATTGGCGGTTTGGCACAAGTAGGATACAAGAGAAGCCAAATACAAATCGAACGATTGATGAAGAGGGAGACACCGAGCGAGATATGTCTCAGAGAGAACGCATGCGCAGCTACTAGTTAGATAGAAGCAAAGCGGCTGGTGGCACAGAGATAAACTTTGGTTTTTGGCAAATGCGCATCCAGTACTACTACTAGCAGTGCGGTTTTCTTTGTTTCTTTGCTTGCAGCTAGCTCTAGTCGCTGCAGGGTTTTCTTTAAAGGTTAAAGATTTCATTAGGCACTAAAGCGCAAAGCAAGGCTGTCGTCGTGTCTTTGTTGTCGGCATCATTCATTCTCCTGCAGTGGCTCATTGTGCAACTTTGATGCCGTGTGAGCCACTCCAGGTTTCTAAAAGCATCCGAGGGTATAAGTCGAAGAATGGCAATCTAACAGGGTTGGTCTCACATAAGATTGAATCCTATAAACTCATCGGCTCGTCTCATTTTCATGCCAATTACTCCCATCGTTTGAAATTCTATAAAATTTTGGCTTTTCAAGATACATTACTTTTACTCTGCATCAAAACGTAGTATATGTCTAATTGCATAGCAAAATCTGTCTCTAGATAAGCCAAAATAATGTCTTACAAATTGGAATATAATGCAGAGAGTAAGTTTTACGCCCTTCAGAACTTGCTTATTTGATGTACTTGTATTCATCTTAATCTATGTGTATTGAAGTGGATTGGGATGGACCTCAAACTAAATTCATTCTAATTTACTCCAACACACATGGATTGAGATGAATACTAGTTTATTTAAACAAGGCCTTCCTTGTTGGGCTGCCTACCGCTTATTTGACTGCTCCATTGGCGGTGAACAAACAGTTGTTAGGAACTAGGAAAATGACAGCAAATCCAATTAAACGAGTGTTCACTCTGAGCGAATGACTCGACCATGGTCATTGTCCCCGACAGGCGTCAATTGGGTTTTCACATGCCCTTTTATCATCTCTTTTCACCTTTTTCTTTTCTCCTTTTTTTCATAACCCATTTTTTACAAACAATGAAAAGAGTTTTTACGTTGGGAAGTTTGTTTGGAACAAATTATGTTTAAAAACACTACTATACAAATGATTTTGCAAGACAGTGCACTTTTATTAACCGGGTGGGCTGGTATACCACTGTTAATCCATGGCAAGGCCACCGCCTGAGCAACCGCCTTGGTTAATCATTAACGGAGGTGTGCCGTATAACGCGTCCACCTCGGTTAATCCTAATTAACCGAGGCGGTTGCTCTGCGACAACCGTCTCTGTTAATGGATTAAACAAAGTGGGAAACTTATGCCAACCGTCTTAGTTAATCGATTATTTTCGAAAGCAGTCGTTATAAGCGTCCACCTTAGTAAATCGATTTACGGAGGTAGGCAGTCTTAAGATCTCTGCCTTGGTTAATGATTGCAAAAAAAAAAAATCATAACTTTTTTATAGAACTCAGGATAAAGACAAACTTTATATAAAAAATTGTAGCCCTCGACTGAAATCTACAACTTTATTATTGATTTTTTTTGAATTAAAACAGCTTTGGGTCCCAAAATATTATTGTAAGTGCATAAATTTTAAAATTTCAAATTTCAAATTATCAAACAATCTCGGATGTTGACCTGGTTGAAAAAATTTTAATTTGAAGATATTTAGAGTCCCAAATATGTGTTCGAATGCTATAGATTTTCAAATTTATAATTTAGTATTTCTAAACAATCTCAAATATTCACATAGTCAATATCAAAGCTTTAATGGTTTGATATTGCCAAGTTTTTGATTTAAGAGTGTCCAAATATGTATTTGAAATTCAGATGTTTTGAAACTTGATTTTTTGAATTTTTCAAACTACCTTTGATGAAGATACATCCTATACCGAAGTTATAGTAGTTGACAAGATTTAAACTTTTATAGTTATTTTTTCATTTGAGTTCATTTATTAGTCCAAATATTCATTATAAGATTACTGAAATATTAATTTAAAAAGATAAACATATTATGTATAGGCATAAATTAGTGTATAGTGTAGTAGTAGAGACTCAGTATGTTAAGCACTATGTCGTGGGTTCGACTCCCTAGAGTCGTAAGTATGTATATGTATATGTATATATGTATATGTATGTATGTATGCATGCATGTATGTATGTATGTATATATAGAGACACACACTTAATATTTTTGTTTGTACATACGTAGCCCTCTAGATCGACAACGACAACGACGATGAAGAGTCGAAATGTACGAGGTCCGGCAAAGCCGTTGGAGGGCCATGTAACACCTCTGGTGTTACAGTTAATTAAACCTGCCATGTCATCATATTAAACTGCAAATCATCCCGCATTTTATTTCCTGCTTATGATTGTGCATAGGACATTAGAGTGGATTTAATGTATCAATGTTGCTTGATTGTATGAATGAAAAATTAAATTCAAAATCCAAAAAGAAAACCCAATTAAACCCTAAAGTTGAACCTCAAAACCTAATTCAAAAACTACAAGCAATCTGGTGAAAGTGCCTTAATAGAAGTTGTAGATCTTTTAAAATGGAACAAATTTTATTTTGGGAAAATTTGAAGTTCTTGAAAATAAATTTGAATTAAACCCTAATTACTATTTGGAAATTCAAATCTGAAATGTCAATTCAAAATTTATAAGGAATCTGACCATACTTCCTTAATGAAAGTTGTAGGGTTCAACAAGTAGAACAACTTTTATGCTTGCAGATTTTCATGTTGATATGAAAAATTGGGAGAATTTAACTGGATTGCAGGTTGAGCTTAAATTTCAAATTTACCCCCTTTTTAGTAGTTTCAAATCTGAGCAGAATTTGAATATGGTTTAAAAAGAAAAAAATGATCTTCATAAAATTCTCCACAACTTTTATTTTTGGCACTTTTCTATTTTCAACTTGGAATAGGGAATTATTAGCCAAAATAGGGTTTGATCCTCTAGGGCAGAAGCTACAGTGCTCCGGGCCCCTACAGGGCTGGGGCACACTGTGCACGCGTGCGTGCGCCATGCGCTGCCGCCGTCTGGCCGGCAGGGCGCTGTCGTCGCCGTGCCAGGGTCGCTCGGGGGCCTCAGACAACCGCCTCGCCCTTATTCGCTCCTCCCCTGTCCCTTAAAGGCGACGAGCACTCCTCCCTGCTCTTCTTCTTCCCCTCGGCCGCGGTCGAGTTCACCTCGGTCCCGGGCCGAATTCATCGTATCTCGTCCACCTCCACCCACTCCATCTCACTAGCAGCATCGCTTCTCCCTTGCGCACCTCCTGGACCGCTTGGGTGGTTTGTTGTTGCCGGAGTCAGCCCCACGCCGTGTTCTTCTTCCTCTGCTCCGACCGAGTGCCATCGTGGGCAACCTCGATGTGGCTAGCTCGTCTCAGGTGAGCCCCTTCTCGATACGATCTGTGTTTTGTGTGTCATGTTGCACGGTGATGCTCATGCGCGCGATGGTTTCTTGTCTGGAGCTCAGGGTAACTCGGAACAGGACCTCGCCATGGAGTCCATAATGCCGCCTCCACCACCGTTGTCCAGCTCGCCTCTCTACACCACCTCGAACCGAACCGCCGCGTCCAACCAAGTCGTGGTGAGTTCCTAGATCGATTGCGCCCTTAATCCCTAATGCTACCGCCCTGTGTTCGCCGGAGCGCGACGCGCCATCGCGGCCGAGCTGCCGCGGTCTTGGTTGGGCGTGAACCAAGTCCCTAGGCGTCCAAACATCTAGCTCATTGGGTGCGCTAGAGTCCCAGGATCTCGTTGGTAGCCTTGTCGTCGCCAGAGAGGTCGCAGAGCGGCGGGAAACCGCCGGTCAAGCCGCGCCGGCGGCCAGTCAACAGCTGTGAGAGGGAGAGGGGCCTCGGGTTAGAAGGTGAATACTTGCAGGGGGGTTTTTGCAATGTCAGTGACTCATATGAATAGTATGGGCAGGACTGCGGGTTGGGCTTTAAGTTCTTGAGGGGGTTTTCAGCATAAGTGCCAGTGCGCGCGTGGGCAGGCCGATGTGGGCCGGTCTGTTCCGTTCGTGGGCCGTCTCGGGCTGATTTGCGTTTCCCATTTTCTCGCGAATATAAAGTGATTTACTGAATAATGAATTTAATGAATAGTAACACATTTTGTTCTTTTTGTATTAATTAATCTGCTTTGTCAAAAATTGTGAAAATATCTGTGGATGATCTTTGTGATATGTAGTATTTAATAAAAATATTAAATGTATGTTTTGAGCACTTTCTGTATGAACCAAAAATCAGTGTTTTAATTGATAAATGCAATTTTGAACAATTATAATAAATTCCATGTTAATCCAAAAATCATGAAATTTATTTTGGTACTATTTTAGGGCAAGAGCTATCTGTTGCTAAAGTTTGGGCTCAATTGGAAATAATTTAAATTCTTAGCTTTGAATTGTTGGAATATTTAATTAATAAAATAAATAGAAAACATTAATCACTCAGGATTGGTGTGATTTTTGGATTGCTTGTGATCCTGGGTCACCTCCCCTTAGGACCTAGGGTATCTTAGGGTAATTTACCATTGTTAGGTTGTGAAGGAAGGTTGTACTCAAGTTCATAAATGTTGGTTATTGAATCTTGCATTCCTTTGATTCGCATCATTTTAAGCATACATCATTGCATACGTGTGGTGATCGGGAACGAGGAAGTCAAAGTCGAGGCTTCATCTGAGGAAGTGATTCCGGAGGCAATCCAGGGGTTTGACATCTGCGACACTGACCCTGATCTGACACTCTTTGCAGTGCAAGGCAAGCCCCGGTGCATTCAGCCATTTTCTTGTGTCTTATAAAATGTTTATAACCTAGAGTTGAAATACTGCATTAGGTTGATAGGAGTTGATTGTCACCTAAATTGCTGCATTACCTGCCTTGATATACCATCCTGGAAACCTGGTTTAAAATAAAATATTTGAAAATGCTTAGCCCTGCTAACTTAATTTAGTTTTGCATAAAATGCTATTTTTGAGCTATTGTGATATATCATTGATTAAATACATGAAAAAGGGAATTGGTAATATTCTCGTTTGATGGCCGTGCACCTGATCAGTACATCGTCACCGACGGAAAGGGATTTTCTGTTCGGTGGTCATGTATTTGGGTTAGAGTTCCAATGCATCGTCGCCGATGGAAAAGGGATTCGAAAACCGTTGGGATACTTGTACTTGGGTTAGAGTCCTAAAGCATTATTGCCATCGAAAAAAAGGAATTAGGGACCATTCGTTGTCGGCCTGCTATGATCGAGACTTTGCAACTAGCCACATACTCCGGCAAGCCCTAACTCCGGTGGCTCTACTACTTGAACCAACAACCACGCACTGCGAGTAGAGAGATGGCGGGAGTAGCGTGTACCCTCGTGGCCGTCGTCCTGGAGATGAGAGGAGTACTGTGCTCTCGGGTGGCACAGGACTGGTTCAGGTTTTGGAAAGCCATGGTAGACGGGGTTGGCATATGCAAGCTTAGGTGCTACATATGCAGTGTGGATAGGGATCCCCAGCTGGACACTAATCGATTCGAATCGTCGTTGCTCCTCGGTTATGGAGACTTGATCCTCACACCTACAGCGAAGAGTGATTCGGAACTAGGATGTTTTGATAATGAATAAAGTAATTGAGGGAATGAAGTTAGAGCTATGGTTATTGATTATGAATAATATTGAATTAATAATATTGAAAATCAGATCCAAGATTAGTATTGCTTTTCTACAAAATAATTTGACACTTGCTAAAGCCTTGACTCCCCTCAGCCTGCATTCCTGAGTCTCCTTCCCAATTTATTTAGTCGGGTAAGTCTTGCGGAGTACCTAGTACTCAGGGTTTGTTAACCCTTGTTGCAGGAGAACAGCCACGGCAGGTTTGCCTTAATCCCTGCTGCATGACAGTCATTGATGAAGGAAGTGATGATGAGTAAAGCTAAACCCTTGGGCGTGGTTCTTATTATTAATATCTAAGTGTATTGTACCAGCAATCCTAATGCTACCGCTACTTAAGTATGGTTTGTAATAACTGCACTTAAATTCTATTTGGACAACCGGTTTGTAATCTAAGTACTATGTAATCTTTCCGTACTTTTACTCTGATGTATCTTATTATGAAATATTGTAATTGTTGACATCTACTAACATCGCCAAATATAACTACATAACTTTTAAGACTAGAGACGAGATTAGAGATGTCTGGTAATTAATTAACTGGTCATTAGCAACTAGCCACTTATCTATCACCAACATTCTTAGGCATGAACTAGGTTGTCATCCCTAATTATATATGCTAAGATTAAATAAAGGTTTCATATATTAATCCATGTGACTAGGCAGATATATATATAAATATAAACTAAGAACAATTTTGCAAGCAGACAGATAATTATACCATTGTAGCATTTTACCTAGAGTTCTACCATGTTGTCTATTTATATTTATACCACTGGGAAGGACTGGATAAACTTTAATCCATTATTACCAATGTCATTTACTCTACTCATAACAAGTAGAGGTCACAAGATAATAAAGATAAGTACAGGTAATAAATATGATCAAGCATCATAAATAATGGATAAACATCAGAGCACTTTCTAGCCATAGTAATAGTTAGCCAATGGATAAACTACGGAATTAATATCTAAGGTAATTTTATAACTACGTCAATGAATAACTCTAATTAGTGCAATTACATCTAGTAATCATTGTTAGATTAGTCCTATATCATGATCACATTTAAAGGGCATCATCTAGGAAGGATGTGAAACAGAGTCATCATCCAACTTCGTGACCGTGCCTACTTGCCTACATACGGGGGGGGTGGACTTTAGAGGAATCAACGTAGCTGTCACCTACGCGAACTACCACACGACCCGGCACATCAGGGTGCACTCGCAGATAAACAGAATATCTAAGCACCACGTCTACATATTGTTCATCATCTACCCATCGATCGTATGGATAAACGCTATACAAGCAATTACATGAATTCAATAAGATCAAACCAACTATGCTAGACATATAATCAAAGTAGACAATGACTATTGTAATTAAGAACATATGAACTATTAAGAATAATGTTTCCCTAATCATAATGAAGAATACAATAATAGAGAAAGAACTAGAACTATACTGAACTCCGCACTCCAGACAGACGCCGGGGGCTCCAGATCCTGCTGAAGAACTAGAACTCCTCTACTTCTAATCTAATTAGGCTAGAACTATGAACTAGAAGGCTCTTGATGGCTTGACCAAAGACTTGATGCCTTGGGTGAATGATGGGATTCTGCCTCCGGGGAGGGGGTCTGCCCCTTTATTTATAGCCCGGTGGGATGAATGTGCGCCGTAGGATCAAACCGACTTAACCAAGGGCCGAGATGACTCCTCAAAGGCGGTGGAAGAAGACTCCAGAAGACAGAGGGCAAAACCCTATGGGGGCGCTGACCGGCCCCCCTTGGCGCCGGCTGGCCCCACCTGTCAGGTGGTGGGGCCGTGGTTGCTTCGGGTGTTCTCTAGATGCTTATAGGGTCCTGATGACGATATTGCCTTCACGGATAAGTTTTGTGTCTTTTATGCACTTTAATCCCTCTTTTACACTTTTCTAGAATAATCCCTGGAAAATACAGAATATGCAAAACTCGTGGAAATTGTTAGTTAAAACCGTAGACTAGTGTATAATCATGTATCCTTTTGTGTCTAAAGTTCTAATAAAAGTTGATGTTATCCACCGTCAACAACTCCCCCAAGCTTACCTTTTGCCAGTCCCTTGGCAAACAAATTAAGTCTAATTACTAATGTATTTGGATCAGGAGTTGCTACAATGCTTTCATACTTTCCAAGTACACATGCTTTCAAACAGAGATTCCCTTCCGGATTAGACAATAACTGCTCTAACATTCAAACTTACTCATTTTACTTTAACTATGGAGCTTTACAGTTCTCGCCTAAGTCTTGAGCAATTGAAAGATAGAACAATCAAGTTAAGCACTATGTTTCAAATTCTTCACAGTACCAATATTCCGGAGTTTTAATAAGTTTCTGAAATAAAACTCAGAGCTTAATTGTATGACACCCTTAAGTCCCTTAATATATATAGTATTTATGGATCTCACTTAAGGCATTAATTATGTCATGCCTCCCTATAGCTAAGAATATATAGTGGAGCTCATAGGAGTGGCAATAACAAGGATGAGCATACTTGCAATTCATATGCTATAAAGTCAAACAATGGATCCATAGAGAATCGAGGTATACAATCAAATCAAGATGTGCATGTATATGAAATATGGTGGATAGGTGTATATGTGGTATTTAGTGGCTACTTCTAATTCTACTTATGCTCTTTTGAAAATAAATCTCTCTCTTAGGACTCGCAGGAAAACATGGGCAATCTTTATTCTTTCTTTTCCTTTTTCTTCTTTCTTCTCTTTCTTTTATTTTAGATAGGGAGGCGGGCATCTAGTACCCATTGTTTTAATTGCTGGGACACTTGTCCATCTTTTACTCCCCTTTCTTTTCGTACTTTTGCATAGCCTCATGCATCCAGCAAATGATTTGGAGAGATAACAATGGTAAAAACTTAGAGCATCTATAACAGAGCTGTCCTATGGGGTATATTTTTGGTGTTTAGTCCCAGTGTAGAAGAAAACATTTTTATGATGAACATAGATGAAAGTGGAAACGGTTGCGATTACTCCCAGGTTAGGAATAATGCATATGTAGCTAGAGTGTGTGCCACTGATAGACTCTCTCCTTAGTCATAATGTTGTTCCTGCATAATTATACTCCAACAAGAAAACCAAAACTCAAGCCTTGCATTTAACAAGGGGTTAATAGGTCAGCCAATGAGCAATTGATTATTCTTTATGAGTTAATTTTAACAGATCTTGGCAGGATTTCATGTTTCTCTATCTTTTTAATTTTTCTGATTTTATAAAATAGAAAATAAATAAGAATGCTCTTTATTTTTTATTTTTATGCCATCACAGTCAATATTTCTATAAGTTTATTCACATGGGGCTTTAGTATTTATGATACAGTAAATAAAGCAGTAAATATTTTTTTTGTTGTTTTATATTTAATGTGCAACAATGATTGTGCTAATAAATGTGTTAAAGTAAAATTACTAATGAATGCTAACTTAATTAGATAACTACCATTCTAACCTTATGGCTTGGGTACAGAATTTAAAGTCTACCAACAGGACTTAGATAGAGGAGAGTACTTACTCAGTAGGTTCATCGCCTGAGGTTACCTCAGTCAATTCTGCATTTTGCGGTGGTGTAGTAGGTGCTTCTTCTTTCTCCTTCCATCTCAATTCTGTCTCTTCTGCTTCTCTCTTTTCTAACTCCAGCTCTTCCTTGTTACACTTCCTCAGGTTGCTTCTCTTGACTCTTTATCTCTCTTCATCCATTCTTCTAATTGTGCGTGGATCTCTTCCTTCTCTGCCTTAGCAATCCGATCCATCCTTTCAGCTTCCGCTTCCCATTCACTCCAGCATGGTGCTTGTACGGCTTCCTCTTGCTCCTTGTAGCAGTCTTCATACTTCACAATCTTGCCAGGGAATTCCTCCCATCCATAGTGAGGCTGGACAGCCTGACGGCGGGCTTGGCGTCTTCTCCTGTTGCATTGCTTCCTGATCTGCTCACGGTTAACAAGTGTTCTAAATTGGCAGTGTACCTTTCCAGTGGGTAGGTTAAAGTGGATCTGTCCAGACCCGATATAGATAATAGCGTTGGCGGTGTAGAGGAACAGTCTTCCCAAAAGAATAGGTGATTCATCGTCTCCCTGCATGTCAAGAACTAGAAAATCTGCGGGTATATATTTATCTTGAATTCTTACCATAACGTCCTTAACCATGCCTTCAGGGAATCTTAGTGATTGATCTGCCATCTGCAACTAAATATATGTTGGGTATAGAGGTAAACCATTAAATAAACCATCATATACCTTTTTGGACATTACGTTGACGCCTGATCCTGTGTCACAGATGGTGTCGGCAAAAGTAGTGTCTCTGATTGTGCATTCAATTATTAGTATACCTGGGTCACCTTTCTTTGTTGGAAATGGTTGAGGAAGCATATGATCATTTTCTGTGTTGAGAGCAGTGATTAGTTGAGTAGTTTCTTTAGGTACATGCTGGAGCTTGTTCTTCCTCCATCTTCTACTGTTCTTCTTCTTGGGCATCACTGATTGTTGTTGCTCTTCTTGTTGATGGAATTGCTTCGGGACTATAGGAGTTTTTAAGATGCGGTTTTTGAACGAGAATCTCTCTTTCTTATCCTTGATAGAGAGGACAATCTTGGCATGTTCTGTATAGATGATGGCTTTGGTTGTGCACAAGAATGGTCGTCCCAAGATAATGGGTGCCTTTTCATCTCCTCCTGTCTCCATGATCACGAAGTCAATTGGGACATATGATTGCCCCACTCTGATGACACTTCTTCTAACACTCCCTTGGGGTATGTTGACGGTCGTTAAGTAACAATTTTATACCGTCAACTAATGTCTAGGGAAGGACAATAACAGAAGCATAGGGGTTATTACTGACAAATTCCATGAGTTTTGGTGAATTGTGTATTTTCCAGTTATTATTCCAGAAAAGCTTAAAAGAAGGATTAAAGTGCTTAATTACCACGAAACTTAACCGCCAAGGAAACATCATCATCGGAACACTAGAAGCCTCTGGAACACACCCGAAGCGACCGGGGCCTGAACCCCACCAGGGTGGGGCCGGCTGGTGCCCCCATAGGGTTTTCGGCCCCGCCTTCTGGAGTCTTCTTCCGCCGCCTCTTTGGAGTCATCTCGGCCCTTTGTTTAAGTCGGTTTGATCCCACGGTGCACGTTCATCCCATCGGACTATAAATAAAGGGGCAGACCCCCTCTCAGAACACCAATTCATTCCTTCTGCTTCATTTGTCAAGAGTAGATAGAAGTTAGGGTTTCCAGAGATTAGAAATAGGGCTCTAGTTCTTCAAGTTCATAGTTTAGGCGTCTAGCAAGGTTCATGTAGAGTTGGGCGCTACGCTCGGGATTCCAGATCTGTTCGTCTGGAGATCGGTAATCTTATCTTGTATCTCATTATGACTTTGCTCTATTTTAATATATTGCTACTTATTTAGTTCTTAGTTTATTCTAGTTGCATATTCGATATAGTTGTGATTGGTGATGATTACTGTCATTTGATCGTAAAGCGCCTAGTTCAGTACTCGAGTGAGTTAGGTGGTATACATTATGTAGACGTGGTGTCTAGATATATTGTGTACCCACGGAGGCACCCTGACATGCCGGGTCATGTGGTAGTCCGCGTAGGTGACAGCTGCGTTGGTTCCTCTGTGGTCCACCTCCCGTACGTAGGACGAGCAGAGCACGGTCGCGAAGGAGGTGACCCTTGTGTCTTAATATCCTCTTTAGATGATGCTCCTTATGATGTTTTCTGAGTTGATTACGCTATGAATGAAAATGTGTAATATGGCGTAGGCTGTAGACTTTGTATTTAGTAATTACATAGATTTCTTTTACTTTAGCCGAATCTCAAGATTGTCTTACTACATTAGTGAGTCTATATATTCTATCTCTGGAATACCATTTACCTCATTTACTCAGTTATCATTTACCATTTATCATTGACTTATTTATCGCTAATGTACTAGAGTTATGGGTTATCGTAGGTCTGCACATTTATCTTTCCAATCATTATAGTAGATTATCCTAATGAGTAGAATGCCCCTTTATCCTTTTGGCATAAAACAAATCAACGATACTCGGAATACTTACCGGGTGAAGTGTTACAATGGGAGAATTATCTGTGCCCTTGCAGATATATTCTATAGTATTATTTTTAGAAGGCAAGTGAAGATTATTTTACCTTTAGTTTTTGGCATCATGTTAGGGATGATAACTTAACGTGAAGTGATGTTAAAAGTACCAACAAGGATTTTTGGTGCCGTTGCCGGGGATGGCAATTGTATTCATTAGGATAATTTATTGAGTTCGTTGATTTGATTTACCAGGATATTTATTCTAGAATTTCATACAGGAGAGTTCTTCATACATAATATTATAGAAAAACATAAAAATAACTATAGACATAAATACTTATAGATAACCATAACCTTTTGCTTTAACAGACTTACCCGTATTTTGTTTATGTTTAAATATCTTATATAGGGTAAGTGCAGGATTGGTTGTGTACTTTAACTCTTATCAATCAGGAACAACCATAGGAAGAAGGGTCTTACATTATTTTGTGAAGCCATGGCTGAAAAGACTCTACAGTGAATTCTCTGCCCTAAACACTGAGAATATTCGCGTTGGGCCAACTTTTAACATCGGAGATCATGATTACGAGATCAAGACCAAGCCTCATCAAAATAGTGCAAGCTATCACATAGTGGAAAGAAAGATGAAGATGCAAGTGTCCATCTGCAGAATTTTTCGTAGAGATTGCCAACACCATCAACATCAAAGCATTCCTCAAGACGTTGTGCTACTTTGTTTGATTCTGTTCTCATTGGAGGGAAAGGCAAAGCAGTGGTTTTATCAGAATAAAGATCGAGTCAAGACATGGGTAGAATGTTTAAAAGCTTTCCTAGAAAGTTTTTTCTAATAGGCAAAATCAATGCTCTACGAGGAAAGATTTCAGAATTTTGTCAGCAGAAAGGTGAATCTATTCTAGAAGCCTGGGAACGTTTTCAAGATTACATATCAGATTGTCCCGATCATGGAATGAAAAAGTGGTTGCTCATGCAAACATTTTATCACGGACTAACTCAAAGGTCACTGTGAGCAACTAGATGCCACTGCTGAAGGATCATTTATATCACTCACCCCTGGAAGAGCTGAAGATATTATGGCAAGAATAGCAGAAAATCAGAATTGGATAAACAACACTCAGACATGCCATAAGAGTGAAGAAGTTCCGAAGGAAGTGTGTGCACTGTCAACCAAGATGGATGTACTGTTGAACTGGTTAGAGCAAAGAGCAAATCATAAAAGAGATCGTCAAGCTATTCAAGATGCATTCAATTCCCAGAATCAAAATGAAGAATCTTTAGGAGTTGAGTTTGTAAATCCCCCAGAAGATATTAGTACAGTCATCAAGTCTACTTCTCAGAAGCAAGGATGGAATCAACTTCGGTCAACCAACCAAGGTAAGTACCAAGGCAATTATAATTTTTCAAATCAGAAACAACCACCCTTGAGAGAATTAATATTGGAACAAGCTAGAATTAATGAAAGTATTTATAAGAAGCTTGCTTTTAATGATAAAGTTTTAGAAGGAATTAATTCTACGTTGGATAATTTCTCTTCTGCTGTTAAAGATCAAATATTATTTAATAAAAAGATAGAATTATAAATTGCACAATTATCTTCTACTTTGTTTACCATTGACCATGAACAAATAAAAGGAATATCTACTAGAGGAAGGTAAGTCTACACGTGATCTACCTTAGCCAAAAGGGGCACATAGACCATCACATTTAGTGCAGGTAGAAGAAGAGATTGAAAAGGACAACAGAGAAGAAGAAGTTATACCACCTTCACCACCAGTTGAACTACAAGATCAAGAATTAACTCAAGATTTTCATGACACAACCCTCCTACCGTTTCCATGCAGAAGAAGAAGAGGTAAAATGGATGATCAATTTGGTAAGTTTGTAGAGGTAATTCAGAAGTTATATGTCAATATTCCGTTGTTAGATGCCATGCAGGTACCTACATACCCGAAGTATCTTTGAACCATCCTCAACAACAAAGGACCACTACCTTCTACTGAAGTTGTCAAGCTAACGGAGGAGTGTAGTGAGGCAATTCTGAGTTCTTCTCCTACTAAGAAGAAGGATATAGGGTGTCCCACTATTGATTATTCAATAGGAGACCAAATGTTCGAGAATACTTTATGTGATCTTAGAGCAAGTGTCAGCGTCATGCCCAAGAACGTCTTCGATAAACTCAACTATTCTACGCTCACACCAACCTACGATGTGTTCGCAATTAGCTGACTAATCGGTCCGCTATCCCGCAGGAATCACAGAAAATATTCCGGTAAAAATCCGCAACTTTTTCAGTCCTGTAGATTTTGTAGTACTTGACATGCAGGAAGAGAGGAAGATACCCCTCATCCTCAGGCGACCATTCCCAAACACTGCAAATGCAACCATCAACATCGGAGCTGGAGAGATCACGTTCACCATCAATGGGCAAGAAGAGCGATTCGCATTCAAGCCAAAACTGGAGCAATGCCAAACGTTGAAGTGTCATGAAGAACAAGATGCAACAACATCTCCGACACTGGAGATGAATCATGAAGAATAATTCAACTGGAGAAGTCTGGATCGGCGGACTCAAAACCCCCGAACCTTCGCTGGGAGGTTATCGGTAATTTAATTCTTGCATTGAAATTTGCATATTTACTTTCTCATAAATTTCATTATTAAAAAGAAATAAAAATGAGCATAGCATGATTAAAGCTTAAGCTCCATGTGATTATTACTAACGGAGTGTTAAACCCCCGTCAGTGAAATTTACTGTGGTGGCAGAAAATTATAAAAAGACCATCATTAGAATTCTAATTTTTTATAGATTCATAAAAGTAATTTAGTTTTTTTATTCCTATGTCATTATACGGTATAAATACGATAAACATATGAGGCCCACCATCATCACATCAAGTCATCTCCAGCCTTATCATCAACCACTACCATCCAAATTCCATCATTCATTCATCCACTGCCCTCCATTCATCCCATTCACCAGAAAAAAGCACTCATTCACGTGCATATGAAGGCAATGTTGACACCATTCAAAGTGGAGGACTAGAGGTCACCAGGTGGGGCCGGCCGGCCCCATGTCCACGCCGGCCGGTGCCCCTCCTCCTCTTCTCTGACTCCCACTTCTCTCACTCACTCACTCACTAACTTGCACTCTAGAGAGCACCTAGCTACTCTGTTTTGCTGCTCTAAGTTACAAACTCTCACAGCCCTTTCATTTGATTCAAGTTTAAGCAAGGGAAGGAGTAGAGACGAGGATTAGCAAGAAGACCTAGAAGAGAGATCACCACTTTGATTCCTTTTCTTCACTTTTTCTTGCTTGTTCTTCTTTTGTTCTTGTGTTCTTGCCGTGTTCTTCGTATTCTTCATTTTACAGGCAAGATGAGCAATAGAATGAAAGGTGCCATTCGATCCCTTAGAAGAGCCTTCTCACGCCGCACAACACGAAGTTAATCATCATCACAAGTGCCATCGTTCGTCAGCTCCGACATGAATATCGATCCTCTATCACCCTTCACGTATGACAACCCTTCATCCTCTTCCCAACCGGAAGAGAGATATGAGCTCACAAGCATCACTCAAATTTCATTACCAACTAGACTGCAGACGGAGATATTAAATATGGTTAAAAATAAGGAATTTACATATACTCCAATTTTTTATGGCACTTTGCTCCATGAAACCGGAATGGATTCTGAGTTTGAACTTATTTTTAGAAATATTGGATGGGAAGGTGCATGGCAAATTAATGAGCAGGGTAGCAAGTTACTCACTATAGAATTTATTAGCACCCTAGACTTTGATGATGATGTGGTTAATTTTAGAATGTTTAATAAACCTTTTACCCTCTCATGGAAAACTCTTAGTTTAGCACTAGGATTCAATAATCAATGTGTGGTCAATATAACTGAAACTCTCCAAGACTTTGATAAAGATAATTTTTAGGAGAGCATAACTGCAAAGAAACCAGAGAGAAAACAAAAATATACTACTGAATAAGTTCATCATCCCCACATTGAGATTCATGCTTAAATGGCTAGCTTTTACATTCTTTCCTAGAGAGGAGTTAAATACTATTAAACAAGATGAGCTGCATTTGTTATATATCATGATTAAAAAGAGGAAGGCATCACCTATAAAAATGATGTTGAATTATTGGAGAACTGTGTCCTTCCATGAAAAAGTGTAGTATTTCTTTTACTTCCTGGATTACACGTTTAGCTGCAGGGCTAGGTTTATTATCGAATGCTTCACTTGTTTATATTTCTGATACCCGCAGAATTAGTGGTTATGATTTTTTTTCCTGGCTCACATGCTCAAACGCCGAAATAATAAAATAGTTATGATTTATAAAAATTATGACAATGCGTACGAACTACTAGACAGGGAGTTAGGAATTTATTCTGTTCAGAATTTTATTTTTCCAGCTAGTAGAGCTAATGTTAGGCAGGTGTCCGTCCGCGCGCATCAGCAGGGCGCCGAGAACTAATTTCACTGGATCTGACCCCGCACCATTTGGGCCAAGCTTATTTCCACTATGTTAGTTTTGGTGAACAGGGATCGACGCAGGAGCCACGCCAGCAGTGGACTGCACATGAAGGATGGGAGGAACAGCCCATATTTCAGTAAGGAGAATCTTCGTCAGCAGCAGCAGCAGAGTGAGGAGCAAATGATTTTCATAGAGGATGAACATCTTTTTCTGCACGCGGGAACACGGACTTCACCACCGGTGGACCGTATCCGTTCCACGCACCACCAGAAGATGGCTATTATCGGCCACCTGAGCAGCACTTTTCGACTACCGCTAATGATCTCCCAGCTTTATCTATGCGTCTCACTAACATTGAACAGGGACAGAACGCAATAAGCGACACACTGCACCACCACGAGCAGTGGCAGCAGCAGGTCGACGATAGGTTCTACCAGCATGAATAATGGCAGTTTAGCACGGGCCAACGACTTGATTAGATCTATCAAGGACAGCAGCAGATGCAGAGCGGATTAGACTATTTGATACATCAGATGGGATACCCGCCGCCACCTCCACCACATTACTGAGCACAGCAACATCCACCTTAGGGGAGATCTCGGTAGGTGAGTACCTCTCACCTTTATATATGTTCTTTATTTCAGTATTTAATTCATGTCTTCAATTCTATCAATTTTAATATTGCTAAAAAACAAAACAAGAAAACCAAATAAAAATTTATTTACCGCTTTCTTTAGTTATTGCATTAAATTCCTGCTTGTGTAAAAATGAAAAATCCAAAAAAATAATAGATTGTATAATTAAGTTTGCTTTAAATTTCGCATTCAATTTGTCTTTAGAATAATTAGAACTTGAAGTTAGAGAAAAATCAAAAAGATATTTAAATTGTTTAAATGTAATTTCCTGTAATTGCTTAGTGTTTAAATTTAAATTCTCCTACGAATTGCATGAAGTTTATCTACCATGAAAATTTATTCTGAAACTTGATATCAGTGGGTAGCATAAGCTTTTTAAGTAATTGACGGATATGATATAAGAAGGTTTGAGTTGCTATTTATTTCATTCTGAGTGATACCTAAGCTCCAGACATTTCAAAAATCAAAATCAAAATAAATATAATAATAATTTGTTCTGCTAATATGATTTAAGTAGACTATTCTGTTATGTATTCATGATTGAATTCACATGCACAAAAAGTTTTCGCTCTATGCACAAGTCTCTCTCTTAGAAGTCTAACAGAAAGTGTGGGTTATAAAATTAAAAGATGCCATACCAAAGAAGTATGAGCCGGAAAGATGCCATATCACAAGGGTATGTGCCAAAGAAAAAGAAAGAGAGAAAAACAATGGGTGCAAAGACACCCGCCTGAGAGAAAAAATGGGTACAAAAAGTATCCGCTGGGGAGATAGCCCACACTCTTTAGAAAGACAGAAAAGAGAGGATAATGCATAGGAGTTCAAAAATGAAATTTGATCACATTCACACATTCAATCATGATGTATAGCTTAGTAGTCCTCTGCAATCTTATTAGTAGGCTCTCATTATTTTCTAAATAAAAATTATATACTTATTCAAAAAAAATTAGAGCAATGGTTGAAACAAAGAATAAAAGACATAATGCTTGCTTGATTATTCTGTCTCTCAATTACCAAAGATCTAGTTTAATAGCCCCACGATTGAAAAGAATAGGAATAAGTTTGAAAGGTGGATTAATGAATTTCAATCCGGAGAAGAATTTCTGTTTAAATATTTAAGTATTTGTTGGGAGTTATACATTTCTATGGAACCCTGAATAAATCATTTCAAGTCAACTTTGCTAAGGGACTAGCAAAGACTTAGCTTGTGGGTGTTGTTGACGGTCGTTAAGTACCAATTTTATACCGTCAACTAATGCCTAGGGAAGGACAATAATAGAAGCATAGGGGTTATTACTGACAAATTCCACGACTTTTGGTGAATTGTGCATTTTCCAGGGATTATTCCTAGAAAGGCTTAAAAGAAGGATTAAAGTGCTTAATTACCATGAAACTTAACCGCCAACGAAACATCATCATCGGAACACTAGAAGCCTCTGGAACACACCCGAAGCGATCGGGGCCCGAACCCCACCAAGGTGGGGCCGGCCGGTGCCATGGGTGGGGCCGGCCGGCGCCCCCTCTTAGGGTTTCGGCCCTGCCTTCTAGAGTCTTCTTCCGCCGCCTCTTTGGAGTCATCTCGGCCCTTTGTTTAAGTTGGTTTGATCCCACGGCGCACGTTCATCCCACCGGGCTATAAATAAAGGGGCAGACCCCCCTCAGAACACCAATTCATTCCTCCTGCTTCATTTGTCAAGAGTAGACAGAAGTTAGGTTTTCCAGAGATTAGAAATAGGGCTCTAGTTCTTCAAGTTCATAGTTTAGGCGTCTAGCACGGTTCAAGTAGAGTTGGGCGCTACGCTCGGGATTCCAGATCTGTTCGTCTGGAGATTGGTAATCTTATCTTGTATCTCATTATGACTTTGCTCTATTTTAATATATTGCTACTTATTCAGTTCTTAGTTTATTTTAGTTTAATATTCGATATAGTTGTGATTGGTGATGATTATTGTCATTTGATCGTAAAGCGCCAAATTCAGTACTCGAAGTGAGTTAGGTGGTATACATTATGTAGACGTGGTGTCTATATATATTGTGTACCTACAGAGGCACCCTGATGTGCTGGGTCGTGTGGTAGTCCACGTAGGTGACAGCTACATTGGTTCCTCTGTAGTCCACCCCCCGTACATAGGACGAGCAGAGCGCGCTCGCGAAGGAGGTGACCCTTGTGTCTTAATGTCCTCATTAGATGATGCTCCTTATGATGTTTTCTGAGTTGATTATGCTATGAATGAAAATGTGTAATGTGGCGTAGGTTGTAGACTTTGTATTTAGTAATTACATAGATTTTCTTCACTTTAGCCGAATCTCGAGATTGTCTTACTACATTAGTGAGTCTCTATATTCTATCTCTGAAATACCATTTACCTCATTTACTCAGTTATCATTTACCATTTATCATTGACTTATTTATCACTAAAGCACTAGAGTTATGGGTTATCATCTGCACATTTATCTTTTCAATCATTATAGTAGATTATTCTAATGAGTAGAGTGCCCCTTTATCCTTTTGGCATAAAACAAATCAACGATACTCGGAATACTTACCGGGTAAAGTGCTACAATGGGAGAATTATCTGTGTGCTTGCGGATATATTCTATAGTATTATTTTTAGGAAGGCAAGTGAAGATTATTTTACCTTTGATTTTTGGCATCATGGTAGGGATGATCACTTAACATGAAGTGATGTTAAAAATACCAACAGGGTAGCAAATGGACTGATCTGCAAGCTGCAAACGCATATCAGTGTACAACAAAGGATCACCTAATATTTTCTCATAAACTACCGTGGGCATTTTGTTGACATTTGCGCCGAAATCACAGATACCTTCTGGAAAGCTGTGACATCCTATGGAAATAGGAATGACAGGTCTTCCAGGGTCTCCCATCTTCTCAGGTAGTGAGTGGTCAATCCACTGTACATCTGCAGGCTCAATATGGTATTGGGTTGCATTGTGAATATCAACAAGGTTAGCAGTTTCCAAATCTTCCGGCTGGCCCGGAATCTTACCTTTCTCAAATGGCGGGACAGCAGTAGCTAGCTGGGCTAATTGTGATTCTAACATTTTATTAAAGCTGTGTTGATTCTTTATAGCAGAAGCAAAGGTATCCATTCTACTATTTATATTTTCTAAAGCTTTATCATTAGAGGCTACCTTTCTAGACATTTGATCTAATAATTTAGATTGACCAGAAACTAAATCTCTTAAAGGTGGAAGATTGTAATTATTGTAATTATTACCTTGATAGTTACCTTATCGAAGTTGCTAATTCGATCCTTGGTTTGGCTGGTTCCATCTTGACCTTGCTGAGGACGATAGTAGGTGTTATTGTTGATGAAGTTCACATCCTCTTGCTGCATAGGGCAGTTGACAGCTGAATGCCCATAATCTCCACATTCTTCACAGGTCATGCGAGAATCATCAATATGCATGACTTCCTTCTTCTCTATATCGAGCTTCTTCATGATGAGGTCTAGCTTGGCAGTGACCATGTCAGTCTCCTTGAGATGATGGATGCCTCCTCCTTTTTTGCAAGGTTGAGTACGTTCTTCATTATAACTTGGATTTGAGGCCATCTTCTCCTCAAGTGCTTTAGTTTCTGGAAACTTAAGTGATAGGAAAAGCTCCTCCAGCTGCAGCATCTATGGACTCACGGGTGCTAGAGATAAGTCCGTGGTAAAAGATCTGCATTAATAGCCAATCCTCTATCCCATGATGAGGACAGTCTTCAATATAATCTTGAAATTTTTCCCATGCTTCAGTGAATGATTCATCATGTTGCTGTTGAAAGCTTGAAATTTTTCCACGCAGAGCATTCGTCTTGCCTGTAGGAAAGAACTTTGCCAGGAAAGCAGTTGAGCATCGGTCCCATGTAGTGTTCTTCTCTTTGTTGGTATAGAACCACTGCTTAGCTTTCCCCAAAAGTGAAAATGGGAAAAGACGGAGTAAAATAGCATCTCTTGGTACTCCTCTGATCGTGAAGGTGCTGCAGATCTCTAGAAAGTGTTATAAGTGTGCACTTGCATCTTCATGAGCTTTTCCACAAAATTGACTGGCTTGAACGATGGTGATAAGAGCATGTTTTCTGTTGTTGGGACAGAGAACTCGCGCAATGTCTTCTCAGCCATGTCTTCAAACGCAGAAACTAAACATTCTCCCAAGTGTCCTTCTTCCAATGTTGGAGCTGGCTCCTCTAATGAACTAGCTTGAGCAGCGATGGTGTTTTTGAAGGTGACTCAAAATTGTCCCTCGCCTCTACAAACGTCTTCCTTCTAAGGAGTTTCTCTGGATCATCAGTGAAATTGTTTGGAAGAGAAAAACCATTCATTCATCACCCTGCATAAGATAAGCAAATGATAAAAACAAGGGTGTGCCTGTTTGAGTTAGAGATCAATCGATAATACAATCTTATCCATTATGTATATATGTTATCAATATTTTCAAAGTTTAATGTGCCTTCTCCGGCAACGGCGTAAAAAATGCTTGTTGACATCTACTAATGTCGCCAAATATAACTACATAACTTTTAAGACCAGAGATGAGATTAGAGATGTATGGTAATTAATTAACTGGTCATTAGCAACTAGCCACTTATCTATCACCAACATTCTTAGGCATGAACTAGGTTGTCATCCCTAATTATATATGCTAAGAATAAATAAAGGTTTCATATATTATTCCATGCGACTAGGCAGATATATATATAAATATAAACTAAGAACAATTCTGCAAGCGGACAGATAATTATACCATTGTAGCATTTTACCTAGAGTTCTACCTGGTTGTCGATTTATATTTATACCACTGGGAAGGACTGGATAAACTTTAATCTATTATATTGATAACAACTATATAGAATGAATAAGTGATGTTACCAATGTCATTTACTCTACTCATAACAGGTAGAGGTCACAAAATAATAAAGATAAGTACAGGTGATAAATATGATCAAGCATCATAAATAATGGATAAACATCAGGGCACTTTCTAGTCATAGTAATAGCTAGCCAATGGATAAACTAAGGAATTAATATCTAATATAATTCTATAACTACATCAACGAATAACTCTAATTAGTGCAATTACATCTAGCAATCATTGTTAGATTAGTCCTATATCATGATCACATGTAAAGGGCATCATCTAGGAAGGATGTGAAACAGAGTCATCATCCAACTTCGCGACCGTGCCTCCTTGCCTACATATGGAGGGTGGACTACAGAGGAATCAACGTAGCTGTCACCTACGTGAACTACCACACGACCCGACACATCAAAGTGGAGGCTTCATCCGAGGAAGTGATTCCGGAGCCAATCCAGGGGTTTGACATCTGCGGCACTGACCCTGATCCGACACTCTTTGCAGTGCAAGTCAAGCCCCGGTGCATTCAGGCCCTTTCCTTGTGTTTCATAAAATGTTTATAACCTGGAGTTAAAATACTGCATTAGGTTGATAGGAGTTGATTGTCACCTAAATTGCTGCATTACCTGCCTTGATATACCATCCTGGAACCCTGGTTTAGAATAAAATATTTGAAAATGCTTAGCCCTGCTAAATTAATTTAGTTTTGCACAAAATGCTATTTTTGAGCTATTGTGATATATCATTGATTAAATACATGAAAAAGGGAATTGGTAATATTCTCGTTCGATGGCTGTGCACCTGATCAGTACATCGTCACCGACGGGAAGGGATTTTCTGTTCGGTGGTCATGTATTTGGGTTAGAGTCCCAATGCATCGTCGTCGATGGAAAAGGGATTCGAAAACCGTTGGGACACTTGTACTTGGGTTAGAGTCCCAATGCATTGTTGCCGTCGGAAAAAGGAATTAGGGACCATTCGTTGTGGGCCTGCTGTGATCGAGACTTTCCAACTAGCCACATACTCTGGGAAGCCCTAACTCTGGTGGCTCTACTACTTGAACCGACAACCACGCACTGGGAGTGGAGAGATGGCGAGAGTAGCATGTACCCTCGTGGCCGTCGTGCCTAGAGACGAGAGGAGTACTATGTGTTGGCGCTTCTTAGCGTCAGCAGAAAAGTCCGTAAGCGCACGGAAGTACCGTTGTAGCCTTCACCCGGAAGTATTCAGGGTATCGTAATTTCCCAGAGGAACGGTCTTTGTAGTTAGTCTCTTAAACTAGTTTACTCAGAAGAGACGGAAGGGATAGCTTGGGTAGAGAGGTTCTTCTAAGGTCAAACGCATATAAGCGATGGAAACTTCCTCACTACTTGCTTGCTTCAGGCCTACTGATGCACCTGGTCTTCCAGGCGATACCAGTATCAGCGCTATTCCGCGTCCGAACGTGGGGGGATGCTGGTACGAGTGGACAGGGCTGTC
Source organism: Eremochloa ophiuroides (assembly GCA_038502445.1). Lineage (NCBI taxonomy): Eukaryota > Viridiplantae > Streptophyta > Magnoliopsida > Poales > Poaceae > Eremochloa > Eremochloa ophiuroides. The sequence continues at coordinate 19,818,561 of JAHLJS010000007.1, read as the reverse complement.
ACCACCTGCCACCTACCCCTCTGCCCGTGGGCGCGCGCAACATACAAAGGTAGACTCCGACCTAGACACCACGTCTACGAAGGCGACTACTACTCTACCGGCGTACAGGAATATCCAGTCTCTATCAGGAGTCCTCTTACTAGAGCATCCGTCCAAAGGACGAACGACTGATCCCACAAACAAGTAGCTTTATGAAAGTAACATGCTTAATGAATCAAACCAAAGTTGAACACGAACTTCTTACTTCAAGTAGCAAGATGATCGTAGAGGTACAAGTTGGATCGAGAGCCTGACAAGCCCGGCACTTCGTCCACTCGGAGGCAGAACTGCTTCGACTCCGCTCTTTCTCTAGCTCTTGTCCCTCTCTCACTCCCTATACTAAAATAGATAGAAGCTAGTGGAATAGAGCTTGCTCTTCCTCTCTACATTGTGACCTCTTGTGTTGGTGAATCAATTGATGAATAGGTGTAGAGAGGAGGCCTCCTTTTATAGCTTGAGAGGAGGGGGTTCTATGCAAAAGGATCATCCCCACATGGAAGGACCCAAACCGACCTCCAAAGGGCGGTTTTCACTTTCCATCTGTGTTGATCGTAGGTGGGACCGTCCTTGGGGAACCGCCCTACAACCGCCAGAAGAAAACTGGGCCCGAGAGGCCCCACCAGGGGGGCGGCCGCCCCTGGGACCGGTCGGTCCCCTGGTGGGCCTGTTTGGCCACCGCCTTCGCGTGGTTGGTTCTCCTCTGAGCCTAGACCTCTCCTATGGTTACGAATGGGCCTAGATTTGTACTAAAGGTGGGCTGCTTTGTTATTCTTGGTTGCGCATTCTCCGAATTCACATTTCTCCTTTACGCTTTCCAATTGGTGTTGTGCACTTCCACTTGTTTCACCATAAATCCTGCAAAAACATAAACACTAGGGGTACAAGTGGAACTCTGTTAATAGCATATGTCTATGTGTTAAAGTATGATAGTTTCTCTCCCTTTAGGCATAAGTTGGCGGTTAAAAATGATCTATAAGGACCGCCAACAAGACCCCCAAGTTTAACCTTTGCTCGTCCCAAGCAATTAGCTAAGTATGGTTGTTGATCAGGAGTTGCTTCAATGTCGATCATATTTCAAATGTACCAAGTTTATAACAAAGTTTTCTACCTGCAGTTTGAATAAATCAGCATGCTATCCACCCTGCTATTATCTTGAAACAAATGGGGCCTTTTAGCCATCTCAAGTCTTGGGTGATTGCAAGACTGAACAGATTCATAGACATTGCTTATCATTCATCCCAAGATGAACCATCTTTCCGGAGGTTTTGAAAATTTTTGCAAAGAAATGTAAGTTCCTCAAATGATTCTCTCGATCACTCAAAGTGTATGAATACCTCACCAAAGGCATTGTAATGTTGCCTTTCATATCCTACCACTAAGGCTTATGAGTGGAGTTTTGAGCAGGTATAAAGGTGGGCATACTTGCATCACATATATTGCTAAGTCAAAAAAGAACCACAAGGAGATACAAGTCATATACTTTGATTGAGATGTGCCAGTGTGTGGAGTATGAAGATGGTGGAATCCCAATTTCTAAATATTTTGGCACTCCATGCATCATGAATTTCTCCTTTATTGGATGGAATGAAACTTTTTTTAGGGATATGGGCTACAAGATCATATATCCATATTATTATTTTTTCTTCTTCTTCTTTTCTTTTCTTTTCTTTGAACGGGTACTTGGAACTTTTTTTTTCTCTCCCGCTTGTTTATTGCATGCCCCTTGGCATGGTTTTTGTTTTTTTAAGCATAACCCATATCTCTTGTTAGTATTTGAAGAACTTTGGCTGGAGAAATGTCATGATGGAATGCGAGGAGTAATTATATGGTAAAAAATGAATGCGCGGCTTCTTCAGGGTAAAAGTCGGCATTTTTATTTGGTGGATAACAAATGCGCGGCTCTCAAGGTAAGAGTCAGCATTTTTATTTGGTTGAAGAGTGCGCAACTCTCAGGGTAAGAGTTGGCATATTTTTGGTAGATGGATGGGTGCATGTTGTGCGCAACTCTCGGAGTGAGAGTTGGCTTTATTTGGTGGGTGCATGTGAATCTCAATCATGGGTGCATGACCATAATCTCACTTAGGTCACAATAATTTGACCTAACTCAATGTTCCACAAGCAGCATATGACTAAAGGGTTTGCATAATTGAAACATGTCATATGGCCTTGGTGGGTATTTCATAATCATTGAGGAACTTTCGTTTTTGAAAGTTTTCAAAAATAAAACTCCGGATGTCAAGTTTCGCTCAGAACAAAGTCATAGCACAGCCCATGTCACCATATCATATCAGGCAATAACTTAGACAAGATTAAGCATGTGCAACCCATTAGTCCAAGTTTTTAGGATGAGACATTTTTAGCTAATAAACCCAAACCTTAGAGAAAGCTCGATTATAAAATGGGTACAGGTGAAACATAAGACAGAGCAACTGTTCATCATTTCAACAAGGGTAGAAACTAACACATCTTAATACATATGAGAGAGGAGAACATATCTCACCTTTTTTAAGTTGGATAATTTTAAAAAGAAATGTGAGATACAAGTTACCATTGTGGGAGCCCTCCTCCAACCTTGCTTTTGACTTACCAATGTGTTTCATCCTGGGGGTGCCGCTAATTGGTGGTGCCTCAGCTTGATGTGCAGTTCATGGCCTCTCCTGAGCGTGCTAGGAAGCTCCCCCCAAGCTTGTTTTTATGGTGGTATTGAGATAACAAGACAACAAAACTTAGGGTTGGAAGATAAATTACTCTTTTTCTTCAAGATTTTATTTATCATTATATTTTTATTTGTTTCTTTTCAAGGTTCACCTAAGAAATACTTGTCTCTGCTGTCATCTAAAGACTTACCCTCATGGAGTTGATAAATTTCTGCAAGGGGTTAGTTCATAAGGTTAACAAAATCTATACTAGCAGCTTTGTTTGCAAGATCAAACTAGACACCACGTCTAATTTGTCAAGATAGGCTTAAGAATCTAAGCACCATGCTTACATTAAAAATTCTATAGAGGCATGATCTCACATCCCAGCTTCAAACTAAACACCATGCTTAGTTAGAAAGATGTAAGACCAACACTTCCAAACCGAAACTTACTAGCATAGAGAAAGGTAATATGACAGGATAACCAAGAGTCATTCAATGGAGACAGATTTTTGAACAAAGGAACCTAGTCAGAAGTTTGCTCAGCTAATCTATTCAAACTCAAACAAGGCTAGGATAATAGAGCAAAGAAAGGCATGCCTTGCTTCATCTCCAACATGAATTTCTTCCATTATTCATGATAACAACTCAAAGTTCATTAATCAAAATGCAACACCATGTCACAATTTTGATTAAAGAAGGCTAGTTTAACCTAAGCACCATGCTTAAATTAAAAAGCCTATGGATCTACCACAAGTGTACTCATGTGAATACACCCAAACTCAGAACATATGGCATGAATAGAGGAAGAGCATGATATTATATTTTCATGGAGACAAATATGAGTGAATGAGTTGGTCAACATTACCTTGATATACCTGAATGTGTGCACCAACAGCATGTATGGATGAAGCATCAGAGTTGTCGCTGCGGTGGCTCGGTTTCCATCTCAGGTGACTACCAAGGCATGGGTTGGAGTCCATCACTTTTAGTAGCATGTCGTCGTGTAGCAAGTCATTTATTGGTAACTCCTGCATATTAGTGACTCGCATACACGACAAATGTAGGAGGAACAACTCATGCAAGCTTCTAACTAAAAGGGATATTGCGACCATGACTCCCCTTTGTTGTGTTTTTTTAGAATCTTTAAACGAAGTGTGATCCAAGATATGCATGGAGTCATGGTTGGTCAAAGGAGTGAGAGAGGTATTGCACAAATCACCGTTGAAGATGAAGGAGGTTTATGGAAGTCATGTGTCCTGTCCTGGTTGCGTGATGAGTCACTCGGTGTTGTGCAACGTGCAGGGGAGATCTTGAAGGTGTGTATGCTTGAGAGATCTCCCCCACACTTATTCTTGTACCTGCTTTATTTTGATAAAAAGAAAACAAAACAAGAGCAATAACAACAAGCAAGGACTCTATTGGCTATAAGACCAGAGAGCAAGAAAGATTTTATTATTATTTCTTTATTAATTTTATTGAAAACTTGTTCACTCAACTTTTTATAAACAAGGCCAAGATAAAGGTGCAGATAAAGATATGCCTTGGTTTATCTCCATATCAGATTACTTTCATTGATTATATCAACAACTCAAAGTTCATTGATCAAATGAAGACAGTTATAAGAAATTAGTGAACATTTATTTACCTTCGCATACCTGAGTATATGTACCAGTAACATATATGTATGAGGCGTTGAAGTTGTTGTTGCGGCTAGCATGATGGTTCTGCTCAGGTGATCTCCGAAGCCAGGCCACACACACATCAATGCGCATGGGCCATGGGCCTTGATGATACTAGCAAAGGTTCAGAAGAGGGAGACTCCCAATCTTTTTTTTCTTTTTTTCCATAGTTTTCTTTATTCTTTTTTAGTCACCCTTATCTCTCTTCTTTTTTTCTTTCATTCATTTTTTCTTCTCTTTTTTTAAGGCGAGGCTGACATCTTCATCATCATTTTTTTTAATGACCCTTTGGTGTGCATGGAACTTGGGTTTCTCACCATCCTCCCTCACACTTGGCCTTTTTCATAAAAGTCAAGTGCAGAGTTAGGGCCTTCTTATGAGTGTGTTCCATTACCTAGGAGTGCATCAAGCTTTTGTAGTTGATGTCGTTCCATGTCGTCAAGCATCATATGACCCGAGTTCTTCTTAATCTTTCCTGAAATGGTTAGCGACATACCCGAAGGTGCATACTAACTTGACAACATGCCCTCACCATTCAGAGAAGATATATATATATTTTGAAAAGAACAATAGTGATAATAATAAAATATATATATATATATTTTAAGGATAATCCAGGGTATCTCTGGCAGTACTTAAGTTATGGTCTTAAGCTTGACCGTGGGAACTTCTTCTTGCAGCAATCAATGGTGGTGTAGTTCCCAGCTTTACCACCAATCATAGGCATTAAAATTTAAGCTGCAAGGTACGCACCATCGTACTACTACAGGATTTGCAATGTTCATGACAAACATAAGCATTCACAACCATTCTCTCAAAAAGTTGAACAACTAGAATCAAGATATGGTTGCGAGATCCTCGTAGAAGCAGGTGGTCCGAAGCGAAACAAACTCTGGAGACCTTGAGCATGAAACGTAAGGGACCTCAAAACCAATGCTTGTTAGCGGGCCCCTTCTTGGCTCTAGAGTTGTTGCTTCGGGCATGTCTGTGGCATGGAAGTTTTCATTCTCAAAAGATATATCATGGAGGATGATCACTAAACCTTGACCATTATCGAGAACAATGTTCTTGATGGCCGGAGGGACATGCATCTTGTTTGAGCAAGGGCGCAGGAGAAGGATTCGCATACTCAAACAAGTAGCTTTGCTTCGCCTTTAGGTTTTCGAGCAAGTGCTATGGCTAGCAGGAGCAAAACTTTCAAACTTCTCATCGGGGCTCCCTTCTTCTTTTTTTTATACATATAGATGAGATTTTCAAGAGGGTGCCCTATGAGAAGATCAAAATCGAGGATGGCATAGATGAGGAAGTATAAGAAACTTCAATTTCATTAATTTCCAAAGGCACAACCCTAACAATCCCACAAAACTCAAAGATGAGTCCGGATGGACTTCTGAAAAGTTTGTCGGTCGGGACTAGCGGCATATCGCCCTAAAGGGGTTTTCACTGGAATGAAAGTAGTCCCAACTATGAGGTCGTGTAGGGCTCTCACGGAAGTCCTCTTTAATGAGCAAGACATGGTTATGGGAGGTGAAAGAATCTGAATTTCTTCAGAAGAGTGTTTCACTTCCAACAAGCAACAACCGTACTTTCGATGACTCCGCATTAGGGGAGACTTCCTAAGAAATGTCAGAATTTTGTGCCAAGAAATGTTTTCGAAGTTCATCCATAATCCTCGAATTTTGATAGCGAACTCCGAAGGATAAAACATTCCTTCCTTCGGTGTTCGTGGTTCGGGCGAGGGCTCAACAGACGAATCGAAGGGTGGCAAGGGAAAGGATTCGGCTATTGAGGGCTCTTCAGAACTTGACATGCCCTTGTATGGAGGGGTTTGGGTACGATGACGGGAGAAGCGTGCTTCTCTAGGATGTAAACAAGGATTTTCCTGTATTCCGTCATGGTTTTTATGAAAACGGCCCTCCAACGGTTATGTCAAAGCATAGGGCAGCATCTATGTCAAGATCCGAACAAAGGATATGCAAAAGCACATTATCGGATAAAGACAAGTCTAGGTCAGCATGTATAAACATTGTAAACCTGGCCTAGGCTGTACCTATGGACTCCTTCTCGTTTTGCTCAAAGTCAAGGTTTGCCCTTGGTAGAGCGGCGATACGAGACATGGGTAAGAATGCAAGATAAAACTTGATCTTAAGTTCATCCCATTCTCTATTTGCACTTTCTACGGCATCAGTGTACCGTTGTTTTGCCTCCCCTTGAGGGAGAACAGAAACAACTTCCACTTAAGAATTTCTTGTGTCATGCCAGGAATGCTTAGGCATGAATACAATTCCTCGAATTTTTACAAGTGGTCAAAAGAATTTTCATTGTCGTGACCAAAGAAGAGTTTTGTCCGAACCATAGCTTTGAATCTTGGGTAGAGTTCATAACTGGATGGAAATTTTGGTTTTGAAAAAGAATGTGGTTCAAAGAACTCCCCTTTGAAGCAGAAGGATTTTGAATTTGGAGCTGGCTTCATGGTGAAAGGATCAGATAAAAAGGAATATTTTGTGTTTATGTAAAGAAAAGATAAAAGATTTTTTTTGATAAAACACAAGGGTACACGGGTGAACTAGGTTCGGAGATAAATACGACAACCGTTCCCCGACAACAGCGCCAGAAAGCATGTTGGCGCTTCTTAGCGTCAGCAGAAAAGTCCACAAGCGCATGGAAGTACCGTTGTAGCCTTCACCCGGAAGTATTCAGGGTATCATAATTTCCCAGAGGAACGGTCTTTGTACTTAGTCTCCTAAACTAGTTTACTCAGAAGAGACGGAAGGGATAGCTTGGGAAGAGAGGTTCTTCTAAGGTCAAACGCATATAAGCGATGGAAACTTCCCCACTACTTGCTTGCTTCAGGCCCACTGATGCACCTAGTCTGCCAGGTGATACCAGTATCAGCGCTATTCCACGTCCGAACGTGGGAGGATGCTGGTACGAGTGGACAGGTCTGTCACCACCTGCCACCTACCCCTTTGCCTGTGGGCGTGCGCAACATACGAAGGTAGACTCCGACCTAGACACCACGTCTACGATGGCGACTACTACTCTAGCGGCGTACAGGAACATCCGTCTCTATCAGGAGTCCTCTTACTAGAGCATCCGTCCAATGGACGAACGACGATCCCACAAACAAGTAGCTTTATGAAAGTAACATGCTTAATGAATCAAACCAAAGTTGAACACGAACTTCTTACTTCAAGTAGTAAGACGATCGTAGAGGTACAAGTTGGATCGAGAGCTGACAAGCCCGGCACTTCGTCCACCCGGAGGCAGAACTGCTTCGACTCCGCTCTTTCTCCAGCTCTTGTCCCTCTCTCACTCCCTATACTAAATTAGCTAGAAGCTAATGGAATGGAGCTTGCTCTTCCTCTCTACATTGTGACCTCTTGTGTTGGTGAATCAATTGATGAATAGGTGTAGAGAGGAGGCCTCCTTTTATAGCTTGAGAGGAGGGGGTTCTATGCAAAAGGATCATCCCCACATGGAAGGACCCAAACCGACCTCCAAAGGGCGGTTTCCACTTTCCATCTGTGTTTATCGTAGGTGGGACCGTCCTTGGGGAACCGTCCTACAACCGCCAAAAGAAAACCGGGCCCGAGAGGCCCCACCAGGGGGGCGGCCGCCCCCAGGAACGGTCGGTCCCCTGGTGGGCCCGCTTGGCCACCGCCTTCGCGTGGTTGGTTCTCCTCTGGGCCTAGACGTCTCCTATGGTTACGAATGGGCCCAGATTTGTAATAAAGGTGGGCTTTGTTATTTTTGGTTGCGCATTCTCTAAATTCACATTTCTCCTTTACGCTTTCCAATTGGTGTTGTGCACTTCCACTTGTTTCACCATAAATCCTGCAAAAACATAAACACTAGGGGTACAAGTGAAACTCTGTTAATAGCATATGTCTATGTGTTAAAGTATGATAGTTTCTCTCCCTTTAGGCATAAGTTAGCGGTTAAAAATGATCTATAAGGACTGCCAACACTGTGCTCTTGGGTGGCGCAGGACCGGTTTAGGTTTTGGAAAAGCCATGGTAGACAGGGGTTGGCATATGCAAGCTTAGGTGCTACTAATGCAGTGTGGATAGGGATCCCCAGCTGGGTACTAATCGATTCGAATCGTCGTTGCTCCTCGGTTATGGAGACTTGATCCTCACACCTACAGCGAACAGTGGTTCGGAACTAGGATGTTTTGATAATGAATAAAGTAATTGAGGGAATGAAGTTAGAGCTATGGTTATTGATTATGAACAATATTGAATTAATAATATTGAAAATCAGATCCAAGATTAGTATTGCTTTTCTACAAAATACTTTGACACTTGCTAAAGACTTAACTTGACTCCCCTCAGCCTGCATTCCTGAGTCTCCTCCCCAATTTCTTTAGTCGGGTAAGTCTTGCGGAGTACCCCAGTACTCAAGGTTTGATAACCCTTGTTGTAGGAGAACAAGCCGCGGCAGGTTTGCCTTAACCCCTGCTGCATGACAGTCATTGATGAAGGAAGTGATGATGAGTAAAGCTAAACCCTTGGGCATGGTTCTTATTATTAATATCTAAGTGTATTGTATCAGCAACCCTAATGCTACCGCTACTTAAGTATGGTTTGTAATAACTGCACTCAAATTCTATTTGGACAACCGGTTTGTAATCTAAGTACAATGTAATCTTTCCGCACTTTTACTCTAATGTATCTTATTATGAAATGTTGTAATTGTTGACATCTACTAACGTCGCCAAATATAACTACATAACTTTTAAGACTAGAGACGAGATTAGAGATGTATGGTAATTAATTAACTGGTCACTTAGCAACTAGCCACTTATCTATCACCAACATTCTTAGGCATGAACTAGGGTTGTCATCCCTAATTATATATGCTAAGATTAAATAAAGGTTTCATATATTATTCTATGCAACTAGGCAGATATATATATATATAAATATAAACTAAGAACAATTCTACAAGCGGACAGATAATTATACCATTGTAGCATTTTACCTAGAGTTCTACCAGGTTGTCGATTTATATTTATACCACTGGGAAGGACTGGATAAACTTTAATCTATTATTACCGATGTCATTTACTCTACTCATAGTAGGTAGAGGTCACAAGATAATAAAGATAAGTACAGGTGATAAATATGATCAAGCATCATAAATAATGGATAAACATCAGAGCACTTTCTAGACATAGTAATAGTTAGCCAATGGATAAACTAAGGATTAATATCTAAGGTAATTCTATAACTACGTCAATGAATAACTCTAATTAGTGCAATTACATCTAGCAATCATTGTTAGATTAGTCCTATATCATGATCACATGTAAAGGACATCATCTAGGAAGGATGTGAAACAGAGTCATCATCTAACTTCGTGACCTGTGCCTACTTGCCTACATACGGGGGGTGAACTATAGAGGAATCAACATAGCTGTCATCTACGCGAACTACCACACGACCCAGCACATCAGGGTGCACTCACAGATAAACAGAATATCTAAATACCACATCTACATATTGTTCATCATCTACCCATCGATCGTATGGATAAACGCTATACAAGCAATTACATGAATTCAATAAGATCAAACCAACTATGCTAGACATAATCAAAGTAGACAATGATTATTGTAATTAAGAACATATGAACTATTAAGAACAATGTTTCCCTAATCATAATGAAGAATACAATAATAGAGAAAGAAGTAGAACTATACCAAACTCCGCACTCCAGACTGACGCCGGGGGCTCCAGATCCCGCTGAAGAACTAGAAGTCCTCTACTTCTAATCTAATTAGGCTAGGACTATGAACTAGACGGCTCTTGATGAACTAGAAGGCTCTTGATGGCTTGACCGAAGACTTGATGCCTTGGATGAATGATGGGATTCTACCTCCAGGGAGGGGGTCTACCCCTTTATTTATAGCCCGGTGGGATGAACGTGCACCGTAGGATCAAACTGACTTAACCAAAGGCCGATATGACTCCTCAAAGGCGGTGGAAGAAGACTCCAGAAGACGGAGGGCGAAACCCTAGGAGGGCGCCGGCCGGCCCCCTTGGCGCCGGCCGGCCCCACCTGTCAGGTGGTGGGGCCTTGGTTGCTTCGGGTGTTCTCTAGATGCTTCTAGGATCCTGATGACGATGTTGCCTTCGCGGATAAGTTTTGTGTCTTTTATGCACTTTAATCCCTCTTTTACGCTTTTCTGGAATAATCCCTAGAAAATACAGAATATGCAAAACTCGTGGAAATTGTTAGTTAAAACCTTAGACTAGTGTATAATCATGTATCCTTTTGTGTCTAAAGTTCTATTAAAAGTTGACGTTATCTACTGTCAACAGTAATCCTGTAATGGCTTCGCAATGGGACCCTGTCGGAGAAACGGGTGCTGGTGTAGCCCGGCAGAGCTTTCTAGATAATCTGGGACACGGGACCGGCTATCAGAGGTCATTAGTGACAATGACAAGTGCCTATGGGCGATATGATTTAGGTGGTTCTGTTACAGCTGGTATCAGAGCGATCCATTGCCAAATCATTGCAGCATTACTTTTGTTGACGGTCGCTAACACCATATTTTACCAGTCAACATTTCACCCATAATCAGGGTAAAACCACATTAAAAGCAAAGAACCCATCTTGAAACTTACCTTCCACATGTCCTTGGAGAAATCTTGTGTATGCAGGAAAAATAGTGAAACAAGGCAAAACTGAAGCATACCAAGACACCTCAGCACCTCAGCACCTCAGCTGCCACGTGGGAGCCAGATAGGGCGCCCGCCCAACCGAGTAGGGCGCCCGCCCTGTCAAAAGTGCCAAATGGCACTTGCCACCTCACTGATCCGTGTGCCAACCTCCCAAATGGTCTGTGACACATTGAAACAACATCAACGGCTCAGATACAAGGCACGAGGATCCGGTGGCCCTATCAACAGGGCGCCCGCCCTGTCCAAGTTGAGTGCCACGTCCACAATCCAAGGGAAGGCGTCCAGGAGTCATCTACACCACCAAATGAAGTCGGTTTTCATCCAACTGTGATCAAGTGATGTGCCATGGATTGAAGGATCCACATGTCATCCTCCCAGGGGTTGCAAACTACCTTTCAAGGCACCAACCGACTTTGCAACCGCCTATGGGGAGGAAGGAGAGCCGTAGGATGCAAGTTGGTGCATCCAAGGGGGCGCCCGCCCCCCATGGAGGGCGCCCGCCCTGCTCCTTCGCGCCACCAACCTCCAGGAGCTCTACAAGTACCCTTGGTGCACTCCTACACTATAAATAGGACAAGAATCCTCACTTGTAAGCTAGAAACACAGCATGAAACACACTAGAAAACACTAGAGATTCAGCTCAGTAGCTCGTCTATCTCTCTAGCGATGCTCTGCTCTTAGGAATAGTGCTAGCTAGAGAAGAGTAGAGTGTTGGAGAGAAGTCGTGAGAAGGAGGAAGTCTGTGGTGGAGCCGGGCTTGTCGGCGACCTCCTTTGCGGTGTTCTTCACTCTTATCGGTAATAAAGATCCCCTTCTTCATTTACTTATTGTTTTACTTTAAGTAGCTCTATACTTGCTCATTGCTTGGTTAGAGTGCTCTAATTCTTGAGCTCCAGTTAGAGTAGTAAGTTTTATAGATTAAGCCCGGTGCTTAGGCTATAGCTTACCCTTGAGTGCCGCTAGGCCCACGGATAGTAGTGGTAGGTTTTAGGTGGTGACACCCCTAGGATCCTCTGTATTCCACCACGTTCGGCCTAGTATCCGGTATATGCGTAGGACTTTGGGACATATGGTGCCTAATCAGTCAAACCCCGGCGAGTTTAGGACTTTGCGTGTCCCGAATAGAGTTCTCCCCCAAAACTCCAGAGCTACCTAGTGCGTGTTTCCACCTTAGTTATACTTCATTGATTTATCCTTACTAAGGTTATTACCCCATTTATCCATATCTAGATCCTTGACTATCATATCCTTGGAATCACAAACTCCGTCTTTTTTTGGGAAAATATAAATTCGACACCTGGTACTCCCAGGTAAAGTGCTACACGATAGTTCTATGCGCTTGTAGAATCCCATCACCTATCCTATAGAGCTACCCATAGCATTTTTGGCGTCTGTTGCTAGAAATAACTTTATTCCTAGTAGCTACGTTATAAGTGTCAACAACCACATACTTTGAGCATAGGGATTGACAACCCCAGTGATTGCGTTGAGAAGTATTGTTACCACTGCTAGAGGATAGATTTGGCTACACTCTTTTGATAGCGTCAGTAACTGTCAACAAGCATTTTTGGCATCATTGCCGGGGAAGGCAACTGTTGAATTCCTTTGATTTGAGTCAAGTCTAGATACTTATCTTTAGAATCACGAATGTGGCCGAAAGGACCATCCGTGAATTCTCTGCACCTTCTGCTGCTAATGTAGCAACAGGCCCTGGCGTCATCGAGGCTAACACTCAGTTCAAGTTAAAGCCCGCATTAATCACAATGGTTCAAGCTGGCCCATTTTGTGGCAAAGCTCATGAGGATGCTAATGCACACCTCCAACATTTCTTGGAGATATGCAGCACCTTTACCATTAAAGGAGTAACACCAGACGCAATTCGTTTGCGACTCTTTCCTTTCTCCTTGTTAGGAAAAGCTAAGCAATGGTTCTATACGAACCGAAATGATGTGGACACATAGGAAAAGTGTTCCAACTCTTTCCTAGCTGAAATTCTTTCCTCTAGGCAAGACCAATGCTCTTCGCAATAAGATCTCTAGTTTCCAACAACAAACCGATGAATCGATTCCCGAGGCTTGGGAATGAATGCAAGAGTATGTTACTGCCTGTCCACACCATGGTATGGAGGATTGGCTTTTGATCCAAAACTTCTACCATGGATTAACCCCTCTTGATAGAAGCCATCTAGATGCTGCCGCCGGTAGAGCATTCTTTTCTCTTAAAGTTTCAGATGCAAAGGCTTTGATCGAGAAGATGGTGTCAAATCAAGGATGGAACGATGAACGTCTGCAACCGCGCAAGCGAGGTATGTATTCTTTAAAGGAAGCTGACATGATTGCAGCTAAAGTGGACCTACTGGCCAAAAGGCTAGAAAATTGCGAGAAGATGCGTACGCCTGAGACCGTGCAAGCCATGGAGACTCACATGACGTGTGAAGTCTGTGGAGAAGTTGGCCATTCTAGACTCCATTGTTTTGAGACACATGAAGACCTCAACTTCATCAGCAATGACAACAATTTTCATTCTTCAAACCAAGGATGGACTCAACGCTCCAATTCTCAAGGTAACACCTTCAATTCTTCGCAACGTCCAAACAACCAAGGTAATAACTACCCTTCTCTTAAAGATCTTGTCTATGGTCAAGGTAGAATGACTGATAGTATAAACAAGAAGCTCCATGCTAATGATAGGATGCTAGATAGCATAAATGCTAAATTGGATGATTCCTCTTCTGCAATTAAGAATCAACTTAGTTTCAATAAGATGCTTGAAACCTAATTAGCACAACTTGCTGCTGTAATTCCATCTTTTGAAAAAGATAGAATACCAGGAAAGCCTGAAACAACCATGGAATCTGCTAATCTTGTCACTATTAGTAATCATGGCTATGAACTAGATGGATGGAATTTTCCAACTAAAAAGGGAGATCCTAGGAACCCCTGTCATATCTTGTTCTATTCAATCTCAAAAGTTCCATAATGCTATATGTGATCTAGGATCTAGCATCAACATCATGTCTAAAGAACATTATGAAAAGTTGTTCTACACTGAACTAGTACCAACTTCTGCATATGTGCAATTAGCTGATCAAACAACTTGCTACATAGAAGGTGTACTTTGTGATGTTCTGGTAAAAGTAAGAAACAACTTTGTGCCTGCCGATTTCATGATTTTAGACATGGGTAATAGGGACAACTTACCCCTCATTCTTGGCCGAACTTTCTTGAATACTGTGAATGCATTCATATTTGTTGCTAGTGGTAGCATGGATTTCTATATAAATGGGAAGAAAGAAAGATTTATTTTCTCTTGTGCACCGCACCATGCAACTAACATGCAGAGAAATAAGAATCGACCCATGAGGAGGAGAAAACCAAGAATCTGGAGAAACAAGAAAGACAGAGATGCGGTTAAGAGGGAACCATCATCTACAGCCTCTACATCAGACCCCGCTACCGTCAAAGAAAGACAAGATGAGAAGAAGACATCGGTCAAGGAAGAACCTCCTTCCGAGAAAGGACAATTATGGGAGTAAGTATTCTATCTCTCTCTTTAATTATTGCATTGGCATATTTCCCTTCTTCGTGCATTGAATCAATTAATTAATTAGAAGCATGTTTAAATTTATGTCTTGCATTTAATAAAGACCATAATAAAAGAGAGATTAAAATAATAATAATAATAATAATAATAAATATAAATTTGATTTATCATAGTAGCAATAAATGAAAGTAGAATAAAAAGCTAAGCATAGTGATCATAATAAGATGCAAAAGAGGAAAACAACCCGACCATGAAGAGAATCCGATCCTAGAGAAGAAGCTAGCTTGAGGGAGCTGTCATCCTCGCCAAGGTATGGTTCCTAACCCCAGCTCTTTTTCTTAATTACTATGAGTTATAATGTTCTTGCATAATAATAAATAAATGAAAATAATGAGAATATGCTATGTCTTTGTTGGAAATGATGAACAATTGCTCTATGATAATTTGTAAAATCTTGTTATACAATCCTTACTATGAAAGTTTTGAGTGTGATTTCTGAAATCTGTCTTAAGTCAAACACTATTGTGGGTTGCACATGCTAATAACCTAAGTTATGCTCTTGCAAGATTCAAATTGGTATAAGTAGAACTTTTACCTGATCTAAGGAATAAGTGAGAACCAACTAGAGATTTTGATTTATAAAAAATTCAAATTCTTACTCATGGTTCCTTTATGGAGTTAAATACCTACAATCAAGCCATACATCCACAACCAATTAAACCACCAAAAGAAAGAGCCCTTGTCTGCTTTGAGCTTGCTTAGACCTTATTTGATCTCGGTAGAGAAACTAGTCATATTCTTTGATCAAGATCATGTACATATTCCGCCTATGTATTACTGCTACACTAGAAGTATACATCTATGCTCCACACACCAATTGAGACAACCAACCACAATCAACTTTTGTCCTTCTGATAGATGGGGAGTATAGGTTATTGAAAAAAAGAGCAAGTGCTCAAGGAAAACAAAAGAGGACAAATGTCCCATGGGCAGGTGCCCATATATCTTCAGAAAAAACTATGTATTCAGTAAGGAATAAGTCTCAAGGAGCCCACCAAATAATTTACACTTGCACTTCTTGATCATGTTTTATGACTTGTTGCTTCCTGTGATCTAAGAGTCCAATCTTGCAATACATTCAGTTCAAGTATACTTTTGCTCCAATCCTATAAACCCCTCATAAGCTTAGGATAGACATGAAAAGCTCTTTTGAGCTCTTGTGAGGGCCATCACATTAAGGAGTGGTTGAGAGTACCATTAAAAAAACCAAAGCAAGATTTTCTTTTTCAAAAGAATAAAAACTCTCTACTAAATGGTTTCACTCTACCAAAGTAAGGGATGAAGTATCTACTTATCTATGCTATCTTGTTTTTGAATGACCCATGGTGAAAAAGCTATAAGCCCCATATAGTTAAGACATAAGATGAATTTCTGAATCATGCTCAATACTAGAATAGTGTTGATTTGTATGCAAGATCTTGGTGAATTATTACATTAAAGAAATTCTTGATCCAACATTGCCATGTTAAAATCATGTCTTTGCTTGAGGACAAGCAAAATGTTAGCTTGGGGGAGTTTGTTGACGGTCGCTAACACCCTATTTTACCGTCAACATTTCACCCATAATCAAGGTAAAACCACATGAAAAGCAAAGAACCCATCTTGAAACTTACCTACTTCCACATGTCCTTGGAGAAATCTTGTGTATGCAGGAAAAATGGTGAAACAAGGCAAAACTGAAGCATACCAAGACACCTCAGCACCTCAACTGCCACGTAGGAGCTAGAGGGGGTGCCCGCCCAACCAAGTAGGCGCCCGCCCTGTCAAAAGTGCCAAATGGCAATTGCCACCTCACTGATCCGTGTGCCCAACCTCCCAAATGGTCTGTAGCACGTTGAAACAACATCAACGGCTCAGATACAAGGCACGAGGCTCCGGTGGCCCTATCAACAGGGCGCCCGCCCTGTCCAAGTTGAGTGCCACGTCCACAATCCGAGGGAAGGCGTCCAGGAGTCATCTACACCATCAAATGAAGTCGGTTTTCATCCAACGGTGATCAAGTGATGTGCCATGGATTGAAGGACCCACATGTCATCCTCCCAGGGGTTGCAAACCACCTTTCCAAGGCACCAGCCGACTTTGCAACCGCCTATGGGGAGGAAGGAGAGCCTTAGGAAGCAAGTCGGTGCATCCAAGGGGGCGCCCACCCTGCTCCTTCGCACCACCGACCTCCAGGAGCTCTACAAGTACCCCTGGTGCACTCCTACACTATAAATGGAACTAGGATCCTCACTTGTAAGCTAGAAACACAGCATGAAACACACTAGAAAACACTAGAGATTCAGCTCAGTAGCTCCTTTCTCTCTCTAGCGAAGCTTTGCTCTTAGGAATAGTGCTAGCTAGAGAAGAGTAGAGTGTTGGAGAGAAGTCAGGAGAAGGAGGAAGTCTGTGGTGGAGCCAGGCTTGTCGGTGACCTCCTCTGCGGTGTTCTTCACTCTTATCGGTAATAAAGATCCCCTTCTTTATTTACTTATTGTTTTACTTTAAGTAGCTCTATACTTGCTCATTGCTTGGTTAGAGTGCTCTAATTCTTGAGCTCGAGTTAGAGTAGTAAGTTTTATAGATTAAGCGCGGTGCTTAGGCTATAGCTTACCCTTGAGTGCCGCTAGGCCCACGGATAGTAGTGGTAGGTTCTAGGTGGTGATAGCCCTAGGATCCTCTGTATTCCACCATGTTCGGCCTAGTATCTGGTATAAGCGTAGGAATTTGGGATGTACGGTGCCTAATAAGTCGAACCCCGACGAGTTTAGGACTTTGCGTGTTCCGAGTATAGCAGTCTCTTTGGTATAACAATCATTTGATCTTTTACTGAGATAGAGTTCTCCCCCAAAACTTCAGAGCTACCTAGTGCGTGTTTCCACCTTAGTTATACTTCATTGATTTATCCTTACTAATGGTTATTACCCCATTTATCCATATCTAGATCCTTGACTATCATATCATTGGATTCACAAACCCTGCCTTCCTTTGGAAAAATATAAATTTGACACATGGTACTCCCAGGTAAAGTGCTACACGATAGTTCTATGCGCTTGCAGAATTCCATCACCTATCCTATAGAGCTACCCATAGCATTTTTTGGCGCCGTTGCTAGAAATAACTCTATTCCTAGTAGCTACGTTAGAAGTGTCAACAACCACATACTTCGAGCATAGGGATTGACAACCCCAGTGATTGCGTTGAGAAATATTGTTACCACTGCTAGAGGATAGATTTGGCTACACTCTTTTGATAGCGTTAGTAACTGTCAACAACTTTGAGAAACTTCAAAATGTTTTGGATCATAAAAACTTAACTTGATATTTTGGTCCAAATTGCTTATATTCTTATCTTATCCAATAAAATAGCTATGGTAGCAAGTGGGTAGCATGTTTATTAGCCCTATATTAAAGCTATATATATTTAATTATTTTGTATTGCATGGTTTAAAATTTGTAAGTACGATTCATGCATCATGATAATCTCACATGTTAGTTAACTTCCTCCTTAAAGTGGTTTATGGGATAGGATCTATCAAACCTATTCTTGCTAGCCTGTAATATCCTCACTAATCCAAACTTATCTTCTCCAGTGATGGCACGCACCAAGCAAACAGCTCGCAAGATGACTGGTCCTAGGGGAGTGTCGCGTCACCAGCTGGCGCCACGCGACGGGGAGGCTTCCAGTAGCCGTCCCCGCCGCAGCTGCGCTAAACTAAAAGAGGAAATTGAGATGATGAAGGAGGAGATGAGGAAGATGACTGAGGACTTTGCCACTCGTCGGGAGCATTACCGGGATGTGGCTACGATTGACCAATTGCGGACTGCTGTGGCTCATCTGATCGAGCAGAGGGATGCGACTTGAGCGCGTGAGGACGCTACCAGGGCAAGGGTGCATGAGCTAGAGCTCTACGTCAAGCAGATTGAGGACTATAATGATGCTCTGCATGAGGAGGTGCACAGGCTCAACAATGAGCTCAACCCTATCCTAGAGCCCCGTGTTGAGGATCCTGAGATGGGAGTGGTCGTTGGTCCTGAGGATGAGGACATGGAGGATGTCGACGAGGAGATCGAGCCTCTCCAGGTGGTCATCGAGGAGGACGCCGAGGAGGACGTCGAGGAGGACGTAGAGGGGGCTAACGAGGACGGTGTCGTCTCTGACGGGACCATGGGCGACGACGACTAGACTAGTTGTAGAACTAAGCATGTCAGTTTATCGCTCTCCTTTGGCTTGTAATGTTGGTGCTTGCCATGAAACCTTAGCTATGGTTTGGGAACTTTATCTAAGTGCTAGTAATGTATCCTAAGTATTGTAATGTTTAAGTATGTACTGCTACTAAGTTTTGATTAAGTAATGTAAGACTTAAGTTGGGTTGCTTATAAACAGATGCCTGTTAACACCCGTTCGTCTGGTGCTGGAATCTCTGAGGATGGGGAGGGTGCTCCCAATCCACCGCCTTTTCCACCCACCTTGGCGGATGACATCACTGCTTTGGACAATGCCGCCGCACTGCTTGCACAGAACCGGAACGATCGTGGTGGGCGTCGTGCCCGCAACAATGGAGATGAGACTGCCTATGTGGACTTCACTGACACCCGTCCACCTGTGTTCACCAAGGCTAATGAACCATTGGAACTAGATGATTGGCTCCGTACCATCGAGCAGAAGTTTAGTCTGATTCACTACACAGAGCATCGGAAGCCCCTGTTACGTAGCTCAGCAACTCCGAGGTGCAGCTAGTGCTTGGTATGCCAATCTCATGGCAGCCCAACCTGCAGGACATCAAATGACCTGGGCAGAATTCTGTGAAGCTTTCTATGCCCACTATATCCCTGTAGGGGTGATGAAGATGAAACTTGATCAGTTCCTGGCACTGTAGCAGAAAGATTCCACAGTGATGCAGTATTTGGTCAGTTCAATCATCTGTCACAGTATGCACCTGAGCATGTGAACACTGATCAGAAGAAGAAAGATTGCTTCATTAGGGGTCTGAACTCGAAGATTCAAAGAAGCCTATCCAACAACTTGCATTGCACTTATCATGAGGCTGTCAACATAGCAATTGCTTATGAAGAAAGCAACCGCAAGCACCAGGAAGAGAAAAAGAAGAAGAAGACTGGGTCTGCTGGATTTTCTGGCAATCAGAAGCGCCAGAAAGTTGTCTATCATCCTATCCACCATTCCCGTCCACCATATCCCCATCAGCAGGTCATTGTGCTTACTGCTGCCACTTCTCAGACTTCCAACTAGCAAAACACCACTCAGTCGAATGCCCCTGGCGTTCGTATCACCACCCCACAGTCAAACTACAACTACCCATGTTACAACTATGGCAAGATAGGACACTGGTCTCGTAATTGCCCATTTTCGAAGCAGTACAACCAGAATGCACAAAAGGCTCCTGGTGGGTAGCAGCAGCAAGTTTAGAACCATGGTCACCAGCAGCATGCTCAGAAGGGCAAGGTGGTGAAGAAAGCAGGTCAGGTCTACTACACTCAAGTTGGTGATATTTCCGAGGGAGAACCCGTCATGCTGGGTAGGTTCCCTATCGCTCTGCAATTATGCTTTTTGATTCTGGTGCATCTCATTCATTCATCAATCGCACATTTGTCATCAAGCATGAGATTCCAATTGGGGAATAAAGGAAGATTTCCTTATACAGTCGCCCGAGGGGCGTATAAGTACTAAGGAAGTAGTATATCGGGTACCTATAGAGTTAGGAGGGCATATATTCCCTACCTCTATGATAGTGCTAAAGGACCAGGATATAGATGTGATCCTAGGTATGAATTGCATGTATCAGCACAAAGCTCTTATAGATATGCTGAATAGGACTATAAGAGCGAACTTACCTGATAGCAAGTCTCAGCTTCTCATTCAACTTCCAATCCCTCAGAGAAAGATTGAAAGACTATGTGCCACCTCAGTCAAAGAGATACTAGATATTCTGGTAGTCTGTGAATTTTCGGATGTGTTCCCTGATGAGCTACCTGGTTTACCTCCTGATCGTGACGTGGAGTTTGCTATTGAGTTGAAGCCTGGAACAGCACCTATTTCTTATAGAGCCTATAGGATGCCTCCCAAAGAATTGACAGAACTCAAGATTCAGTTGCAAGAGTTGCTTGATATGGGTTTCGTTAGGCCTAGTTTCTCTCCTTGGGGTTGTCCTACTATCTTTGTGAAAAAGAAAGACCAAACCCTTACACTCTGTGTCAATTATCGCCCACTCAACGAGGTAACCATCAAAAACAAATATCCCCTACCTCGTATAGATCTTCTCTTTGACCAACTTTCTGGGGCCAAAGTATTTTCAAAAATTGATCTTAGGTCTGGATACCACTAAATAAAAATCTGTCCCGAAGACATTCCGAAAACAACCTTCGCCACCCGATATGGCCTATATGAATATCTGGTTATGTCTTTCGGACTAACCAATGCCCCTGCCCATTTCATGTATCTCATGAACTCCGTCTTCATGCCAGAGCTTGACAAGTTTGTGGTCATATTCATCGATCACATTTTGGTCTATTCCAAAGACCCAGAAGAACATGCCAATCGTCTCCGTGTCGTTCTAAATCGTTTGGGAGAACATCAACTCTATGCCAACCTCAGCAAGTGTGAGTTCTGGCTGGATAGAATACCATTCCTGGGACATATACTGTCAGCTGAAGATGTGTCAGTTGATCCAGGGAAGGTAGAGGATATCTTGAATTGTAAGAAACCACAGTACATCAGGTCTGTAGTTTCATGAGGATGGCGGGATACTACCGTCGTTTCATTCCAGATTTTTCCAGAATATCCAAGCCTATCACTGAGTTACTGAAGAATCAAGTTAAGTTTGTCTAGTCGCCTGAGTGTGAGAAAGCATTCCAAACACTGAAGAAGTTGTTGACCACTGCACCAGTCTTAGCTCAACCTGATATTTAAAAGCCATTTGATGTTTACTGTGATGCTTCTGGTGCTGGTCTAGGTGGCGTCTTGGTGCAAGAGGGCTGAGTCATTGCTTATGCTTCACGGAATTGGCCCACTCATGAAGAGAATTACCCCACTCATGATCTGGAATTGGCCGCTGTTGTCCATGCCTTGAAGATTTGGCGTCACTACTTATTGGGTAGTACTTGCAATATCTACGCTGATCACAAAAGCCTGAAATATATTTTTACTCAAGAAGAGCTGAACATGAGGCAAAGAAAATGGCTTGAGTTGATAAAAGATTATGATATTGAAGTACATTATCACCCTGGCAAGACGAATATGGTCGCTGATGCACTCAGTCGGAAGGTTCATTGCAATTGTCTGACAGTGAGGCCCCGAGATCTTTCTTTGTGTTATGAGCTAGAAAAGTTAGGTATAGAGATGATCGAACATAGCAGCTTGAAACATATTAGCATTGAGACCCCCATCCGTGATGAAATCATTGCTGCTCAGAAAGGAAGCAAAGGTATCAAGCACATCAAGGAAAAAGTCCAAGCCGGCAAGGCAGATTGCTTCAGAATTGATGATGAAGGTGTCATATGGTTCAAAGATCGTTTGGTAGTTCCAAAAGTGCCTGAGTTACGTCGGAAGATCCTCGATGAAGCACATTTCACTAGATTCTCCATTCATTCAGGAAGCAACAAGATGTACCAGGACTTGAAACAAAGATTCTGGTGGACTAAGATGAAAATAGAAATTGCTCGATATGTGGCCAGGTGTGATACTTGTCAGAAGGTGAAAGCTGTACACATGAAGCCTGCGGGAGAATTGCAACCTTTGCCCGTTCCTGCATGGAAATGGGAGGATATTAGTATGGATTTCATCGTAGGATTGCCCAAGACATCCAGAGGCTTTGATTCAATCTGGGTTATTGTGGACCGCCTCACCAAACAAGCTTATTTTATACCGGTTAAAACAGATTATAGGGTAGCAACTTATGCAAAGCTATATATAGAAAACCTGATAAAACTCCATAGGGTACCGAAGACCATCATCTCTTATCAAGGAACGCAGTCCATCTCAAATTTCTGGAAGGCTTTTCATAAATCACTAGGGACAAAGCTTCTACATAGTACAGCATATCACCCGCAGACTGACGGCCAGACTGAAAGAGTCAACCAAGTTCTTGAAGACATGTTGAGGGCATGTGTGCTCACTTACACCACCACATGGGACGAATGTTTGGCCCTAGCAGAGTTCTCGTAGAATAACAGTTATCAAGAAACTATCAAGGTGGCACCGTTTGAAGCCGTGTACGGTCGTAGGTGTCGGACTCCGCTAAATTGGTCTGAGCCCGGGGAAAGGTGGTACTTTGGTGTAGATTTGGTAAAGGATGCTAAAGAAAAGGTCTAGACTATTCAAGCTAATATGAAAGTAGTACAATCTCATCAGAAGAGCTCTGCGGACACGAGGCGTCGACCACTAGCATTTGCTGTAGGAGACTATGTGTATTTGAAGGTCTCACCAATGAAGGGAGTCAGCTGTTTCGGAGTCAAAGGCAAACTAGCCCCTCGTTACATCGGACCGTTTCAGATTTTGGAACGTTGTGAAAAAGTGGCCTACAAATTAAGATTGCCAGAACATCTCTCAGCTGTGCACAACGTATTCCATGTGTCACAACTCAAGAAGTGTCTTCGAGGGCCTGAGCAAGTCATTGATGTTGAAGGAGTGGAACTCGAACCAGATCTAACATGCTTTGAATACCCAATTCGAGTCCTTGATCGAAAGGATCATGTCACTCAAAGAACCACAACCCGATGGTACAAGATACAGTGGAGTCAGCTATCAGAGGATGAAGCTACCTGGGAATCGGAAGACTACCTCGCAGAAAATTTCCCTGAGTTCTTTGCTACCTTGTGGATGTAAATTTTCTGGTCATGTAATATGTAAACCTTCCCACTTGTTATATGGTCAAGTTTGAACTAGTTTTACTTGACACATTTTCTTTTCCATTACTTAACTTAAGGTCTTAGTCGTGTATCAAATCTCGGGACGAGATTTCTTTAAGAGAGAAGGGCTGTAACACCTCTGGTGTTACGGTTAATTAAACCTGCCATGTCATCATATTAGACTGCAAATCATCCCACATTTTATTTCCTGCTTATGATTGTGCATAGGACATTAGAGTGGATTTAATGTATCAATGTTGCTTGATTGTATGAATGAAAAATTAAATTCAAAATCCAAAAAGAAAACCCAATTAAACCCTAAAGTTGACCCCCAAAACCTAATTCAAAAACTACAAGGAATCTGGTGAAAGTGCCATAATAGAAGTTGTAGATCTTTTAAAATAGAACAACTTTTATTTTGGGCAAATTTCAAGTTCTTAAAAATAAATTTGAATTAAACCCTAATTACTATTTGGAAATTCAAATTTGAAATGTCAATTCAAAATTTATAAGGAATCTGACCAAACTTCCTTAATGAAAGTTGTAGGGTTCAACAAGTAGAACAACTTTTATGTTTGTAGATTTTCATATTGTTATGAAAAATTGGGAGAATTTAACTGGATTGCAAGTTGAATTTAAATTTCAAATTTATCCCCTTTTTGGTAGTTTCAAATATGAGCAGAATTTGAATACGGTTCAAAAATAAAAATAGGGAATAGGGAATTATTAGCCAAAATAGGGTTTGACCTCTAGGGCATAAGCTACAGTGCTCCGGGCCCCTACAGAGCTGGGCACGCCGTGCACGCGTGCGCGCGCCGCGCACTGCCGCCGTCCGGCCGGCAGGGCGCTGTCGCCACCGCGCCAGGGTCGCTCGGGGGCCTCGGACAACCGCCTCGCCCTTATCCGCTCCTCCCCTATCCCTTAAAGGCGACGAGCACCCCTCCTTGCTCTTCTTCTTCCCCTCGGCCGCCGTCAAGTTCACCTTGGTCCCGGGCCGAATTCATCGTGTCTCGTCCACCTCCATCCACTCCATCTCGCCAGCAGCATCGCCTCTCCCTTGTGCACCTCCTGGACCGCTTGGGTGGGTTGTTGTTGCCGGAGTCAGCCCCACGCCGTGTTCTTCTTCCTCTGCTCCGACCGAGCACCGCCGTGGGCAACCTTGACGCGGCTAGCTCGTCTCGGTGAGCCCCTTCCCGATACGATCTGTGTTTTGTGAGTCATGTTGCACGGTGATGCTCAAGTGCGATGGTTTCTTGTCTGGAGCTCAGGGTAACTCGGAACAGGACCTCGCCGTGGAGTCCGTGCTACCGCCTCTGCCACCGTTGTCCAGCTCACCGATCTACACCACCTCGAACCGAACCGCCACGTCCAACCAAGTCGTGGTGAGCTCCTAGATCCATTGTGCCTTAATCCCTAACGCTACCGCCCTATGTTCGCCGAAGCGCGATGCGCCATCGCGGCCGAGCCGCTGCGGTCTTGGCTGGGCGTGAACCAAGTCCCTAGGCGTCCAAACATCTAGCTCATTGGGTGCGCTAGAGTCCCAGGATCTCGTTGGAAGCCTTGTCGTCGCTGGAGAGGTCGCGGAGCAGCAGGAAACTGCCGGTCAAGCTGCGCTGGCGGCCAGTCAACAGTTGTGAGAGGGAGAGGGGCCTCGGGTTATGTTGACGGTGGATATACCATGAAAATCCACATTCAAACACCGTCAACATGCCTCGGATTCAAGGAAGAATAAGCATATCATGAAAATATTTTATCAATAACTAGTTCCACTTCTACTCTTAGCTTGTGAATACAGGGAAGATCAAAACAAGACAAAATGCAGCAGCTGGAGCTCACATATGTGGTTCGGCCGACCCACATATGGAGGCACCAGATCATCACACTTCAAGAAATGACACAAGGAAGCAGATAGAAGAGAGTGGAGCACCTGGAGGGCCCACATTGGGTTCGGCCGACCCACATGTGGGGCCCACCAGGTCTCTGCTGACATGGCACAATCCGTGTGATACTCCACCTAGCTCATTTCCACTATTGGATCAAAGGTGTGTTTCCATTCAACGGTAGAAGATCAAGGCACATGGATCAAGGCGTCAACCGATGAGTACCAACAAATCAAGTACACAGCCATGCTCTATGACTGGTGGGGACAACACCTGGCTGGGCCCACCTGTCATAGGGGGTCGGCCGACCCCCCTGGTGCCCAGCCAGGTCGGTTGGCCTCCACCACCTTCCTGCATGCACCCCACGCGTTGGATTCACCAAAGCCATCCATCTTGAGGCGGTTCAAGGTTGGTTCATCCAAGGGCCAAGGTGGAAAGGCAGACGGATCGCTAACGTAGCGTCCCTCCACTCTCCCCTATAAATAGAGGTGCCATCACTCTCTTCAAGACACACAAGAGACAAGAGAAGCTAGAGTTCCACTCTTTAGTAGTAGTATTAGTCTAGTGTGGGAGTTAGAGTCGAGTTGAGCTACGCTCGGGGTCTCTGGAGTCATCTGCTGGAGAGTCTGGTATAGCTCTTGTACCTTTCCTTCTGTAAGACTTTACCATTATCAGTATATTATCTTTACTTTACTTTACTAAGTCTTTACTTAGTGCTTTACTATTCATTATAGTATTGTTGTGTCTTGTCTTGCCTTATAGTTGATTTATACTAGATTGTGAGCCTGTAACCAGCTCATGTGTGTAGTTCATTGCCTGTCATAGGGTGCTTTAGCAGTTTGGTACCCAGCTAGAGTATTGAGAACTTGTGTAAGTTTGGTGCTTAGGCTAGATGTTACCCTTGAATGTCGCTTGTCGCACGGATTGTTAGTGGGTGCTAGCAGGTGGTGACAGCCATGTCTAGTCTTAGTATCCCTCCACGTGTTTTAAGCAAGTTCTTAAAAGGTAGGCTCCCATAAGAGAGTAGGCGCTTCGGGTAGAGGTTATATCCTCTATTGTTTCGCACTACCCCCTACACACCGGAAGTAAGGTAGCTGTCTTAGTGTAATTCATCCATTTGATAAGATAGCTCACAAGGGTAAAGTAAGAGTCGTAGGAGCCTTATACTCACTCGTTGTCCTCCCACCTAACTATACTCTACTAGTTATCCTTAGTTATCCTAAACCTTGTCGTGTCTTTGTATCATTACCCTTTCCTCTATTTATCGATTTACCCCCTATCACTAGTTGATACTAAGTTGCTATAGACTTAAGGATCTCTCTCTTTTATTAATTATTCCTAGCAATTGCTTTCCCTTGGGATAAAATAAATAACGATGCCTTGGAATACTCCCGGGTGAAGTGCTATAGCGGTATATTCTGTGCGTGTGCGGAATTATCCAATAGACATAAGAAATACCCCTCAGGGCACTTCTGGCGCCGTTATCAGAGATAGCCTAACACCCTGTCTCTGCGCTAAGAAGTGTCAACAAGCATTTCTGGCGCCGTTGCCGGGGAAAGCATCAGTCTAGAAATATTAATAAAAATTGAATCTGGAGTCTACTATCAATCTTGTTATCGATTAGTGTTAGGGGCTTACCCCTGTCTGTGTTTCTCGTTATCGTGAAGCTAGACAGTGCATGAGCGGTTTCCAATTGCCGTCAAATTTCATTGAGGATCCTGAGAAATTGTTGAGGAGAACTAGACACCGTCAAGTTCCACCTCAAAGGTTCATCTCAAACCTGAATCCGTTCAAGGAAGGAGGCTCCGCACTATCAATCAAGGAAGCTATGGCCCAAAAGACCATCTCTGAGTTCTCTGCACCGTCGGCTAACAACATTGCCACCGGTCCGCAGCTCAACTTGGGGGATGCTACCTTTGAGCTTAAGCCAGCACTTATCAACATGGTGCAAGCCAACCCGTTCTGTGGGAAGCCACACGAAGATGCAAATGACGATCTCCAGCATTTCTTGGAGGTGTGTGGTACCTTCACTATCAAGAATGTCTCGGCAGACGCCATCCACCTTCGCCTATTCCCATTCTCACTGCTTGGGAAGGCAAAGCAATGGTTCGATGCCAACAAGAATGAAGCTACCACTTGGGAGAAGTGCGCCAACGCATTCCTTAAGAAATTCTTCCCAATGGGCAAAACCAGCGCTCTTCGTTGAAAGATCTCAAGCTTCCAATAGCAAGCTGATGAGACGATTCCCGAAGCATGGGAACATCTCCAGGAGTACATTCATGCTTGTCCTCATCATGAAATTGAAGAATGGCTCCTAATCCAAGGTTTCTACCATGGGCTAACTGGACTAGCCCGTAGTCACCTTGATGCTGCCGCTGGAGAAGCATTCCTGCAACACAATGTCAAGGATGCTAAAGACTCCATTAAAAAGATGGTTATCAACCAAGGATGGAATGAGGAGCATCTCTAGCCCAAGAAAAGGGGTATGCACACCGTTCATGAGGTGGACATGCTCTCAGCAAAAATGGACCTCTTGATGAAAAAGATTGAGGAAGGTTCCAAAAAGGAACAAGAGGCCATTCGAACCACTCCCACCGCACGAGCAATCGAAGCTGATCCATGGTGCGAGATATGTGGTGGAGAAGATCACTCGGGCAACAACTATCCTGAAACAAAGGAGGAAGTGAGCTTCATCAACAACAACAACAACAATGGGTATCGACCCCAGCAACAAGGAGGATGGAACTCGCGCCCCTTCTACCAAGGAAATCAAGGTAATGTTACAGCAATAATTTTAATAATTCTTATGGTAACCAACCTTCTCTTAAAGATCATGTCTTAGACCAATCTAAAATCAATGATAGTATAAACAAGAAAATAATGACTAATGATAAGATTCTTGAAAATCTTAGTAAGAAAATGGATAGCTTTAACACTGCTATGAAAAATCAATTGAGCTTTAATAAAATGCTAGAAACGCAATTAGCTCAAATAGCAGCAGCTGTCCCATCCTTCGAACAAGGTAAGATCCCAGGGAAACCTGAGGAATCAATTGAGGGTGTCAAGTTAATTTCCACGAGGTTTGGTAAGCCTCCGGTCAGGCCAAATCCGGGTTGCCTTCTTGACCCACCATTCATGGCCAAGAAGAGTGACCCTTGGCCATCCTACAATCACCTGCGAGATCGGGCCGCACACCTTCAACAACGCCTTCTGCAACCTTGGATCTGGAGAGAACATCATGTCCAAGGTAATGTATGAAAATCTGCTAGGGGGACCTTTGTACCGCACATTTGTCAAATTGCAAGTGGCGGATCAATCCATTCGGTTCCCCAAGGGATTGGCAAGGGACATCCTTGTCAAAGTTCAAGACGAATACATCCCCGCCGACTTCATCATTCTCGATATGGGGGCCGATGACGAAGTCCCCGTCATCCTAGGAAGGCCATTCCTCAACACCGTGAACGCCATCATCTACGTGGGATCTGGCCAAGTCTACTTCCAACTCCTAGGTAAGAGAATTAAATGTCCTTTCAGTGGTTATAAATCTATGCAACAGGCAAGGAAGAACCTTTGGGAAAAGAAGCCTCAATATGCACCCCACTGGAAGAATCAACTGCCAAAGGCCAAAAAGGCCGAACTGGTAAGTAAAGCCGAGGTAGTAAACAAGGTTCACTCTACTGAGTCACAAGCATCAACCAAGAAGGAATAGCGGAAAAAAGAGGTGCGATCATCACGATCTCCGTATCCAGGACCGACTGAAGCACCCGAAGAATGAACCCGGAAAGGAGAGGTCCTGCTCTACGGACCTAAACATGGAGCCCTTGTGTAACAACCCAAAAAAAACCCACACAACCTAAAAATCCCAACCAATTAAAATTTTTCATTTATTTATTATGAAAACCCATTTTTCTTGTGCAAGCATATAGGTTTCATTATGAATTTGGTAAATAAAGGAGTATAGCTTGCATTTTAATTCCATTCACATAGAATAATAGCTTATGCATCACAATTGGGATTTATTGCAATTTATGTTTGTATTTACTCAATATTTAAAAAGGGTAATATATGTATATAAATACACTTAAGTGAAAATAGAAAAGGAAAAAGAAAAGAGAAGAGAGGAAGAAAGGAAGCCAGCCTGTCGGCCCAGCTGCGGCCCAACCGAGCAAGCGCGCACGCGACCGTTTCACCCACTCCCCCGCAGCCGCTGACCGCCCGGCCCCGCCTGTCAGCCGCTCTCGCTACTGTTCTTCTTCTCACCTCGCGAAAGACGGTGGCCGACAGAGTCACGCAAATGGCGTGACCGACAGCGCCACGCATGGCAGAGCCCTGACCCCGCTGTCCCTCGCCTGTCCCCTGCCTTGCTCGCCAAGAAGCCGCGTGCACTGGGAAACCCTAGCTCAGGAGCACCGATGGTCTCCACGTGCCCCCTTCGCCGCTAATCATCGTCCGCCGCCATGCCATGCCCTGGCCGTCTATAAAAGGAGTCGCCCCGAAGCCCTAGACCTCGTCCCACTCGCCGCCGCCGCGCTGCGGCACAACCACTACACCACACCGCACAATAGAGGGAGAGGGAGAAGGGAGAAGGGCGGAGTAGAGGAGAAGCTGCCGGAGCGCCGCCGCCGCGGAGCACGCCGGAGCCGGACACGGAAGGGAAGCCCGAGCTGCGGACGAGGAGCGGCACGGCACTGCGATCACTCTGCACAGCGTCACCTCGTCACTGCACCGCCATCCTTACCTCACCAGCCCCACGGTGAGCCACTGAGCACCTCATCCAACCTCGCCGTGCTACGGTCATGGCGCTCGGCATCACGAGCGTGTAGGCCGCGGGCTGTTTCCGGCCCCTGAACACTTCGCACGACACGCGCACAAGGCCGGCCATCAAACCACTGGACATCGGCTATGGACGTCAGGCCACTTCCGGCGGGCATCGCCGTCACATGTGCTTGGAGCACCGCCACCTCGACGGCGTTCCCGTGCGCACAAGCCGTGAAACCGCCGACGCGACCCGCTAGCGTGACCACCAACTCACCGACCACCTCGGACAAGCTTAGTTGCGGAAGATCGAACCTCCATAGCCCGAAACACCGAGAGGTGCGTTCTCGGGGAAACGTGATCGCCGCCGACACGTTCCGCCTCGCCTAAAATCCGTTCCGAGTACCCCCGATCGCCTCGCGCTGCGGAGAAAGGCCGACGAGGTTCGCCAAGTCTGCCTTGGCACCGCCGCGTAGATAGCCGAGCCCCGAATCATGTCTGTCGCCTTGGCTACGTGCGCCTCCACCTCGTCGGAGAACCGCCGTATGCCGTGGGAGAGAAGGAGGCCCACGACATCATTTCACTAATGACAGCCAACCCTCGGGAGAGAGGCACCCTCGGCGCACCAAATCTCCGATTCGCCCGAGCCTCCCCGGGAGAGCTCGGGAGAGCGGCACCCTCGGCGCCCAAATGTCCGTTTCGCCCGAGCCTCCCCGGGAGAGCTCGGGAGAGCGGCACCCTCGGCGCCCCGAATCTCCGATTCGCCCGAGCTACGCCGAGCTACGCCGAGCTCCGCCGAGCTACGCCAAGCCCCGCCGAGCTCCGCCGAGCCCCGCCGAGCTACGCCGAGCTACGCCGACGCCGGCGACTTTCTGGGAACCAGCATCGAACACCTGGCGGGCGACCATCGGGTCTGTGTTCTGATGAGGCGCCACATGCCGCACTACTAGACCCGCGCGCCACGTGGACCAATCCCGAGCTGCCCCTGATTAATCGACCATTTTCCATTTTCAGAAAATAGGATAATCTTCGAAAATTCATAACTTATTCATATGATGTCCAAAAATTGCGCACCATATATCAAAATTCTCAGAAAAATGAGATCTACGATCTAAGACTATGTTTGTGTGCATTTGGCTCTTTATTTTATTGGATTTTTCTGAAATACTCTATAGGAGTCGCTGACGCGACTATTTCGTGTTCGATTTCAGAGCCGGAGGAGGATCTGACTAAGGAAGACGACCACGAGTACTTTCAGGAGCTAGGAGACGACTACGAAGGTGCCACATCCTACCAAATCCTTAGATCCTATTTACGCATTGCAAATGACATTGTTGCTATTGCTTTATGATTATGTATGGATTGGTTGCATGGTAGTATATTTGAATTCCCTGCCTTGATAAGACTACACCCTGCTGTCCGCTGCTAGGTTAGCTGCTGCTTAATTTACTGTTACTCTTCCACTACTTTCTACTTGCTATATGCTATGTGGTGGAATTGGGACGGTGTATAACTGATTATAACCACTGGGAGAGAGTGCTGCGTGCGTCTTGGGTGCGTGGTAAGGGTTGATGTCGACCAAGTGGGATGTGAGACAAGCCCGTGGGACAAGTCGTGCCGGGGGTGCAACCTGGGCATCCCCAAGCGAGATACCTGTGGCGGGTAAAGTTGTTGAGGAGGTTCCGGGTGGGATAGCCTTGGTGGTTTGAAGCCCGTGGACGGAGGTGCTGTGATGGCACGGGGAGAGTATCCCCTAAGTGAAGATGCCTGCTTGGTCAAACCTAGGACGGACTAGTTTCAGGTTCATGGGAATCCTTTTCTACTCACTCGCTTCTGATGGGAGGGAGACGGCTGGACTACTTGGTAGGACGGTGCCACTACTGCTAGGTTGAGAGGTGATAAGGGTGTGCGGAGACGGTCGATGGGTTCCCGTTCCGTTCTAGATGCGCAGTACCACTGGATGGGCCTGGTACTGTGTCTCCCAGTCTCAGCATAACGGTGTAGGATCCGGAATATCCCAGGGCTGAGTGGTAGGGTGGCATCGACCTAGGCAAGCAAGCACCCGGAATTCTGCCTAGGTGTTGCGCAACACCTATGATGGCTAATCTTGTGGGTAGTGAAACCTCTGCAGAGTGTACGGTTGATCGATCGATACATATGCCAACTTGTTGGCTATGGACCTTTCCTGTGAAGCTTCTACTAGTGTAGTAAGTGTTCTCTTCTCCCCCTGGATGACATTTTTCCGGCAGTGTACCCGCTGTGGTAGTGTGCCGCTGAGATAGGCCCGAGAGGGAGTTGGGCCTATCGAATGAGAGCGAGGTGTGGGTAAGTGAGATGTGGTGATGGGAAAAGGGATGATGGTGTTAACTGGAGATAAAACTTGACTAATTAAACATTGATTACAGCTGCATAGGAAACCTCAGCCTATAGGTCTGCTTGTATAGCCTTGCATCCACTTTCCACAAAGCAAATGCTGCATAGGTGGGCTCCGTGGCCAGTACATATCATACTGATAAATTTGCTGTCAGGTCACGAGAACGAGTACGACTTCGAGGAAGACGATGGTGAAGAATAGGGTCACGTGCTACACTCAAGTTGGCCGTGAAGGATGAATCATTTTCGCATCTTCTAAAGCTTCTCTGAATGTTGATTCCGCCAGTGTGGCGATGTAATAAATGTTTATGTAAGACTTAATTACCATTGTATGGATCCTGGTGTCAACTGAGCTATGGGTAATTTCATGGATTGTCCCAAGCAATCTGTTGAATTACAATTCGAGCCTGTGGATTTCCCTTCGCGGGAATCGAGGTCGTTTCAGTTGGTATCAGAGCCATACTTGACTGTAGGACGAGACCCATAGAAAATGGACGTTAGAATAAGAAGCCAGACTCTCTTTTGGTTATATTACCGACCTTGCATTCACTTTTTATGCAATGGCTTATCTAATACAAGGACCTGCTAATCCGTTTCTTGAAAAATTCGCAGATGACCAGCCTTGGACCACCACTTCGTCCACTGCACGACGGCACTATTGAGATCCCGATCAACGGAAGGAACCACGGCGGATTTGCCATGGTACTACGCCAGGTATTGGAGGAGCTGGGAGCACCGTCTGACCAAATCCAGTACTTCAGCCGAGGGAAGCTTGTCGGGGCTGAGAGGTTTGAAGGACCTGTCACTACCAGAGTTGAGACACCCGTCAGCCTGACCCTTCCAGGGATGCCGGTTTTTACTGACTACACTGCTGGAGATACTGTGGAGGATGGAGTACAGTCCGTCTCCCGCAAGGTACTACGCGCAGTTGTGTACACAGCATACGAGTACCTTAAGGGGACCCACTTCCGTCTGCTACCTCAGGCCTTGGAGCTGCACCCTGACCCCATTCATAGGATTCTGTACACGAGCCAGATCGTTCAGGCCGAGACTGACCCCTGCCTACGCATAGTGGCACACCACCTCCAGGAGCAGGACGAGTTCATCAGCTCATTGGAGCAAAGGAGGCAGCGTGACCGAGCACGCATGGCAGAGGTCGAGGACAGTTTGCAGAAAGGGACTCAGACCCTGGAGAGTTTGAGCAGAGCAGTCACTGACTTGTAGTTGGAGATGCAGCGCCGTGATGAGTTACACCAAGCCGAGATCGCCGACTTGCGAGACAAGATCGGAGATTTTGGGCTACGCAATGACTACCTGAACAGTAGAGTATTGGGATTACAGAGGAGGCTGGACGACAAGGAGAGAGCGCTTGCTGAGAGGGAGCAGAGGAGCAGAGACAGAGGAGTCGAGATGAGCACGTTGCGCTCCAGGATCAGGGAGTTGGAGAAGCAGTTGGAGAAAGCCGAGGAGAAGTCCACCCGCAACCAAGGGATTCTGATCGACCGCGTGAAGATGGTGGAGTTCTTAAAGGACAAGCTACGGAGGACAGAGACAGTTTGGAAGCAGTCCGACGCCAGGAGAGCTATTGAGGTCCGGAAGGTACAGAGTTCGCTTCCCCCACTGGAGATGGTGAAGCCCCGGGAGGGAGACTTCCGCGTACCACCCACTACGCTCAACCTGGGAGCGTGTCCGTCTCTAAGGATGCAGGAGATTGAGGCCACTCCAGAGTTAGCTGTAGCACTCGACTACGTCAAGCGCCTGACCATGACTGATGACGAGATCGAGGCAGAGGACAGCCGCATACCCGACGCCGTACTCGACCTTATGCACCAGTAGCTTATGGGACCCTGCGTGGCCCTTAGACTAGTGATACCATGAGTTGTCCTGTCATTGGCTATCTACGCATAGCACGATCTTCTTAGCAGCTAGGAACATCCTTTATGTAATAATAACCATGTGATGAGTGACATTTGGATCTTATGCTTCTTATGGTTCTCTATGCTTCTTTGGTTGAGTATAGGATAGCATGAAAAATGTTTTAATTCATTTAAATCGTTGAAAACATCTAACTCCTACTTAAACCACTACAAGATTATTACTGCATTGAGCACATACCTAATAAATTCAGATGTCGATGAGACGTTCCGCACGTCTGGAGAACCGCCAGCCCTCCCCCGCACCTGCGCCAGGACGCGGGCGTGGTCGCAACCGTGGACGCCCAGCTGGCAGACGTGCTGGAGTTAACTTGGAAGAAGAACTACGCCGGGCAGAGGATGCACCGCCAGTGAACGATCCGCCACCACAGGGCGAGAACGTGCCACCGACGTTGGCGGAAGTGATGGCACAGCAGACCCAGCTGCTGAATGCCATAGCTACTGGGATGAACAGGCACCACGGGCCACCCTAGAATGACTTCCGAAGGAAACTGGAGGGTTTCCTGAAGCTGAGGCCACCTACCTTCGACGGGACCGACAGCGATTCCCTCACTGCCGACGTTTGGCTTAAAGAGATGGAGAAGAAGCTGGACCTGACCACTTGCTCCGACGAGGAGTGTGTTGGGATTGCTAGCCACCAGCTGACCGGTGCTGCACGAGCATGGTGGGACAACTACACCAGCGCTCACGAGGACCCAGCCCGCATTGACTGGGATGAGTTCACTGAGGCTTTCCGTGACCACCACATTCCTGAGGGAGTCATGGAGGCCAAGGAGAACGAGTTTCGCAACATCTCCCAGGGAGCTGACCGGATCCACGAGTACACCACCCGCTTCAACTGCTTGCTCCGCTACGCACCTGCGTCTTGCGTGAGTTCCGAGAAGGAAAAGATGTACTACTACAGGAAGGGACTTCAGACCAAGATCAGGTTGGCTCTGTCAGGGAACAAGAGCTACACACTGCGTGAGCTGATTGACCGCTGTATTGAGATCGAGAAGGATCGCATGGAAGCACGTCTGGAATTCGAGGCCCAGAACAAGGGAAAGAAGCGCCGCTCTGAGGGACCCGCTCGCACTGCTCCACCCCAGAGACAGCGAACAGGTGCACCCCCGCCTTTCCGAACTCGCCAGGGACCTTCTTCGGGAACGAGCCGTGGTGGTGGTACCAACAGCAGCAACTATCACCGCCCCGTTCAGACCTACCCTGCGCCGACTCGAGCTGTGCAGAACACACCCGCCCCCGCTGCCAACACACCGAGGACAAGCAATTGGAAGGCTCCTGCGACAGCCACAGCAGGCAGTGCGCCCTTCACTTGCTTCGGATGCGGAAAGCCTGGACACCGTGTGGCTGTGTGCCCCGACCTCAACCGTGCACCAGCAGCTGCACAGGGTACACCGAACCGAGGATCTGCTACCCGAGGAAGACTGAACCACATGACCGCTGAGGAAGCTGAAGCTGCACCTGATGCTGTGTACGGTACGTTCCTAGTTCAGGGTAACATGGCTACAGTTCTGTTCGATTCGGGAGCTACATGTTCATACATTTCATCTGCATATGCACGTAAGCATAACATACCTGTAACCCCGAGAGCAAACCCCATCCTAACTAGCTCGCCCTTAGGAACCTTCAGAAGCGTTCACATATGTAGGGGAGTGATAATCACAATCGAGGGACTTGACTTTCGAGCTGACCTAACCCTACTACCCTCCAATAGCTTAGATGTCATCTTAGGCATGGACTGGCTAACCAAACACCGGGGAGTGATATCTTGTTCACCTAGATATGTTCAGGTAACCCACCCTTGGGGAACAGCCGTCCGATGTATACCCCAAACCGGGAGAGTCCAAGCCCTCCTATGTGCTCTAGAGACTAAGGCAGATAAAATGGAGCTGACATTCAGAGATGTGCCAGTAGTCTGTGAATTCAATGATGTATTTCCAGAGGAGTTGCCAGGAATGCCACCAGATAGAGATGTGGAGTTTGTTATAGAGCTGATGCCAGGAACTGCACCGATTGCCAAAAGACCCTACAGAATGTCGGCTGATGAGTTGAAGGAACTTAAGAAGCAGCTGGGAGAATTACTGGAGAAGGGCTTCATTAGGCCTAGCGCCTCGCCCTGGGGATCTCCCGTTTTGTTTGTCAAGAAGAAGGATGGCACGATGAGGATGTGCATTGACTACCGGAATCTGAATGCGGTTACAGTCAAGAATAAGTACCCACTGCCCCGCATCGTTGATCTGTTAGATCAACTGAGTAAGGCCAAGTACTTCTCAAAGATTGATCTCCGATCAGGGTACCATCAGATGAAGATCAGGGAAGAAGATATCCTGAAGACTACATTTGTCACTAGATATGGACAGTATGAGTGCACAGTAGTCTCATTCGGACTCACTAATGCTCCAGCATACTTCATGAACATGATGAACAAGATCTTCATGAATGAGCTAGACAAGTTTGTAGTGGTGTTTATTGATGATATATTGGTTTACTCAGCCACAAAAGAGGAACATGAACATCATCTGAGGACCGTATTGGAGAGATTGTCTCGCAACCAGCTATACGCCAAATTCTCCAAGTGCGAATTCTGGCTTGAGGAAGTTGCTTTCCTTGGTCACTTACTGTCAGGAGGAGTCACGGTAGACCCAGCCAAGATTGAAGCTGTGAAAGAGTGGGAACAACCCCGTAATGTGTCAGAAATTAGAAGCTTTTTGGGACTTGCAGGATACTATCGCAGATTTATTGAGAATTTCTCCAAGATTGCTAGACCCATGACCAACTTGCTGAAGAAAGAGAACAAGTTTATATGGACTCCTGAATGTGAGAAGAGTTTCCAGACCTTGAAGAAGAAGCTCACTACTACACCTGTACTAGCCCTACCCGATATTCACAAAGATTTTGTTGTATATTGTGACGCCTCTCGGCAAGGTTTGGGCTGTGTACTAATGCAAGAAGGAAGGGTGATAGCTTATGCCTCAAGACAGTTGAAGGAACATAAGCAGCGATACCCGACTCATGACCTAGAACTTGCAGCCGTGGTACATGCACTCAAGATTTGGAGACACTATCTAATAAGCAACAAGTGTGACATCTACACTGATCACAAGAGCCTGAAGTATTTCTTCACACAAGAAGATCTGAATATGAGGCAGCGCAGATGGCTAGAACTCATCAAGGACTATGATCTTGAGATCCATTACCACCCAGGGAAGGCTAATGTTGTCGCTGATGCACTTAGCCGCAAAAGCTACTGCCATACCCTCATCACCAACTCTATGCCACCTGAGCTCAGGAGAGAGTTCGACACGTTCCAGCTCGAGGTAGTCTCCTATGGCATGCTAAATGAGCTTCGCGTCGAGTACAATCTCACCTCACAGATCTGTGAAGCACAAAGGAACTGTCCTGAGATAGACTATATCCGTGGTTTGATGAAGCTGGGAAAGGGCCCCGAATACCGAGAAGATGAGCAGGGAACTGTATGGTACAAAGATAGAATCTGTGTACCGACGGATTCAGCGATATGAGAAGAGATCCTGTCGGAAGGGCATGACTCCAAATATTGCATTCACCCATGGTCAGCCAAGATGTACCATGATCTAAGGAAGCACTTCTGGTGGGAGAATACGAAGACAGACATTGCAGGGCATGTAGCCCGATGTGATACATGCAATAGAATCATGGTCGAACATCAGAGACCAGCAGGGTTGCTACAACCAGTTGAGATACCAGAATGGAAGTGGGAGTGCATATCCATGGACTTCATATTAGGACTGCCCCGATCCGAGCATGGATATGATTCTATATGGGTAATAGTGGACCGTCTGACCAAAGTCGCACATTTTATACCGGTCAAAAGGAAGTATATAGTTGAAAAGCTAGCAGATCTGTACGTATCAAACATTTTGAAGTTACATGGGGCACCTTTGAGTATTATATCTGACCGAGGATCACAGTTTATATCACAGTTCCGGAAAGCCTTGCACAAGTCCATCGGGACCAAGCTCGACTACAGCACAGCATACCACCCGCAAACAGACAGGCAAACAGAAAGAGTGAACCAGATTCTCGAGGACATGTTACGTGCTTGCGTATTGAGGTACAAGGAAGGATGGGAGAGCTGTCTACCCCACGCCGAGTTCTCATACAACAACAGTTATCAGACAAGCATTAAGATGTCTCCGTTTGAAGCGTTGTATGGAAGATCGTGCAGAACCCCGCTAATGTGGTCGGAACCAGGTGAAAGGACATTCTTCGGTCCTGCTAAGATTGTGGAAGCAGAAGAAGGTGTTGCCCAAGTAAGAGAGAATTTGAGGATTGCACAAAGTAGGCAAAAGAGCTATGCAGATAGAAGACGTAGAGAGCTTGAGTTCAGGGTTGGAGATTATGTCTACCTCAAGGTATCTCCGCTTCGTGGCACTGTCAGATTCCACGTAAAAGGGAAATTGGCACCAAGATATGTTGGGCCATACAAGATCTGTAAAAGGGTTGGAAAGCTTGCTTACAAGCTGGAACTATCGGAGGAATTATCTGGAGTACACCCCGTGTTCCATGTCTCGCAATTAAGAAAGTGTCTGAAGCTTCCCGAGGAGCAAGTTCCTACGGATGCATTAGACCTGCAAGACACACTTGAATACAAGGAACATCCGATCAAGATCTTGGCACGGGATACCAAGGAGACGCGGAACAAGACTATTCCGATGTGCAACGTACAGTGGAGCAATCACACTGAAAGAGAAGTTACGTGGGAGAAAGAATCGGACTTGCGGATTATGTTTCCTTACCTCTTCGAAGGGTACGTTATCTCTGAATCTCGAGGTCGAGATTCTAATGAGGGGGAGGACTGTAACAACCCAAAAAAACCCACACAACCTAAAAATCCCAACCAATAAAAATTTTTCATTTATTTATTATGAAAACCCATTTTTCTTGTGCAAGCATATAGGTTTCATTATGAATTTGGTAAATAAAGGAGTATAGCTTGCATTTTAATTCCATTCACATAGAATAATAGCTTATGCATCACAATTGGGATTTATTGCAATTTATGTTTGTATTTACTCAATATTTAAAAAGGGTAATATATGTATATAAATACACTTAAGTGAAAATAGAAAAGGAAAAAGAAAAGAAAAGAGAGGAAGAAAGGAAGCCAGCCTGTCGGCCCAGCTGCGGCCCAACCGAGCAAGCGCGCACGCGACCGTTTCACCCACTCCCCCGCAGCCGCTGACCGCCCGGCCCCGCCTGTCAGCCGCTCTCGCTACTGTTCTTCTTCTCACCTCGCGAAAGACGGTGGCCGACAGAGTCACGCAAATGGCGTGACCGACAGCGCCACGCATGGCAGAGCCCTGACCCCGCTGTCCCTCGCCTGTCCCCTGCCTTGCTCGCCAAGAAGCCGCGCGCACTGGGAAACCCTAGCTCGGGAGCACCGATGGTCTCCACGTGCCCCCTTCGCCGCTAATCATCGTCCGCCGCCATGTCATGCCCTGGCCGTCTATAAAAGGAGTCGCCCTGAAGCCCTAGACCTCGTCCCACTCGCCGCCGCCGCGCTGCGGCACAACCACTACACCACACCGCACAATAGAGGGAGAGGGAGAAGGGAGAAGGGCGGAGCAGAGGAGGAGAAGCTGCCGGAGCGCCGCCACAGCGGAGCACGCCGGAGCCGGACACGGAAGGGAAGCCCGAGCTGCGGACGAGGAGCGGCACGGCACTGCGATCACTTTGCACAGCGTCACCTCGTCACTGCACCGCTATCCTTACCTCACCAGCCCCACGGTGAGCCACCGAGTACCTCATCCAACCTCGCCGTGCTACGGTCATGGCGCTCGGCATCACGAGCATGTAGGCTGCGGGCTGTTTCCGGCCCCTGAACACTTCGCACAACACGCGCACAAGGCCGGCCATCAAACCACTGGACATCGGCTATGGAC
Organism: Eremochloa ophiuroides; assembly: GCA_038502445.1. NCBI lineage: Eukaryota > Viridiplantae > Streptophyta > Magnoliopsida > Poales > Poaceae > Eremochloa > Eremochloa ophiuroides. Next base: position 19,778,198 of record JAHLJS010000007.1, on the reverse strand, counting down.
GTCAGGCCACTTCCGACGGGCATCGCCGTCACATGTGCTCGGAGCACCGCCACCTCGATGGCATTCCCGCGCGCACAAGCCGTGAAACCGCCGACGCGACCCGCTAGCGTGACCACCAACTCACCGACCACCTCGGACAAGCTTAGTTGCGGAAGATCAAACCTCCATAGCCCGGAACACCGAGAGGTGCGTTCTCGGGGAAACGTGATCGCCGCCGACACGTTCCGCCTCGCCTAAAATCCGTTCCGAGTACCCCCGATCACCTCGCGCTGCGGAGAAAGGCCGACGAGGTTCGCCAAGTCTGCCTTGGCACCGCCGCATAGATAGCCGAGCCCCGAATCATGTCTGTCGCCTTGGCTACGTGTGCCTCCACCTCGTCGGAGAACCGTCGTATGCCATGGGAGAGAAGGAGGCCCACGACATCATTTCACTAATGACAGCCAACCCTCGGGAGAGCGGCACCCTCGGCGCACCAAATCTCCGATTCGCCCGAGCCTCCCCGGGAGAGCTCGGGAGAGCGGCACCCTCGGCGCCCAAATGTCCGATTCGCTCGAGCCTCCCCGGGAGAGCTCGGGAGAGCGGCACCCTCGGCGCCCAAATGTCCGATTCGCCCGAGCCTCCCCGGGAGAGCTCGGGAGAGCGGCACCCTCGGCGTCCTGAATCTCCGATTCGCCCGAGCTACGCCGAGCAACGCCGAGCTCCGCCGAGCTACGCCGAGCCCCGCCGAGCTACGCCGACGCCGGCGACTCTCTGGGAACCAGCATCGAACACCTGGTGGGCGACCATCGGGTCTGTGTTCTGATGAGGCGCCACATGCCGCACTACTGGACCCGCGCGCCACGTGGACCAATCCCGAGCTGCCCCTGATTAATCGACCATTTTCCATTTTCAGAAAATAGGATAATCTTAGGAAATTCATAACTTATTCATACGATGTCCAAAAATTACGCACCATATATCAAAATTCTCAGAAAAATGAGATCTACGATCTAAGACTATGTTTGTGTGCATTTGGCTCTTTATTTTATTGGATTTTTCTGAAATACTCTATAGGAGTCGCTGACGCGACTATTTCGTGTTCGATTTCAGAGCCGGAGGAGGATCTGACTAAGGAAGACGACCACGTGTACTTTCTGGAGCTAGGAGACGACTACGAAGGTGCCACGTCCCACCAAATCCTTAGATCCTATTTACGCATTGCAAATGACATTGTTGCTATTGCTTTATGATTTTGTATGGATTGGTTGCATGGTAGTATATTTGAATTCCCTGCCTTGATAAGACTACACCCTGCTGTCCGCTGCTAGGTTAGCTGCTGCTTAATTTACTGTTACTCTTCCACTACTTTCTACTTGCTATATGCTATGTGGTAGAATTGGGACGGTGTATAACTGATTATAACCACTGGGAGAGAGTGCTGCGTGCGTCTTGGGTGCGTGGTAAGGGTTGATGTCGACCAAGTGGGATGTGAGACAAGCCCGTGGGGCAAGTCATGCCGGGGGTGCAACCTGGGCATCCCCAAGCGAGATACCTGTGGCGGGTAAAGTTGTTGAGGAGGTTCCGGGTGGGATAGCCTTGGTGGTTTGAAGCCCGTGGACGGAGGTGCTGTGATGGCACGGGGAGAGTATCCCCTAAGTGAAGATGCCTGCTTGGTCAAACCTAGGACGGACTAGTTTCAGGTTCATGGGAATCCTTTTCTACTCACTCGCTTCTGATGGGAGGGAGACGGCTGGACTACTTGGTAGGACGGTGCCATTACTGCTAGGTTGAGAGGTGATAAGGGTGGGCGGAGACGGTCGATGGGTTCCCGTTCCGTTCTAGATGCGCAGTACCACTGGATGGGCCCGGTACTGTGTCTCCCAGTCTCAGCATAACGGTGTAGGATCCGGAATATCCCAGGGCTGAGTGGTAGGGTGGCATCGACCTAGGCAAGCAAGCACCCGGAATTCTGCCTAGGTGTTGCGCAACACCTATGATGGCTAATCTTGTGGGTAGTGAAACCTCTGCAGAGTGTACGGTTGATCGATCGATACATATGCCAACTTGTTGGCTATGGACCTTTCCTGTGAAGCTTCTACTAGTGTAGTAAGTGTTCTCTTCTTCCCCTGGATGATATTTTTCCGGCAGTGTACCCGCTATGGTAGTGTGCCGCTGAGATAGGCCCGAGAGGGAGTTGGGCCTGTCGAATGAGAGCGAGGTGTGGGTAAGTGAGATGTGGTGATGGGAAAAGGGATGATGGTGTTAACTGGAGATAAAACTTGACTAATTAAACATTGATTACAGCTGCATAGGAAACCTCAGCCTATAGGTCTGCTTGTATAGCCTTGCATCCACTTTCCACAAAGCAAATGCTGCATAGGTGGGCTCCGTGGCCAGTACATATCGTACTGATAAATTTGCTGTCAGGTGACGAGAATGAGTACCACTTCGAGGAAGACGATGGAGAAGAATAGGGTCACGTGCTACACTCAAGTTGGCCGTGAAGGATGAATCGTTTTCGCATCTTCTAAAGCTTCTCTGAATGTTGATTCCGCCAGTGTGGCGATGTAATAAATGTTTATGTAAGACTTAATTACCGTTGTATGGATCCTGGTGTCAACTGAGCTATGGGTAATTTCATGGATTGTCCCAAGCAATCTGTTGAATTACAATTCGAGCCTGTGGATTTCTCTTCGCGGGAATCGAGGTCGTTTCACCTTGCTAGTAAGCTAAATCAATAATTATCTCATATTTTATTTCTACATTTCAATTTTTGCATTTTCTTTATTGCATTCCATATTTAAATTTTGTAATATTTTATTTTGACAAAATAAAGAACTTAGACAAATAAAACTTGAAAAGAACTGTAGTGCTCACGCCTGAGGTGGTGGGACCACCCAAGGTGGGGTCGACCGACCCCACCATAGGGCCCACTCACCTCTGGTGATGTTGATCTGGTGTCTTGATCATTGTCTCAACTCTAAATCACCAACTCCTTTAGAATTTGGTCGACCACCTTTTGTCATAACCACTTTCACATGCTCCAAGGAGAATCCAACATCCACCACCATCTAAATTCTGAAAAGTAGACACTTTGGCATGCATTAGTGCTCCCATGGTCCATGGGAATCACTTTAAAGCATGTCCCCACTTTTGTCATACACCTTTCTCTTTCACAAAACACTAGACAAGGGAATCTCTGAAAACTTCTCCACTTTTGGTCCACCACTAATCTTTACTTTACTGGACAAAGTGAAACACACTATTTAAAACTGAAAAGGGGACCAAACATGGGTCGGCCGACCCATGTTTAAAGTCCTATCTACAAAATTGTGTTTGAATTCAAATAGATTCCCTGTCCAAAGGTGAAAGGAGCTCTGAGCCGGTGCAGGTGGGGTCGGCCGACCTGGCCCTGGTGGGTCCACCACCAGCCCTTCTCCCCCTATATATAGCCTTGCATTGTGTGCTCAATCCCACACACAAACCAGTTGAATCATCTCGAGCACACAACCTCTCTTCTTCTCTCTAGTTGAGCAAGTTCTTTCTCAAGTTTAGTTGTAGTTAGCCACTCAAAACAAAAAAACCAAAAATATTATAGTAGTAGAAGCTTGTCTTACTCTCATCTTTGCTCTCGACAACTTGTTTGCGGAATACTCCTACCCACACGAACTTTTTGTGGAGGTAACCATACCCCGTAAGGACTACTAACATTGGGATAGCTAACGCTAACGCTAACGCTGAACCTCATTGTCCTAGTGTGTTCTTGTGTTGTCTCATTGCTGCAGGAAGATGAAGAAGTTCTCCTCCGCATTCAAGAAGGCCAAGAGTGTCGTAGGGAGTTCCTTCCGACGACCCCGCCATGACGAAGATGAAGGAAGAGAAGCTCCACCGAGACAAAGCTTTGGAGTGCCTCCCGAGAGGACACTCGACCCCAAGAGCGGCCTCATGCTGGACCAAGAAGAGTACCAAAGGTACCTCTCCATCCGACACCGCAGTTATGAACATACCGTCACCATCTACTCTGTCCTTTTGGACAACACAGGTATGACCGTAGAGTTTAATACTGTTTTCAATATAATTGGGTGGGGAAGCTTTTGGGAAGTGCAAGAACTCGATATTAAAATGCTCACCATAGAATTTCTATGCTCTTTACGAGTCACTAATGATAATGTCTACTTTCGCATGTTCAATCAAGAGTATAATTTAACTTGGGGAGTTTTTAGTATGACACTTGGCTTTGATAACAACTATCATCTAGATCTAGTTAAGGCCATAAGAAAATTTGATAAAGCTGATTTCTGGAAATCCATAACTGGATCCAATGATTGCACTGATCCTAGAACTGATGAAATCCATAATCCCACTTTACGCTTGCTCCGCTATTGGATGGGCATAACTCTTCTTCCTGGCTCCAATGTGCAAATCCTTCTTAATGATGAACTAAGACTGCTTTATGCCATGACCAAGAAAATAAAAGTTTCACCTGTTAAAATTTTAGTCCGCTTTTGGCTTCGTATTTTCCATAGAAGCAAGCCTATATTCTTTACCTCTTTTATCACTCGCATTGCTGAAACAATGGACTTGCTAAATGGAAAACACAACTTTGAATATATTGCTTCTCCTAGAGACATTATAACTGAAGATTTCTTCATAAGTGCCCAAGTCCTAAAAAGAGATGAAAATGGTGATCTTAAAATGATTTATCCAGGCCATACAGCCGAAATCTCTCTCCCATGTAAGAGGCGTCGGTTGTATGCGCTGCGTACACTAACCATAAATTAGGACCGAGAGGCAAGAAGCCAAAATGTTACAGGAACAAGAAGGGTGACAAGGAGCATGTCACAGGCCCTTCAATTTGACCAAGGCGGCACCTCACGAGCAGCAGGAGGAGACGACGAGGAAGGCGATGAGGCAAGTTCCATGGACATTTCAGGGTCCACGGAACGGCCTCAACAGCACACTCCAAGAGTGCGCACTCTCCGTCCGTCCACACGGGCGAGGGGTCGTCGAAACCAAGGGTCGGAAATGGATCAACTCATCAACGACATGGGCGATATGCAAGTTGAACAAGATGCAACGCTGAATATGGCACAACAAAATGCCCAATTATTGCAAGCCATACAAGATGAAGAAGCACAATGCTGGACGGGATGTTCCAATACTATCCGCCGCCACAATGAGCAAAAAGACAAGCTTGGGGGAGACCCTCTCCCCCACCAAGGTAAGTCCTATATCTCATCTTATTGCATTATTTTCAGTTTTATTATCTTTACTTAAAAAAACCTTAGTGCATATGTTTCATGAATGTTTATTTTCCTCATAGAAATGATGAATAGTTGCTCTGTTAATATTTCTTTAATGCCTAGTTTACAACTTAGTATTTCTTTGAGTTTGGATCACTTGGCTCATTTAAAATCATCATGAACCTGAAAACTTTGTGGATTGCAAGTGCTAGAACTAAGTCTAATTTATTGCGAGATATGATATGGTAAAACAAGGGCTGCTATAATATTGTTCTAAGCATGTATGATTACTAGAAATTAATTTCTTAAAACAATCAAAACCTTATTGTTTCTCAATGATAATAAATTCCTACCATAGCCATATATGCTGCACATGTATTAGCCCTTCTACTTAAGCTATTTGCTTTGTATTGAGTTTTGTCAAGTCTTGTTGACCCTTATTGAGAGTCTTATCATGCTCCCAAGATCAAGCTCACGTACACACCACATATATATGCTGCTTCTACACTGGAAGTACGCAACAATATGCCTTTCATTTTCACCAAATAAATGCTCCATGTGATAAAGTTTTAAAATATCTCTCTTAGTTAATTTGGTAGAAGAGACAAAAGGCTATGCAAAATGAAAAGAAAAAGAAAAGTGGACACAAGAAAAGTCCATAGAAAAGAAAAGAAAAATATAAGAGCTAGTCTAGGCTCATGAATAAAGAAAGGAAAAATGATAGCCATGTCTCTAAAAATTTATTAGAGAGAGATACAATTTCAAATAGAGGACCATTATAGTCCAATATTTTTCACACATTTGCACATCTTGATCTAAGGGCATGACACTTCTCTCTTTGGATCCAAGCTTTGACTCTACAATACATACAAAGTAAGTATGCTATACTCTTTCATTCCTGCCTTAAGCCCCACATAAGCCATTTTTTAGAGTAGGATAACAAAGAGAAGGCAACATTTACTTTGTGCCTTGGTAAGGAATCATACACCATTTAAGCGAAATGAGAGAACCATATGAGGAACATTAAGTTTTCTTTTGCAAAACATTGCTAAAACCTCCAGTATGCAACTTGCAAAGAATGAGAAAAGTAGTGCTCAAGTTAAACTGTTCTGTCTCTCAATCACCTAAGGCAAAGGAAAGGTCATTATCCCCATAAAGGACTAAGGTAAAATGGGTGAATTTTTATAGCTAATTTTTCCATTCAAAAGAGAAGTATTTTGTTGTGCACTTGTGTTGGTATTTTTAACATCACTTCATGTTAAGTTGTCATCCCTAACATGATGCCAAAAACCAAAGATAAAATAATCTTCACTTGCCTCCTAAAAATAATACTATAGAATATATCCGCAAGCGCACAGATAATTCTCTCATTGTAGCACTTCACCCGGTAAGTATTCCGAGTATCGTCGATTTATTTTATGCCAGAAGGATAAAGGGGCATTCTACTCATTAGGATGATCTACTATAATGATTGGAAAGATAAATGTGCAGACCTATGATAACCCATAACTCTAGTGCTTTAGCGATAAATAAGTCAATGATAAATGGTAAATAATAACTGAGTAAATGAGGTAAATGGTATTCCAGAGATAGAATATAGAGACTCACTAATGTAGTAAGACAATCTCAAGATTCGGCTAAAGTAAAGGAAACCTATGTAAATACTAAATACAAAGTCTACAGCCTACGCCACATTACACATTTTCATTCATAGCATAATCAACTCAGAAAACATCATAAGGAGCATCATCTAATGAGGATATTAAGACACAAGGATCACCTCCTTTGCGACCGCGCTCTGCTCGTCCTACGTACGGGTGGACTATAGAGGAACCAACTGTTGGCGGTCCTTAGTAACATAAGTATAACATCATTTTAATACTAAAACAAATAGAGAATAGGGCTTTGTCTAACCTTTCCACGAGTTTTGTTGTGCACCTAACTTACAAAGATAGCACGTGGAAACGCATCAAAATATCAAGGAAAGCGCACTTCCAGGAAACGTATTCAGAAAAGGCACAAATCAAGAATAAAAGAGAAAAGCCCATCAAAACATCAAACGGGATCCATCCGTAACCGCGGGGGAGGCCCAGGCCTAGGAAGCAACCGACCACCCGAAGACGGTGGCCAGTTGCCGCCTCCCAGGGACCGACCGCCTCCGGGGGCGGCCGCCCCCCAGATGGCATTTCCCGGGCCCAGTTTTCAGCCACATGCTCAAGGCGGTTCCCTGAAGGCGGTTTCACCTCGTACCATACTTAGAACGCCCAAACCGCCCTTGATCAACTATAAATAGATGTGCTTCACCCCCTCCAACACACACACCAACATTTGGAGCACTACACCTCACATTTCTTACTTGTTCTCTAGTTTAGTACTAGTAGTAGAGCAAGGCAAAGCTATCAAGGAGAGCTTGTCTCCTTGGAGGAATCAAGAACATCTTGGTATGAATATACATTAGTTCTCCTCTATGAGCAAGCTCTTATCTTATTTATGTAGCAATGCATTTGAATTAGAGTATAATCTTGTTCATATTATGATCATAACATGTAAACTAGTTCATAGTCTATGTGTTATGCTCTTAATATGTTCATCAAAGTTCTTCATCGTTCATCAAATTAGTATGAATAGAGGAAAAACTAAGGATGGGATAATAGTTCGTTGTGCTGTCATGGTTGCTCCTAGCCGAGCCTGTCAATCCGAAGGGTTGGGGTCCCGGGAGGTTAGGAGTTGTTTCCAATTACACGGGCGTGGTGCTCGGGTATACGGGAATCAGTGGATATGTCGGTACCCCACGGGCAGAGGGGTAGGTGGGCAGGTGGTGACAGCCCTGTCCATCCCTAGCACTCCCCCACGTTCGGGTATTGAGTAGGAGTTCGTAAAGTCTCTATCGGCTGGCAGACCAACTGCGGGGATCTCCCTATCATCCCAAACTTAGTCCTGATTCCTAGTCTTATTAATTCGATGTAATTACTATTCGTTGCATAGCTGTATATGACCAATGCCTGCTCTCGTAGTTAGTCTTTATTCTTTATTTTATCTTTTGTCCTTGAGGTTGCTCCGATGTGTGTGTCCACTATCTTATAAACATGTTTTAACCCCTGCCTATGCTATGCCTACCTATGCATCCAATAAGTGATCATGTTTATACCAAAAGCTAGATGGAACTCAATGCCCTCCTACGGGAAATTATAAATATGACACCCTTGAATACTCACGGGTTGAAATGCCACAATGATAGTTCTGTGCGCTTCCAGAGTAATCTTATTCCTTACTGAGCTATCGATTGGCGTACCTAAGTACCATTACTTAAGGATTGTAATTCTTGTTGCACCCCACGGCGTAGTGCCACAGTTTTGCATATCGTAAGTAATGACGGTTAGGAAGGCCAATCCGGCACTTCTAACTGCTATTACCAGACTGCATTACCTAGGCCGGCGCCACTAAGGGCCAAGGATTATCTTTCTGAAGTAATGGTGGTTGGGAATGCCAACAAGCATTTCTGGCGCCGTTGCTGGGGATGGACTTTTAGTCTATCTTTTGTAATGACGTTAAGAAATGCCAACACCAACGCAGCTGTCACCTACGCGGACTACCACATGACCCGGCACATCAGGGTGCCTCTGTAGGTACACAATATATCTAGATACCACGTCTACATAATGTATACCACCTAACTCACTCGAGTACTGAATTAGGCGCTTTACGATCAAATGACAATAATCATCACCAATCACAACTATATCGAATATGCAACTAGAATAAACTAAGAACTGAATAAGTAGCAATATATTAAAATAGAGCAAAGTCATAATGAGATACAAGATAAGATTACTGATCTCTAGACGAACAGATCAGGAATCCCGACCGTAGCGCCCAACTCTACTTGAACCTTGCTAGACGCCTAAACTATGAACTTGAAGAACTAGAGCCCTATTTCTAATCTCTGAAAACCCTAACTTCTGTCTACTCTTGACAAATGAAGCAGGAGGAATGAATTGGTGTTCTGGGAGGGGGTCTGCCCCTTTATTTATAGCCTGGTGGGATGAACGTGCGCTTGTGGGATCAAACCGACTTAAACAAAGGGCCGAGATGACACCAAAGAGGCGGCAGAAGAAGACTCTAGAAGGCGGGGCCAAAACCCTAAGGGGGGGCGCCGGCCGGCCCCACCCTTATGGGGTTCGGGCCCAGTCGCTTCGAGTGTGTTTCAGAGGCTTCTAGTGTTCCGATGATGATGTTTCCCTGGCGGTTAAGTTTTATGGTAATTAAGCACTTTAATCCTTCTTTTAAGCCTCTTTGGAATAATCCCTGGAAAATACACAATTCACCAAAACTCGTGGAATTTATCAGTAATAACCCCTATACTTCTATTATTGTCCTCCCCTAGGCTTTAGTTGACGGTATAAAATTGGTACTTAATGACCGTCAACAACACCCCCAAGCTAAGTCTTTGCTAGTCCCTTAGCAAAGTTGACTTGAAATGATTTATTCAAGGTTCCATTAAAACGTATAACTCCCAACAAATACTTAAATATTTAAACAGAAATTCTTCTTCGGATTGAAATTCATTAATCCACCTTTCAAACTTATTCCTTTTCTTTTCAATCGTGGGGCTTTTAAACTAGATCTTGAGTAATTGAGAGACAGAATAATCAAGTAAGCACTAAGTCTTTCATTCTTTGTTTCAACCATTGCTCCAAATTATTTTTTGAATAAGTATATAATTTTTATTTAGAAAATAATGAGAGCCTACTAATAAGATTGTAGAGGACTACTAAGCTATACATCATGATTGAATGTGTGAATGTGATCAAATTTCATTTTTGAATTCCTATGCATTACCCTCTATTTTCTATTTTTCTGAAGAGTGTGGGCTATCTCCCCAGCGGATACTTTTTGTACCCATTTTTTTCTCTCAGGTGGGTGTCTTTGCACCCATTGTTTTTCTCTTATTCTATTTTTGGCACATACCCTTTTGATATGGCATCTTTCAGGCTTATACTTCTTTGGTATGGCACCTTTTAATTTTATAACCCATACTCTCTGTTGGACTTCTAAGAGAGAGATTTGTGCATAGAGCGAAAACTTTTTGTGCATTTGAATTCAATCATGAATGCATAATAGAATAGTCTACTTAATTCATATTAGCAGAACAAATTATTATTATATTTATTTTGATTTTGATTTTTGAAATGCCTGGAGCTTAGGTATCACTCAGAATAAAATAAATAGCAACTCATACCTTCTTATATCATATCCATCAATTACTTAGAAAAGTTTATGCTACCCAGTTTCACAATAAATTTTCATGGTAGATAAACTTCATGCAATTCGTAGGAGAATTTAAATTTAAACACTAAGCAATTGCAGGAAATTACATTTAAACAATTTAAATATCTTTTTGATTTTTCTCTAGCTTCAAGTTCTAATTATTCTAAAGACAAATTAAATGCAAATTTAAAGCAAAATTAATTATACAATCTATTATTTTTTATTTTTACACAAGCAGGAATTTAGTGCAATAACTAAAGAAAGCGGTAAATAAATTTTTATTTGGTTTTCTTGTTTTGATTTTTATAGCAATATTAAAATTGACAGAATTGAAGACTGAATTAAATACTGAAATAAAGAACATATATAAAGGTGAGAGGTACTCACCTAGCGGGGATCTCCCCCAAGCTGGATGTTGCTGTGCTCAGTAATGTGGTGGAGATGGCGGCGGATATCCCATCTGATGTATCAAATACTCCAATCTCGCTCTGCGTCTGCTGCTGTCCTTGATAGATATGATCAAGTCGTTGGCCCGTGCTAAGCTGCCATTGTTCATACTGGTAGAACCTATCGTCTACCTGCTGTCGCCACTGCTCGTGCTGGTGCAGTGTGTCGCTTATTGCGTTCTGTTCCTGATCAATGTTAGTGAGACGCATAGATAAAGCTGGGAGATCATTAGCGGTGGTCAAAAAGTGCTGCTCAGGTGGCCGATAGTAGCCATCTTCCGGTGGTGCGTGGAACGGATACGGTCCAACGATGGTGAAGTCCGTGTTTCCGCGTGCAGAAAAGATGTTCGTCCTCTATGAAAATCATTTACTCCCCACTCTACTGCTGCTGCTAACCAAGATTCTCCTTACTGAAATGTGGGCTGTTCCTCCCATCCTGTATGTGCAGTCCATTGCTGGCGTGGCTCCTGCGTCGATCCCTATTCACTAAAATTAACATAGTGGAAATAAGCTGGCCCAGATGATGCTGGGTCAGCTCCAGTGAAATTAGTTCTCGGCGCCCTGCTGATGCGCGTGGACGGACACCTGTCAACATTAGCTCTACTAGCTGGAAAAATAAAATTCTGAACAGAATAAATTCCTAACTACCTGTCTGGTAGTTCATACTCATTATTATAATTTTTATAAATCATAACTATTTTATTATTTCGGCGTTTGAGCATGTGAGCACGAAAGAAAAAATCATAACCAATAATTCTGCGGGCATCAGAAATGTAAACAAGTGTAGCATTTGATAATAAACCTAGCCCTGCAGCTAAACGTGTAATCCAGGAAGTAAAAGAAATACTACACTTTTTCATGGAAGGGAAAGTTCTTCAATAATTCAACATCATTTTTATAGGTGGCGCCTTCCTCTTTTTAATCATGATATATAACAAATGCAGCTCATCTTGTTTAATAGTATTTAACTCCTCTCTAGGAAAGAATGTAAAAGCTAGCCATTTAAACATGAATCTTAGTGTGGGGTGATGAACTTCTTCAGTAGTATATTTTTGTTTTCTCTCTGGTTTCTTTGTAGTTATGTTCCTCCAAAAATCTTCTTTATCAAAGTCTTGGAGAGTTTCAGTTATATTGACCACACACTGATTATTGAATCCTATTGCTAAACTAAGAGTTTTCCATGAGAGGGTGAAAAGTTTATTAAACATTCTAAAATTAACCTCATCATCATCAAAGTGTAGGGTGCTAATAAATTCTATAGTGAGTAACTTGCTACGCTGTTCATTAATTTGCCATCCACCTTCCCATCCAACATTTCTAAAAATAAGCTCAAACTCGGAATCCATTCCGGTTTCATGGAGCAAAGTGGCATCAAAAATTGGAGTATGCGTAAATTTCTTATTTTTAACCACATTTAATATCTCCCTCTGCGGTCTAATTGGTAATGAAATTTGAGTGATGCTTGTGAGCTCATACCTCTCTTCCGGTTGGGAAGAGGTATGAAGGGTTGTCATACGTGAAGGGTGACGGAGGATCGATATTCATGTCGGAGCCGATGAATGATGGCACTTGTGATGATGATTGACTTCGTGTTGTGCAGCGTGAGAAGGCTCTTCCAAGGGATCGAATGGTACCTTTTATTCTATTGCTCATCTTGCCTGAAGAATGAAGAACACGAAGAACACGGCAAGAACAAACAAGAACACAAGAACAAAACAAGAACAAGCAAGAACAAGTGGAGAGGAGAAATTGAAGTGGCAATCTCTCTACTAGGTGTTCTTGCTAATCTTCTTCTCTACCCCTTTCCTTGCTTAAACTTGAATCAAATGAAGGATTTGTGAAAGTTCGAAGTTTCGAGCAACAAAGTAGAGTAGCTATGTGCTCTCTGGTGTGTGAGTGAGTGAATGAGTGAGTGAGAGAAGTCGGAGGCAGAGAAGAGGAGGAGGGGCGCCGGCCGGCATGGGCATGGAGCCGGCCGGCCCCACCTGGTGACCTCTGGTCCTCCACTTTGAATGGTGTCAATATTGCCTTCATATGCACGTGAATGAGTGCTTTTTCTGGTGAATGGGATGAATGGAGGGTAGTGTGTAAATAAATAATGGAGTTTGGATGGTAGTAGTTGATGATAAGGCTAGAGATGACTTGATGTGATGATGGTGGGCCTCATATGTTTCCCGTATTTATACCGTATAATGACATAAGAATGAAAAAATAAATTACTTTTATGAATCTATGAAAAATTAGAATTCTAATGATGGTCCTTTTACAATTTTCTGCCACCACAGTAAATTTCACTGATGGGGGTTTAACACTCCGTTAGTAATAATCACATGGGGCTTAAGCTTTAATCATGCTACGCTTATTTTTATTTCTTTTTAATAATACAATTTATGAGAAAGTAAATATGCAAATTTCAATGCAAGAATTAAATTACCGATAACTACTGAGTTACCTCCCGGCGAAGGTTCGGGGTTTTTGAGTCCGCCGATCCGGACTTCTCCAGTTGAATTATTCTTCATAATTCATCTCTAGTGTCGGAGATGTTGTTGCATCTTGTTCTTCATGACACTTCAACGTTTGGCATTGCTCCAGTCTTGGCTTGAATGCGAATCGCTCTTCTTGCCCATTGATGGTGAATGTGATCTCTCCAGCTCCGACGTTGATGGTTGCATTTGCAGTGTTTAGGAATGGTCGCCCGAGGATGAGGGGTATCTTCCTTTCTTTCTGCATGTCAAGTACTACAAAATCTACAGGAATGAAAAAGTTGTGGATTTTTACCGAAATATTTTCTGTGATTCCTGCGAGATAGCGGACTGATTGGTCAGCTAATTGCAAACACATCATGGTTGGTGTGAGCGTAAAATAGTTGAGTTTGTCGAAGACGGTCTTGGGCATGACGCTGACACTTGCTCCAAGATCACATAAACCATTCTCGAACATCTGGTCTCCTATTGAACAATCAATAGTGGGACACACTGGATCCTTCTTCTTAGTAGGAGAAGAACTCAGAATTGTCTCACTACACTCCTCCGTTAGCTTGACAACTTTAGTAGAAGGTAGTGGTCCTTTATTGTTAAGGATGTTTCGAAGATACTTCGCGTATGTAGGTACCTGCATGGCATCTAACAATGCAATATTGACATATAACTTCTGAATTACCTCTACAAACTTATCAAATTGATCATCCGTTTTAGCTCTTCTTCTTCTGCGTGAAAATGGTAGGAGGGTTGTGTCATGAAAATCTTGAGTTAATTCTTGATCTTGTAGTTCAACTAGTGGTGAAGGTGGTATAACTTCTTCTTCTCTGTTGTCCTTTTCAATCTCTTCTTCTACCTGCACTAAATGTGATGGTCTACGTGCCCCTTTTGGGTAAGGTGGATCACATATAGACTTACGTCCTCTATTAGATATTAATTTTATTTGTTCATAGTTAGTTGTAAACAAAGTAGAAGATAATTGTGCAATTTGTAATTCTATTTTTTTATTAAATAATATTTGATCTTTAACAGCAGAAGAGAAATTATCCAATGTAGAATTAATTTCTTCCAAAACTTTATCATTAAAAGCAAGCTTCTTATAAATACTTTCATTAATTCAACCTTGTTCTAATATTAATTCTCTCAAGGATTGTTGTCTCTGATTTAAAAAATTATAATTGCCCTGGTACTTATCTTGGTTGGTTGACCGAGGTTGATTCCATCCTTACTTCTGAGAAGTAGACTTGATGACTGTACTAATATCTTCTGGGGGATTTGCAAACTCAACTCCTAAAGATCCTTCATTTTGATTCTGGGAATTGAATGCATCTTGAATAGCTTGATGATCTCTTTTATGATTGGCTCTTTGCTCTAACCAGTTCAACAATACATCCATCTTGGTTGACATTGCACAAACTTCCTTCGGAACTTCTTCACTCTTATGGCATGTCTGAGTGTTGTTTGTCCAATTCTGATTTTCTGCTGTCCTTGCCATAATATCTTCAACTCTTCCAGGGGTGAGTGACATAAATGATCCTTCAGCAGTGGCATCTAGTTGCTCAAGTGACATTTGAGTTAGTCCGTGATAAAATATTTGCATGAGCAACCACTTTTCTATTCCATGATGGGGACAATCTGATATGTAATCTTGAAAACATTCCCAGGCTTCTAGAATAGATGCACCTTTCTGCTGACAAAATTCTGAAATCTTTCCTCGTAGAGCATTGGTTTTGCCTACTGGAAAAAACTTTTCTAGGAAAGCTTTTGAACATTCTACCCATGTCTTGACTCGATCTTTATTCTGATAAAATCACTGCTTCGCCTTTCCCTCCAATGAGAACAGAAACAAACGAAGTAGCACGTCTTGAGGAATGCCTTTAATGTTGATGGTGTTGCCAATCTTTAGGAAATTCTGCAGATGGACACTTGCATCTTCATCTTTCTTTCCACTAAATGTGATAGCTTGCACCATTTTGATGAGGCTTGGCTTGATCTCGTAATAATGATCTCCAATGTTAAAGTTGGCCCAACGCGAATATTCTCAGTGCTTGGGGCAGAAAATTCACGTACAGTCTTCTCAGCCATGGCTTCACAAAATAATGTAAGATCCTTCTTCCTATGGTTGTTCCTGATTGATAAGAGTTAAAGTACACAACCAATCCTGCACTTATCCTATATAAGATATTTAAACATAAACAAAACACGGGTAAGTCTGCTAAAGCAAAAATTTATGGTTATCTATAAGTATTTATGTCTATAGTTATTTTTATGTTTTTCTATAATATTATCTATGAAGAACTCTCCTATATGAATTTCTAAATAAATATCCTGGCGAATAAAATCAACGAACTCAATAAATTATCCTAATGAATACAATTGCCATCCCCGGCAACGGCGCGAGAAATGCTTGTTGGTATTTTTAACATCACTTCACGTTAAGTTGTCATCCCTAACATGATGCCAAAAACTAAAGGTAAAATAATCTTCACTTGCCTCCTAAAAATAATACTATAGAATATATCCACAAGACGTTACTATGTGTTACTATTAGTTATATACTAGTAACACAATTTAAATGTCCTAATAGAGTGTTACAACATACTAATACTTTGTAACATTTAACGTGTAACACTGATTTTGTGTTACTATATTCGTCTATTGTAACACATTTTTAGAGAATGAGTCTTATGTGTTACAATCTTGTTTTGTAACATATAGCTTTGTGTTCCTATACAATTTCTTTGTAACACATTCGCCAATATGTTACAAGAAAGCGTTACAATATCCATGTGTTGTAGTAGTGAGTCTACAGCCTGCGCCACATTACACATTTTCATTCATAGCATAATCAACTCAGAAAACATCATAAGGAGCATCATCTAATAAGGATATTAAGACACAAGGGTCACCTCCTTCGTGACCACGCTCTGCTCGTCCTACGTACGGGGGGTGGACTACAGAGGAACAAATGCAGCTGTCACCTACGCGGACTACCACACGACCCGACACGTCAGGGTGCCTCCGTAGGTACACAATATATCTAGACACCACGTCTACATAATGTATACCACCTAACTCACTCGAGTACTGAATTAGGCGTTTTACGATCAAATGGCAATAATCATCAACAATCACAACTATATCGAATATGCAACTAGAATAAACTAAGAACTGAATAAGTAGCAATATATTAAAATAGAGCAAAGTTATAATAAGATACAAGATAAGATTACCGATCTCCAGACGAACAGATCTAGAATCCTGAGCGTAGCGCCCAACTCTACTTGAACCTTGCTAGACGCCTAAACTATGAACTTGAAGAACTAGAGCCCTATTTCTACTCTCTGGAAACCCTAACTTCTATCTACTCCTGACAAATGAAGCAGGAGGAATGAATTGGTGTTATGGGAGGGGGGTCTGCCCCTTTATTTATAGCCCGGTGGGATGAACGTGCGCCGTGGGATCAAACCTACTTAAACAAAGGGCCGAGATGACTCCAAAGAGGCGGCGGAAGAAGACTCCAGAAGGCGGGGCCGAAACCCTAAGGAGGGTGCCGGTTGGCCCCACCCTGGCACCAGCCGGCCCCACCCTGGTGGGGTTCGGGCCCTGGTCGCTTCGGGTATGTTCCAGAGGCTTCTAGTGTTCTGATGATGATGTTTCCTTGGTGGTTAAGTTTCATGGTAATTAAGCACTTTAATCCTTCTTTTAAGCCTTTCTAGAATAATCCTTGGAAAATACACAATTCACCAAAACTCGTGGAATTTGTTAGTAATTACCCCTATGCTGCTATTATTGTCCTTCCCTAGGCATTAGTTGACGGTATAAAATTGGTACTTAACGACCGTCAACAACTTGGTACTAAGGAAATATGAACATTGTAGCAACTCCTGATCCACCGAGGCTAAATTTAATTATTTGCTCAGGACGAGCAAAGGTTAAGCTTCGGGGATCTTGTTGACGGTGGATATACCATGAAAATCCACATTCAAACACCGTCAACATGCCTCGGATTCAAGGAAGAATAAGCATATCATGAATATATTTTATCAATATCTAGTTCCACTTGTACTGTTAGCTTGTGAATACAGGGAAGATCAAAACAAGACAAAATGCAGCAGCTGGAGCTCACATCTGTGGTTCGGCCGACCCACATATGGAGGCACCAGATCATCACACTTCAAGAAATGACACAAGGAAACAGATAGAAGAGAGTGGAGCACCTGGAGGGCCCACATTGGGTTCGGCCGACCCACATGTGGGGCCCACCAGGTCTCTGCTGACATGGCACAATCCGTGTGATACTCCACCTAGCTCATTTCCACTATTGGATCAAAGGTGTGTTTCCATTCAACGGTGGAGAATCAAGGCATATGGATCAAGGCGTGAACCGACGAGTACCAACAAATCAAGTAGACAGCCATGCTCTATGACTGGTGGGGACAACACCTGGCTGGGCCCATCTGTCATAGGGGGTCGACCGACCCCCTGGTGCCCAGCCAGGTCGGTTGGCCTCCACCGCCTTCCTGCATGCACCCCACGTGCTAGATTCACCAAAGCCGTCCATCTTAAGGCGGTTCAAGGTCGGTTCATCCAAGGGCCAAGGTGGAAAGGCACACGAATCGCTGACGTGGCGTCCCTCCACTCTCCCCTATAAATAGAGGCTGCCATCACTCTCTTCAAGACACACAAGATACACAAGAGACAAGAGAAGCTATAGTTCCACTCTTTAGTAGTAGAATTATGCTCGGGGTCTCCGGAGTTGTCTGTTGGATAGTCTGGTATAGCTCTTGTACCTTTCCTTCTGTAAGACTTTACCTTTATTAATATATTATCTTTACTTTACTAAGTCTTTACTTAGTGCTTTACTATTCATTACAGTATTGTTGTGTCTTGTCTTACCTTATAGTTGATTTATACTAGATTGTGATCCTGTAACCAGCTCACGTGTGTAGTTCATTGCCTGCCATAGGGCGCTTTAGCTGTTTGGTACCCAGCTAGAGTAGTGAGAATTAGTATAAGCGTGGTGCTTAGGCTAGATCTTACCCTTGAATGTCGCTTGTCGCACGGATTGTTAGTGGGTGCTAGCAGGTGGTGATAGCCCTGTCTAGTCTTATTATCCCTCCACGTATTTTAGGCAAGTTCTTAAAAGGTAGTCTCCCATAAGAGAGTAGGCGCTTCGGGTAGAGGTTATATCCTCTATTGTTTCGCACTACCCCCTACACACCGGAAGTAAGGTAGCTGTCTTAGTGTAATTCATCCATTTGATCAGATAGTTCACAAGAGTAAAGTAAGAGTCATACGAGTCTTATACTCACTCGTTGTCCTCCCACCTAGCTATACTCTACTAGTTATCCATAGTTATCCTAAACATTATCGTGTCTTTGTGTCATTACCCTTTCCTCTATTTATCGATTTACCCCCTATCACTAGTTGATACTAAGTTGCTATAGACTTAAAGATCTCTCTCTTTTATTAATTATTCCTAGCAATCGCTTTTTCTTGGGATAAAATAAATAACGATACCTTGGAATATTCCCGGGTGAAGTGCTACAGCGGTATATTCTATGCGCTTGCGGAATTATCCAATAGACATAAGAAATACCCCTCAGGGCACTTCTGGCGTCGTTATCAGAGATAGCCTAACACCCTGTCTCTGATAGTTGCGCTAAGAAATGTCAACAGGTTAGAAGGTGAATACTTGCAGGGGGTTTTTGCATTGTCAGTGACTCATATGAATAGTATGGGCTGGACTGTGGGTTGGGCTTTAAGTTCTTCATGGGGTTTTCAGCATAAGTGCAAGCGCGCGCGTGGGCAGGCCGATGTGGGCCGGTCTGTTCCGTTCGTGGGCCGTCTCAGGCCGATTTGTGTTTCCAATTTTCTCGCGAATATAAAGTGATTTACTGAATAATGATTTTAATGAATAGTAACACATTTTGTTCTTTTTATATTAATTAATCTGCTGTGTCAAAAATTGTGAAAATATTTGTGGATGATCTATGTGATATGTAGTATTTAATAAAAATATTAAATGTATGTTTTGAGCACTTTCTGTATGAACCAAAAATCATTGTTTAATTGATAAATGTAACTTTGAACAATTTTAATAAATTCCCTGTTAATCCAAAAATTATGAAATTTATTTTGGCACTGTTTTAGGGCAAGAGCTATCTGTTGGTAAAGTTTTGGCTCTATTGGAAATAATTTAAATTCTTAGCTTTGAATTGTTGGAATATTTAACTAATAAAATAAATAGAAAACATTAATCACTTAGGATTGGTGTGATTTTTGGATTGATTGTGATCCAAGGTCAACTCCCCTTAGGACCTAGGGTATCTTAGGGTAATTTACCATTGTTAGGTTGTGAAGGAAGGTTGTACTCAAATTCATAAATGTTGGTTATTGAATCTTGCATTCCTTTCATTCGCATCATTTTATGCATACATCATTGCATACGTGTAGTGACCAGGAACGAGGAAGTCAAAGTCGAGGCTTCATCTGAGGAAGTGATTCCAGAGGCAATCCAAGGGTTTGACATCTGCGGCACTGACCCTGATCCGACACTCTTCACAGTGCAAGGCAAGCCCCGGTGCATTCAGCCCTTTTCTTGTGTTTTATAAAATGTTTATAACTTGGAGTTAAAATACTGCATTAGGTTGATAGGAGTTGATTGTCACCTAAATTGCTACATTACCTGCCTTGATATACCATTCTGGAAACATGGTTTAAAATAAAATATTTGAAAATGCTTAGCCCTGCTAAATTAGTTATTTAGTTTTGCACAAAATGCTATTTCTGAGCCATTGTGATATATCATTGATTAAATACATGAAAAAGGGAATTGGTAATATTCTCGTTCGATGGCCATGCACCTGATCAGTACATCATCACCAATGGAAAGGGATTTTCTGTTCGGTGGTCATGTATTTAGGTTAGAGTCCCAATGCATTGTCACCGACGGAAAAGGGATTCGAAAACTGTTGGGACACTTGTACATGGGTTGGAGTCCCAATGCATTGTCGCCGTCAAAAAAAGGAATTAGGGACCATTCCTTGTCAACCTGTTGTGATCGAGACTTTGCAACTAGCCACATACTCGGGAAACCCTGACTCCGGTGGCTCTACTACTTGAACTGACAACCACGCACTGGGAGTGGAGAGATGGCGAGAGTAGCGTGTACCCTCGTGGCCATCGTGTGTGACAGAACCGCCTAAATCACATGGCCCACAGACACCTGTCATTGTCACTCATGACCTCTGACAGCGGGTCCGCGTCCCAAATGATCTAGAAGGTTCTGCCGGGCTACATTAGCGCCCGATTTTCTCCAACAGGATCCCATTGCGAAGTCATTACAGAATTACAACATTTCATAATAAATTACATCAGAGTGAAAATGCGGAAAGATTATAAGGTACTTAGATTACAAACCGTTTGTCCAAATACGATTGAAGTGCGAATATTACAGACCATAAATAAAATAAGTAGCAGTGGAATAACGATACAACATTATTAAGTATTTAACGATAAGAACCCTGCCCACGGGTTCGACATTACTCCTCCTCACATCCCTCCTGTACCACTGTTACACAGCAAGGGGCGAAACAAACCTCCAGCTGCTGCGTCCCTGCAACATGGGGTTAACAAACCCTGAGTACTGGGGTACTCCGCAAGACTTACCCGACTAAAAAAAAGGATTGAGACTCAGGAATGCAGGCTGAGGGGAGTCAAGGTAAGGCTGGAGCAAGAGTCAAGAGTTTTGCAGAAAAGCATTACTAACTTATTTCAATATTTTAACTCAGTCTTAATCATATCCATATATCCAAATTCCTTTTCATATATCATTATACCTTCAAAATTCTTACTCATTCTCAAAAACACCTAGTTTCGAACCACTTTTCAATTGTAGGTCAAAGGATCAAGTCTCCATATCCGAGGAGCAACGACGATTCGAATCGATTAGTACCCAGCTGGGGATTCCTATCCACACTGTATATGTAGCACTTAAGCTTGCATATACCAACTCCGGCTACCACGATTTTTCTACCCCTGAACCGGTCCTGCGCCACCCGAGAACACAGTACTCCTCTCCTCTCCAGGCACGCCGGCCACGAGGGTACACGCTGCTCTCGCCATCTCTCCACTCCCAGTGCGTGGTTGTCGGTTCAAGTAGTAGAGCCACCGGAGTCAGAGCTTTCCGTAGTATGTGGCTAGTTGCAAAGTCTCAATCACAGCAGGCCTACAACGAACGGTCCCTAATTCTTTTTCCGCCGGCGACAGTGCATTGGGACTCTAACCCAAGTACAAGTGTCCCAACAGTTTTCAAATCCCTTTTCCGCCGGTGGTCAAGCATTGGGACTCTAACCCAAGTTCACAACCAACAAACGGAAAACCCCTTTCCGACGGATACGGTGCATCGGGGCTGCTACCCAAGTACACAATTTCCGAACGGACTCATGCCCCTTTTTCCTTTTCTCATGATTCATAATTGTCACATTAAAATAGCCTTTTTACGCAAAAATCTAAATTGATTAAGCAGGGCTAAGCATTTTTGAACATTTTTATTTTTAAACAGGTTTTCGGGATATTATGTATCAAGGCGGATAATGCATCAATATAGGAGACAAACAACTCCTAACAACCTAATGTAATAATAGACTCAAGTGATAAATAATTTTATAAAACACAAGGTGGGGCTGAATGCACCGGGGCTTGCCTTGAATCGTGTACAGCGTCGGGTCGGGATCAGTCCCGCAGATGTCGAACCCTTGGATGACTTCTGGAGTGGCCTCCTCAGTAGTAGTCTCGACCTGGACCCCCTCGGGAACGGGCACTACACGTATGCAATGATGTATGCTTAGCATGGCATGAGGGCAACAATTGAAATGCTTGAAAGTAAACCATTAATACCTTGAGTACAACTTTCCTTCACGGTAAAGTTGTAAACAATTTACGGAAGGTAAAAACAATGTTTCCTACTTTTGTTTCATTGACTATTTTAACGGTCACAGAAAGCCGCTACACAGCTTTTCTACAACTAACAAGTGACCCTAATACTTCTGTCAAGGATCACTATGGTGAAAGACCCTTGAAACCAATCAATCCAAAATCACACCAAACAACAGGGATTATTTGATTAGATTAATTATACTATTCAAATACCCCACAACTAGTAAACAAGTGTCCTAACAGTTTCCAAATGAGCTCAAACTTACCCAACAGATAGATCTTACTCTAAAATAGTACCACATAAATTTTCATGATTTTTGGATAATTCTGGAATTTATTAAAATTGCTCAAAGTTACATTTACTAATTAATATACTGATTTTTAGTTCCCACAGAACACATCCAAACACTATATCTAGTATTTTTATAAAATACTACATGTTCCAGAGAGTACTCACAATTATTTTCAAAATTTTTTGATTAACAGGAATATTCCTATAAAAATGACAAATGTAAGTACTATTCATTCAAAATTAAAATGGAAAATCCACTGGAAATCCCTCCAAAATAAAGAAATACACTTCGGCCCGAGGCGGCCCAACATCATCGGGCCGGCCCAACTCCACCCGCGCGTTCACCCGCGCGCGCGCGCGCACCCAGGGACGCTGACAGGCCGGGCCCGCCTGTCAGCTCCTTCTTCCACCTCGCGCGGCCGTGCGCGCGCACACCCACGGCGGCACGGCGACCAAGTTCCGGCCGCGGGGACGCCCGGGAACTAAAGGAAAAGGGCCAGGAAGGATCGGGAGCTCACCACGGCTCTATTCCGACGGCTGGCCGAGGCTGAGATGGAGCGGAGCAGCGAGCAAGACGACGGCGGCGGCGTGCAGCGGCTCGGCCTCCACGGCGAAGTCGCGTTCCGGTGATTCTAGGGAACAAAATGAAACGCCGCTGCGAGCATGAGCTAAGGTATGACTCCTAGAGCCGGAAACGGGAAGTCTAAGGTAGAGAGACTCACCACCGCGAGCTCGACGCGAGAGAGGTGGCTGCGGCGGTGCTCCACCGGGCCCGAAGACGACGGCGAGCGTTCCGGGACCCTCGACGCACGGAAGCCGAACCACAGGGGCACAAGTCGTGTTCAAGAACCCAGTGAGGCTAGAGACGAGTGGAATTTGGGTGAGGAGGTCGGAGTGCGGCCGATTTTTGGCTCGAAGCCGAGGCGGGTGCGGCGGTGGACGGGAGAGGATGAGGGCACGGGGAGGGGACGTCGTCGCCCTTTAAGCCGACCAGAGGGAGGGACAGAAGCGGCATAGGGCGGCGCGCGATCTCCAGCACGGGAAACGGCCCCGGGGACACGATCCCGGCCGGCACGGACGGCGGCGCGCGCGCGCCCGACACGGCGGCGGTCGCGACTGTGCGCGAACAGAGCGGGGAGGGGCAGATCACTGTAGCACTTCAATTCTCCCACACGGTTTTTGACCAATATCGCCAGATTTTGTATAACAACATGAAAAGGTGTAAACACCAAAGTTGTAGAGTTCCAAATTCTGAACAACTTTGATTAAGGGATCAACTCCAAATTTTGAATAATTTAGAAACTATTCAAAAGGGGGTAAAAGAGGGTTTTGAATTTCAAACTGAAATTTTAAAATTACTTTTAAATTTATTCAACAACTTGAAAAATTGTAAAAATAGAAGTTGTCCTACTTGAGGAGCTTTACAACTTTCATTAAATGAGTTTGGTCAGATTCTCAATATTTTTTAAATTGGCATTTCAAATTTGAATTTCAAAGTGGTAATTAGGGTTTAATTTGAATTTCTATTAAAGAACTTCAAAAACACCCAAAATAAACGTTGTTCTATATAAAAAGATCTACAACTTCTATTAAGGGACCATCACCAAATTCCAAGTAGATTTTGATTTGGGGTTTTGGGGTCCGATTAGGGCCCAATTTGAATTTTTCCTTTTTGATTTATTTTAAATCCTCAAATGATAATTCAATCACAACATCCAAGGCATTTGTCAATGAACCACTCTAAGGACCCTAAGCATAATCAAATGCAAATGCTTAATTCTAAACATGATGACATGTCAAAATTAATTAGCCGTAATACCCGGGGTATTACATCGTGCCTGGAGACGAGAAGAGTACTGTACTGTCGGATGGCACAAGAGCAGTTTAGGTTTTGAAAAAGCCATGGTAGACGGGGTTGGCATATGAAAGCTTAGGTGCTACATATGCAGTGTGGATAGGGATCCCCAGCCGGATACTAATCGATTCGAATCGTCGTTGCTCCTCGGTTATAGAGACTTGATCCTCACACCTACAGCGAAGAGTGGTTCGGAACTAGAATGTTTTGAGAATGAATAAAGTAATTGAGGGAATGAAGTTAAAGCTATGGTTATTGATTATGAATAATATTGAATTAATAATATTGAAAATCAGATCCAAGATTAGTATTGCTTTTCTGCAAAATACTTTGACTCTTGCTAAAATCTTACCTTGACTCCTCTCAGCCTGCATTCCTGAGTCTCCTCCCCAATTTCTTTAGTCGGGTAAGTCTTGCGGAGTACCCCAGTACTCAGGGTTTGTTAACCCTTATTGCAGGAAAACAGCCACGACAGGTTTGCCTTAACCCCTGCTGTATGACAGTCATTGAGGAAGAAAGTGATGATGAGTAAAGCTAAACCCTTGGGCAGGGTTCTTATTATTAATGTCTATGTGTGTTGTATCAGCTACCCTAATGCTACCGCTACTTAAGTATGGTTTGTAATAACTACACTTAAATTCTATTTGGACAACCGGTTTGTAATCTAAGTACTATGTAATCTTTCCGCACTTTTACTCTGATGTATCTTATTATGAAATGTTGTAATCCTGTAATGGCTTTGCAATGGGATCCTGTCGGAGAAACGAGTGCTGGTGTAGCCTGACGGAGCTTTCTAGATCATTTGGGACATGGGTCCGGCTGTCAGAGGCCATTAGTGACAATGACAGGTGCCTGTGGGCCATATGATTTATGCGGTTCTGTTACAGGCCACTTCATAATCTCTGAATTCAACACGGATACACAGGCGAACCACTTGGATCAAACACAAAGAAGTTCATTAATCATTGTGGGTACCTTGTAAGGACAGGCTCCCCATCAGTACTCGTAAATGGAAACAAAAGAAAGACGCTCCTCATATTAGTTTTGTCTCTAATCTTGACAAGATTCTGATTTGGAATGATATCATTACACATTTCACGCTTGAAACAGATGATAATGGAATGATATCATTGCACATTTCACGTTCGAAACAGATGATAATGAATTGAAAGAGTTAGTCAAGAAGTGGGCTATCAAGAAGATGGCAACATAATTTCAGTCTTAGAAGAAAAAACTATATCATGATTATGTCAAGAAGAACATGGTGCCGAATTTCAATGCGCGGGGCTTGTTTTCAAGGTTAAGGTCATATTGGAATGAGTTTGTACAATACAAAACTTTAGAAGAGGGTGAACAACAGATGCGAAGTAACCAACAGAATGCCCAGAAAAAGGGATACCACCATCACATTGGATTGGGTGGCTACAAGAGTGACATTCCCAAGTGAGAGAAAATGGAACGAGAGATAATTACCAAGGGGCTCGTGCCAGCTTCACTCGATTGGCCTAAACGTGTGAAGAATTGGTTTTTCGCGCATCATGAAAGACTGGACCTAGAGACATAGGGCCTAGTGTATGGCTCAAGCCTCCAAAGAGCAGCATAAAGACTACTTTTTTTGTAGACGCTTCTGTGTGCATTCAAGCCCAACAGAGATGAGGATGAATTGACGTACGCCCTCGAAACTGATCGGTATGGTGGGCGAACAAGAGGCAATGGGGCTATCTCATGGGAGCATGGCTTTCCGCCAGAGAAAGAAGGACGAGGAGAACAAGCGGATCCGCAAGCTGGAGGAGTATGTTATGGAGTCAAGGGATACGGTGCGTGAGTCATGAGAGCGAGAAAAAACCATTGAAGAAAGAATGCAGGAGGAAATCAAATGGCAAGTGCAATTAGCATTGAGTGCCAAAGATCAGAGCCGAGAGTCAACAATAGCCCCCCTAATCAGCAGAGAAGCAATTGTGCATCCGCAGACATGCCAATTCAAGAAGACGTAGGGCTTCGCTTTCCCATGGACGACATCACTCAACCTTTGACACCATGTGAGCTGCACATTCCAAAAGACAATGCCACAGTCATGGTGGCTATAGCTATTGTTTCCCCTATCAACACTACCAAGATCCATGGACAAACAATACCACTTGGATATGCTAGCGTGCCAGTGGATAGAGTATGCAAAGGATTTAGCGATGTGGCTCTTGACATTCCTAGAGGTGATGGGGAAAATACGCTAGGAGAGGCGGAGCATGCATTCATTCTATGGCGCGCTACATAATCATTCCCGGGGTGTCGCCTCCTCTGCTCCCTCACCATAGGTATAGATGAGAAACAATCTTTTCATTAACCTTCTATTGACTTAAATAACCATTTAGTCATACTCTCATAAATTGTATGTACTTCCAAAGGTCGGCGGGGAACCTAGGTCCAATTATTCATTCCCCAGACGATCAGAGTGCTCCAAGGCGGTCTCCAATGCCGCCATGACCATCTCCAAGGCGTTCTTCAATGCCAGCATGACCGTCTCTACCACCTCCGCCACTTCCAAGGAGGTCTCTTGCGCCGCCTCCGCCACCTCCAAGAAGGTCCCCGACACCTGTGCCCCCTCCGCCGCCTCCATTATCCAAAAAGCTGGCCACTAAGAGGCAGCAAATGAAGTCGTCGTCCCGCCGAACAAGAACATAAAAGCCTCCAACAAGCCTATTCCCCAAAAGTTATCTTTTGACAAGACTGAGGAGGAAATAACGGTTGCGGTTAAAAAAGATGTGGATAAATTCTTTACACAATCTCTCCTATAATTAGATTCACAAACAAAGCTACGCCCACCCAAATAAATATCCCCCGCTGAGGGCTCCAATATTTATGCACCCAGAAAAGTATACACAAAACTCTATCAAAATCAAAGGCCATGGTCACAAACTCACCCAAACTCACACCGCCGGCCCACCCGCGCCCCCGCGATTCATCGCCCTCACCCCTGCCAATCAGCCATGGTTTGACTCCACGAAAGGACCATTTGATTTTCCCCTTCACCTAGCGAGTCACGGGGAAACGTGAGGCGCGCAACTAGGGTTCCGCCAGGCCCTCGCCCGTCACCGCCGCCACAAGGCCCTCGACTTGCGATGTCGCCCACGCCGCAACCTCCCGTGACGGCGGCTACTACCGGGGATGACGACCGACAGGGCTGCGCCGTCACACAGGCTCGCGCCACCGTTGACGCTCGCGAAACACGCCGCCTCCTGCACACCGCCAAACTGCGGGATGCGCTGCCGCCTCAACGCCAATGGACGTGACACCGCTTGCACGACCTGCCCCGCTGCCATGGCCACACACAACGACCCTGCCCCGTCAACCCAAGCGCCCAGGTCTCCGCCGTCGCTGCTTCGCGCCGTCGCCGCTGCCGGACGCCAGCCGCTCACCGGTGAGCACCCAACAGGTGTGCCACTCCCTTCTCTATGGTCTGCGTCATCTCCACTTCGTGCTCGGCCTGTGTCTAACCATAGGCTAGATCGAGTCAATAGAGAAGATGAGACACAGCACAATAATGGATTTAATGGTGTGTTGTGCAGGGCGACTAGCTACCCGAGGGATGCACCCATGGTGTTTGGTAAAATGTCCCTTACTACATTCTCTTTTTGATGTCTTCTACATTTCTCAAGTAGTTTGGGGCAGGACGGCCTTGGACAGGTCAACTTCGGCCTTCGGCCATGGAGGACAGTGGTGCTAGATGTTATCGATTTCCTCATGCTCAAGAGGATAACCCATGATTTTATATATATTCAAGTAAAATTGCTTGTAAATAGTTATATAGATTCATGCAGTTTGGCATACCATATCAAACCAGAAAAGAAACTCACATTCCAGATAAGTGCGATCTTTTGAAGGAGTCATACATAGCTGCAAGGTAAAAAAAAAAAAGGACACTGTACTTATCATGCATTTTGGAGTGTATGTTGTCAGAGACTGATTTCAAGCTTAATGTGATCTCATCTACTGATAACCTGATCCATTTGTTGAGAGGTTCTTATAGAATAGAACTGTGATTTCAGTTCTTGCTATTAATCAGACCACTCACACTGTCATATTTGCTTGCTATTTAAGAGCTTTGTCATATTCAGTAATGAGAATTGGGAGACCACAATGGATGCAAACCATGATCGTATTCAATAGCTATGCAAGATCTCTGTGTCATATTTGCTTTTTATTACTAGACCACTCTTGCTCCTTAGTTGATTGCAGTTGTAGGTTTGTTCTTGTCACTATGAAGCCTGAGGGTGTGGTGGTCGACGGCTGGAGTGTCGGCCCTCCACAGCCCAGCCTGCCATCTCCGAGGTCGCACCTTCGCCTCTGAGGGCTCCTTTGTCTGTTGTTGCTGATATGATCCATTGCAGGAGGGTTGCCTCTGGGGTCGGGCCCCATCGGGAATCAGGATGTTGCGGCCCCAAAGAAGGAGCCACAAGAGGTGGGCACTTGTATCGTCAATGGCGGGGAACTGCGAGGCAATAGTCTTTACGACAGTAAGCAAACACTCCATTCATTATCACTGAACTCTGAAATTTGGTAGAATTTGTGGTTTGTGCACAATCTATGACCTTCTGTCTTCCTATTGTGTTGATGCGTTGCTAATGCCATCTCATAATTGGCCGATTAGCTGTTGGAACCAAATGCACAATTTTTTTTTTAAAAAAAGTCTATAAATTAAAGGTGTTTTTGAAATCTTCTTGGTGTACTTCCATTTTGCTATAGATGAGATAAGCTCAGTCAGCTTGATTTGCAACTTGTGAAATTCACTCGATCGAGTTTGCTAATTCATTCACTCGAGCAGCAGCATGGTGTACTTCAGTTAAAAATTTCGTAAATGCTTCTTTGTTGCTGATATAACCGTATGCAAATTAGCCTTTTGTTAATTTCAATAATTTGGCCTAGCTGTCTAATATTAATAGCTTGGATTCGAAGCCTTTTGTTTTGCATCATTGCATGTCAGATGAGTTTGCCTCATATCTTCTTTGAATACTCTGTCAATGAGTCTGATGATGACTTGGACATGGCTGTGGCTTTGATGATTGCTCATGTGGAGGGCAAGCGGCCCAAATATGGCGGTGGTATAGCAGGCCGTGAGATATTCGTTGGGAAAGTAGCTAGGCCATCACAGGCTTCTGGCGGATTGCTGTCGTCCGTTGGTGAGGTTTGTTTTTTTCCCATCAGAAATACATCAGTTCATGTGTATTTGCCTCTGAGGATCAGATCCAATATTTCATTTTTCTTTTCTTAATATAATGATGATACACAACTCATGCATGTTCGAGAAAAAATATTGGCCTGCTCTGTACAAATACTACATATCTAATTAATTGCTATATGCATTTCCCTTCATCAATGTTGCTCATCACTGAAATTTTGTAGGGTTGTTAATATATATTGAATAATTTTGTATGACAAATTTATATTCTCTGTTGTTTTGAAATCTGCAGGTTCGATCTAGCTAAGCTAAGAAAATATGTCAATTACTAGGGTCAGGACGTGTTGTTCACTGGTGGTTATTGCAAATGGGCAACAGTTCTTCTTTAATTGCCTCCATCTTACCTTAACATGGTTACAACCTACAATCATTCTCATTTCAGTAAGGTGCACATCACACCGAGATTAACATAAGAGCTCTTTGGTTTATGATTAACTAGAGTACTTAGATGAATATGAAAGAATTCAGCAATTACCTGAATGGTTTTAGAGTAGCTCTTAAATTAACACATAATTGAATTTATTTATGTCTTTTAGATCACTACACAGTATATAATTTAGTTCATTTATATATGCCTTCTTAATCTTGACTTGTCCATCTTAACTATGAATCTATGACGTGTCCTCCTTAACTTCTACGATCTCGAGTATTTTTTTATTCAGATATGGCTTCCTAATGGAAATGCTATCCTGGTTTTCTACATCAGCAACCAGCGTTTAGTTTGGTTCTGCATGGGATGGACTGAAGTCATGGTTAGGGTTAGCTCCAGATTCTGCAGATGCACAAATGGTTAGGGGTAGGTTAATTAAAGAATATGTGCTTGACCTGAATTTGTGTGGGTTCCTGAAGATAAAAGCGATTCAGTGGGCCTGTGACCTGTGAAAACGTGGGTGCAATCAGAGAATAAAAGTTATTCACTTCACTAAGGCATGGATTTCAGTTCAAGTCTATGACCTGTGAAAATGTGGGTGCAGGATTTTATGAGAAAAATATATCTTTTATTAATTTTCACTTTTCAGAATAAATTGAAGACCTGAAATGGTTCAAGAAGATGAAATATTCTACTTACTAGGAATTGAAGTCATGCTCCAAGTGAATAAATTTTGATGTATGTGCATGTTTTGATTATATGTTCTGTTCAAGTCTTATTGGTGCTTATGCGATCTGTACACTACATATAGGAAATTAATAACTTAAATTATTTTCTGCCGTGCACAGCTATCAACTTGGTGTTTTGAACAGCCATCCAAATGAATGTTTTGACAGATTCCTTGAAGATCTCCAAGGCATACTCAAGGACTTGGCAGAATGTAAATTAGATGGTTAATTAGAGAAATAACTTTGTTATGCCTTTTTATGCAAAAGTGTTTCCCGGATTGTATAAATGCTCAAATACAATTGTATAAAAGTTCAACTATGGATAAATAATTTGACATTAGTTTCCTTTCATATGCTTATCTAAAATAAAACCGTGGCGTTAGCATGTGCATTATACTAGTTGAAAAAGAAGAAAGAAACAAAGGAAAACCCGGTGAAGCCGTACTGCTACCTACCTCCAGATAAACTAAGGCGGTGGAGATTCACCAAAAAAAGTTGTGTCATGCTCGTAAGGCCTCGCTGTCATCAGACTCTGACTGCTCTCTCAAGAAGTCCTATGAGACAACGACGAAGAAGAAGAGTGCAGGGAGAGGCGTTGCACAACTTGGAGAACACAATCGCAATCAGTCACCCCCTATTTATTACTAATCAATACGGTTCAAACGTAGACTACATAGCTAACATGCCTCAAGATGTCGATTTGGATCAACTTGGTGACTTCTTCCAAGAAACTGGTCTTGACATTCATCAACTTTTATATGGTAAACAAATCAAAACTACGCCGCAAGTTAATACTTGGAAGAAATATCAATATGGCAAGAGCCTTTACAATCCTGAGGCATATTCAGAACTGAGCACATAAATGTACTTATTAAGCAAGTGGTACTTAGAGGCGTGTGCCATGAAAGAGCAGCACATATAAGTCAGAGTTAGAAACGATCATTACTTCCGTGGCGATGATATTATACACATTGAGTTCAATGAATTACACAAACTATGCCACTGGGACTCGCTCTACAAATCTCTCCTCAGCTGCTATTATCTGTAAGTGATTATATTCTTTCTATTGTTTTCTATATAATTATCCTCACACTAAATATGTATATATGTTCTTCAATATATATGTAGATATTTGAAGAGGGACCTCATAATTAGAAGGGATACTACCGTTGATTTCATTGATCCATATATCATAATCAAAGACCCAGTTACTCGTGATTGGAAAACTGCAGCGGAGGAGAATATCGTGATGTTCTTAGTTGAACAAAAAAAACCAAGAAAACAGTACTCTTTCTATACTGTGGCGAATGAGTGTTATTAATTATAATATCAATCATATCAAACATGTTCATATTTTTTCCTTACACGACCCTTATAGTAATGAGTTATGTATTCATATGCGTGTAAACATGCAACAATCACTAGATCTTGATGGCTATCAATCTGTCCCTGAGTCACTTAAGGATTTTTATAC
The DNA here is from genome assembly GCA_038502445.1 of Eremochloa ophiuroides. Taxonomy (NCBI): domain Eukaryota; kingdom Viridiplantae; phylum Streptophyta; class Magnoliopsida; order Poales; family Poaceae; genus Eremochloa; species Eremochloa ophiuroides. The sequence goes on along the minus strand of JAHLJS010000007.1, from coordinate 19,745,890 downwards.
TCTAATAGAAACGACCTGGGAAAGTACCAAACAATGATAGACATCATCCCGTGATAATCTAATTTTGGTCTTCCACAACTCTCTCTCTCTCTCTCTCTCACACACACACACACACACACATACACACCTTCTCTCTCTTAACTCTAGAATGATTGCTTTGTCTACTGGGCAGTGTTTGGGGACAATTCATTCAAAAACACCGTCTCGATTGTAAAGCGCCACTGTATGTAGTCCAAGTCGAAGTAAGTAGTAGCTTGCTATATGTAGTTTCCAACGTCACTGAATGACCTTGGTTCAAATCACTGAATGATGAGAGAATTTTTTCTCGTAAAGTGGTGTTTACTGCAGAAGCCAGGGAACAATCTATATGGATACAACGTTTGCGAGTTCCTTATGTCGTGCTCTAAGTTTCACAATTTATTTCTTACTATTGTTGCTATATATGATTAACCATATGTATATTAATGTTTTTTCTCTTAATTTAATTCAAATTTAAGATAGAATAGTTGAGGCGAAGGGTTCTACTCCCAGACCAGATGAAAACCGTCCAAGGATTTATTAATGACCAAATCCTAAATCCCAACGGAGAACGCTACTATGACAACACATAAGTTTTTCGGCCTGGTAGTATTGAACGTAATCCCAATTAAGGACATAGGTGAATACGTGTATATATTGTTGATAATATGTGTATATCCATGCATGCATGTAATATATAGTTTTATACTATGCTTGCGTTATTTACCTATGCTCGAAACAAATACGTGTATACGTTAGCGTAGAATCCATATTCAAAAGAGAAACACAAAAGAGGAAACAAAAATAAAATATGAATTAATAAGCTGAAATGAGAACACAAAAGAGAAACACTTTTAGTCCCGGTCCGAACTATGAACCGGGACTAAAGGTGCCAGCCCCGTGGCTCGGTTGGACACCCTTTTAGTCTCGGTTTGTATTACGACCTAGGATTAAAGGATGGATCTTTAGTCCCACAGTCGGCGTCCCGGCTAAGAAACCGGGAGCAAAGGAGTTTCCCAATCGGGACTAAAAGCCACTTTTGTACTAGTGTGACAGTGACATGGTTGAATACACACATGTACCTGTAAAATACTACTCCCTCCGTCATGTTGAAAGTGTCATTTTAACTTTTGAATTTCTTGTGTGACCGTTCATGTCGGTGCTAGTTTTGGCGGGGCTAACACCGGCTAGTAAATATGTGTTTTGCGGTTGAGGCTACGGATGGTGTGCAAGGGGGAACACAAGGATTATACTGGTTCAGGCCAAGTAAGCCCTACGTCCAGTGGGGAGGAGAGTCGTGTTGCCTTGCACCGAGGTGCATGTAGTAGGGGGTTACAAGCTAGGCGAGAGAGGGAAGCGCTCCCAGGTCTCTTGTGTGTGTCTAAGTGTTTACAAGTCGTTTGCTATGGGTACGTTTGTGTCGGTGAGAACTTAGAACTTCTCCGTCGTCCCTCTTTCATCCCTCCTCCTAAAGCTGGCCTCTGCTCTCCCTTTTATAGTCGCAAGGGAGAGGCCAGGGTAGCGCATGCTACCTATTAAAATAGTGAGGAGTTGCTGTTCCCCGTTTGACTATGCAGCTACTGCCTTTTCTCCACGTCTCCGGGGCATGGCTGTCATGGTTTGCACGTCCTCGGTGAGTTCCAAGGCGGCAGCAGTCGTCGGATTACGACGTGCCGTAGGGTCACACCTATCGGCTATCTTTCCGTACGATGTGACAAGAGGGTGAGTCACCTTAGGGCGTTGTCTCCCGAGGCTCGGGACTATGGAGGCGTGATGGGATTGAGCGGGGGATATCTCCCCTGGTCATATTTCCGGTCTTTGAACAGATCTTCCCGAGGGTCAGGCGGGCCCGGATGGAAGACGTGCTCGTCCTTTCGAGTGGACAGCGCAGTAGGTGCCTTTCCCGTTCTTGCGTAGCCCGTCGTCAGGCGCTTGGACTGTCACAGTCGGAGTTGATAGGTCCCGGCGGAAAACGGGGCGGCGCACCGTAGACCATACCGTGGAGGACAGGTGGTATGGCCGTCAGGGGCGTGCGAAGCACAGTCGCGTCGAGAGTCTCGCCTGACGGGACAGTGCTTGTAAAGTGGTCAGAGAGATCTCTTGTGGTCCAAGATTGCTCCTCTGACATCACCTGTGCCTTGGATACCTTTGCGAGATTGCGCTCGAGGGGGATAGGGAAGCTCGGGCGAATCGGAGATTTGGGGCGCCGAGGGTGCCGCTCTCCCGAGCTCTCCCGGGGAGGCTCGGGCGCTCGGGCCGCTCTCCCGAGCTCTCCCGAGGAGACTCGGGCGAGTCGGAGATTTGGGCGCTGTGGGTGCCGCTCGCCCGAGCTCTCCTGGGGAGGCTCGGGCGAATCGGAGGTATGGGCGCCGAGGATGCCGCTCTCCCGAGCTCTCCCGAGGAGGCTCGGGCGAATCGGAGGTTTGGGCACCGAGGATGCCGCTCTCCCGAGCTCTCCCGAGGAGGCTCGGGCGCTCGGGCGCTCTCCCGAGCTCTCCCGGGGAAGCTCGGGCGAATCGGAGACTTGGGCGCCGAGGACGCCGTTCTCCCGAGCTCTCCCGAGGAGGCTCGGGCGAATCGGAGGTTTGGGCGCCGAGGACGCCGCTCTCCCGAGCTCTCCCGAGGAGACTCGGGCGAGTCGGTGGTTTGGGCGCCGAGGACGCCGCTCGCCCGAGCTCTCCCGAGGAGGCTCGGGCGCTCGGGCCGCTCTCCCGAGCTCGGGCGAATCGGAGGTTTGGGCGCCGAGGACGCCGCTCTCCCGAGCTCTCCCGAGGAGGCTCGGGCGAATCGAAGCGAGCTCTTCCGAGCTCTCTCAAGGAGGCTGTCATTAGTGGAATGATGTCGTGGGCCTCTGTAGACGCGGCCTTCGTGGGCTTCCACTGGCCTTACTTGGGCCAGGCTAAGTTGGGAATGAGCGTTTTTGCATCGAAGTTGGGTACCCCTAACTTTGGTACCCGACAGTAGCCCCCGAGCCTGTGGCGGAGTGAAGGCACTCCTCCACAGGTTCACGCTGGTTCTTCCTGTCAAAAAAGATAAAGTGCGGGTTGTTTTTTCCGGGGGGTGCGCGCGAGCGCACCCGCCGGGTGTAGCCCCTGAGGCTTTGGAGGGATGATATATCCCTTCAAAGGCTTAGAATCGTGTTCGTTAGTCCTCGGGTGTTTTTTGATTTATTTAGGTGGGTTGTTTCCTTGGAAGTGGAGCCCCCGTGCCTCCCACCGTGTGGGAGATCGTTCGGTGGTCTTTCCAAGGTGCAGGGCAAGTTTCCGAGCCTCCGTTTTCGTATCGGAGATCGATCGGGTCCTTCCCTGTCTTTTTTAATTCGACCTTCACGCTCTTTTTTCGGGAAGAGGAAGGTTTGGTCCTGCGCGACTTCCCCGCTGGGGCACGAGTCGGCATTTCCGGTGAGCTACAAACGGGTTGGTCCAAGTGGAGGTCCGTGCCCTATTCGTTAAGGGTCGGCTAGTGGCCTGAGCACACTCCAATTATTTCCCGAGGGTCAGTTAGTGGATGTCGGGTCCCTTCGATGGGTCCCGAGGGCATGATGCCTCCCACGGAGGGATTCCACGTAACCGACTCGCTACTGGGACTTGGACACAGCATGGGATGTCCCTTATGACGTTCCGGGCGTCGGGATACTGGCCGTTTTCGTGACCCATCCACTAGCTGTCCCTAACTCGATTTCCCTGGGGCGACTGTTCGAGCCTCGGGGGGCCAGTCTTCGATCCCCTAGGAACGTAATGGGCGCCCGAGCCCGGGGTTTCTTCGTTGAGAAAACGTAGGTGGAATCGAGGCGCGCGGTTGTAATGATTTGGCTCACCTTTTGAGGCGCGAAGCCTGATGGACGCGACGGTTCGACTCAGTCGAGGCGGTTTGCGTGCGCGGTGATGGCGGGTCTCTTCCAAGCCGAGGTCGAGCTCCCTCCTCTGAACCTGCCATGAAGAAGAAGCGGGCCATAGTGCCCTTGTAAAAAGTAACCTTTGTGATGAAAGTCGAGGACTTAGCATTTTTAGGGATGCCGTAGCCTCGGTGGTGTAGACAGAGCCAGAGCTGTGCTAGTCCGACCCGAGGGGTTCCCACTTTGTCGCGCACACAGCTAGGTATCTCAGAGAAGGCTCGAGTGAGATCGTTTTTTACTAAATTTCCCAAAACGCCCGTCTCTCTTCTCGCACTCAGGCAAAATTCACGAAATCTTTCTGGAGCGCAAGTTGACCCTCGGGCGGAGGGTGGTGAGTGGAGGTGCCGTAGCCCGGAGGCGTAGGCGATCTCATGGCTCGGCCAGCCCTGCCCTAACAGTGTCCTTTTACTTCTTTGGATCTCGCAAGTTTTGCTAGAGTGCAGAAAGGAGTTCGGCGCGGAATTTTCGAAAAAGCGATCGAAAAGGCGCAGAGAAAATTAGATCGTCGGTCCCCAAGCGTCCACCCCTCGTCCCGTACTTGAAAAATTCCATGAAATTGCCTCGAAGCGTAAGTCACCCGTCGGACGGTGGGTGGTGAGTGGAGGTGCCGTAGCCCTCCGTAGGCGGTCTCGCGGCTCGGCCGGCCATGCCCTAAGGGTGTTCTCTTGCCTGTTTGGGTTTCACGGATTTTTTCAAGAGTGCTGGAGAGGTTCGGACGTAAGGGAGGTTTCAGTTTAAATCTCAAAATTCGTGATAATTAAAGAACGTTTATTTATCGATTCCGAGACCACAAATATGAACAAAGCTTGGAAGCTTAAGGGTAACTGTGACTTAGCTGCTCGAGCTACCAGCGTTGCGCTGGTGATGATCGTAGAGGCGGTGTCTCGCGCGGGGGGCACCGGATTGGTCGGGTTGACGCGGATGCGCTTCCCCCGCCTAGTTCGGCGGGAGCGGCGCGTGGCGTTCCCTCTGTTTCCCTGAAACGGGTGGAGGTGTCGCCGGGGTACCTTTCCCAGCCACCTGCTAGGCCGGGGTCAGGATGATGATGGCCCGGGGCTCAGGTTGGGCGGAGGTTCATCTCGAGGCCGAGGACAGTGGCCGCGAACTCGAGGCTCCCGAACCGGAGCACTGCACCAGCATGAAGCGCAGGGACGTTGGCTGCCATCTGCAACCGGGATCAACACGCAAAAGGCCCCTACTTGGCGCGCCAACTGTCGGTGCTAGTTTTGGCGGGGCTAACACCGGCTAGTAAATATGTGTTTTGCGGTTGAGGCTACGGATGGTGTGCAAGGGGGAACACAAGGATTATACTGGTTCAGGCCAAGCAAGCCCTACGTCCAGTGGGGAGGAGAGTCGTGTTGCCTTGCACCGAGGTGCTTGTAGTAGGGGTTACAAGCTAGGCGAGAGAGGGAAGCGCTCCCAGGTCTCTTGTGTGTGTCTAAGTGTTTACAAGTCGTTTGCTATGGGTACATTTGTGTCGGTGAGAACTTAGAACTTCTCCGTCGTCCCTCTTTCGTCCCTCCTCCTAAAGCTGGCCTCTGCTCTCCCTTTTATAGTCGCAAGGGAGAGGCCAGGGTAGCGCATGCTACCTATTAAAATAGTGAGGAGTTGCTATTCCCCGTTTGACTATGCAGCTACTGCCTTTTCTCCGCGTCTCCGGGGCATGGCTGTCGTGGTTTGCACGTCCTCGGTGAGTTCCAAGGCGGCAGCAGTCGTCGGATTACGACGTGCCGTAGGGTCACACCTATCGGCTATCTTTCCGTACGATGTGACAAGAGGGTGAGTCACCTTAGGGCGTTGTCTCCCGAGGCTCGGGACTATGGAGGCGTGATGGGATTGAGCGGGGGATATCTCCCCTGGTCATATTTCCGGTCTTTGAATAGCTCTTCCCGAGGGTCAGGCGGGCCCGGATGGAAGGCGTGCTCGTCCTTTCGAGTGGACAGCGTAGTAGGTGCCTTTCCCGTTCTTGCGTAGCCCGTCGTCAGGCGCTTGGACTGTCACAGTCGGAGTTGATAGGTCCCGGCGGAAAACGGGGCGGCGCACCGTAGACCATACCGTGGAGGACAGGTGGTATGGCCGTCAGGGGCGTGTGAAGCACAGTCGCGTCGAGAGTCTCGCCTAACGGGACAGTGCTTGTAAAGTGGTCAGAGAGATCTCTTGTGGTCCAAGATTGCTCCGCTGACATCACCTGTGCCTTGGATGCCTTTGCGAGATTGCGCTCGAGGGGGATAGGGAAGCTCGGGCGAATCGGAGATTTGGGGCGCCGATGGTGCCGCTCTCCCGAGCTGTCCCGGGGTGGCTCGGGCGCTCGGGCCGCTCTCCCGAGCTCTCCCGAGGAGACTCGGGCGAGTCGGAGATTTGGGCGCTGTGGGTGCCGCTCGCCCGAGCTCTCCCGGGGAGGCTCGGGCGAATCGGAGGTATGGGCGCCGAGGATGCCGCTCTCCCGAGCTCTCCCGAGGAGGCTCGGGCGAATCGGAGGTTTGGGCGCCGAGGATGCTGCTCTCCCGAGCTCTCCCGAGCTCTCCCGAGGAGGCTCGGGCGCTCTCCCGAGCTCTCCCGGGGAAGCTCGGGCGAATCGGAGACTTGGGCGCCGAGGACGCCGTTCTCCCGAGCTCTCCCGAGGAGGCTCGGGCGAATCGGAGGTTTGGGCGCCGAGGACGCCGCTCTCCCGAGGAGACTCGGGCGAGTCGGAGACTTGGTCGCCGAGGACGCCGCTCTCCCGAGCTCTCCCGAGGAGGCTCGGGCGAATCGGAGGTTTGGGCGCCGAGGACGCCGCTCTCCCGAGCTCTCCCGAGGAGGCTCGGGCGCTCGGGCCGCTCTCCCGAGCTCTTTCCGAGGAGACTCGGGCGAGTCGGAGACTTGGGCGCCGAGGACGCCGCTCTCCCGAGCTCGGGCGAATCGGAGGTTTGGGCGCCGGGGACGCCGCTCTCCCGAGCTCTCCCGAGGAGGCTCGGGCGAATCGGAGCGAGCTCTTCCGAGCTCTCCCGAGGAGGCTGTCATTAGTGGAATGATGTAGTGGGCCTCTGTAGACGCGGCCTTCGTAGGCTTCCACTGGCCTTACTTGGGCCAGGCCAAGTTGGGAATGAGCGTTTTTACATCGAAGTTGGGTACCCCCTAACTTTGGTACCCGACAGTTCATTTTATTTAAAACTTTTGTATAAATGATAAAATAATTAAATCATTATTAAAGTATCTCTAATGATAAAATAAGGTATAACAAAATAAATAATATTTATAAAAATTTTCAATAAGATAAACGGTCAAACAAGATGGTACGAAGTCTGAAACGACACTTTCAATGGGACAGAGGGAGTACTTGCGATGGGGGTGTGGTTTATGAAGTTAATTAGGAATTAGGAATACTTATCTCAAAACTGTTGGGGCAGCAAATCCCATCGGCTGGTGCGTGCTTGCAGGGAAAATGTTAGTTAGCTAGGCCACATGTCGCTTATTCCTTGTAGTGACTAGTGAGCGTGTACTACCCATGGTGACTATTGCACAAACAAATTAGTACAAAACACACAAATCGTTTATTTATTTAAAGACATGATGAGTAACAATAAGAAGGATCAAATACAACCCACACCCATGATGACCAGTTGACCACACAATCAGCCCACACAAACTGAAAAAAAAGGGAAAAGAAGCACACTCACAACCACAGGTCAACAACACAGAACACAAGCTAGCATGCATGAGATGATGCATGCTGGCAGGCTCAATCTCAAGCCGTAGCCGCTGCCGCCACAGCTTAAGCTGAATGGAATTCAGTTGGCGTCTTTATTTGGTGAGTTCACGCAGCATGCGCCAGACGTGAATCGGCTCTGCTGGACTAATTAACCAATGCAAACCGAAGCAAACAAAGTAGAGCAAGTGCAAATCAAGAACAAGACCAACTGGTGGATTAATTAGCACGGTGACAGCAAATTAAAGAGGCAGAAGCGGGAGCGGAACTCCAAGGGCGGCGGTACCGGAAGGTTGGTTACCTGCAGGAGAGGAGGGCAAGAGAATTAACGAAATATGATTGGTTTTCGGATGGAAATGAAAAGTATGGAGTGGTTTGGTTCCAAAGACCAAATAAACAGAAAACTAACGCAGACATGTGTGAATGTGCATGGCAGAACAACCGTAATATCTAATATATATATATATATATATAGTACCATTATTATTGTCTGGTACAATTTATATACTTACTCATTCCTCTGTCAACATCATACCTAGAGATAGTGAATGAAGGAATGAAGGGGCCAATGGATGAAGAGGATCTGTATTGTATTGGATAAACTCCCTCCGAGTGGATTGCTTCCTCGTTTCAAATTGTAAGATGTTTCTAGACATAGTGTATATATCTAAGTGCATAGTAAAAACTACAAACCTATAAAAGAAAAAGAAACGTCGTCTTATAATTTGAAAATGAGGGAGTAAGGGTCTATTTGGTGCAACTCATAACAGCTTCAAGAGCTGTTGTGAGCTTTTTTTTTTTGTTAAGCACCTTTTTTCCAAAACAACTTCGTGGTTGAAGTTGTTTTTCTTTCTCTCGCAAAGGGATAAGCTGGGATGAAGCTGAAAAAAATAGTTTTTCACAGCTCTTCTCTCAGCTCATTTCTCTCCTAACTATGCAATCAAGTTGTTAGTAAAACTATTTTGCCAAATATTTTTTTTGCAAAATAGCTTAGCTTGACCTATAAAGTTGCTCATAGAGCCATTTAAAAAAAAACTTCGTTGTGAAGCTGAGCTGTGCCAAACGGAGCCTAATTAGTCACAACCATATTCAAAAGCAGCATAATTGGCAAGAGGGAATGAGGGATTACCTAAGGACAGAGCCCCTGATCATGGTCTTCTTGTAATGCCTTGGATGGGTCGGCTTGTAGTCCCCGGAAACCCACTCCAGCCTGTCCCACCAGTCCTTCTCACAGTCACAGTTCACCGAGCTCGGGATGCAAACAACTGGTAGTGACCTGAGGCTCCAGCAGCCCCTGACCTTGATGGTCTCTAGTTTGGGTGCGTACACACTCCTGTCCATGCCCTGCAGCATGGGTAGCTCATGCAAGTGGATGTGCTTTAGCTTGGGAAACGTCCAGACACCAATTAGTGTACGTACCACCCAATCTTGGTTGAAATGAAAGACTACTCTGAGGTTGTCACACCACATGATCTTGAGGATCTCCAAATGCTGCATGGATGACAATCCGGATGGTGGCAAGGGGACAGCATACAGCAACCTGGGGCAACAGTAGAGGTGCAGTGATGTCAAGTCTGCAAATGCTGTATGCCTGGGTGCTCCTGGGCGAGGGGGACTACGTTCCAAAATGTAGCGCACACGGGGAAGATGCGATGCCCAGATTGTCCGCAGCTTCTCAAAGACATCCATGTCACTGCTGCTTCTTCCTTCTTCTTCTGCACCTGCTAACTGGGTACTGAAGACACACTCCAACTTAGGGCACCGCTCGACTCGGCACCGCTCCAGCTTATTCCATGCAGAACCTGATGGAGATGCAAGGATAGTGCTGACAAACAAGCTATCGTGTACATGCAGGATCTTAGTACCATCACATACAAATGTTGGCACATTAATGCTTGCAGTTTGTGATTTCTTTGTCCTCATCTGGTCTTCAATGTGCATATAGCAGTCTGCTATGTGCATTACCTTTAAGTTGCTGTTGTCATATGGAGCATCACCAGTGTCACCTTCTTTAGCCTCCTCCTCTTCCTTCTCCTGCCAGACGATGCGTTTGGACTTCTTCAGGGTTGCATCGACATCATCATATATTGCATTACCTTTAGGCTGCTGCAGGTTTACTTGCACCTGCTGCCCGCTGCCACTCTTGAGTTCAGCATCTTTGGTTGTACCAGCGGCAACAGCACAGGTATGAGTAGTAGGTGATGCTTGAGACGTTAAAATCTCTACATGTGCAACATTGGCACCGAAATAATCTTCGACGGGCTCAAGTGACCATAGGATTCTTGTATTCCTTGTAGAAATGTACCAACCAAACTCAGTAGGTGATGTTCCTTTAGCAGCTGGAGGCCATAGAATTGCTGGAGCAGTAGTGGCGATATTGCTGCCCTCCTTGGGGATGCTGTCCATGTGTAGCGTACCCAAGTATCTTTTCCTCCTGTCCTCCGCTGCTGGTGGCCATAGTATTGCACAAAGCTTGCCACAGTCAAGTAGAAAGAGCTTATCAAGCACCGGGGCTGCCACTTTACTGAGGTCTAGTGTTTCCACCGGTGTGCCAGTGATGTCTAGGCTGTCAAGACCCGGGAACAACCCGCTCAAGAGTAGATTCTTCAGTCTAGCACATCCGTTTAAGGAGATCTCCTGTAAATACTTGCATCCATCAATGATCACAGTCTCAAGACTGCTGCAGCTGCTGGCCACATATAACCGACGCATGGAGGCAGCATCATTTCCTGAGAAGTCAAGGAGCTCCATCTTGTCCTTCCCCGAGAACAGGTTTCCCGGGTCGTCTATGCTGCAGCTGGTGTGAGTGTTTGTTACTCGGAGCCTGCGAATGTTGTGCAGCCGCCCCTGCAGATGGCCCATATCCCAGTAGTCTTCTCTCATCAAATTTAGCTCCCTGAGCTGAGTCATGAAATCAATTACCGATGCGGGCAAGAATCTGTCAGACATTGAAGAACGAACATCCAGCACCCACAACCGTTGGAAGAACCGGCGTTGGACGTCCTCGTCTTGCTTATCCACCCATCTATTATCTTTATCTTCATCCTGGCACTGGTTAATCCAGAGGAACCTAATGTCTCGGCAGTAGAGGAACGGAGGTGATTTGAAGCTGAACCTGCAATCTGATAACTTGAGCACACGTAGCTTGTCAAATTGCCGCAACATGTCTTTTGGAATGCAACCTTTGTATTTATCCGGAATCAACATGAACCCGTAGGTTGGTGAAGTCCAGTATGGCATCTCAGTCAAACGTCCTTACCACCGGATCCAGAGATTCCAAATCTGAATTAGTGTTCATGTAGTAGCCTGTATCCAATCTCATCTCACGCCATAGAGCATCAGAAGACACCCACAGTGTGTCAGGGCCATCATGAGTTCCAACATCTCCCTGGTCAAGCTGCATGATGCCGTCACATATCCAGTAGTTGCACCCATGGGTGGCCAAGTCATAGTCGATCAACTGGTTCCCCATGCGGCAAAGCTTCATCATATACAGTAAGCAATTAGCAGCTTGTGCAGGCAAGACTCGGATGCCGCCGCCAAGCAGATTGATCTCGCCAACAACTTCTGCAGCTTCTTGGAGCAGCAACTTGGACAGGTAGTTTAGGATGGTTGATGTCGCCGAGAGAACGACATCTGTCGTTGGCCTCGCATTGTTCAAGGCCCTGTGAACCTTCATCCTAGGATAGAGCCGGAACTTCCCTTGGAATGACCATAGTGCCCTGTTCCTTGAGTACCCAGCCAGAGGGAAGCCGAGGGTATCAAGGTCCACCTCGTCGCAGCTCCCATTGTGGTAGATCACCAAGAACCTGCTGTTCAGGTTCTGAATGCGTTGATATATCTCCGAGGCGACCTCCGGTATCTCGGCGCGGAGGCCCTTGCCCACCCCATTGTAGTTGTCCTCCTCGTCATGAGCGTCGAACATCTCCATCACCGAATCAGGAAGATCCAGCTGCTGCGCGAGAATCCTCTGCATTGCTCTCCTGCTCTCCCACTTGGAGCAGTCGATGTTGATGATCTTGTACCAAGAATGTGCGCGGAGGCGACGGTCTACTTCTCGAAGGACGGTGAACGCCCCTAGCCCGTCCCACCCGTCGAAATAGATGACATTGTGCCTGTCGCTGCTTGTACCAGCAACGCCCCCCTCCAGTTCGCGGAGAATTCGTTCCACAGCTTCATTGATGTTTTCCGCATTGATTACCTGTAAATAATGACCTCATGAATCAGTCCTGCTGCAAACATTGTTTAAAATAGCAGGCCATTAGAAATAGCGGCAACTTTTTTCCAAAAGCTAGCGGCGCTATGACAGATAGTGTTTTTACTTTCACTACAGGAAACTAAGACTTTGCCGAGTGCCTACATCTTTGCTGAGTGCCAAATATCGCGCACTTGGCAAAACTCTTCTTTGCCGAGTGCCGCACTCGGCAAACCTCGGCACTCGGCAAATCCCTATTTGCCGAGAACGTGGTACTCGGCAAAACACGGCACTCGACAAAGATCTTCTTTGCCGAGTGCCAGACACTCGGTAAATATCGGCACTCGGCAAAGAACTGCCAGGACCCGACGCCGTTGGGCGCCGTTAACTTTGCCGAGTGCCAGGCGTTTGGCACTCGGCAAACTTTCCACTTTGCCGAGTGCCAACCCTAGGCACTCGGTAAAATAATTTTTTTGTTTTTTTACCAATTTTTTTGTGGAGGTTTGAAACAGTAACACAAACACCATGCTATAGTTTGGAGCTTTTTTATTGCTTTTTGATATATTTGTTTAGTTTATTATGTTTTCTTGAATTTTTCTGGAAATTATGACGTTGAACTGCAGGTGCATGAAATAATAAACCGTAGGCATCCAAAAAATGATATTCATGTTAGAGGGTGTGTTTTGAGGCCGTATCCAGGAAGTCACCGAATAGTTTGAACGCCTAGTTCACGAAACATGGCGACCCGCTTGTTGTCGGAGTGTATTTAAATTATATAAATTTCAAAAGATGTCCGAAAATCATGAAACTTGTCGAGGTGTCGTGTTATCGCGTATAGAGGCCATGATAAAAATTTGAGATGTTTTCGAGCTAGTGGCTCGGTCGAATGGCTAAAACCCAGACATCTCCACATGTGATAACACGACACCTACACAAGTTTCGTGTGGAGAAGTCTGGGTTTTAGGCATCCGATGTTGCAACTACCTCGAAACCTTCTCAATTTTTTATCATAGCCCATACATGTGATAACACGACACCTCGACAGGTTTCGCGATTTTCGGACTTCGTTTGAATTTTATATAATTAAAATAAAATCCGAGATCAAGCGGGTCGCCATGTTCTGCGAATAAGACGTTCAAATTTTTAGGTGTGTTCCTGGATACGGCCTCAAAACACAACCTTCAACATGAATATAATTTTTTGTAGGGCTACGTTTCATTATTTCATGTACACGCAGTTCAAACCAAGATTTTCCGAAAAAATTCAAGAAAACAAAATAAACTAACGAAATATGACAAACTGCAATAAAAAAGTCTCAAACTTGAAAAAGTTATTTGTCTTAGTGAAATGAAGCTTCAAAAAAAAAAAAAAAAAATTGGTAAAAAAACAAAAAAAAATTGCCGAGTGTCTAGGGTTGGCACTCGGCAAACCTACTACTTTGCCGAGTGCCGGGCCCTCGCACTCAGCAAAGTTATTTTTTTCAAAAAAAATAAAAACTACTCGGCGCCTCCCTAACTCTCTCTCTCTCACACACGCGCGCGCACAGCCCCGCCGCCGCCGCCGCCGCTCGCCGCCGGAGGCCCGTCCCACGCCGGAGCCCCGTGCCACCGCCGGAGCGCCGCCCCTCCGGCCCCCCAATCCCGCCCCGCAGCCCCGCCGCCGCCACAGCGCCGCCCGCAGCCCCGCCGCCGCCCGCTGCCCACAGCCCATCCCAGCGCCCCACCCCCCACCTCCGGCCGGCAGTAGCAGAGGGAGGAGGGAAAGGAGAAGAGGAGGGAGGAGAGAAGGGGAAGGAGAAAGGGAAGGGAGAAGAAGAAGGGAAGGGAGGAGGAGGAGAAGGGAGAGGAGAAGAAGAAGGAGGAGAAGGAGGAGAAGAAGGAAAAGGAGGATTAGGAGGAGAAGGAGTAGAAGGAGAAGGAGGAGAAGAAGGAGAAGGAGAAGGAGGAGGAGAAGAAGAAGTGTCATCTCGGCTTAAGGTATGCGAAAAATGGATGGTAGTATGGTAGTGTGATAGTAGTAGTGATATGTTGTTATGGTTGCATGGACTGAATGTCAGAGTGTGGTTGTCGGCCATCGTGTCATTGATATGCGTGTGGACGTCGGCCGTCGTGCCGAGTTGTTTTTGTGCAGGTTTTCGAAACCTCCCCGTGCAGGGGAGGTGCTACCGAAATTTTCTATTGATCGGCTTATATGTTCTTTTTTATAGAGAAGAGCGCTTGGTGGGAGAGCCGGAGTACCCACGTGCTGCTGGTCTGCCTGCACCGCTTCGCCTCGCCACTGCACTGACTCGCCACCGCCCCGGTAGCCTTACTTCACCGCCACCCTAGGTATAACCCCCTCCTTCTTTGCATACATGTTATGTGTGTTCGCGTAACCTGGTTAGGCGTCTCCCGTTCGAAAGAGATACGGATCGAGATATGCAGATCCCTGCATATCTATCACCGTATCTCTTTCGGATTGTCCACGTATTTTGGACGGCCCGCGAATGCGTAGATGAGGTTAGTTTTCATGGTTCGCTCCGGTCCGAGACAGACTTTCGACACCACCTCCCTGTTGTTCTCCGGATACACACTCTCCTTTGCTGGACGTGTATCGGGAGAACAGCGGGGAGGTGCTGCCGAAATTCTATCTCGAATAGGAGCGAACCATGGAAACTGACCTCATCTACGCATCCGCGGGTGGGATTAGGACCTATCCTCACCTATTAGATGGTAGGCACACCGAGCAGATGCACCATGGTCATATTACTCGTCGCTTATATATGCATATGCCAGAGTATGGAGAACCGTGAGTGGATGTACACGGGCCACCCAAGTTTGACCCCAGAATGGATGAGTAAGACTAATGCTTTCTTGGAGCATGCTTTTGGTGAGGCAGCTAAAGGGTCGATTCGGATGCCGTGTCCCTGCCGCAAATGTGACAACCGTGTAAGAAAGAATAAGAAGGCCGTGGGGGAAGATCTTTGCAAGTTTGGATTCACGCCAAACTATACCTGTTGGATCCACCATGGTGAAGCCGACCGTATTAGAGAGGAGGTGGTGAGACCACGCCTCGAGGCTTTTGATGGAGATGCCGGGGTAATAGACTGGATGGATGACTTTCACGAGGCACGGCTCGGTGAAGGATTGGAGGATGACCCAGAGGAATCCGCAAAGGCGTACTATGCTATGCTGGATTCGGCTCAGAAGCCCCTTCACGAGAAGACAACGATTTCGCAACTGGAAGCCATTGGATGCCTAATGTCGTTCAAGTCGCTGTGTAGCATGAGTCGAGGCCACTTCGATGCTATGTTGGCAGTTTTTGGAACCCTGCTTCCGGAGGGTCACATGGTGCCGAAGAACTTATACGAGTCACAGAAACTTTTTTGTGCACTTAAGATGCCCTATGAGCACATTCATGCTTGTCCGAATGAGTGCGTCCTATTTAGGAAAGATCACGAGAAAGCAACACACTGTCCCAAGTGCAAGTCCTCTAGGTATCTGAAGGTCGACACTAGTGATGGCAAGAAGGAGTAGCTTGGTATCCCCGCTAAGGTCTTACGGTACCTTCCTGTCATACCGAGGATCCAACGGCTGTACATGACAGAGGAGTCCGTGAAACAGATGACATGGTACAAACAAGGCAAAAGATACAGCTCTGGCAAGATGGTACACCCATCGGATGGCGATGCATGGACCCACTTCGATGGCATACATCGTCGTAAAGCTAAGGAGGCTCGGAATGTACGCGTGGCGCTTGCAACAGATGGGTTCAACCCCTATGGATTGCTGGCGGCCCCATACACTTGTTGGCCCGTGTTCATGATCCCCCTCAATCTCCCCCCCGGCGTCATGTTTCAACCCAAGAACGTTTTCTTGTCGCTAATAATTCCTGGATACCCGGGGAACAAGATGGGAGTGTTCATGGAGCCTCTCATTGATGAATTGATCATTGCTTGGGAAGAGGGGGTACTGACATACGACCGAGCTACAAAGAAGAACTTCACTATGCATATGTGGTACCACTACTCCCTGCATGACTTCCTGGCGTATGGCTTATTCTGTGCGTGGTATGTTCACGGGATGTTCCCATGCCCAGTATGCAAGACAGCTGTGAGGTTCACTTGGCTGAAGAGGGGTGGCAAGTTCTCCTCGTTCGACCAGCATCGTCAATTCCTCCCTCTTGAGCATGCATTCCGGCGAGACGTCAAGAACTTCACGAAAGGAATTCAAGTTACCGACCCTACGCCTCAAATGATGACTGGTGCCGAGGTCCGTGCTCAGATAGAGGCTCTCAAAGATGATAAAGAGAAAGGTGATTTTATTGAATATGGGCAGGAACACCAGTGGGCACGGCACCGTTGTGGCGCAGATCAAGGCCGAGTTCTGGGTGAGTCTACGTGACACTAATTTCATCTTTACTATATATTCATTGGTCGCTCTAAAAAAATCAAAAATTACATGACGTATGCATGCAGGACTTCTACAGGTGTGATGCTAGGTTTGAGGCCCAGGCAGTGCGCGTGCAGGACAAGGCCTGTAGGTCACGCCTCTCAGACCTGTACTACGAGACGCGGTTCCAGTGCATCATCAACTACCACGACGACGTCCTTGGACAGGTGGTGAGGAAGCGCGAAGCCAGGAGAATGACGCTCACAAGGGAGCAGTACCTCTTGGTAAGAAGTACTTTCATGGACAGTAGGTTGGATTCATTTCATCTTCTAACAGTTCAATAACTCTATGGCATGCAGCAATGTCCTAGTTGGTGTGCCTGTCACCGCCTCTGCTAGGAGGCAATTGTGGACCGGTGGCTCTCGGCCGAGTGGGCGGAGAAGCACCAGGTCTGCCGTGACTGCCACCTGCAGATGGTTGGGGCAGCACACCACCAAGGCAACCTCAGCCTCAGCGCGTACGTCAGGACATGGGTAAACTTCTTTGTGCTACCATCTTTATTTTTCTATCCTAAGACTCAATTATCACTACTTGTAATCGTCTTTGTGTTTTCCTCGCAGTCCCAGGTGCACCAGGGCCAGGAATGCAACGACTTCATGGCCTTCGCCCTGGCACACAAGGGCAAGGCGACGGCCCCGGACGTCACCTACAACCCGGCGGATGGCCCCGAGGCGTACACCAACCCGAGCGTCCACAGCAAGCTTACCGAGTACTCCTCGGCGGCACGCCAGCGCCATGGGGAGGACTACGATCCGACTCGGCAGCCCCTGGACACAGACCTCGTGATGAGGCTGGGAGGAGGGAAGCAGCACGGCCGGTACTGGATGGCGGACAGCACAGTCGACTCCTCCTCTGTTGCCAGCCTCGCCGATATTCGAGCCAGGAGCACGGACTCCTCCCTCCCCATACGCCCTCGGCAGCCGAGCTCACTGCAGCAGATGGCAGAACTCCAGGTTACTAATCACAAACTCATCGTTCATTGCTTTTACACATGTACCTTACCTTTGCGTTGTTTAAACCTTGCGGTTGGAATGTCGCAGAAGAACATGCGGCAGTTGCAGGCCCAGCAGGCGGCACAGGCGGAGGCCCAACGCCAAGCGATGGAGGCCCAAGCGGAGGCCCATCGGCTAGAGATGGCGTCTGTGCAAGCACAGAGGGCGGCCGAGCAGCAGAGGTTGCAGGACATGTTCACCTTCATGGCGAGCCTGCAGACCTTGCCAGGTGTGGTCGTGCCTCCGTCGCTGCTCGCACCAGTTGCGCCTCCTCCTCCTGTTTTAGGGACTCCGGTTAGTATGTCAACGTGTTGATTCCTTTAGCCTTTTGGTCCAATCATCCATACTCATGATTCTCTCTTCTCCTTTGTGCAGCCACAGTCGGTGGGTAGTGCCCCGTCTGTGGACGGTGGCCCGTATCCACATGGTGGCCTGTCTCCATCGTCCGTGTGGCCAACTGCCCCTCCACAGACCGAGCAGTCTCCACAGTGGCCAGGACCAGGATGGCAGCAGTAAGTACAGCTCTGCATGTTCTTCGAACTTGTTCAAAACCCAGACTTTGTGTTTGTGATGCACTAGAGACATATTTATATGTATGTGATGGATTATGGATTATATACGATGGATTATGGACGATATTTGTGTGATGCACGATGGATGGATGATATATGTGAATTTCGTGGATTATGGATGATTTGGATGATGAATGTGATATATTATGCTCTGTGTGTGATGATGTATATAATGTATATGTGATATGTCTCTCTGTTTTGATGGAAAGCAAAAAACAAAAAAAACAAAATTAACACTCGGCAAAGGCTTCTTTGCCGAGTGCCATGGTCAAGACATTCGGCAAACCTGGGGAACCTGACAGCTGATTTCCCAGATTTGCCGAGTGCCTTTGCCATGACACTCGGCAAAGATTTTTTTTAAAAAAACAAAAATTCTTTGCCGAGTGCCGTGGCTGGAGCACTCGGCAAAGGGTTTTTAAAAAAACAGCCGGCTGAATTTCTTTTCCGAGTGCTGACCTGGCACTCGGCAAAGAATTATATTAAAAAAAATAAAAAAATCTTTGCCGAGTGCCTGGTCAACCGACACTCGGCAAAGCAGCCGTCAAAGTAGACGGTTCCAACTTAGTTTGCCGAGTGCTAATCTGGCACTGGGCAAAGCCTTCGCCGGGTGCCCGGTATTTGGCACTCGGCAAAGAAGTCTTTGCCGAGAAAACCTTTGCCGAGTGCCCTTTGCCGAGTGCGGCACTCGGTAAAGCCTTTGCCGAATGTAATCGGCTCTTTGCCGAGTGTCGCAGGCACTCGGCAAAGAACCCGCATCCTGTAGTGTTTTGAGAAGATAAATAGCCAAAAAATATTCTTTTATGGGAACACATTGTTCATAGGAAACATGAGACTGGCTAATGTGATAGCACTAGCCCTTAATGTGAAGTATAAGTGAATTATTGTCCAGCTTTCTTTGTCAGTTTAAGCATTTGGCTTCATCTAGTTAGGGCATGCAACTCAATATTTAAAACATATCATTCTAAAGAGATTTAGCATGAAACCAATTCAAAGCATGGCATGATTTTGGTTGGAAAAATTGCAAATGTTACTTTAGATATTCAACTAATCATTTCTTATGGTTCCTAATAAAAAAAGAGAGAGAATTCACATGTTAGTAAATGTACAAAAAATTAATTGACAACTATGTTAATATACATTGTCTATATATGGAGCCTCAAGATTCCTCTATAAGTTGAAATTATTTCTCTTTGTTAGGGGTGTCATCCTTACAAAAAGGTAACTTAGTTAAAAGAAGACTGCCCACATGCATTTGGATAAGACGATTCAGGGGCTTGTTACAAAAGGAGAACCAAGAACCTGTGTGAATTGTATGCTGCGCTTGAGAGACTACAATAGTGGGGTCTTTCCAATACATCGATAGTAATATGTTATCCTAAAGGCTTAGGTCACTTTTATTATGCATTTATTCTTGATGAAATTATTATTGCTAGTACTACAAGTGCAACTTTTATAATAAGGAGGGGCAAAAGTGGAAGCTGGAACGATGCTTTTGTTCATTATATCTAAGAAACATGTAACTGCAATTAAATAGAAGAATAGGAGTATATATGCACTAATTGAGGTGAAACTAGCAAAAAAAAAAAAGATTGACTATGCTAGACAGCTGGTTTTGCTGTGAATGGATAGACGCCTGCGAATCAGCTTGCCCAGCAACAAATTTGAACACATACAAGGCAGCTCGTGTTTGTTTTCAAGGTTTACCCGGGGGATTACGCCCCCAACTCTCAATGACATACGAAGGATTTACATCACCGAACTAAAGACTAAACACCATCTGTCAATGAATGCTCTCTTTGTCGCCGGAAACTGAAATCACCAAGGTTGGACCTCATTTGATGCTTCCATAGTTGCTAATAGAAAAGGGTGATGATGAACATCCTGAACTCATCTTCCGAGACATGGCTAGGGTGTCCCATTCAGAGCTCTCCAGTTGGGGCGTCCAGTGGTAGGTCCAAGCCTATGGACACCCAAAAGGACGCAGCGATCATCGCACAACCATTGACTATGTGATTCGGGGTTTCACCTGCATTGCCAAAAACTTGATAGGATCTTCCCCTATATCAAAATCTAGGAAAAGAGTTTAACCCTTGGTGGCGCGCGATCGCTCGAACCCTCCATGAATGGAAGCGGGAAGAGGGTGAACCCAAGCAGATCTCCCTCATGCTAGCAACCATAGGAGGGTGTGGTGGTGATGTCGAAGGAGGGGATTGTCTGCTTGAGGAAGGGGATGTCGATCGGGGTTAGGCAGGGGCGACCACATCTAGATCCTTGATGAACTTGTCCACTATCTTGAGGAGGCAGCTCGTCTTTCTGTCACCACAACCACGTAGTTGGTGTCGGCAGCTCAAGAATTGGTGTAGTTGAGTAGGAGAAGGGTATCGTGTGGATCGGAGTGGGTTAGTAGGCGGCGGTCAAGGCATTGTGAGACTCGCACGTGGGCGACAGTGGGGACGGAGGACACGGATGCGCAGTGCCATGCATGGAGCTTAATGGGAACTG
Source organism: Eremochloa ophiuroides (assembly GCA_038502445.1). Lineage (NCBI taxonomy): Eukaryota > Viridiplantae > Streptophyta > Magnoliopsida > Poales > Poaceae > Eremochloa > Eremochloa ophiuroides. The sequence continues at coordinate 19,725,601 of JAHLJS010000007.1, read as the reverse complement.
CATGGATAGAGCGGCAACAGAATGGAACTAGCATAGTTGGTGTACGGCATTCTGCAGTTGTGCTTGGGGTCACCAGGACCGTGACAATTGCGGCAGCGCACTGAGTTGCGGCAGTCTTTGACGTGATGGTCAGTAGTGAGGCAGCGAAAGCAAATGTAGGTGGAGGTGATGAGTATTAGTTTTATTTTTGAATTGGAGGTAGGGTTTTGATGGTGTAAGGTTGTAGTGGAGATAAGGGTCAGTGGAATATTGTGTTCAGTAAGCACCTCCACAGCTAGCGTGACCCAATTGTATCTCACTGTCGGAGACAATACGTGCCATAGCTCCCTTGGTTTGTGTCAGGTTCATTGAAGAATGAAGAGTCAAAGAGGCACAGAACCAAGTGAATGTTGCTACCATGCATACTGCCAAGCCATCGCTAGACTCTTTAGTCTGGGTTGGTGTTACCATCCGGGACTAAAGGGTTTAACTTTAGTCCGGATTGGTGTTATTAATTGGGACTAAAGGGTCCAGGCCTTTAGTCAGGGTTGGCAATACGAACCGGGACTAATATAGACCCTATAATCTGGGTTGGTGTTATCAACTAGGACTAAAGGTCCTCTGACTACTCATAAAAGTTAGAACCGGGACTAATTCTTCCTTTAGTTCCGGATGCCAAAAATAGCCAAAAACCAATGTGGATCAAAAGTCTATGAAGTTAAAGCAGTTGTTTGGAAGACACCAACTGTAACAACTGCATTTACTCCACTTATGATCAATGGAATTATATTTGGGGTTACCGCTTGGTTTTCTTCTAACGAGGCTTATCAGTATCTTATTGGGCATCGGCAAGTGTATAGCACTTTTCACTGGATTTGGAAACTTGCTTGTCAGAACAAAAGGAAAGTCTTCTTCTGGTTGATTCTTCAGGATCAGTTGAATACTAAAGCTATCCTATAAAAGCGTAACATGCATTTGCCATACTACAACTGTGTCCCATGCAGTTTGAATGTTGAAGAATATTTGATCCATCTTCTCTTTGACTGTCCCTGCACCTTGGATCGTTGGAACAGTCTTCAGATTCATCGTCCTTTGACTTCCCCTGCCATCACAGTGCTTGTTGAAGATCTCAACGGTCAAATTGGTCAACCTATCTTCGCGGAAATTATAATTACAATGTGCTGCTCAATATGGTCTATGCGAAACAATATTATCTTTAGGAGTATCCTCCACTCTTTGCAGCGATGCAAACAAGAAAGACTTTGCTCTGGTTCTTCGTAGAGCAAAAGCGCGCTTACACCCCCAAATTGATTTTTGGCTAGAAGCTTTGTGTAATGGTTCAATTCCTTTTTATCCTTTTTTGTTTCACGATTGTATTCCATGGAACTTTTGTTTAATGTAATAAAAGTCTAGTAGGGGTGATTGCCCCTCCTATTTCATCTAAAAATAACTGCAATTACCCTCGTCACGTCATAACGCAGGCAGCCGTTTGAAAATCAAACGCCACTATTACAGGAAAGAATTTTAGGGACGGCTCCATTCTATATCAAAGGTGGTTAAACTAGCACAGCGCCTCCGACGTCGTCTGGGAGCACTGTAACTGCATGATCGCTGCTGAAGATTCAATTTCAGGGGCGGTTCCATTAAGAAATCGCCTTTAAAAATGTCACCATTTTTGGGGACAGTTCCGTTAAGAGAACAAACTTTGAAAATGCTATTTTCAAGGACGGTTACTTTTGTCAATCGTCTCTAAAAACGAGTAATTTTCAGAGGTAGATCTCTTAAGACAACCACAACTATTTAATCATTGGTCGAAAGTGGGAGGAAACACCCACAAGTTAACGTTATTAACTGCAGCTGTGGCGTTATGTTGGTCCCTGTAAATATCTAAAAATGAAATTGTTTTCGATAAATGTAGACCAAAATCGTTTTTTGCAGGTGTTATTCCGAGGGACTTATTGGCTCCGCGTTTAAGCTCAGTTGCAGTACCATGAGGACCATCATCAAGAGTTGATCAACGCCAGTTGAACACTGGAGTCCTCTTGTACTCTTGTCTTCAGCTTTTTTTCTTCTCCCAGTTGGGGGTCTATGTTTAGGATTGACCCAAGTTGAACTCTGTGTTTCGTTTTGTTGCGACCATGTGTTTGCAGGTCATGTGTGTTCTGCCTCGTGCAGTGCTTTTGAGCACGTACTTTGTAATAATTTGGTCTAATTTCATTCCGTCGGATGAATGAAGCCAGATAAACTATCTATCCTTTATCTAAAAAAACCTATTTATCTATTTATTAGGTAGCTATAGATATTTTGATACTGCTCAAATTTTGCTTCTCCTTGTGTAATACTACTTACATGGTGGCCATCCACTTCCTCTCCTTGTTGCCATCGACAAACTCGCCCATCCACAACGGGCCATGGTCGGGAGGTGAATCATCGGGAAGTTCGAATTGTAGGAAGCTGGCGCATGCTGGCTGGTGCCTTGCGCCGCAACCTTGATGTCGTGGGCCGAACCTTCTCTAGCGGTGCGGTCCATGTCTCGCTAGTGGAGTCGCCAGACAAGACTGTCACTGCAGAAGGGGTCGACGCGGAGGGGAGTCCGAGAGAGCTGTCGTTGAGGAAGGGGCCGCCGGGGATGGGGGTTTGGGGGGCGTCTCGCCTACAGCAGTGGAGGGCACAGCCGGCTCAGGGGCAACCAGATCGGGTCTTGCCACAGAGCTCAAGGCAGCTCCTACAGCGGCGCCCAACAGCGGCTCTTGGTGCAGCGCGGCGGCGTAGAGGCGGTGGCTTAGAGGTGGTGCAGCTCCCATGGCATGCCGACATGGAGCTGGCAAACGAGCGGTGTTGAAGTGCCTCCCTGGCGGCTGCGGATTGGAGGATGCGTCACGCGGAAGAAACGCGCGCTGCACGAACAAACAGACGTTGATTGAAATAGGTAGCACTTATTGGGCCAACAGAAGTAGTTCGTGGAAGAAAGAATTTGTTGAGCCAACAATTTTAGGTAGCATATTGAGTGTATTTTTTATACGTCTTCGGTACCTAAATATAGGATATATAGATATATAGTGTGTTTGGGTGGTCTGTTGAAGTTGCTCTATGGCGACCTGGACGAGTAGCGAGCAACTTCTGCTGCATAGCATGTTTATTTTTGGGGATCACGAGACTGAGAAAGTTACCCGAGAAAAGCTAGAGCTGTGCATGGGGCGATGAAACCAGGGATGAAAGGGGACGAAGTCGACCAGAAGTCGCCCATGGAGAGTTGCCCGGCAAGTGAATGAAGTGATGCCTAGGGGAGGCGCGGCGTGGCTGGACATTGCCATCAGCGTCAAAGACGAGGCCGGCCGCAGACGAGGGCTTTTGGGCTGTGTGCGGCGTGGTGATTGGTAAACGTAGCGTTGGCACTGGCGGTGGACAGACGATGCAACTTGCTCCGTAATGTCATGAATGCAGCTCCTATCCCACCACTACGACTTGAAAATTGAAATACATTTTTTTAGAAAGATCAGGAGGAGCCAGGGGCTAAATAAGTAGCAAAACAGGGTTTAAATAAGTAGCAAAATTGAACTACATGCAGATCTGAAACTACACATCTACACGTGCGACACACGCACATGAAAGCTAGCCTATATCACAATTGATAATGTACAAGTACCTACGTACTAATTTTTTTAGATAAAAGATAGTTTATACCCGATTTCATCTATAGAATCAGACCCATTATTACAGAATCCGTCCAAAGACACACAAATGGGTTGTAAAACCCAGTTTGCAACCACACAAAAGAAAACCGAAATGATAGAGCGGTTTTGACTAAACATGACCAATACGTACTAATATTGCAAGAACTTAAAAGAACTGTCATTGCTAATGCCAATAAATTTACCTCAGAACGCATGATGGATTGGCTTGGATTGGATTAGCTGGCCGCTCAGCTTGATCTTCTTGACTCTCGGCCGATCTCTATGGTGTGTGTACTATCTTCATAAATGATGATGCTATATCCATCTATCCATTGTTTGGAGTACGCGGATCTAACCCATTGGTTGGCCTCTCGGCTGGTCTGGTCAACACAAAGCATGCATGCATGAAGAAGCGATTATGTATACAGAAATTTTGTGCATGCAACTATGCAAAAGTTACATATCTACATTGAACACAGACATATATCTGCGCACTAATAGAAGCGAAGCGACCAGTTAAGCTTGCGTACCTCAGTTCAGTTCAATTGTCACTAGTTGAATAAGGTAGAAACCAGATACATGTAGAACGAGGAACGATTGATGAAGAGTGGCACAGAGATAAACTTTGCTTTTTGTCAAATGTAGGTGCATGTGCATCCAGTACCACTAGCAGTGCGTTTTCTCTGTGACTGGTCCTCAGAATTGTTCTTCTCAATGCAGCTGGCTCAAGTCACTGCAGGACTTTATAAAGGTAAAGGTTAAAGATTTCATTAGGCACTAAAGCGCAAGACAAGGCTGTCGTCGTGTCTTTGTCGCCCGCACCATTTATTCTACTGCAGTGGCATATTATGCAAGTTTTGTGCCGTGTGAGCCACTCCAAGTTTCTAAGAGGATCCGAGGGTACAAGGATCCAATATGAACTCTTCAGTCTGTCCCATCTTCATGCCAATTCAACTTTTATACCCTTTACTTGTTGGGGCTGTCTGTCTACCGTGAATAGGAACTGGCAACATACACACTCTTTTGGGTTGGGTGACTTTTTAATTATATATATATATGTTACACAACATTGCACAATCTTACATTCGCGTCTGCAGTTAAATTGGGAGAGTCACGGATGTAAGGACTAGACCCCAACTCTGAACAACTACCCTGGTGCAACAGCTGGAGGAGCGCTTATGTATCCAGCTTAAAATGTCGTTGATCCACAGATACCCAAATATCCAGGACGCCCTCTCTAGCCATGTCCCAGCGGTGCCCAACTGCCCAGGCTCAGTAATTAGGCTTTTACCGTGATTGGACCTGTGGCTGTATTGTTTCTCTACTTAATAAAATACGTGCCAAACACCGTCATGGAAAAAAAAACAAGTGGGGCATCTCCGCTAGTCTGCTTCTGTGAGCGACGTCAGTGCCCTCCCGCTCTCCTCAATCCTCTCCGCTCATCGGGACAGGGGGCCCGCGGCCGGACCGTCACCTGCTGGAGCCACCGCCGGCCAACCCCTGTCGGCTAGCGGCTAGCCCCGGTCGGCCCCAGGCAGCCAGCGGCTAGTCCCGGCCGGCTAGCGGCCATCCCCGGCCGGTCCCAGGCAGCCAGCGGCCAGTCCCAGCCAGGCCAGCCCCGGCCAAGCAGGGGCCAATCCCCTCTGACAAGGCCAGCCCCGACCAACATCAGCGTCGAGTGCCATAGGGTACTTTTTTTATCCTTATTATTACCTTAATTCTACTTCGAACACTTTGAATCAATATCAAATTATCAATTTGAGCTATATCTATTAGTGTATTGGGTCCAACAAGCAAAAAAAAATAGCCTATGTTATTTAGCCCCCCTTGGTCCGTTTCTGGATCCGCCACTGGCGACGTGGACACAGAGGCGCTTCAGGCAGTGTGTTTTCTGCATGACTATGATTAAGAGCATTGGCGACAAGGGGTCTCCATAGCGGAGGCCCCGAGCGTGACAGATGCGGGTACGTGGCGCCCCGATAAAAGGTCAAGGTGGCGGACTAGAGGGGGTGAATAGTCCTTTCTAACAATTAATCGCAGCGGAATGAAACCTAATCAGTTTTAGCAACAATTCACCCCTCTAACTAAGTCTCTAAGCACCTTGTAAAAGATCCTAACAAGAAACAAAGGTGCTAGCCTAGCTTGAGCTTCCCTAAACCGTTCTAGCGTAAGATCACACGAACCTAAACGCTAGTACTTCAAGCACCGGGGGAGCTCCTACCAACTAGCAAGCAAAAGCACACTAAGCACCTAAGCCCACTAATGCTCAATGACAAGGATACACAATCCTAATCAAAGAGCGTAACTTGTTTAGTTACACAAACAAAACAAGACACTAGTTCTAAGCTACACAAGCAAAGAACACGAGTGGCAAGCTACACAAGCTAACCGATCTCACAAGAGCTACAACTACACAAGTAAAGTAAAGAACAACAAAAATAACTTGTGTAGGGAAATGCAAACCACCGCGAAGGATGATGTAGAGGATGACATGGTGATTTATTTCCCAGAGGTTCACTTGTTGCCACAAGCTACGTCTCCCGTTGTGTCCACCTACACTCCGTGGTTCGGTGGCTAATCGATCACCAAGATCAAGCTCTACCAAAGAGCGCCACAAGAACCTACCCGACGAGTGAGATGTTGAGTGACACGCTCAACTAGAGTTGCTCTTCGCGATCTCCCGCGGGGCGAGCACAACACCCCTCACAAGCACCTCTCCGGAGCCAAGCACAATCTCCTTTGCTTGCTTCGATGGAGCCACAAGCCACCAAGCCGTCTAGGAGGTGGCAACCTCCAAGAGTAACAAGCACACCAGCTTGCAAGACGATCACCTAGTGCCACTTGATGCAAACTCTCAATGCAATGCACAAGCGTCCGATGTGAATTAGATGGGCACAAGTGAGTTATAGAGCAGTAAGCCAAGCACAAGCAAGGGAAACACATTTCCATGGTGCTAGACAACCTCTCTTGGCTGGTCCTCACCTCTAATTTATAGTCCACAAAGAAATAGAGCCGTTACCCCCTTCTTTGGGCAATCTGCGTACGCACCAGACGCTCGGTTAGTTCACACCGGACACGTCCGGTGGTTGTCCGGTGTACCGCCCGCTGACACATGTACTAGCCGTTTGAAACTTCCCTCAATGTGCCAATAAACCGGACGCTCCAACAGTAGCACCGAACGCGGAACCTCAGTGTCCGGTGCACGTCCGGAGAGCTCCCGAGAGCACCAAACTCACACCGGATGCGTCCGGTGCTCAGCCACCGGACAAGCTCCAGTGTCCGGTGCTCCAACGTCTCTCAGAGCATGCCACGTCACAACCACCGGATGCGGGAACAGTAACCACACCGCGTCCGGTGCCTCCAAACCAGTGTTCGGTGCAACTGCACCGAAACACTCTGCTTTCGGCCACCTTCACCGGACGCGTGCCTCAGCGTCCGGTGCAGCGCCCGGTGAGTGTTTCTCCACTGAAACACCATCGAAAAACTCTGAATCCTGTGTCGCAAGCTCGGCAGGAGGAAGAGAGATCCCAAACCCTCTCAACCTTCACCTCCTTTGGCAAAGGCGCTAACACCACCAAGTGTACAACTCATGTGCTTGTGTGTTAGCTTTTTGCAACCATTTTCACAAAGGATTTTCTCTCTTTTCACCGCGCCACTCGATCCTAGCAACGTATGCAAAGTTAGATCGCTCAAGTGGCACTAGATGACCATTATGCAAACAAGTTTGCCCCTCTTGATAGTACGGTCATCTATCCTAAATCCGGTCGGGCACTTCTCTACTCAACCTTAGACCGGCAAAATGGAAATGTCTATGGTTATACCTTTGCCTTGCGCTTCCCATTCCGATCGCCGTCTTCAACACCTTCTCCATCTCCAACTCGGTCGATGCCAGTGCAACACATGCACAAACACCTCATGAATGATATGATCCACTTCATATCATCATGTGGTTTTTGGTCCATCGATCCTTGACTTCACTTGCTCTTCACCCTTTCTTCGGCCTCCGGCGCCAAGTCTTGCTTAAGTCTCCCAACACTCGGTACCAACGACTTCAAAGCCTCCACTTGTCCTTTGCCCTTGCAAAAAGTTCATCAAGCCAAGTATTGTCTTGATCTTCTCCATCTTGCCACATGACTCCATGTCATGTCTCATGTGCATTAAGCTCCTCCATCATCAGATCTGTGAGCTAAGCATCGTTTCCAAGCCATTTCCACCTCCATGGCATAGATGCTCACACATATGTACCTGTGGACTAAACACCTGTGTAATCAACACTTAAACACATATTAGTCCACCTAAGTTGTCATTCAATTACAAAAACCAAATAAGGTCCTTTCAATCTCCCCATTTTTGGTAATTGGTGACAACTCTACAAAGATATGAAAATTTAGCGCATTGACCAAGTTAGCTCTTCACACAAGTGCAAATCACTAACTTGGGTTTGGATTTTATGTTACTTATCTATCTTTAAGCTCAAATCTTTAGACTTGGATAAACTCCATAAAACCCGACTTGGTAGTGTTAACTCCTCCTACATGTGTGCTTAAATGGTTTGGTTTTAAATTCTCACACATGCATAAATATGGAATTTGTGGGAGTGCCAACACTACTAAGTGATGCTAAGGTGCATAGAATAAACCTTTTGTAGCGTGATACCAATTGCTCGAAGCCAATTGAAGTTGCACCATTAATTCCATCCCTAGCATCATGATTAGCTAGATAATAAAAAATACTAGATACCCCGTGAGATCAACATTATAAGTAAGGTTCTAGTAAATACTTGAAAAACACAAGTCTAACTAACAACCTATGCATGCTAATTATCAAATCATCATTCAAACCTATACTAGCATACACCACACAAGAGAGGATATCATATGTAAATAAACTATATGCAAATGCAAGCAAGCATATGAATATGCACATTTTAAATGCAATCAACCATGTTCATGAGCTTGCTCCCCCTACTTGTGCTTCTCTTTTGTCCAAGAATTTGATCCCCTTGTAATCTTCAATCTTGTGGATCATCATTCTTGTTGGCCTTTTGCTCTCCCATCATCGGCCTAATAATGGTTCATTGCGTACTTCCATCCATCTTGATCATCTCTCCCCCTTTATCATGAAATCCAATATCTCTTATCTTTGTCCAAATCTCTCCCCCTTTGTCATCAATTTCCATAAAAGGTCAATGCTCTATTGTGACAAAGGTATGTGCTACGGATGTTGAGGGTAGACACTTGCATTTTTTATTGACACCACCATTTTTTGAGTTGGAATGACATTACTTGAAATCCATCCATAGGTGGAGATATCACGTATAGGATCATGCATCTCATGATACCATTTGATTTGGTATCCTCCCCCTATGTCATACCATTGGTCATCCATTTGACAACTCTTGAACTCTTGTTGGTGTGGGAAGTCTTCATCTTGATGATCACTTAAAGTTGAGGATCACTTGCACATTTGTTAGATACCAATTGTATGCTTGATTTAGCCACCACTTGTGAGTACCAATGGGGTTGGACTTATACCACTTGCATGGATGCCATCATGAAAGAACCACTTGTAGAGACATAAACCATGTGTAGCAATTCCACTTTGAAGAATAGTGATACCACTTGTTGAAATAAACATGTGTATGCTACTAGTCATTTGGTGAGTCTAGATACCATTTGGAAAGAATAACGTGATATTCATTTTCATTGTTGTCTTGTGCTTCTTGAACTTATCTTGTTGTCATGAGCTTCTTTCTCAAATAGTTCAATCTAGCAAACTTGCATAAGTAATCTAATTCGGTTTGAACCAAAGACAAGCTTCTTCACACCTCACACTAAGGGTTATCTTGCCTATGTTGAATTAGATCCTTTCTTGCTTATTTAACTAGATCAACTACTAGATTCACATGCTCATACACAAGTCATATTTAGCCACTAGATCAAACAAGACATAGAAGCAATAGTGGCATCATATGAACTTAAAATCATTTGATTTTTCATGAATGCACTTCTATGTATGACTATATGGTCTAATCAAGTCCTTAGCAAAAATGTATGCATACGCCATACAATGATACCTTTGCTATCTCAGAGTAGAGGATAGTCATTTCAATCAATCTCCATAATAGCAAATATGAAGTCCACTTGAAAGGTTGGTGAAGACCAATCATCAATAGAGGAATCCATTCTTCACCATATAATTTGAAAACCACTTATGATCAAGTGCTAGCTTCAATGTTGTGGTTGACTTGCTTCTCTTTTCTTGATCAAGCTTGCATGAGAATTAACACTTGTAGATGATATCACTTGTAGATCCATATGTACTTCTCATTTGGGTGTTGCTTGCTCTCTAGATCAATCTTTTGATTTGCTTCAACTAAGCATCTCCAATGATTCTCCGAATCACCACTTTCATGTTAGCCTTCCAAGACAATCTTGGTTTACCTACAAAAGGCGGCATGCCCCGACAAACGGGAGAAGTGACCTATCTCCAAAGAACCATTTTAAACACTCACTTGAATTGCCATTGATTGATTGATCCAAGGACTTAACATGATCAAATGAATTCCTTCTTTAAGTCCTTTCCTTTCTTCTTCATTTCTTGGTTTTGGTCTTTACTTTGAGTATTGAAGATGGTTTTTACGTGCCAAATCATTCTTCTTTCTTGATCCAAAACCAAACAAATGAGACTCTCAACCACTTGTAATTATAATTTCAACTTGAGAGCCTTTTAATGCAAGAGATATCAAATATTTCCAATAATTCTCTCTTGTGGACAGATTCTGTACCTTTCAAAGAATATGCTATATCTCCCAATGTATATGTCCAATTCCCACAAAATTTTGTGGAGTTTACCTTCTATGAGTCTACTAGCAGCCACAAAAATTTGAACTTCATTTGACCAAATATGAACTGCCAGCCACCAATTTTCTCCACATTGCTACATGCTGAAAAACTGCTGCACTAGAGCTGACAAGAGCCACTCCAAAACCAAAGTAACCCTTATCCATTTTTCATGAAACTTTCACAGCAACTTATACCATTAGTCTATAGCATGAATACCAAATTTCAAGCCAAGCCAAATAGTTTTGATCACTCAAACATGGCTTTCTTCTCAGATTTGCAAATATGGACAGATTTTGATATTTGAGCTATTCTTCTTCAAATTGAATCAAACTTGAGATAAACCGGCTTGAATACTCTCACAAGATATCAATCCATTCAATCCACTTACTAAAATTCATCTCATGATCATACCCAACCAAATTTATCCAAATTTGATTACTAAGCAATTATTCCATTCAAACTTCTCATAGCAAGCAACATATACATATTTATCCAATTCAATCAACTCATATGCATCCGAATGTAATTGATCAACAAAAGATATACCTTGATGGTCCATAATCACCCATTTGCAAGCTTCAACCTACTTGTTTGCAAGTCATCAAATAATTAACCGAAAGATTACCTACAACTTGAACTTTAGCACTTGTATGTTATAGCACTTGGACTTCACTTCTTTTGACTTAGCATTAGTTAGGATGTTGCACTAGACTTCATGACTTGACTCAACATATGATGATTAATATGAATACCAATTGAATCAAGCCTCCAATGCCATTGTACCTACACTCATTCATCCACTTTTTGATGGTACCCAAAAAAGTTTGGGTCCTCTCAAGTTAGGAGCAACATACTTAGACATAGCCTTAGCATGAGTTGCGGGATGTTTTGCAATAGCAACAAATGAGGTACCATTGTCATCCTTATTCCTAAGAAAAGTATTAGCATCAATTGAAATAGGCTTAGGAGTGTTACCTAGTGGACATGAATTAGCCATGTGTCCCCTTTCTCGGCATGAGTAGTACTTTTGCTTTGCTTGAGCCTTCTCTTTCTTGCTCATGTGGTGCTCCTCCTTGCCTTACCTTTCATGGGTTGCTTGAGCCTTCTTCTCAAGCTTGCTAGGACACTTAGAGGCAAAGTGTCCCATGTCTTCACACTTGACACACTTGAAGTGAGCCACATCATTCTTCACTTGATTCTTGCTAATCAACTTGTTGGCATCTTGGATGTGAGTTGGATGCCTTCCTCTTCCACTACCCCTTCTTGTTTTCTTGATTTGAACTTGGGGTGTATTTTCTTGTGGCTTTGATTGAGACTCATCTAGAGGCATCACAAACCTCTTGTTGGTACACATAGAGGATCGGTGACCTCTAATGTGACACTTAGAGCATCTAATGTGCTTGAGTCTTTCTTCTTCCTTCTTCAACTTGAGCTTCTCTCGGTTTGGGCATGACGAAGCTAGATGGCCCAACTCATGACATGTGAAGCACATGAAATGAGCAAGCCTTTCTTCTTATTTTTTTGTCATTTCTCTTTCATATCTTTTCTTGCCCCATCTCTTGCCCTTGATCTTGCTCTTGTTGAAGTGTATGCCACTTGTGTCATCTTGGCTTCTTTGTATGTCGACTTTGCTTGTCTTGAAGCCAAGACCACACATGTCGCCCACCATTCTTGCATTCTTCAACATGTGGTTGGGAGCGACACTTGAGTTGTTCCACCTCTCAACTATGTTGCTCAAATTCTTCAATTGACTTTTGAGCTCATTGTTCTCCTTCAAAATGTTAGTCTCACAAGACATAGAAGTAGAGCAAGTTTCTATATGTGAAGAACATGGCATAGAAAGTAAATCATCACAAGAAGTGGATAAATTCTTCATTCCTACATCACAAGGGTTAGTAACAATATGTGATTGATCATTTGACCCAAGTGATGAGCTCTCACTAGTTTTAGATTTTTGATTTCAAAACTTCTTAGTGAGAAAATCATGGTCTTTTACCAAATTCTCATGATCAACACGAAGCTCCTTATGAGTCAATTTTAGCTCTTCATGTGAACAACTTATGACATAAAGTAGATGTTTTTGTTGTTCACATGTGTTCTTTAGAAAGGAGTTGTCATTTGCCAATTTCGTTGTTTTAGCCATCTCTTTTTCTAAAGCATTAGTGAGTCTACACACAAGCTTAAAATTTGGATCATCACAATCAACAATCACATTACCAATTGATACCTTACTGCCACCGAGTGATGTGTAGCAATGTGATGAGGATGTAGAGCTTGTGGAAGCATCACTCTCATAGCCATCATCAAGTGAGCTTGAGGAAGCATCATCATCGGCATCACTTGTGGCTTCATCAACTCCCTTGTCAAGTGATCTTGTGGTAGAATCATCATCACCATCACTTGACCAAGCGGAGGAGCAACTCTCCACAATCACGGAGTTGTGAAGGTGCTCATGATCACCAAGCTTTTGCTCTTTGGCTTCGTCATCATCAGAGAGCTTGCCATACTTTTCATCGAGAAAAGCCCAAATCTCATGGGGTGTCTCAAAGTCCATGATCTCTCCAAAGGTGCTATTATCCAAAGATCCACAAAACATGTTAATTGCTTGGTAACCGAGTTGTAAGCATTTCCCTTGCGCTTCGGTAGGATTATCCTTATCAATCGCAAGGGAAAAGCCTACATCTACGATCCACCACATTTGAGGAGAAATAAACTTAATATTACATTCCATCCAATTTCTCCAACGTGCAAAGTGTGTGCCGTCAAATGTGTATGGATACTCAACATCTAGCCCATAAGTCGCCATCCTCTCGGGTCGGTAAAGACAACAAATGAGAGACCAAGCTCTGATACCACTTGAAAGGTCGAGATGGCGGACTAGAGGGGTTAATAGTCATTTCTAACAATTAATCGCAGCGGAATAACCTAATCGGTTCTAGCAACAATTCACCCCTCTAACTAAGTCTCTAAGCACCTTGTAAAAGATCCTAGCAAGAAACAAAGGTGCTAGCCTAGTATGAGCTTCCCTAAACCGTTCTAGCGTAAGATCACACAAACCTAAGTGCTAGTACTTCAAACACAGGGGGAGCTCCTACCAACTAGCAAGCAAAAGCGCACTAAGCACCTAATCCCACTAATGCTTAATGACAAGGATATACAATCCTAATCAAGGAGCGCAACTTGTTTAGTTACACAAACTAAACAAGACACTAGTTCTAAGCTACACAAGCAAAGAACGTGAGTGGCAAGCTACACAAGCTAACCGATCTCACAAGAGCTACAACTACACAAGTAAAGTAAAGAACAACAAAAATAACTTGTGTAGGGAAATGCAAACCACCGCGAAGGATGATGTAGAGGATGACATGGTGATTTATTTCCCGGAGGTTCACTTGTTGCCACAAACTACATCCTCCGTTGTGTCCACCTACATTCCGTGGTTCTGTGGCTAATCGATCACCAAGATCAAGCACTACCAAAGAGCGCCACAAGAACCTACCCGATGAGTGAGATGTTGAGTGATACGCTCAACTAGAGTTGCTTTTCGCGATCTCCCGCGGGGTGAGCACAACACCCCTCACAAGCACCTCTCCGGAGCCAAGCACAATCTCCTTTGCTTGCTTTGACGGAGCCAAAAGCCACCAAGCCGTCTAGGAGGTGGCAACCTCCAAGAGTAAGAAGCACACCGGCTTGCAAGACGATCACCTAGTGCCACTTGATGCAAACTCTCAATGCAATGCACTAGCGATCGATCACTCACTTTTCCGATGTGAATTAGATGAGCACAAGTGTGTTGGAGAGCACCAAGGTAAGCACAAGCAAGGGAAACACATTCCCAAGGTGCTAGACAACCTCTTTTGGCTAGCCCTCACCTCTAATTTATAGTCCACAAAGAAATAGAGCCGTTACCCCCTTCTTTGGGCACTCTGTGTACGCACCGGACACTCGGTTAGTTCACACCAGACACGTCCGGTGGTTGTCCGGTGTACCGCCCGCTGACACGTGTACTAGCCGTTTGAAACTTCTCTCAGTGCACCAACACACCGGACGCTCCAACAGTAGCACTGGACGCGGAACCTCAGTGTCCGGTGCACGTCCGGAGATCTCCCGAGAGCACCAAACTCACACCGGACGCGTCCGGTGCTCACCCACCGGACAAGCTCCAGTGTCCAGTGCTCCAACGTCTCTCAGAGCACTGCCACGTCGCAACCACCGGACGCGGGAACAGTAACCACACGGCGTCCGGTGCAACTGCACCGAAACACTCTGCTTTCGGCCACCTTCACCGGACGCGTGCCTCAGCGTCCGATGCATGTTTCTCCACTGAAAACCACTGAAAAACTCCGAATCCTATGTCGCAAGCTCAGCAGGAGGAAGAGAGATCCCAAACCCTCTCAACCTTCACCTCCTTTGGCAAAGGTGCTAACACCACCAAAGTGTACAACACATGTGTTTGCGTGTTAGGTTTTCGCAACCATTTTCACAAAGGATTTTCTCTCTTTTCACCGCGCCACTCGATCCTAGCAACGTATGCAAAGTTAGATCGCTCAAGTGGCACTAGATGACCATTATGCAAACAAGTTTGCCCCTCTTGATAGTACGGTCATCTATCCTAAATCCGGTCGGGCACTTCTCTACTCAACCTTAGACCGGCAAAATGGAAATGTCTATGGTTATACCTTTGCCTTGTGCTTCCCATTCCGATCACCGTCTTTAACACCTTCTCCATCTCCAACTCGGTCGATGCCAGTGCAACACATGCACCAACACCTCATGAATGATATGATCCACTTCATATCATCATGTGGCTTTTGGTCCATCGATCCTTGACTTCACTTGCTCTTCACCCTTGCTTCGGTCTCCGGCGCCAAGTCTTGCTTAAGTCTCCCGACACTCGGTACCAACGACTTCAAAGCCTCCACTTGTCCTTTGCCCTTGCAACAAGTCCATCAAGCCAAGTCTTGTCTTGATCTTCTCCATCTTGCCACATGACTCCATGTCATGTCTCATGTGCATTAAGCTCCTCCATCATCACATGTGTGAGCTAAGCATCGTTTCCAAGCCATTTTCACCTCCATGGCATAGATGCTCACACATATGTACCTGTGGACTAAACACCTATGTAATCAACACTTAAACACATATTAGTCCACCTAAGTTGTCACTCAATTACCAAAATCAAACAAGCTCCTTTCAATCTCTCCCTTTTTGGTAATTGATGACAACTCTACAAAGATATGGAAATTAAGCGACGCCTCCCACTCCAGGATTAGGCTCTCCCTCCCAGGCACATCACATGTTCCCTCTATCTGTTAGCAGCCATTCCCCTGAGTTGCCACTACATTCGAACGGAGCGGACTCCACTGAAGCAGAACCGACCCACCAGCCCAACCAGAGGAGGCCCAGGAAGGCGAATGCCAGCTACATCGGAAGCCAATGGGCCTGAGGAACGCTTGCACACGTGAAAGAGGCTTCGCCTCTGTAACCGTTAATAGGAAGATACCTGGAGAGGAGAGAACTATATGAATTGTAATGGCTAACTCGAACCCCGAGCACTCTTCCGTGACCTAAACCTCTTCTACTCCCGTGTTCTTCTTCTTCTTCTTCCTTCCCACGCCACCTTCTTCTTCCCCAATTGTCATCTGTTATCGCTCACACTATGACCATCTCGTACATATCCAGCGACCACCGCATCTCGGTCTGCCTCTCCGGTGAAGGCCCTCATCGATCGGCCGCATGCAGATGGGTCCGCGCAAGGCCGGAACGTAGGTCTAGCTCCACGACCAAGCGACAGTGAGCCGCCCGCATCCCTTCGCCTGAGCGCACTGTCTGCGTACTGAACAATCTCGACCTGGAGGGGCTGTCGAACCCTGCCTGGGTGATATAGCCAGCGGAGACTAGGTAGGTAGCGCACAATAATGTGGCAACAGACTGAGGCTGTCCTCCTACTAGAGACTCAGTGCGCCAAGACAATGTCGTGGCACCAGTGTGCTGGAGACACCGGGGGCTGAGGTGCCCCGAAGAATGGCTTGCTTGGCACCAGCGAAACAGGGCCGGACAGTTGCAAGCACAGCCATCTGCGCATGGCCCTTTTTGACTGCATGTGCGACAGCGAGAAAGAAACGTGCAAGATGCCCGGACATGGCCCTCTCTCTAGCAGTTGAAGCACAGCTCAATAAGGTCCTCCAGCACTAGCTTCATTCGTTGGACGACGCACTGGCCTATGGCACCAACGCTTACGGTGGCGATGAAGCCCTGGTAGGGTGGTGGACTGCGTCAAAGCACACCAGGCTGGGGAGCATCAGGAACCCTGGGGCCATCCAAAGTGTAAGCACGACTGGCTGCCACCATGAAGTCCTCCGCGGCTCGAACCACAGGGGATGACACCTGGGGATATCAACAAGTGCAAGTGTATATATATGGAGGAGCGACCGTGTTGACCAAGTCAAGATGACGGTCGGGCCAGTCGAGAGGAAGCTTTGGAAGACTTGGCGACTGAGCTTTCAAGGACAAGGTGACACGTGTCAGAGTGCGGGGGTCTGTATGGACTACTCTACTCTTGGGCCAATTTGGTGGTCTTGACGTCAAAACCACTAGTGGATAGTTTGCCTCAATACCCAAGTGGAGCTTCCAATAAAGTGTGGCGGCACATGACGGAATCCTTGTGGTTGCGTCAAGGCAACAGCAAGTCTAGGCAGAAAGCGGGGCTGTCCGATCGGATCAGCAGAGAGGGTTGTTCTAGAATGCCTTAATGTTAGTTGGTTCACCTGTTAGCTTATAGAGTAAGCAAGGGGCTATGTGGAAAATGTAACGATCCTCCATAAATAGGAGAGGGCTACCAACTTCCCTTCTCATCACTTCTACTAGGACTCATTAGCTCTCTCTCCATCTCTCTAGTAGTTGTGATCCTCAAATATTTTAGCAATCCTTGAAGCAGCCTCGAGTAAAACTGATGAGCCTCACAAGCTGAACCACTCTAGCAGCTGCAACAAGCATGCATATTGCTTACAGAGACTAAATATATGCCATTACAAGTCAGTTAGGTTGCTTTGCCTATAAAGAAGAGGTTTGAAGTACATTTCACTTGAAAAGGCTCAATAGAACAATTGTCACCAAATGCTTCTTAGAGCACACTGGAGTCACAATTTCTTTCACACTGGCGCATAAGTAACAAGCATGATATATCGAGCTGAGGATCAGTATTCTTATGCTACCGACTTCCAAGTCACAATAGCACTCTCGTCGGCCGAGAAGGAAGGCAATTAATTTACAAAGGAATTCAATTTATGGAATGTGTGAGAGATGATCACAACAATGTGAATTGACTCACACAGCGCATGGCAATTGAGTTGTGGTTTCAAAACATTTGAACTACCATCAAACTTGACAACATGATTATAGGAGCATCCTACCCAAAGTACCATTTCATTTGCAACTCAATCATAATCATCCCAGATGCAACAAAAAACGCTACCAAGAGAGTCCTTGACTACAAATTAAGGCAGAGTAACAATCAACAAACATCCAGAGACGGATGACTGTGAATTAATACAGATATCAATCAACGCGCGCAAAGGTAACATGCACACCATTCGCACAATCAGGGGAAGCAACATTTGGAGGCTTTTGTAGCGCAGAAAGGAGAAGACATTGTAGCCGACAAAACATCCGACCATGTAGATAATAACTACAGTCAATGTCTTATCCGTAATGCGAGCAAGTAACAAATACATCTATGCCTTGACGAGAAAATCGGATTTATAGGACTCCAAACGTTGTGCTTCGCTTTTATAGGACTTCAAACATTGCGCTCGCTAAAATGACACTCCAAACATAAACACCTTGTTTTACATAAACACCATCAAATACATGTATTTAGCTACCTTGTGACCCTTTTGCCTTTCGGGTGTCTCATGTAACGTTTCATCCATCGGCTTCGCTTCCCCCTTACGATGTTTCATCTTCCACCGCCGCTCCGTAGCGTTTCCTCTCCCGCGGCCACACTAGCGTTCTTCATCGCAATCATGGAAGCTGAGGATGGCGATCCATAGCCGCCGGCCTACGGCGAGGGCGCCCTGGACGGCCAGGACCAGGCCGCTGGCCAGGAGATGGCAACCCCCTACAGCCAGGGAACATTGGCTGGCCAAAGCCTGGCTGTCGGGCTAATTGGCCTGGCCGCATGGCGGCAGGCGAGTCTTCTGCCGGCCAGGAACAAGCCACCGCGTCATGCTCGTCAACCAGGTGTGACTTCTCCTGCTCCTCGGTTTTGGCTCTATTTCTCTGTTTTTTCTATTCTGACGAGCTTGTTCTACCTTTGGTCCTTTACCACGGCTCTGTTGTCAATGTATTTGTGTGGCAAACTCTAGTGGTTTGTTTGTATTGTAAATGCTTTGCCGAATAACAGGTTCTCCTGCTCCTAGGATGATTATGATTATTATTGTGTTTTTGTGTTTGTGTGTTCTGACCTTGTTCTGCTTTGGTCTATAATGCGACTGTGTTATCGATGCGTTAGTTACATGAAACACCATAAGGGCAAAAGGGTCACAAGGTGGCTAAATACATGTATTTGATAGTATACTGGTGATTAAAAGTAGCAAATGTCATTAAAACAAAGGGTTTACGTTTGGAGTGTCATTTTAGCGAGCGCAACGTTTGAAGTCCTGTAATAGCGAAGCACAACGTTTAGAGCCCTATAATTCCGATTTTCTCTGCCTTGACGAACACCATGACCAATTCAATCATGAGTGTGACGATCCCGAAACAATCAAAATCTTATCCCATTCTGTTGTAATGACGAAAGCGGCCCTTTAAAAAATCGGACATTTTATTATTATTATTTTGAAGTGATAGGAAAAAAGAACGTTCTTTTACATCGGAAGTACAGAAAGAACATCCACATGTAAGCAGGAACGAAGTTTTAAAATACGAAACGGACAAGCATCACGAAAGAAACTATCTGGTTACATGCATGTTAAAACACCTTTACTAAAGGACTAGTATGGTAATCTTTTTTTAAAAAAAATAAATAACTTGAAAATTCATTTGCTGCAATAAGCAAACACCACCAGTACAGTAATAAAAGAAACTAACTCGATAATGATTTCTTGCAAGGAGGAAGCACCCCTGGTACAGTAATAAAAATTAAAAAACACTAACTCGAAAAATGATTTCTTGCAGGGAGGATACAACACCGGAATGGTAATAAAAAAAAATCTAAGTCAAAAAAATGATTTTTTGCAAGGAGGAAACACCACCAGAACGGTAATAAAAAAAATTCTTACTCGAAAAGTGATTTCTTGCAAGGAGGAAACACCCGAGCAACTCAAAGAAATGGAGATATGGTACAAAGAGCCACGAAAGAAGAAAAAAGAACATCAGTACAAACTAGAATACGACGCAAGGGAGAGAAGTATCTAAAGCTAATGCTAATGTGATTAAATATATGTTGTCAATGCCGATTTCAAATGGTAGAATTGGGAAGTACTTGCATTATCAGAGTTTGATTTTGATTTGAATCAGCTAAAGCAGTTAAAGATCAGGTAA
This sequence comes from Eremochloa ophiuroides, assembly GCA_038502445.1. Taxonomy (NCBI): domain Eukaryota; kingdom Viridiplantae; phylum Streptophyta; class Magnoliopsida; order Poales; family Poaceae; genus Eremochloa; species Eremochloa ophiuroides. Next base: position 19,705,560 of record JAHLJS010000007.1, on the reverse strand, counting down.
TAGCTAATTTCATCACCCAACATCATAAGCCCAGTGTTAATTATTTAGAGATAATGTTGTGGCATTGTTTTTATGGATCATCATGTAAACAGGGTGGTGGCATTGGCATCATTTGATTTCACCTCGAGGAAATAGTTTCAAATTTGCTTTTCAGATCGGCCCAATAGTTAGCAATAATCAAGCAGAGTATAAAGGCATTTTGAAGGGACTTCAGCTTATTCAAGAAGCAAAGGCTGACTCAGTTGAAGTTGGTGATTCACAGTTAGTGATCAACTAGTTAATTGGCATGTATGAGTGTAAAAATGACATATTCTATAGATTCGTTCAATAATCATTGGATATCGACTGTCCAGTCGATGAGCGGTCATTCTCTGGCTCAATTAGCCATATGTTACTGGAACTGTCTGAGATAACACTGGCACATTTCACCTTGTGTTACTCATAAAATTTATTTGGTCAAATTGACTGTCACGCCAATCGGGTCTTAAGGATCTGCGACCCCGGTGTTCAAGCTAAGCGGATCTGCTTTCCTTCCTGATCCTTCCGGCTTGCCGTGTGTTGATCACATTGCAATAATTTTGCACCAATACTAGTTTTTGTTTACCTTTATTATCTGGAATCTAAAACCAGGAGTCCTAGAAAAAAATTGCAGGTGGATTTCTTAACAAAAACCACAGTACAGTGCTACAAAGGTCGTATGTTTATCATCAAAATGAGATAGTGTCGATTTTAGAATTGCCCCTTGAAGACATTTTTGACCGACCCTAAAGATTGTTTGTGCAATAGTGATACAAAATCATTTCCCACTGCTTGTTTTGTGGGTATGCATACTCAAGGAACAATGCATTTCTCCTATATGAACTGTTCTAGAAGTGTACATATGTAGCTATGTGCTAAATTCCAAGAGCCTGAAAAGGTCCCTTTATAATATGGTGCTGAAGTTAAGAATTTAAATTGGGCTGGACTGATTTCACGACAAGAAAACCTGACAAACAGTTTACAGCTCCGTTTGACGTTCCCCCGATATGCCCACTACTCCTAACCTTATAGCGTGGATCTTCAGGGTCTGTTTGGCAACTCCGTGGGAATGGCCATGGGAATTAGTGGTGGGAGTTGATGGAGGGAATTAAAATGGAAAATGAACTTTTAATCTTAATATCTTGTTTGGTTTGTGGAGGGAAATGAGAAAGGGAATTGAAGAGGGAATTCATATCCCGTTAGGTGTAGGGGTTTTAAGGGGGAAATTAAGAGGTAAATCATGATGGACGGTCAGGATCTAATTTCCTTTTGTTAAGAGCACAATTCCCATACCACCTCTCCCCTAGGGAATTGATTAGTGAGAGTGGCCTCCAAACTCCCCTTTCTCTTCCCACCAAAACTCCCATTCCCATAAAACAAATAGATGAATTCTAAACTTCTATCTCTAAACTCCTATTCTCTGCTTTCAATTACCCTCGACCAAACGAGCTGGCAGATGGCAGCCAAAACCACCCAAATAATTTGGCAGAAAAGACAACTCCAATGAAATCCTTCAGTTACAACAACAAAGTGGTGTGCTCCTTGAATAATTCTGTATGTCTTTGTCTCTGTTTACCTACCTTAAACACACCGCCACCTAGGTCCCAAACAATTTTTTTTGGAAGATTCAGACACTCGTATACACCAGCAAGCAGCACACCACATGCTACCTCTATAAGCACACCTTCAAAGAATTTAGTTGAACCGGTAAATACCTCCGTAAATAAAATGTCCGCCTTCGAAATGTTAGATATTTGAGGAGACGGTTAAATTTTGTGACCACCTCCGTTAATGATCGGATGGTAGCTCGCAAATGTAGGAGCGTGAGTTCACCACCAGGTTCCAAACAAAACGGTGCATCTCATTTCTTCGTCATCTCCCAAGTCCATCTATATAAAGCACGCGACTAAACCAAGAACATTCTTACCTGTCCCTCGTTCTCGTCGCTATCCATTTTCTTTCAATTCCATAGGACATATACCGCTGTCCACAACTCGCGGCAGCCTCCTCCCTCTCTTGTCTATTTACCCATGCTGTGTACGTACTTGTGAAGTGTTCACTGCTGCCTCGTACTGGTAGCTAGCTAGCTAGCAAGTTACAATCACTCTACCACTACGGCTCTCATCACAAATACAGTTCTAGCGGCCCAGAGTTGCATAGACGATGGCAACGATGCCAATGCCGCCGCCGCCGCCGATGTCGCCGATGCCGCCGATGCCCGGGCCACCTATGCCGCCTATGGACAACAACATGATGCCGACGACGATGCACGCGGCCTTCTTCTGGGGCCACCGCGCGCAGGTGCTCTTCTCCAACTGGCCGGGCGACCGCGACGGCGCCGGCATGTACGTGCTCTGCCTCCTCGCCGTGGCCGTGCTCGCTGCGCTGGCCGAGGTGCTCGGGGCGTGGTCCCGCGCCCTCGCCGTCGCCGGCCGCGGCCGCGGCGGCGCGCTTGGGTGGACGTGGACGCTGCAGGTGACGTGGATCCACGTGCTGAAGATGGGCCTGCTGTACCTGGTGATGCTGGCCGCCATGTCGTTCAACGGCGGGGTGTTCTTGGCCGTCGTCGCCGGCCACGCCGCCGGGTTCCTCGTCGCGCAGAGATGGACGCTGCTACGCCGGTCGGCAGCCCTTGACGACGAAGACGTGCATACGGATGGTGCTGCGGCTGTACCTCCGGCGTCGGAAGAACCAAAGCCTTGAATCGGTCTCTTACCTTCTCGATGATTATTAGGAAATGATCGAATTTGCGTTGTTGCTGTGTTGATTGGAGAAGAGTAAAGTGCACCAGCGGTTCCTAAACTTACACCGCTGTGTCATCCCGGTCCTTAAACTCTCAAATCGACCGTTTAGGTCTTTAAACTTATCTATCTGTGTCATCTCGGTCCCTAAATTTGTTCGGCTGTGTCATTCCGGTCCCTAAACTTGCAAATCATCCGTTTAGGTCGTCAAACTTGTTCACTTATATCATCTCAGTCACTAAACTTGTTCGGCTGTGTCATCTCGATCCAAACAGGACGATTTAAAAACTTGATATAAAAAATAATTCATAACTTTTTTCATATGAACTCGAGTAAAGATAAACTTTATATCAAAATTGTAGCTCTCGATGCGATCTACAACTTTGTAGTTGAAAAGTTTTTGAATTAAAACCTTTTAGGGTCCCAAAATATTTTTATATGTTTATAGATTTTAAAATTTGAAATTTAAAATTATCAAACAAACTTGGATATTGATATAGCCTATATAAAAGTTATAGTTCTCAATATGATCAACAACCTTATAGTTGAAAATATTTTTATTTGAAGTCGTTTGCTATCCCAAATTTAGTTTTAAATTTTAAATTTTAAAATATGTAAATTTATAATAATATTTTGGAATATTAAACGACTTCAAATAAAATTTTTTCAACTACAAAGTTGTAGATCGCGTTGAGGGCTATAATTTTTATATAAAGTTTGTCTTCATTCGAGTTCATATGAAAAAGTTATGAATTATTTTCTGATATCAAGTTTTTAGATCGCGCTGTTTGGACTCAGATGACAAAGCCAAACAAGTTTAGAGACTGGGATAATACAACTGAATAAGTTTGAGGACCTAAATGAGAGATTTACAAGTTTAGGGACGGGGATGACATAAATGAACAAGTTTGAGGATCTAAACGGTCGTTTTTAGAGTTTAGGGACCAGAATAACACAGCAGTGTAAGTTTAAGGACCGCTGGTGCACTTTACTCATTGGAGAATAGAAAAAAAAACAGAATGTTGCTTGTCATTATTTGCCGAGGAAATTAAAATTCAATGATTTTGCATTGTGATATCGGGGTCAACCTAGTTTTGACGAATGATAAATAAGGAAGATTGCGCATTTTCACTTACGATCAATTTTCGTAAACTACGTGAAAATCTAACTACAGAGAGTCAGGGACGACGAGAAAAATGTGACAGCTATTTCTTGCCCGTCACTGATGAGCGATGACTTTGCTAATGACGTGGCCTATGGCTTGTTTGGTTCATAGCCTGGAGCAAACTTGCCTGTGCCTTTCTGAGGCTTCATTGTGTTTGGATGGCAACCCAACCTGGACATGTGCCTGAGCCCATGCATGCCAAAGCAATTTTTTTATACACTAGGTGAGTGCCCGTGTGTTGTAACGGGAATAACAAAAAAAAATCATAAGATGTCAATAGTCATGATAATTTAACTTTGCACATGTGGTGTACCATGACAATGAGAAAATGCAATGGACACGAAGGCACGGGCGGGAAGATGGGCGATGAGGCTGGGGCGTACAAGAGGACGCCGGGCGGGGGTGATCCTTTCACCTCAATTAATAAGCTTTGCCTTCTGTGTTGGAGGTGCCAAAACTTTTTTTATAAAAGCCTCAACAATCTGAAAAATAGGAGTCATAAACTGAAATATTTATGCATTTGTAATATCTATATAATGTTGTTATGAATTATCTCGACCAAAACATTTCATTCAAATTTGCGGTGATTCTTTTGGTGCAACATATATATTCTTTCACTAATGCACTTCCTCAAAATATTTTTATCTTTTAACATCAAACGGACCAATTTGTTCATAATAATAAGAATAATAAGAAAGACATGAATGACACTGTTGGTTGAATTCACAGCACAACTAATCATGTACAACTGTGTTATCTGTTACAAAGATACTCCAATATGACTACACATGTAAACAGAAAATAGATGCATTTAAATTTGGTCATGCTAACCATGTACAAAGACAATAAATAACACTTTGCTTGTACCTTCTGTCATGTTTAGATTGATCACGTTGAGCTGATCAGTCAATTGGCTTGTAGTTGCCAAATAAGGTTCGCTTCAGGTCCCCTCGTTCAAGAGGTTGGGTCTTGGAATTCAGCATCTCTGTCAAAAACCCGTCACAACACCCCAGCTCACATGTATTAAGAGCAGAGCAAATAATAGCAACAAAGCACATGACACATGATTGTTGATGGCTTGCGTCACCCATTTGGTGTTGCTTAATATTGGGTGGTTCTCGACTTATTTTAGAATACCTGTCTTAATACCTAATGCTGTGCTAATTTTAATTGGATCCAAACTTTGAGAAAATGTAATGTTTGCATGTAAGTAAAATTTAGCACCTCAACTCATTCATCCTTGATCAGAAATGGCTACATATTGGGAGAGGTACAACTATGGAAGAATGCAGGATAATGGAAACAAAAGAAATCAGAGATATATAGCGCCCGTGCTAACGCTACAGACAAATCAAATAACTAAAATATTCATAAGAAAAATAATTGAACAATGCTTGTGCTAACAATATGAATATCATTATCGAAAAAATAATTAATTGATACACCACAAAATTCAATCTACCAACAAATCTTTTATCGGTTTACAAAAAATTATTGTTATATTCCATTATGTAACTTCCACCGCTCGGTCTGCTCGGTCCATCGATGGTGCAGGTAGCCATGCCATGCCACGACGTTCACCTCACACCACGCCGAGGTCGTCACTGATCCACGCCAACTCCGCTGACCCGAAGCCATGTGTTATCCTAGACCGCCCTTGCCGAGCTCATCCTTGTCTCACCGCCCTTGAAGCAAACAAAAAACACAAGCATTCAAGCAAATCATGTGTAGTCATTCTTGCAAAGAGACCAATCAAATAAATGCAGAAGCAGAGTTAGCAGCAGGATACGAAACGAAAGACACCAGTCTAGATTACCTCACCTGAAGGGTCAGTCAGCGACTCTAGCTGTTGACTTCCAATGAAGAACCAACCTAGATTACCTCACATGTAGGAGTTAGAGAGGAGCATCATGGGTTAGGAGAGAATCGATAATCCATTATTTCAGGTTATAGCAATAAAGCATACAGGCAAATGTCAGACACACGCATGTATATTAAAAGTAATGAATAGTTCATCGACTATTCATGAACCCTCCACCATCAACCTACTTTTGGAAACAACATCATATCACTGGGTTGTGGTAAACAATAGTAACATTTGACCTAAAGTAAAAACAAGCCAATTGGCTCCTAAAGTAACATTTGACCTTGCATACATGATTCTAAGCAAATTAACTTGACCAAGAAATTCATGAAGAAGTGTCTACTGATCTGACCTCCTATGAGTAGAGAATAGTATCTCGACGTACCTTCTTGATAAATCTTGTGTTGATACATGATTTTGTTTCCGAGATTCAATTGCTACTGTTCTGCCCAGAAGAGTGCTGCTTGTTCTGACAAGCTATGAGGTCAGACATAGGAAACAATTTTCAGATGAAATACATGTCATATCTCAATCAATAATATTTTTTACTAAAGAAATACAATTATTTCTTTAGGCAACTATTCCCTCCTACTTTGTAATCATGCAAGGATACATAAAAAATGTCCTTAGTAAACAGAAGCGCTTTAGGCATAATAAGTCAATATATGATAGTGGAATCTGTAAACCAATTGGAGCAATCCCCCAAAATCTAAACAGACACGGAACTTTATAGAAGCAAAAAACAAAGTTAACCAAATTTCAGAGTAGCACGTATTTGACTTTAGGTGGACAAATTTCAGAAGGCAAATAGTCAAAACCGCTCTAAACTGGCTACTTCGCATACCTAGAGATTTGAAACATCAGATGATTTCGAAATTGCAGCTCTAAAGTCCATGGCACCAAAAAAATTACCAAACACATTTTTGAAACACTAAAAATAAAACAAATCATGGTACCCCAACCCTTTTTGGATTATAGCTCACAGCTCCCACTGCCCAGTTCACCTTCACCTTGAATTCAATCGGACGGGCAACCAAACCGATCACCATTCACAAGGAAATTCAGCCAAAAATTAATAATTATAAGGTTCAAGAAAAGCATAATTGGCTCCCCAAAACGAAATCTGCCAATGTCAGTTACAGGTGCAGGTCCTAATTCATTCCAAGCTATCTAATGCATACTACCACATACAAACTACTACATACTACTAATACATGATACTTCATGATTTACTTAGACACTTTCGTAGTTTGACGCCATTAGGAAAGAATGTCTACTGAGGCATACAAACATGCTCTACCTGCAGTTCAAATGACTTACATTGAGTCTGGTAAAGTCTTTCTCTAATATAATGATTTGAGTTACCCATGTCCATGCTTCTGTTTACTAACCGATTTTGTGGATTATAAACTCAACCACTGTGAGTGGAGGCATTACGGGAAGATAGCAACCCACCCTAAAGTGGTATGTGTTGTATTTCCCACGCAATATGAAATTTGTTCAAGAAAGCATAAATATATGATGTTGCTGATTTTTTTATTAAAAAAACTTTGCTTACATTTGGTGTGTTTCACACTCTACCGCAACGATGCCAGGGATGTCACTGCTGTTGATGCTTCTATTTCCTATCCCTGGCACCATGTATCAGCTGGTCTTCATAGGGATCGGTCTATGATACTATTAAGAACCACTGATTATGTTCCAGTACTTAAGGTCACATTTGACAATTTCTTCTACCTGCAATTTAGTTCGCCCAATATACTGTATCTGATGGTCCTCCTTCTAACAAGGCTTTTGTTGTCTAAACTGAAAGAAAGATGCACTGGTAGATAGTGTTGACGGTCCTTATAGATCATTTTTAACCGCCAACTTATGCCTAAAGGGAGAGAAACTATCATACTTTAACACATAGACATATGCTATTAACAGAGTTTCACTTGTACCCCTAGTGTTTATGTTTTTGCAGGATTTATGGTGAAACAAGTGGAAGTGCACAACACCAATTGGAAAGCGTAAAGAAGAAATGTGAATTCAGAGAATGCACAACCAAGAATAACAAAGAAGCCCACCTTTATTACAAATCTGAGCCCACTCGTAATCATAGGAGAGATCTAGGCCCAGAGGAGAACCAACCACGCGAAGGCGATGGCCAAACAGGCCCACCAGGGGACCGACCGGTCCCGGGGGCGGCCGCCCCCTAGTGGGGCCTCTCGGGCCCAGTTTTCTTCTGGCGGTTGTAGGGCGGTTCCCCAAGGACGGTCCCACCTACGATCAACACAGATGGAAAGTGAAAACCGCCCTTTGGAGGTCGGTTTGGGTCCTTTCATGTGGGGATGATCCTTTTGCATAGAACCCCCTCCTCTCAAGCTATAAAAGGAGGCCTCCTCTCTACACCTATTCATCAATTGATTCACCAACACAAGAGGTCACAATGTAGAGAGGAAGAGCAAGCTCCATTCCATTAGCTTCTAGCTAATTTAGTATAGGGAGTGAGAGAGGGACAAGAGCTGGAGAAAGAGGGGAGTCGAAGTAGTTCTGCCTCCGGGTGGACGAAGTGCCGGGCTTGTCGGCTCTCGATCCAACTTGTACCTCTACGATCATCTTGCTACTTGAAGTAAGAAGTTCGTGTTCAACTTTGGTTTGATTCATTAAGCATGTTACTTTCATAAAGCTAATTGTTTGTGGGATCGTCGTTCGTCCTTTGGACGGATGCTCTAGTAAGAGTACTCCTGATAGAGACGGATGTTCCTGTACGCCGCTAGAGTAGTATTCGCCTTCGTAGACGTGGTGTATAGGTTGGAGTCTACCTTCGTATGTTGCGCGCGCCCACGGGCAGAGGGCTAGGTGGCAGGTGGTGACAGCCCTGTCCACTCGTACCAGCATCCCCCACGTTCGGCCGTGGAATAGCGCTGATACTGGTATCGCTTGGCAGACCAGGTGCGTCAGTGGGCCTGAAGCAAACAAGTAGTGGGGAAGTTTCCATCGCTTATATACGTTTGACCTTAGAAGAACCTCTCTACCCAAGCTATCCCTTCCGTCTCTTCTGAGTAAACTAGTTTAAGAGACTAACTACAAAGACCGTTCCTCTGGGAAATTACGATACCCTGAATACTTTCGGGTGAAGGCTACAACGGTACTTCCGTGCGCTTGCGGACTTTTCTGCTAACACTAAGAAGCGCCAACAAGCTTTCTGGCGCCGTTGCCGGGGAACGGTTGTCGTATTTATCTCCGAACCTAGTTCACCCGTGTATCCTTGTGTTTTATAAAAAAAAAATTATCTTTTCTTTTTATAAAAACAAAATATTCCTTTTTATCCGATCCCTCCACCATGAAGCCAGCTCCAAATTCAAAATTCTTCTGCTTCAAAGGGGGAGTTCTTTGAACCACATTCTTTTTCAAAACCAAAATTTCCATCCAGATATGAACTCCACCCAAGATTCAAAGCTATGGTTCGGACAAAACCTTCTTTGGTCACGACAATAAAAATTCTTTTGACCACTTGCAAAAATTCGAGGAATTATGTTCATGCCTAAGCATTCCTGGCATGACACAAGAAATTCTTAAGTGGAAGTTATTTCTGTTCTCCCTCAAGGGGAGGCAAAATAATGGTACACTGATGCTGTAGAAAGTGCGAATAGAGAATGGGATGAACTTAAGGTCAAGTTTTATCTTGCATTCTTACCCATGTCTCGTATCGCCGCTCTACCAAGGGCAAACCTCGATTTTGAGCAAAAAGAGAAGAAGTCCATAGGTGCAGCCTAGGCCAGGTTTACAATGTTTATACATGTTGACCTAGACTTGTTTTATCCGATAATGTGCTTTTACATATCCTTTGTTCAGATCTAGACATAGATGCTGCCCTATGCTTTGACATAACTGTTGGAGGGCCGTTTTCATAAAAACCAAGACGGAATAGAGGAAAATCCTTGTTTGCATCCTAGAGAAGCACGCTTCTCCCGTCATCGTACCCAAACCCCTCCATACAAGGGCATGTCAAGTTCTGAAGAGCCCTTAGCAGCCGAATCCTTTCCCTTGCAACCCTTCGATTCGTCTGTTGAGCCCTCACTTGAACCATGAACACCGAAGGAAGGAATGTTTTATCCTTCGGAGTTCGCTATCAAAATTCGAGGATTATGGCAAAACTTCGAAACATTTCTTGGCCCAAAATTCTGACATTTCTTAGGAAGTCTCCCCTAATGCTAAGTCATCGAAAGTACGGTTGTTGCTTGTTGGAAGTAAAACGTTCTTCTGAAGAAATTCATATTCTTTCATCTCCCACAACCATGTCTTGCTCATTAAGGGGGACTTCTGTGAAAGCCCTACACAACCTCACAGTTCGGACTACTTTCATTCTAGCGGAAACCCTTTTAGGGTGATATGCCGCTAGTCCCGACCGACAAACTTTCCAGAAGTCCATCCGGACTCATCTTTGAGTTTTGTGGGATTGTTAGGGTAGTGCCATTGAAAATTAACGGAACCGAAGTTTCTTATACTTCCTCATCTATGCCATCCTCGATTTTGATCTTCTCATAGGACACCCTCTTCAAAATCTCATTTATATATAAAAAAAGAAGGGAGCCCCGATGAGAAGTTTGAAAGTTTTGCTTCTGCCAGCCATAGCACTTGCTCAAAAACCTAAAGGCGAAGCAAAGCTACTTGTTCGAGCATGCGAATCCTTCTCCTGCGCCCGTGCTCGAACAAGATGCATGTCCCTCTGGCCATCAAGAACATTGTTCTCGATAATGGTCAAGGTTAAGTGATCATCCTCCATGATATATCTTTTGAAAATAAAAACTTTCGTGCCACGGACATGCCTGAAGCAACAACTTTAGAGCCAAGAAGGGGCCCGCTAACAAACATGGTTTTGAGGTCCCTCACATTTATGCTCAAGGTCTCCAGAGTTTGTTTCGCTTCGGACCACCTGCTTCTACGAGGATCTCGCAACCATCTCTTGATTCTAGTTGTTCAACTTTTTGAGAGAATGGTTGTGAATGCTTATGTTTATCATGAACATTGCAAATCCCGTAGTAGTACGATGGTGCGTACCTTGCAGCTTGAATTTTAATGCCTATGATTGGTGGTAAAGCTGGAAACTACACCACCATTGATTGCTGTAAGAAGAAGTTCCTACGGTCAAGCTTAAGACCATAACTTAAGCACTGCCGGGAGATACTCTGGATTATCCTTAATATATATATATATATATATATATATATATATATATATATATATATATATATATTATTATTATTATTACTACTACTACTACTACTATTACTATTGTTATTTTCAAAATATATATATATCTTCTTTAAATGGTGAGGGCATGTTGTCAAGTTAGTATGCACCTTCGGGTACGTCGCTAACCATTTCAGGAAAGATTAAGAAGAACTCGGGTCATATGATGCTTGACGACATGGAACGACATCAACTACAAAAGCTTGATGCACTCCTAGGTAATGGAACACACTCGTAAGAAGGCCCTAACTCTGCACTTGACTTTTATGCAAAAGTCCAAGTGTGAGGGAGGACGGTGAGAAACCCAAGTTCCATGCACACCAAAGGGTCATTAAAAAAAATGATGATGAAGATGTCAGCCTCGCCTTAAAAAAAAGGAGAAAAAATGAATGAAAGAAAAAAAGAAGAGAGATGAGGGAGACTAAAAAAGAAGAAGAAAGAAAACTAGAAAAAAAAGAAAAAAAAGATTGGGAGTCTCCCTTTTCTGAACCTTTGCTAGTATCATCAAGGCCCATGGCCCATGCGCATTGATGTGTGTGTGGCCTGACTTCGGAGATCACCTGAGCAGAACCATCATGCTAGCCGCAACAACAACTTCAACGCCTCATACATTTATGTTACCGGTACATATACTCAGTTATGCGAAGGTAAATAATGTTCACCAACTTTTTATAACTGTCTTCATTTGATCAATGAACTTTGAGTTGTTGACATAATCAATGAAAGTAATCTGATATGGAGATAGACCAAGGCATATCTTTCTCTGCCTCTTTATCTTGGCCTTGTTTATAAAAATTTGAGTGAACAAGTTTTCAATAAAACTAATAAAGAAATAATAATAATAATAATAATAATAATAATAATAATAATAATAATAATAATAATAATAATAATAATAATGTCTTTCTTGCTCTCTGGTCTTATAGCCAATAGAGTCCTTGCTTGTTGTTATTGCTCTTGTTTTGTTTTCTTTTTATTAAAATAAAGCAGGTACAAGAATAAGTGTGGGGGAGATTTCTCAAGCATACCTAACACACCTTCAAGATCTCCCCTGCACGTTGCACAACACCGAGTGACTCATCACGCAACAAGGACAGGACACATGACTTCCATAAACCTCTTTCATCTTCAACGGTGGTTTGTGCAACACCTCTCTCACTCCTTTGACCAACCATGACTCCATGCATATCTTGAATCACACTTCGTTTAAAGATTCTAAAAAACACAACAAAGGGGAGTCATGGTCGCAATATCCCTTTTAGTTAGAAGCTTGCATGAGTTATTCCTCCTACATTTGTCGTGTATGCGAGTCACTAATATGCAGGAGTTACCAATAAACGACTTGCTACACGACGACATGCTACTAAAAGTGATGGACTCCAACCCATGCCTTGGTAGTCACCTGAGATGGAAACCGAGCCACCGCAGCGACAACTCTGATGCTTCATCCATACATGCTATTGGTACACACATTCAGGTATATTAAGGTAATGTTGGCCAACTCATTCACTCATATTTGTCTCCATGAAAATATAATATCATGATCTTCCTCTATTCATGCCATATGTTCTGAGTTAGGATGTGTTCACATGAGTACACTTGTGGTACATCCGTAGGCTTTTTAATTTAAGCATGGTGCTTAGGTTAAACTAGCCTTCTTTAATCAAAATTGTGACATGGTGTTACATTTTGATTAATGAACTTTGAGTTATTATCATGAATAATGGAAGAAATTGATGTTGGAGATGAAGTAAGGCATGCCTTTCTTTGCTCTCTTATCCTAGCCTTGTTTGAGTTTGAATAGATTGGCTGAGCAAACTTCTAACTAGGTTCCTTTGTTCTAAAATCTATCTCCGTTGAATGACTCTTGGTTATCCTGTCATATTTCCTTTCTCTATGCTAGTAAGTTTCGGTTTGGAAGTGTTGGTCTTACATCTTTCTAACTAAGCACGGTGTTTAGTTTGAAGCTGGGATGTGAGATCATGCCTCTATAGGATTTTTAATGTAAGCATGGTGCTTAGATTCTTAAGCCTACCTTGACAAATTAGACGTGGTGTCTAGTTTGATCTTGGAACCAAAGCTGCTAGTATAGATTTTGGTTAATCTTATGGACTAACCCCTTGCAGAAATTTATCAACTCCATGAGGGTAAGTCTTTAGATGACAGCAGAGACAAGTATTTCTTAGGTGAACCTTGAAAAGAAAAAAATAAAAATATAATGATAAATAAAATCTTGAAGAAAAAGAGTAATTTATCTTCTAACCCCAAGTTTTGTTGTCTTGTTATCTCAATACCACCATAAAAACAAGCTTGGGGGAAGCTTCCTAGCACGCTCAAGAGAGGCCACGAACTGCACATCAAGCTGAGGCACCACCAATTAGCGGCATCCCAGGTGAAACACATTGGTAAGTTAAAAGCAAGTTTGGGGGAGGGCTCCCACAAAGGTAACTTGTATCTCACATTTCTTTTTAAAATTCTCCAACTTAAAAAAGGTGATATATGTTCTCTTCTCTCATATGTGTTAAGATGTGTTAGTTTCTACCCTTGTTGAAATGATGAACAGTTGCTCTGTCTTATGTTTCACCTGTACCCATTTTATAATCGAGCTTTCTCTAAGATTTGGGTTTATCAGCTAAAAATGTTTCATCCTAAAAACTTAGACTAATGGGTTGCACATGCTTAATCTTGTGTAAGTTATTGCCTTATATGATATGGTGACATGGGCTGTGCTATGACTTTGTTCTGAGCGAAACTTGACATTCGGAGTTTTATTTTCGAAAACTTTCAAAAACAAAAGTTCCTCAGTGATTATGAAATGCCTACCAAGACCATATGACATGTTTCAATTATGCAAACCCTTTAGTCATATGCTGCTTGTGGAACATTGAGTTAGGTCAAATTGTTGTGACCTAAGTGAGATTATGGTCATGCACCCATGATTGAGATTCACATGCACCCACCAGATAAAGCCAACTCTCACCCCAAGAGTTGCTCACAACATGCACCCATCCATCCACCAAAAATATGCCAACTCTTACCCTGAGAGTTGCGCACTCTTCAACCAAATAAAAATACCGACTCTCACCTTGAGAACCGCGCATTTGTTATCCACCAAATAAAAATGCCGACTCTTACCCTGAGAAGCCCCACATTCATTTTTCATCATATAATTACTCCTCGCATTCCATCATGACATCTCTCCAGCCAAAGTTCTTCAAATACTAACAAAAGATATGGGTTATGCTTAAAAGAAAAATAACAAAAACCATGCCAAGGGGCATGCAATAAACAAACGGAAAAAAAAAGTTCCAAGTACTCGTTCAAAAAAAAAGAAGAAGAAAAAAAATAATAGTATGGATATATGATCTTATAGCCTATATCCCTCAAAAAAGTTTCATTCCATCCAATATAGGAGAAATTCATGATGCATGGAGTGCCAAAATATTTAGAAATTAGGATTCCACCATCTTCATGCTCCACACACTAGCACATCTCAATCAAAGTATATGACTTGTATCTCCTTATAGTTCGGTTTTTGACTTAGCAATATATGTGATGCAAGTATGCCCACCTTTATACCTGCCCAAAACTCCACTCATAAGCCTTAGTGGTAGGATATGAAAGGCAACATTACAATGCCTTTGGTGAGGTATTCATACACTTTGAGCGATCGAAAGAATCATTTGAGGAACTTACATTTATTTGCAAAAATTTTCAAAACCTCCGGAAAGATGGTTCATCTTGGGATGAATGATAAGCAATGTATATGAATCTGTTCGGTCTTGCAATCACCCAAGACTTGAGATGGCTAAAAGGCCCCATTTGTTTCAAGATAATAGCAGGGTGGATAGCATGCTGATTTATTTAAATTGCGGTGGAAAACTTTGTTATAAACTTGGTACATTTGAAATATGATCGACATTGTAGCAACTCCTAATCAACAACCATACTTAGCTATTTGCTCGGGACGAGCAAAGGTTAACCTTGGGGGTCTTGTTGGCAGTCCTTATAGATCATTTTTAACCGCCAACTTATGCCTAAAGGGAGAGAAACTATTTCTTAACTGCTTAGAGCTAATCTCGTTAGCCAGTTGCATATTTTCAGTTGTGCACAACTGGTATTCTTGTGGCCAGCAAACTAGCCATTTTTATAGTACTGTGAGTATCATGTTGTGCTATGTTCATTGACAAATTATGGGACCATGATGCTTTGCAATCCTTCTCTGCCCTAGTCCCTTTCACATCTTACCTGTGCTCTTCATGCCATTTTTTTGTTACAGATTATCATAGATCCTGTAGTTAGTATCTTGTTCAGACTTCAGACTAGTGTCCAAATCAGACTTGTATGAACCTTGAGTTGGTTAGCCAAATAATTGTGTTCTTATATAACTTTGTAGCTTTCATACACTCATGGTTGATTTAAGTATGCTGTTTTGCTTATCCTAAACTTGAGAAATATTCTATTTGTTAGGATATAGTACATAGATGATGTTCATTCTTGTATGATTGTATTGCGCTCCTGTCAAATCCCAGTGAGAAGCTTAAACAAGTCACTTAGCTGTGTTAAGGCAAATGCAGTTTCTTTAGGAGCACAGAATTGCTACATGTTTGACTTTTTTTCTCAGTTTCCCTTGGTTCCTCTCGCTAGACTACTTCATAAGGTGTAGTTTGACATAGCATGGTCAACCAAGTTACAATTGACCCTTCATTTATATTATATTATATTGCTTGTAACGATAAACTTACGGTTAAATTTTATACTTGTGATTAATAGCTGCTGAACCAAACATTTATCCATTTCTCATAGGCTGGAAATGAGGTCATCTTATTTGCCATGTCGAGTGATGAAAAAGTGGCTAAGGGAACTATTGTTTCAGTTAATCCGAGCAATAAGCTAGCGGGTGAGACTCTTGGAACGAAATTTTGTGAAGTTATTGTGAATGTTGTCCTTCGACGTGAAACATTAGTGCCACGACCTTATGCTGATATCAAGACTCTAGGTGATGCTGTAAAGATGCCAGTTGCTTGGCCATTTAATCGAGTAATGTCCACTTGATTCTACTCTCTTTTTTTATATATGACAAGTATATCTAAAGTTTCTAACTATGATACTTGTGACAGCTGAAGGTCTGCAATCATCAACCAAGAACTTCTCAGGGTGTTGCTGGTTCTTCTCTAAGATCTTCTCAAGGTGCTGCAGGATCATCTCAAAGATGCTAGGCGGTGCTATCTTGTTGGTAGGAAGCATGCTGAGAGCAAATTTGTTGCAGTATCTTCTCATGGGCTTGTTGCTAGCGACTTGTTGATAGGAAGCCATTCAAATATCTTATGGGTGAACTAGATGCCAACTTTGGATGTTTTTGGACTACAACCTGATAGTTTGTGTGTGGATCAGAACCTGATGGTCCTATCTTTTGACCAATGTATGTTGGATTACTTTTAGATGATGGCTTTCGCTCAATAGGAAAACAATGCTTGCTGTACTACCTCATGATGCCTTGATTTTGTATTTAGCTACTATATACATGCTTGTATGTTGGCTTGATGCCAAGAAACTTAAACGAGTGATCATTATATATGTACTCATTTGATATGGATGAATGAGAGTATGACTAATGTGCCCATTTATGCATGTCCTCCAATATTTTATAAGTTCTGAAATGGTCCAATTTTAAATATATCTGAATTATTATTTTTTACCTATTTAATTGAGTTCGATGGACTGTCAGTTGTTAAAAGTTTTTACTGCAATGAATCGTCCATTGCTAAACATTCTAATAGGCTTCATTAGCATCTGCTGGAGTCCATTGCTATAACCTTTAGCAACGGACTGTCCATCGCTATACACCCCTTACAACAATTTCAAGTCAGTCGCTGTTTAAAGGTTGTGGTGTAGTGCACATAGACATATGCTATTAACAGAGTTCCACTTGTACCCCTAGTGTTTATGTTTTTGCAGGATTTATGTTGAAACAAGTGGAAGTGCACAACATCAATTGGAAAGCGTAAAGAAGAAATGTGCATTCAGAGAATGCACAACCAAGAATAACAAAGAAGTCCACCTTTATTACAAATCTGAGCCCATTCGTAACCATAGGAGAGATCTAGGCCCAGAGGAGAACCAACCACGTGAAGGCGATGGCCAAACAGGCCCACCAGGGGACCGACCGGTCCCGGGGGCGGCCGCCCCCTAGTGGGGCCTCTCGGGCCCAGTTTTCTTCTGGCGGTTGTAGGGCGGTTCCCCAAGGACGGTCCCACCTACGATCAACACAGATGGAAAGTGAAAACCGCCCTTTGGAGGTCGGTTTGGGTCCTTCCATGTGGGGATGATCCTTTTGCATAGAACCCCCTCCTCTCAAGCTATAAAAGGAGGCCTCCTCTCTACACCTATTCATCAATTGATTCACCAACACAAGAGGTCACAATGTAGAGAGGAAGAGCAAGCTCCATTCCATTAGCTTCTAGCTAATTTAGTATAGGGAGTGAGAGAGGGACAAGAGCTGGAGAAAGAGGGGAGTCGAAGTAGTTCTGCCTCCGGGTGGACGAAGTGCCGGGCTTGTCGGCTCTCGATCCAACTTGTACCTCTACGATCATCTTGCTACTTGAAGTAAGAAGTTCGTGTTCAACTTTGGTTTGATTCATTAAGCATGTTACTTTCATAAAGCTAATTGTTTGTGGGATCGTCGTTCGTCCTTTGGACGGATGCTCTAGTAAGAGGACTCCTGATAGAGACGGATGTTCCTGTACGCCGCTAGAGTAGTAGTCGCCTTCGTAGACATGGTGTCTAGGTCGGAGTCTACCTTCGTATGTTGCGCGCGCCCACGGGCAGTAGGGTAGGTGGCAGGTGGTGACAGCCCTGTCCACTCATGCCAGCATCCCCCACGTTCGGCCGCGGAATAGCGCTGATATTGGTATCGCTTGGCAGACCAGGTGCGTCAGTGGGCCTGAAGCAAGCAAGTAGTGGGGAAGTTTCCATCGCTTATATGCGTTTGACCTTAGAAGAACCTCTCTACCCAAGCTATCCCTTCTGTCTCTTCTGAGTAAACTAGTTCAAGAGACTAAGTACAAAGACCGTTTCTCTGAAAAATTACGATATCCTGAATACTTACGGGTGAAGGCTACAACGGTACTTCCGTGCGCTTGCGGACTTTTCTGCTGACGCTAAGAAACGCCAACAAATAGCATTGTTGATTTGATGCCCAATTATAAATATGATACTCCTCTTTAAATAATAAATAGGACTTCAGATTGCAGTATGTTTTAGTCTTTATAAACATATCAACTTGGGTACTAATCAATTCACTGACCTAAGCAGTCTTCCAAAAAAGAAAACATTAGGTGTGTGTAAACCACCTCAATCCAATTTTGATGCACAAATTAAACAATATAACTGTGATAAACAACACTAATCTTCAATCTCGGTTTACATGCTAAAAGCTGCATATATAGGAGAGATTTACCTTGTGTCGCACATGGACACCACCGTACCCTGGTGGTGATAGAGCGTGTTGTAACAGGAGGAATAAGAGGAGCAGGCCGCGTCGCCCCGCACGGATTGCCCTCCACGCCACCAGATCCGGGCTCACGCCGGATCCATGTGGGAGGGGGGGGCGCCGTGCTGGATGAGTGGCTCGACGAAGGCAGTGACCCTCGCCTCGCCGCCTGCCGGCCTTCCTCGTGCGGGCCGAGGCCCTCGCTGAGGGCAGCCCGCCGCCTTCCTCGCATGGGCCACGTGCCGCCGTCCTCGCCCGGGGCCACACGCCGTCGCCTGGGGCCGCCCGCCTCCTTCCTCGCCCAGGCCGCGCGCCACCGTACTCGCCCGGAGCCGCCCGCCGGCTTCCTCGCGCGGGTAGACGTGAGGAAGCGGAGAGTGTGCTGGCCGCGAGGGTAGACGTGAGGAAGCGGAGGAAAGATGCGAAGGTGGTGCAGGAGTCCGTAAGTTTGGTTCTACCCGTGAATGATTCCACTTTCATCTTTTTAGGAGTAGAGATGCTGGACATGAGTTATGTCAGCCGTCGAACACGGTATCGAGATATACGCCCTTCCCACTACGTACTGTGAAGCATAGCACGGATCTCAATGTAGTTTTTGACGGTGCAAATGACACATGCGGTGTACACATGCTGCATTGTGTTTTCGCACATATGTGGCCTCGGTCAGCAGGCCGACTAAAACAAGGGCCTGGGCTGCTGAAACATGGTTGCCTAGGTGATCAGCACTACGTGTAGGCTTTATTTTTTTCTGCCATTTTATTTCCTTGCTTTTCCAAATACTCTTATTGTTTCGTATTTTTCCCTTGTTCAATAGATCAGTCTATTAGCAGCATCGGTTATATGATGGTGTGGCCCAAACGTATTTGCATTTTCTTCTACCTATTTCTTAATCAAATATGCATGTGTACGCACGGTTAGTAAATAAACTATTAAAATTATTTATATTTTGTGTATATCGTTAATGTATAAAGGCATTGATCTATATTATGATTGCAAATTAATCTTCTAAAGGATATGCTTCTAACCGGCACCTAGCTTCCCTTGCCAAGCTAATTTCAATGACAACTCTTAGATAACACTTTTACTAAGCAACCTTACTAGGTCTCTAACCAAACATGCCTTTAAAGGACACCCGGTCCATCACTTTTCACGAAGAATATATAGCATATATTGGGATTTGTTATGTTTTATTTGATAATACTTATTATTATTTGTTTATACACACACGTATGTGTGTGTGTCCACGACTGTTTCACAAGCACAAATAAACCACATACATAGCCATCATCATTATTTCACATTAAAAATAAAATTGTAACAATAATAGTGGCAAATCCCCACACATACAGAATAACAATAATCATTTAAGACGCACGCATGACAAAAATCACACACTGTAGCACGCGCACCCCCCATAGCACGCGAGGCAGACTAGAGCGTAGCAATTAGCAGCAGCTAGCATGCATGAGGCTCATAATGTAGCCGCCGCTGCTGCTGCATAAGCTGAAGGAAATTCAACTGCTGAATGCTCACGCGTCTTTTATTACTTCTCAACTGCCTGCCAAATCGGAGCAGCCGAGCAGGGCAAACCAAGATGAAACCGGTAGACGAAGAATGGACACACCATGACAGTGCAAATCGATGCAGAGGAAGGGCGCACGGGCCCCCGCGCGCGCACACAAAACATTCAAGCCGAAGCGAACGCAGGAGCAAACACATGTATGGTGAGAAGCAGAGACAGCAACATCAAGTGACGTAGGCGTAGCTACTACACTCAAGGTACAGCCACCTTTACCTGCAGGAGAGCGAAGGACATGAGCGGAGAAACAATTAATCAATCTTAATATTAGTACTAATAATTAGAGGTCCTAAGAAGTATCCACGTTAACTCTCAAAAGACATGCTAAAAAAAGATAAGTACTAGAGATTCTCACAATAATCAGAAACATCTAACCTTTAGTTTAATCATCACCTCCAATAATGACCATTGGATCTATTCTACTTTCTAAAAAAATTACCCACCTCTGCCATTTATGAAAAATACATTGCATCTAAATTACTCAAACCTACCATTATAAAAATATAATTTAAATAACCCCCTAAAACTGCATATAAATTACTCACCTCTATCAATATAAAAAATAATTTCAAATAATCACTCTAATTTGTATCTAAATTACTCATATATGTCATTACGAATGATAATGCAAAGTAACACCTAAGTTTACGTCTAAATCGTCCACATAAGCCATTATAAAACATAATATAAATAAACACCTTTAATTTGAATATAAATTACCCACCTCTACCATTATTAAAAATAAACTAAAATACCCTCAAACTACATATAAATACTAATATAAGCTATTATGGAAAATAATTTAGCAACCATAAAGTATAAAGTACGCTATATATGTTTCTATATTACACACTACTGTTAAATTAAAAGTAAGCATAATGCTATATGCCACCCTGTACACCAAGTTAATATTTATTTTAATAGTTCATCAAGCATGGAAAAAATGTTCCTTAACGAACCACGGACCAATAACACTGACCCTTCCTTTGAAATTATATTAGCAGTCCATGGTAGTAAAATTTTGTAAGTTGTCACTTTAAATAACTTTATACATTGTGACTCCATACAAGTAATTTAATCTTACGGGCTCTATGTTTTTATAAAAAATAAAAAAATATCACTACACATATATTTCTCTGTTATAGCAAATTCAACATCTTGGAGCTATAACAGAGAAATATATGTGTAGTAATATTTTTTATTTTTTTAATTTGCTACACCGTGGAACTCTAGAGCTCATTGTATTTTTTGTTCAAAATTTTCCATTTATATTTTGTTAAAAAATATTCTAGATTAATCTAGAATATTTTTAACAAAATATAAAAGGAAAATTTTAATCTAGAATATTTTTAACAAAATATAAAAGGAAAATTTCGAACAAAAAATACAATAAGCTCTAGAGTTTCAACTTAACACATGGGCAACAAATAGCAACAACTAGAAAGGCCAAAAGTTAATTAAAAGTCAAATATAGATTATTCATGATGTCACATAAACAAATGCAAGAAGAGTTTATATTACGTAATCTTAGGTTTCAACTAAACACACATCAATATCTTAATATTACTAACTAGAGGTCTCCAGTGGAGCCTCCACATTAATCCTCATGAGATGCATTAGAAAGAAAAAGATAAAATTCTAACAAAAATTAGAAAGATCTAGCCAATTCAATAGACTCTAATCACTATTGATAATAATAGACATTAGATCTATTATGTTTTCTAAAGAGTTACCATTATGAAAAACAACATAAAGTAACCTCTAAATCTTTATCTAAAATATCCACCTATGCCGTTGTGAAACATAAATTAAAGTAACATATATATTGCATCTCATTACTTACCTTCCATTATGTAGATGATCTGAGTATCCCCTTAATTTATATATGAATTACCTCTTCTGTCATTATTAAAAAAAATAAAATATCCCTCAAATCTACATCTAATTTGTAATTACCAACATTTGCTATTATGAAAAAGTTTAAATAACCATAAATTACACACACGCACGCTGTCGGGTACCAAAGTTAGGGGTACCCAACTTCGATGCAAAAACGCTCATTCCCAACTTGGCCTGGTCCAAGTAAGGCCAGTGGAAGCCCACGAAGGCCGCGTCTACAGAGGCCCACGACATCATTCCACTAATGACAGCCTCCTCGGGAGAGCTCGGGAGAGCGGCATCCCCGGCGCCCAAACCTCCGATTCGCCCGAGCCTCCTCGGGAGAGCTCGGGAGAGCGGCGTCCTCGGCGCCCAAGTCTCCGACTCGCCCGAGTCTCCTCGGGAAGAGCTCGGGAGAGCGGCCCGAGCGCCCGAGCCTCCTCGGGAGAGCTCGGGAGAGCGGCCCGAGCGCCCGAGCCTCCGATTCGCCCGAGCCTCCTCGGGAGAGCTCGGGAGAGCGGCATCCTCGACGCCCAAGTCTCCGACTCGCTCGAGTCTCCTCGGGAGAGCTCGGGAGAGCGGCGTCCTCGGCGCCCAAACCTCCGATTCGCCCGAGCCTCCTCGGGAGAGCTCGGGAGAGCGGCGTCCTCGGCGCCCAAGTCTCTGATTCGCCCGAGCTTCCCCGGGAGAGCTCGGGAGAGCGCCCGAGCGCCCAAGCCTCCTCGGGAGAGCTCGGGAGAGCGGCATCCTCGGCGCCCAAACCTCCGATTCGCCCGAGCCTCCCCGGGAGAGCTCGGGCGAGCGGCACCCACGGCGCCCAAATCTCCGACTCGCCCGAGTCTCCTCGGGAGAGCTCGGGAGAGCGGCCCGAGCGCCCGAGCCTCCCCGGGAGAGCTCGGGAGAGCGGCACCCTCGGCGCCCCAAATCTCCGATTCGCCCGAGCTTCCCTATCCCCCTCGAGCGCAATCTCGCAAAGGCATCCAAGGCACAGGTGATGTCAGCGGAGCAATCTTGGACCACAAGAGATCTCTCTGACCACTTTACAAGCACTGTCCCATCAGGCGAGACTCTCGACGCGACTGTGCTTCGCACGCCCCTAACGGCCATACCACCTGTCCTCCACGGTACGGTCTACGGTGCGCCGCCCCGTTTTCCGCCGGGACCTATCAACTCCGACTGTGACAGTCCAAGCGCCTGACGACGGGCTACGCAAGAACGGGAAAGACGCCTACTGCGCTGTCCACTCGAAAGGACGAGCACGCCTTCCATCCGGGCCCGCCTGACCCTCGGGAAGAGCTGTTCAAAGACCGGAAATATGACCAGGGGAGATATCCCCCGCTCAATCCCATCACGCCTTCATAGTCCCGAGCCTCGGGAGACAACGCCCTAAGGTGACTCACCCTCTTGTCACATCGTACGGAAAGATAGCCGATAGGTGTGACCCTACGGCACGTCGTAATCCGACGACTGCTGCCGCCTTGGAACTCACCAAGGACGTGCGAACCACGACAGCCATGCTCCGGAGACGCGGAGAAAAGACAGTAGCTGCATAGTCAAACGGGGAACAGCAACTCCTCACTATTTTAATAGGTAGCATGCGCTACCCTGGCCTCTCCCTTTCGACTATAAAAGGGAGAGCAGAGGCCAGCTTTAGGAGGAGGAATAAGTTCTAAGTTCTCACCGACACAAACGTACCCATAGCAAACGACTTGTAAACACTTAGACACACACAAGAGACCTGGGAGCGCTTCCCTCTCTCGCCTAGCTTGTAACCTCCTACTACAAGCACCCCGGTGCAAGGCAACACGACTCTCCTCTCCACTGGACGTAGGGCTTGCTTGGCCTGAACCAGTATAATCCCTGTGTTCTCCCTTGCACACCATCCGTAGCCTCAACCGTAAAACACATATTTACTAGCCGGTGTTAGCCCCGCCAAAACTAGCACCGACACACGCGCACATGCCTATATATATTAAAAGCAGACAAAAGTAAACATAAATGTTGTGCAACATAAGGCAAATCAAATACACATATATGTTATGTTTTGAAAAATATACACTTACCAACTCATATATGAATGATATTAACAAGTTAGATAACATTATATTAATATCTGTGACATATGATTTATGTAAATTTGTTAGTTTAGATATATTTTAACTGAAACATCTCTCTCTCTCTCTCTCTCTCTCTCTCTCTCTCTCTCTCTCTCTCTCTCTCTCTCTCTCACACACACACACACATATTGATAGTGTAATTGTAAGCACTCTATTTCTTATAATAAAGCAATACTACTACACATAAATTCTTTGATAAGAGAATTCAAACATCTTAAGAGGTGGCGGAGGTTAGTACAGGAGCAATGTGGATTTAACCTTCATGGTCTTTGAGATTCCTTTAGTGTAAACAATAATTATGAAGCTTAAATATTAATGTCCTCTTAAGTGTAGCCCCGCAACCCATACTAGAGATCTTACTTCAAGCATTTCTAACGATTTTGAGCAATGTAGTGCAGGTTTAAAGGACTATTTATACCATTGTAATACTTAAGAGTGTAGTCTAGGCGTAAAATCTTTATTTCTAATAAAACACAAAATGAGAGTTAATAAAAGATACACTAAACACAACAGTTTCAAAACTTAACTTGAGGATAAAAAATTAGTAGCAACTAATAAGTACAAAATTTGAAAATCAAAATTTAGATTCATGTTGTGATGAGACACAGGCTGCAACAAGAGTCAGTATATCTTAAGCTAAGGTTTCAAGTAAATGCATATTGAAGATATATTGAGGTGCCATGTAGAGGGAAAAAACTATGTATATGGATGGAAAAAAAATTATCACGATTTAATAGAGATTACAGAGTATCTATATATGTATTGTGTTCGAAAAATGAACAAAGAGTAGAAAAGCATACAAATTAATATAAGTAACTTTTATTAGTTGTAGGTATTAAACATGAACATCTAAAGATAATGTCTCATAAGATTTTTTTTTTCCCATGCGGCAGCACGGGTTGATGGACTAGTAGTAAATGAACAACTACAAAAGTGCATGTAAATATAGTTCCTTGCTGTGTACACCTTTTTTGTGTGTGTGTGTATAACATCGCATATATGGGAATGAAAACAAAGTGAATGGATGGACGAACGAATGAAGGATGTCTGTAGTCAGCAGCTAACTAACTCCAACTAGATTGGATCACATCGCACATACAAAGATAGCGTGCTCGGCAGCAAGAGCCAACAGGGATCACCTGAGGACTGAGGCTCTGAGCGTGGTCTTCTTGTAGTTCCGCGAGTGGAGCTGCTTGTAGTGTTTGGGCTGCACAAAGGAGTCCCACTCCATACTGTCCCATAGTTCCTTCTCGCAGTCGCACTCCACCACTTTGTTGTCGCCAATGATTGGCAGCCTCTTGAAGCTCCAGCAGCCCCTGATCTTGATGGTATCGAGATTGGGTGCGTACATATTTGAGCCAATACTGCAGATGCGCTGCAGCTTTGGGAGCTCGTGCAAGTGGATACGCTTCAGTTTAGGGAAGTGCCATGGACCTTTATGCGACCAATAATTATCGCCGATCTCGTAAAAACGGAAGACCACACTGATGTCACCACACCACATGATCTCGAGGGTCTCCAAACTTTCCAAGGCCTTCATGGCATCATGCAAGTATACAACATGTGTCATCCTTGGGCAGTAGTCGAGGTGCAACAATGTCAGGTCCGTAAACGCTCTGTCTTTGAATCCAAATACAGCACTCCAGTTCCAGATGTAGCGTGCATTGGGGAGATGCGACGCCCAGAGTGTCCTCAGCTTCTTAAACACGTCCACACCGATTTCACTACCTCCTCCAAAGTTTTGAGAATTGAAGACATATTCCAACTTGGGACACCGCTCGACTCTGCACCACTCCAACTGATTCCATGTCGTTGAACCTAACGGAGCAGCAAGGGTACTGGTGATGAACAAGCTATCGTGCACATGCAAGATCTTAGCACTCTCACATATAAATCCGGGTACTGTTATGCTTGCATTTTGTAATGTGGTCCCCATCTGATCTTCTATGTGCACGTAGCAACCTTGGGATGGCACGCATGGGGGATGAGGACATGCGCACATGGTCTCCCAGACATCGTAGTCGCCTTCTTTATCCTGCTGCTGCATGCTGGTGTGCTTAAGGGTGACGGCGACATCTGGGTTTAGTGCATTATCTTTAAGCAGTTGCTGGGTAGCAATTGCGGTAGCAGCAGGAACGCCACGATGATGAGCAGGGGATGAAACTGTTGAAATCTCCACATGTGCACAATTGGAATCGAAATAATCTTTGATGGGCTCAAGCGAGCCAAGGAGCCTTGTATCCCTTACAGAAATATGCCAGTCAAATTCAGTGGGTGCTGATCCTCCTGTACGATGATGATCACCTGCAGCAGTGCCCACCTTTTGGGTGGTGTCGATGATGCGTAGATGACCCATGAATCTTTCCCTCCTGGCTGCAGCAGCCTGTGGCCACAGGATTGCACAAAGCTTCCCACAGCCAATTAAAACTAGCCTATCAAACTTTGGGGCCGTGACTGCACTGAGATCTAGTGTTTTCACTGCTGCGCCGGTGATGTCAAGACTCCATAGGTCCGGGAAGGATCCACTCAACAATAGATTCTTCAGTTTAGCACATCCCGTCAAGGAGATACCGTGCAAACCAAAGGATCCGTCAATAATGACAGTCTCAAGGCTGCTGCAGCTGCTTTCCACAGACAAACTATCCATCATGAATATGGCATGGTTTCTTGAGAACTCAAGAAGCTCCAACTTGTCCATACCCGAGAACAAGTCTTTCGGCCTGTCTATGCTGCAGTGGATACGAGACTCTGTGACTCGGAGCTTCCGGATGTTGCGCAGTCGCCGCCCATCCAACAGACGGTCCAATCCCAGATAGTCGTCTCCCACCACATTCAGCTCCCTGAGTTGAGTCATGAAATCCATCATCCTTGCGGGCAAGAAGTCAGAATCTGCTGGGTAGCGCACGTCCAGCACCCACATCCTTTGGAAGCAACGGCGGAGGTCCTCCTCATCCGCTACTTCGTGATCTGTGCTGCTTCCCTGCTTGCAGTGGTCAAGCCACAGAAACCTAAGATTGTTGCAGTAGAGGAACGGTGGCGATGTGAAGCTGAACTCGCATGCTGATATCTTGAGCACACGAAGCTTGTCGAGCTGTCGGAACATGCCTTTGGGAATGCATCCATACTCCGGAATCAGGGTGAAGCCGTAGATTGGCGAAGACCAGTATGATATGCGCTCCGGAAAATGCTTTACCACCGGAGATGGCAAGTATGGATTCTGGAAGTCCGTATCTAGTCTCATCTCACGTTGCAGAGCTTCCGAAAATAGCCATAATGATTCAACATCACCATCAGTGCCACTGCCAACATCGTCATCTCCCTGCTGTAGCTCTATGATGCCATCACATCTCCAGTAGTTGCAGGCATGGTTCACCAAGTCATAGTCGACCAAGCGACTACCGATGCCACAAAGCTTCATGGTGTACAAGAAGCAATTGGTGGCTGCCGCAGACCAGTCGATGCCACCAATATTATTGTTGATCTGCGATGCAACTTCTTCAGCCTCATGGCTCAAGATGAGAGACAAGTCACCTTTGGAGGCTGAGAGAACAACATCTGTCGTCGTGCTGCTAGTAGTGCCCTTCAGGAGGAGGGCCATATCGACCTTGGTCCTTGGGTACAGCCGGAACCTCCCTTGGAATGACCACAGTACCCGAGTACCGGCCGGATAGAGGAATGCCGAAGCTCTCAAGATCTGTCTCCTCGTTGCTCCCGTTGTGAAAAATCACCACGAACCTGCGGTTCTGCATCGTTATGCTTTCAGATATCGCCTGAGACACCTCCGTATCTCGGCGCGGGAGCCATCGGCCAAGCCTTGGAAATCGTCCGCCTCATCTTGAGCATCGAACTTTTTCCTCACCGCAGGGTGAAGAAAAACCTGCTTTGCGATTATCCTCTGCATCGCTCTCCTGCTCTCCCATTTGGAGCAGTCGATGTGGAGGATATCCACGAACGCCTCCGGAACGGCGGCAGCAGGTCTCCTCCTTTCGGTGAGGCGTCGGCCTACTTCTCGGAGGACGGCGGATGCCCCCAGCCCATCCCAGCCGTCAAAGTAGATGACATTGCGCCTGCTGCTGCTGCTGTTGCTAGCAGTACCCGCAGCGTCCTCCGTCAATTCTCTGAGAATTCGTTTGGCAGCTTCATCAGTTGTTTTATAAAGAGGGCTATACACAGTTGCAAAACATACAGTGATATCACTGGTGCAACCAACAAAAACAGAGCATGACGCATCAGTTGATGCTGGCTGATTATACCTCAGTACGCATGATGGATTGGATTGGATTGGATCAACCGGCTGGCTCCAAGCTACTGGATCAGTGGATCTTCAGAAATAATAATGCTTCTTTATATCCATTTCAACTGGAACAGTGTCCATTTGATCTAACCCATCGCTTGGCCTCTCGGCGGGTCTGGCCAACACACAGGCATCCATGAAGGAACAATTAACATATATACAATCCAGTGTTGCGTGAATCATATATAGTTTTTTTTTTTTGCATGAAAGCTACACATATATACATTGAAAATGGACTTATATGCTATGTCTACAATAATGGAAAGGAGCAGTTAAGTTGCATACCTCAGTTAAGCTCAATTGGCACTAGCAGGATATGAAAATAGACAGTTGTAGATCGAATCAACAACGATTGATGAATAGGAGAGGGAGAGACACTGAGATGTCTCAGAAAGAATGTAGCCAGATCGAAGCAAAGCGGCCGGTGCCACAGAGAGAGACTTCGGTTTTCTGGCAAATGTGGCAACCTGTACTAGTACGTCTCTTTGTGGCTGTGGCTGTCAGAATGGTTCTTTGCTTGCAGCTAGTTAGGGGCGTGTAGTTCTTCTCCAAAATTTCAAAACTTCCGTCATATCAATTTTGCGGCACATACATGGAACATTAAATGTAAACAAAACTTTTGCATGTTTGCATAGTTTGCCTGTAAATCGCGAGACGAATCTTTTGATTCTACTTGAACTATAATTAGACACTTATTGCAAAAGATTCATCGCTACTACAGTGCCAAAATCCCAAAAAAAATTGAGATCTAAACACCCCCTTAGTCACTGCATACTTTAGAGGAGTAGTGGAGCACAAGGCTGTCGGGTCTTTATGGTCCACACAGTTCGATTGTCCTGCAATGGCTAACTGAGCAACTTTTATGCATTGTGACTGCGAGTAATCTAGGAGGATCCATGGTTCAGTACTTCAATTCAATCATGCATTCAAATCCCCTAAACTCTTCGCTTTCTGTCAGCAGCGTCCCTAATACCACTGCAGGCCGGCTGACCGAGCTCCTGAGGACGGTGTCTGCAACAGCCCGCCGTCATCTCCAAGGCCCAAGAGGCAGTCGCGGCCCAACTCCAGAGTGTATTGTCCCATGTGGCGCATGTGATTCTCTATATGTACCTGAAAGGAAATTTTTTATATAATATTTTTTTAATGATTAATTGGAAATCTAGTATTTGGATTTGAAAAATTACAAAAATAACATCCTGTCGGCCGTTGACGAGCCAACAAGTTCCTATCGGCCGCTCCACAGCCGACTAGCGTCCCAGGCAACCAGACCGAGTCAGAAATGTTGGGCCTGTCGGGCCGATAGGCCTGTCGGCCGCTGGCGACCCGATACGGACCTGGCGGCCTTCTCCTTCCTCTCGACGCCACGCTCTCTCTCTCTCTCTCTCACCGCGCGGTCGACGCCGCCGTCCGCCGTCCCGCCGCTCCGGCCACCGTCCGCTGCCCCCAACCGCCGGATCTAGCGGAGGGCCCCCCGCCGCCGCCCTCCACCCTCCCCGCGCGGGCGCGGAGGCCCCGGACGGCGCCCCCCACCACAGCTCTGCGCCCCCAGTGCTCGGTAAGCTTTTTTCTGTTTTTTTTACTTTATAAATTTCATTAGTTTAGTTACTTAGTTTAGATTAAATTAGTTAGTTATGTAGATTTGTTTTAGGGTTAGTTAGATTTAGTTAGTATATTTAGTTTTAGGGTTAGGGTTAGATTTAGTTTAAGTTGTAAATTAGTTTAGAGTTAGTTTTAGTCGTAGATTAGTTTAGGGTTAGTTTCAGATGTAGATTCGTTTAGGGTTATTTTTAGTCGTAGATTAGTTTAGGATTCGTTTTAGTTATAGATTAGTTTAGGGTTATTTATAGTTGTAGATTTGTTTAGGGTAACTTTTAATTGTAGATTATTGTACCGTATATGGTTTTAGGGTTATTTAGTTTTTTTATTAGGGTTACTTAGGGTTAGGTTAGTTTCTTTAGTTTTTTATAAGGGTTAGGTTAGTTTATTTAGTTAGTTAGGGTTAGTTTTTGTTTATTTAGGTTAGTTGATTTAGTTAGTTAGGGTTAGGTTAGTTGATTTAGTTAGTTAGGGTTAGTTTATTTAGTATTTTGGATTAATTTATTTATTAGGATTATTTATTAGTATTTTAGAAATAGTTACTGATAGTTTATTTATGTAGTTAGTGTTAGTTTATTTATGTAGTTAGTATTAGTTTATTTTTAGGATTATTTTTTATTTTGTTTAGTAGTACTTGTTTATTTGATTTAGGGTTATTTGAGTTAGGAATTTTTTTCCCTAGTTGTATTAGTTTTTGTAATTAGTTTCTTGTTAGGGTTTAGGGGTTATAGCGATATTCAACAGACAGTGTAATTTTAACGATGGGAGCAGGAATGTCGTCCGATCTAGTTCCTTTCAGAGTTTACTATGGCAAGGGTGAAACCAGAACAGGGGATAGCGGTATAGACCTTAGTCAGTTCCAGTTCTTTGACACACAACTGAACTCACCGCTGGATCACAGCCGGAGACAAGTATTAGCCTGGTTGCATGAATGGTTTGGTTTTTCGCCGTCATAGCAACGTTTGAAGATTACTATGTTGGTGCCCAGGTTAAGGGATAATGGATGGAGATGGGAGCTAAACGAGGCAAGTAATACGAATAAATAGAAGTTTCTCGTCAGTAAGGCTTTGGAACATGGGTATGATAATATCATGCTTGTTCAGTTCGTTTATGGTGCCATGCAAGGAGAAAGTAGCAGCACAGTTCGAGAAGTAGAGGACTTAGAGGCCACAAACGAAGAGCAGACCTATGTTCACGATTCTGACGGTGTTCAGTTGGGGACAAAGGATGTAGGACAACAAGAATATGCAACAAACGCTGAGTAGACCTTGGTTTCCGATTCACGAAGGGTTGAGCATTGGACAGAGGATGCGGAAGAACAAGGTTTTAGTACAAACATGGAAGCTGACGAGGGTGAGGAGGATGAAAGAATCATCGAACAGATGAAACTTGACAATGCAGAGCACCTGGCATTTGTGGATGAGCACGCTGGCAGGAGGTTCGAAGACGAGACCGACATCCCCGCGGAATGGATTAACTTCTCACTAGATGCCATGACGGTGGACGATAGTCATCACTCGGCGTGGGAGTATTCAAGGACGGAGGTGATGCAGAGGCAGATGTTTCATGATAAGGTTCATCTGCAGCACGCCGTCAGGCGGTGGGCTTATTGTGATAAGATGCAGTTTAGGGTTGTTATTTCCAACCCCAAGATGTGGGACGTTAAGTGCGTCACCCCAGGGTGCACTTGGCGTGTTCATGGTCATATGCCATGTACGGAGAGCAACTTCATAGCTACTATTGTGCAACCACATAGTTGCTTGCTGGAGGCGACGCTGACCAAGCATCGAAACATGACAGCACAGTTCATGGCAAATGAGATGCATGGGGAGATTGTTGAAAAACTTGGCATTTCTCCTTTTCAGATAATGCTGGCTATACAGAACAGATATGGCTATGACATATGTTACGACATGGCTTGGAGAGCAAAACAGTTAGTTTTGGAGAAGAGATTTGGAACGTACAAGGATTCATATCACCACCTTCCAACACTCTTACAAACCCTACAAGTTAGAAACCCTGGCACCATAATTGATTATGAGGACTGTATCAACGTCGACGGAGACCGTGTCCTTAAGAGAGCCTTTTGGTGCTTCGGGTGCATGAGACGGGGCTTCAAGTATTGCTAACCTGTGCTATGCGTGGATGGTACATTCCTGACTGGGCAATACAGAGGTACTTTGCTAACAGCTATTAGGGTTGATGGTAACAGTCAGGTTGTTCCCATTGCTTTTGCCTTGGTTGAATCTGAGAACAACGCGAGTTGGTTGTGGTTCCTTAAGTGGCTGAAACGAGCTTTGGTGGAAGGAAGTGAGATTGTTTGTGTGTTGCATGATCGGAATGCAGGTTTACTGAATGCGGTGCAAAAGTTGAAGAATGGTGAGGATGCAGAGGTTCAATGGCCCGATATACAAAGTCGTTGGTGCATGAGGCATTTAGCTGTAAATTTTTATAAACAGTTCAAGAGCAAGCGTCTGCAAGACCTGTTCAAGCGGCTATGTAAGCAGAACCAGAAAAGAAAATTTGACTTTATCTGGGAACGGCTAAACGAGCTTACCCGGAGCCACATGAAAGATGTGCGCAGGTGACCTGTTGTGGCAAACAAAGGAGGAGCCGCAAGGCCTTGCACCACTACCAAGCCAGCCTAGAAGCAAAACTAGTCGATGTAAGGGGGTGTTGACGGTCGATAACGTCAACTTTTATTAGAACTTTAGACACAAAAGAATACATGAAAACATACTAGTCCAAAGTTTTAACTGACAGTTTCCACGAGTTTTGCATGTTCTGTATTTTCCAGGGACTATTCCAGAAAACCATAAAAGTGGGATTAAAGTGCGTAATTATCACGAAACGTAACCGTGAAGGAAACATCATCACGAAGACCCTGGAAGAGTGTAGAAGGCACCCGAAGAAACCTGGGGCCGAGCCCTAGCCAGGTGGGGCCAGCCGGCCTAGGGGTGGGGCCGGCCGGTGCTCCCCCTAGGGTTTCGCCGCCGCCTTCCGGAGTCTTATTCCACTGCCTTTTAGGAGTCATCTCGGCCCTTGTTTCAAGTCGGTTTGATCCTACGGTGCACGTTCATCCCACCGGGCTATAAATAGAGGGGCAGACCCCCTGGAGGAATCAATCAATCATTCATCGAAGGCAACAAGTCTTCAAGCCATCAAGAGCCTACTAGTTTATCAAGAGCCTTCTACTTCATAGTTCTAGCCTAGTTAGATTAGAGAGCAGAGGAGATCTACTTCTTCGGCGGGATCTAGAGCCCCGGCGATCGTCTGGAGCGCAGAGTTCGGTATAATTCTAGTTCTTTCTCTATTCTTGTATTCTTCATTATGATTAGGGAAACATTGCTCTTAATAGTTCATATGTTCTTGATTACATTAGTCTTTGTCTACTTTAATTATATGTCTAGTATACTTGGTTTGATCTTATTGAATTCATGCAATTGCTCGTATAGCGTTTATCCAATCGATCGTTGGGTAGATGATGAACAATGTATAGACGTGGTGTCTAGATATTTCGTTTATCTACGAGTGCACCCTGATGTGCCGGGTCGTGTGGTAGTTTACGTAGGTGACAACTACGTTGATTCCTCTGTAGTCCACCCCCCGTATGTAGGCAAGCAGGCACGGTTGCGAAGTTGGGTAATGACTCTATTTCACACCTTTCCTAGATGATGCCCTTTGCATGTGATCATGATATATGACTAATCTGACAATGATTGCTAGATGTAATTGCACTAGTTAGAGTTGACGTAGTTATAGAATTACCTTAGATATTAATTCCTTAGTTTATCCATTGGCTAGCTATTACTATAACTAGAAAGTGCTTTGATGTTTATCTTTATTAATGATGCTTGATCATACTTATCACTCTATTTATCTTTATTATCTTGTGACCTCTACCTGTTATGAGTAGAGTATATGACATTGGTAATTTCACTTATTCATTGTATATGGTTATTATCAATATAATATATTATAGTTTATCCTAGTCCTTCCCAGTGGTATAAATATAAATTGATAACCTGGTAGAACTCCTAGGTAAAATGTTACAATGGTATAATTATCTCTCCGCTTGCAGAATTATTCTTAGTTTATATTTATTTATATTTCTGCCTAGCCACATGGAATAATATGTAAAACCTTTATTTATTCTTAGCATATATAATTAGGTTTGACAACTCAGTTCATGCTAAATAATGTTGGTAATAGATAAGTGGCTAGTTGCTAATGATCAGTTAATTAAATACCATACATCTTCTAATCTCGTCCCTAGTGCACGTTATGGCATAATGACCACGGACGACTGGGGCAACGGTGCTTGGCGGGCGTACGTCGAGCATCGTGCCGGTACATCACGGACGTCGTTGGGCACGACGACCAGGGGCTGCCTGTAGCTTCTCCCGTGCCTCCCGGACCGGGATCCGTACGACGTTCTCATCCCACGCGCCTAGGTACCTCTTCGATGGCCATTTCATAGAATTGTATATTAGGTGCACTGCATGCGTTACATGACCACACTTTGGTGTGTGCAGGGGCACTTGCTTCTACCAGCGAGTACACAGAGGGGACGAGCAGCTTCGGGAGCTTTGACATAGGCGGTACTCCGCCTAGTCGTCAGGATGAGGTCGGCCCCTCACAGCTTTTTGGTGCATCGCTGCCGACGCAGCCGTCTCAGCCTGTAGACCCGACCCCGCCACCACGCTAGCGTCGCCCTCCACAGCAATTCACTTTTCCTACGGAGCAGGTTCGTCGCCGAGGAGCGCAAGGCCCTAAGCGTGTCCGTCATGCAGATTGAGGGTGCATGGATGTATGATCACAAGTTTCCACGGATGTTAAGTACTAATACATTACTATTCCGTCCAATCGTATTTGTCATTTTCATTGCATTGAATGGAGGCAACGCTCCGGTACGCTCGAATTGCGGACATTTCTTGTCTTCTGAAACAAATTACGAAACGATAGGAACAAGTAGAACACATGAAAAGGCATGTGTGGACCCTAACATGCCTTTGCAAATTAAAACATACAACGAATACACGAAATGGCATGTGAGAATCTGAACCAAACAAGGGTTAAGACTCTCTGCACTGGACCTAACATGCCTTAGATAATTGAAACATGCACCACACACATAGACGGACAATCGGAGAGGCTACTAGTAGTGCTGCCACATATTGAGCTATGTGGCACCTTCCTCATAGTAACCGCCCATTGGCGGAGATGGTGGCGGTGGCGATGCCGGCGGATTGCCATTGTTCTTGTGATGAGGGCAGCGACAATACGGGTTTGTGCATATTGGCTCCTACGATGTGGCTCCACTGTTGCCTCCTTCCTCATCTTCCTCCTTGTTGTGGCTCGAGCTGTAGCTGGGGCCGAGTGAGCCGATGCGGTCCTGCAGGTATCAGATGTACTCTAAATGCGGGGCAATATGTAGAGGGTCTACCCACTTAATGAACCCGCAACTGCCTTCTGCCCATGAGGTCTGCGATGAAAAGATTTGCTAAGACGGTTACATATGCATAGGGACACTTGAAGAAATACATTTCAGAAGGCAGTTGCGAAATATATTTCAGAAATAAATGACAAAACACTTTACATATGCATAGGGACACTTGAAGAAACGACGGCCCCCGTGTATCCCCCCTCGGTGTACATCTGCACAAGGCAGTCCTCACCATGCCTGCATTTCGGTCACACTTCTTTATCCTTTTTCACGTAGTCCCTCAAAGGTCTATCTGGACCATAATCACTCTTGATCTCTTCTGGAAACCTGTCAATGGGTTCCTCAAACTCATCGGGACCAAGACTACCCCCATCATCCCATATTATTGGCAGGCCCTTGCTTTCCACCGTGCCCTTGCCCTTCCCATCCCCAAACCTCCATTTCTTTGGTCCAGACATCTTGTATTGCTAATGATGTTCGGACAGCACCATCCCATATTTATAGAGGGAGCCGATTGGTGACATTGTGTTTGAATAGAACTGAATTAATGCAGAGTTAATTGAGCACAACATATTGAAGTACTCTGAAAAGGCTAGATTCTCGGTCTACCAAAGTCACTGAAAAGGCTAGTCACTGTGCAGTCTCAGTCACTGAAGCGGCCATGAGTTGAATTGACAACTCGGTGAAAAGGCTATGTACTGAAAAGGCTATTCGCAAGCCCTCTGAATCACTGAAAAGGCTAGTCACTGTTAAATATGACTGATTGAACAGGCTACTCATGATTTGCCAAGCCACTGAAAAGGCTACTCGCTATGTAATCTGAAGTGGGGAACATGCTACTCGCTACTTGACATGTCACTGAAAAGGCTAGTCGCTTTACAATACGAATCACAATAATGTACCATGCGTGTTTGTGACCGTAGTATGGTCTCAGGACTATTGTGCAATTGTATCCGTAGTGTACCGTGTTTCAATAAAATTTATGTTCTACCAAGCACTTTAAAGGTTAGGGTATATGCACTTATTGCAAAAAAACAAACTCTATAAAGCCTATAAAGGACTAAGTCTGAAAAGGCTAGGGTCCATGAATTTACTGCTTTACTCCATGCCTGAAAAGAGACCAGAGTATAATGGTACCTCCTCCGTGGACTATGTCCACTACACCATACAAAATGGCTATTTAAAGACATCCAACGAGTTTAGCATACCACACATCTTCTTCTCCAAACCCTTCTCATTCAACTACAATGTCGTCATGGACAACTGACCTAACTCAGCTACCGTCGTGGCGTGAGCGGCCAAAGTGTCGTTGTGGGTTTGTGAATAGGTTGTGCATGTGGATGGAGTTGGACCGGCACTATGAGTGTAGGTACTTCAGTGCCCAGATCTGGATGACGACTTTATGGTACTATCAACAACTTCTTCTTTCGTTTTTTGTAAACTATTCACACTTTGATCCTTTACATCCACACATGTAGCCTTACAAGTGGATCCAATGGGTGGATCGGGAGATGCCCGCATGGCCACAGAGGCGCCCGAAGGAGCTTGAAGACAAAGCTCAATATCTTCTGAAGATGAATGAGGCTCGTGAGGTTAACCGCAAAATTAGAGAGGACAAAGAGCGACGAATCAAGGCCGATCAGATCCGTCTCAAAGCTAAGGAGGAAGATCTTACCAGGAGGAGGGAGGAGTTAAGCTTGCGTGAAATAATCATCAAGCATAAAGAGGAAGAGCTTAAAGCTCGAGAGGCAGCACTCAAGAACAAGAGGGATGCAGTGGAACCATCTTCATAACGCGACAACAAGGGCAAACAACCACATTGCACCCAGTAGAACAATGTAATAGACCTAGCAAGTTAAATTCCCTAAGACATGTTTACAATAGTCTGTGGCCTCTTACCAGAGTCACACACACATGCCATTGCAAACTACCGTTGTGTTCACTTTTCTTAAGGCATGTTAGGATTAGGTTTGGTACAAGGTAGAGTACCACACAAGCCACGCACCGCTCATTTCATGTATTGCTGAGTTACTCTTTTAAATTGAACATGTGTTGTTTTAATTCTATTTCTCGTAGTTTGCAACACACTTAATTTGTAGAACAGTCTTCAAAGACGGGAGTAAGTTTTCGATCGAACCGTGTAACGAATATGAAATAAATGTGAAAATGAAAATTAAAATGAAAAAGCACATGAAATGAACCTGCCGGGTGGACAGGCCTATCGGCTATCCGCGAGCCGACTGGACCTGTCGGCCGTCCAGTAGCCGACAGGTCTGCTATCGGCGCCGACACCCGCTGCCGACAGTTGTTGGCTGCCTGGCAGCTGAAACATCAGCCTATCGGCTTCTGGATGGCCGACAGGTCCCTTGTTGGCCCCTGGCTGGCCGACAGGATGTTATTTTTATAATTTTTTAAATCCAAATACTATATTTGCAATTAATTGTTAAAAAAATATTATTTAAAAAAATTCACCTGGAAGAGGAGAGAAGGAGAGTTAGAAACCTGTAACCAGCGTTATACTCTATGCGTTTAATCATTCATCGTAGCTAGCTTCTTCTTCTTTCGCAAGTTACTTTCAGTTTCGATTCGTAGCTTACAATTGGTATCAGACTAGGGGTCCGATCTGGATTCATCGTTTGCTTCCTCCACACGACCACCTCACGAGACTCCGCCGCGCTAGCGCCATGGATCCGAACCTGAAGAGTGTCCTTGACGAGCTCAACCGCCGCTTCGACGAGCAAGACGCCAAGTGGGAGCACCGGTTCTCCGAGACGGATTGCAACCACGCCGTGCGGGGTTCGGCGATCAACTCTATGCTCGATTCACTCGAGTCCACCTGCTCCGACCTCCAGTCATTTTGTCTAGCGCACGCGCACCTCCACAACGAGCGTGATAGCAGGGTCACCGCGTTGGAAGAGGCGGCTATAGACATTATCTCCTTGCAGACCAAAGGCGAGGCATTGGTGGACGATCTGAAGGAGGTGAAGCGCACCTCCACCAACGGGGAACATCATCAGCCCAGTCCGGTGGTGTCGTCTTCGTCGGCGGCCATGTGGCTCATCTGTCGGGCTCACCGTCGACGGGTCTAATGGGCACGACGTGGAATCGATTACACGGGTTCATGACTCTAGGGTCGTCATGACCTGGAGCCATATCCTGACCAATGGTACGTCCCCAGATCCACCCCTTCTCGTGCCGTCTACTGTTGTTCTTCCGAGCCCAGAGTGTTCAGTCGTCGTTCCACCACCAATCATAATCCTACCCCCTCGCCATCCCTCATGCTTCACTTCGCCGGATTTTTACCCCAATTCCCATAGAAATCTTCCAGCCCCCACCTCCAATTACCCACCAATCCACCAATCCATGCCCAATTCCATCCAATTTTGCCCCAATTCTACTGTTCCTCCTCAATTTTCCACAATTGCTTCAATTCCCCGACAGTTTCCACCTCCCCTTCCATTCCAACTCAATTTTCCCCCACATAAACCACCGAACTCTAGCTGTATTCCTAAACTTCCGTTTCCTAAGTTCGACGGCGACAACTCCCGTCTGTGGCACTATCGTTGTGGAAAATACTTCGCAATGTACGGTGTCAGAGTCTTTGTGGATTATCGTCTCTATGCACTACCGTGAGGGTCCTGCAGCTCGCTGGTTCCAGTCTATTTGAGTCCCAGATCCGCAATTACTCTTGGTAGACCTTTTGCTAGCTGTTGCACGATCGTTTCCATCGCGACCAACACGAATTGTTGATCCGCAAACTTTTGGCCAAAAAAAACCCACTACCGTGTTTTACTATGTGTCTTGTTTCACGGAACTTATGTATCAGTTATCTGCCTACTCT
This sequence comes from Eremochloa ophiuroides, assembly GCA_038502445.1. Classification (NCBI taxonomy): domain Eukaryota; kingdom Viridiplantae; phylum Streptophyta; class Magnoliopsida; order Poales; family Poaceae; genus Eremochloa; species Eremochloa ophiuroides. Next base: position 19,666,291 of record JAHLJS010000007.1, on the reverse strand, counting down.
AATTTCACCAACCATGTCTATTATACTATGCGCTTCATTGACGGCTTATTTCCTAAAATTAAGTCTGTCGTCTTAGGTCAGCATCCCCAAAATCTTGATGCTGCCTGCATTTTGGCATTGTTGGGAGGAGAAGCCAGAGAAGTGGGTCAAGCAAAAGCTCCCCGTGGTGGTTATTGGCATTCCTCTGCGAAGTATCTTCCACCGCCCAAGCAATTGTTACCATTGCCGCCACCGCCACCACTTGTTGACAAGACCCCGCAAGTCACAACGAGCTGATCCCTACTGCTTCTTCGTCTTCTTTGGTCTTTCCGATGTCAAACTTTGGGCTATCGAGGCTTATTGACGTCGGTGGGGCTCTGTTATAAGTGTGGTGCCAATTGGTCCAAGGACCACCACTGTCCTCCTGACGTCTTATTGGCAGTCATGCATCTTTGGGATTGGATGCCGCTAAGTCGGAGTTCTCTGCGTCTCCGGAGTCACCAGCTGAGGAGCACTTGTTTCTGGCCATATCCAAGGCGGCCGCCCTCGATGCTAATGCTGCACTATTCGCTTCGCAGGCACAATAGCGGGTCTGCCGAGGCTCATCCTGATTGACTGTGGAAGCTCTTCTTCATTTTTCAGTGATTCGTTGGCCTCCCGTCTATCTACAGCAGTTCTTAGTCCCCAACCTATGACAGTTCAGCTGGCTGGTGGTGGTATGCTTCAAAGTCCTGGGCTATTGAGTAACATTCAGTGGAACATTGGTAAGTGCACCTTCCAATCAGATTTCCGAGTGCTTCCAGTGTCTGCCTTCGACGCCATTGTTGGCATGGACTAGTTATTAGCATTTAGCCCAATGCAAGTGCACTGGCAGCAGAAATGGTTGTATATTCCGTATCATGGCAAATCGGTGCTCCTATAAGGCCTCGATAAAGACCTCCCCTCACATCTATTGCTGCATATGTGCCCTGTCGAGGATATAGTGGGAGATTCATCCAATGGATCTTCCATTCCACCGGAAACATAGGCTCCGACTCCTTACGTATAGTAGCATTTCTCTTTTTATAGAACTGATGAAGCTGTTTTAATTTCTATATATTGTGCATTTGCACGAAGTATACACATTTAATTTTTGTCCATGCCCTTTTCATGTTTAGCACAGATACGAAAGGTTATTATTATATTTGGACAGAAAGAACAAATCATAGATGAAGAAAAGAGAATGTGTGTGTGCGTATTCCTCGTCAAGTAGTATGACCGGAGCTAAAATGATCCTAGCCAATGTCCATATATGTTACTCGTTGCTAGATCTTCTAAAAAAAGTTAACCATTGTGCGTTACTCGTTGCATATGTTGCGAGTAATGAAACATAGACACGGAATAGTAATCAACTGCATGTTTATTCCATTGATCATAGTCTGGTATTTATATAGATGGAAGGGGGAGGAAACTCCCCCGTCAAGTAACCATGATGCCAACGTTGCACATGAGGGAGTTTGTGGGGACGTTCACCCGTACGTAAGCTTAGGGAGATATTCCCAGTACGGGAAACAATGTTCGATAGCTCCATTGTTAGACCATGGAGGAACTCCCATGCCAACGATAGGTTAGCATGAGATCATCCCAAAATATCTATCGAGATATTTATAGCAACATACATAAATTAACACACAACTATTAACCATTGCTAGTATATTTTGAAGCACCGAAGGAAGGAAGAAACACACAACTAGATGTAATAACAACCAGCGTGGGCTCACGCTTCACGCAAGTTGTATATCCATTTGCAGCTAGGGGCGGGCTTAGGATTTGGGGTCCGGGTATTCAAAATTTTCAAAAGGCGAAAAATAAATCTTTGGCAGCCTAAAGTATAGACTTATTGCACATAATTAAATAGCAAAATGAGATCGAGAAGTGAGCCATTTGAGCCTAAGAGGCAATATGAGATTGGGAAGCCTATTTTGTGATGTTATTTTCTATTTTTGATACATATACATGTAAGATACTATGTATCTAATTTTTTGCCAAGAATTTGCGTAGTCAGCTGAATACCCTTGCATCAACACTGGGCCCGCCCCTGCTAAAGCTGGGCCTGCTTTCCATGCGTAGCTCGGACATAGTGCCTACTTAAGAGGCTAATACACATCGTGCTCTGTGTTGAGCATACGTGCACGCAAGTACTCATGCAGACAAATCTACATGGATTGCCGTCAGGTGAGCCTGGGCACCGGCCTACGGTGTCCAGGCCTTGGCTCCGCCACTTATTGCAAATGAAGATGTCTATGTTAGGGGATACTATAAAGTAGAAATGGTACTTATGCCCCCCCCCCCCCCCCCCAAGCAGCCCCAGAGGTATTAAGGCCTCCTTTGGATTGTAGAAATGATAGAGCAAAGGAAAAAGAAAAACATAAGAATAGAATAGGATTGCAAGTGCAAAACAAAGGAATAAAAAAACATAGGAATTTCTCATACCTAGGTGTTTGGATAGACAAAGGAGGAACACATGAATCTCAAAGGATTTTTAGGAGCAAATAATGATTGCTTCCTTAATCAACCTAATTTATTTTATTCCAATCTCATGATCAGACACAACCTGGTCCTATAAACCCATTGTTTGCCTTATTCCTTGTGCATAGGAATTTTTGTAATGACATCTAAGTGGATTGTTTTTTTCCTTATGGTTTTTCTATGAAATTGAAGGGAAAGGAAAGGAATTGAAATTCGTATGAGCAAGTTCTAAAGACTAAAGACTGCTACAGTATTTCGATCCTATGGAATTCTAATCCTATGCTTCACATCCATTCCAAAGGGAAAATGCTTTGTTTTGGGAAAATCCAAAAGAAAATGCTGACCATGCTTGCTTCTTTCTTTTTTTTTTTTTAGTGCCGAACTGACGACGCTTGCTGGGCATCATCATCCCTGGCGACTGAAGGTGGCTGGTATGGGCCTGCGTGGGCTGTACAGTTGTACCTCAGCGGCCCGCCGCTTGACCATCATCGGCCGGCCATCTCCAACGGTCGTTCCGCCCCCGCCACCAAAAGCCGAGCCCACAAGCCAGAACCCTAACCCCTTTCACTCGACGCCTCTCGCCGCGGCGGGAGCCGCGACCTCGGAGACGAGCATTTCCGGGAGGAGGCGCGCCCTCCCCCAAGGCGGACCATCTGGGAGGAGAGGGAGCCTTATCCTGGTCCGACGTCCCCCCGCTCTCGTCCGCGCCGGTGAGCGCCGAGCGCCCCCCAGGTTGGTGTTCTCCCCTCTTCATCGCCTCTCTTTCTCTGCGAGCCGGAGGAGTAGGCTTTCGTTTCTGTCGTCTCTACTGCTATGGGAACTGGATTATCTCAAATGTTGATTTCAATGAAACATTTGTTTCTTCGGCTATTTGTGCTATTCTTCATTTTGTCATTGCCGCATCAATCTGCTAGTACATCCTCTGCACGTGGCAAAGGAACCATCTAGTTATATACCATTTCTGTTCACATCCTTCTTTGCACCATTGTATATAAGTTGACAAATCCCTGTTTTTATGGGTACAGGGGATAACATTAAACCAAAATGTCCAAAGAGTCACAAAAAAAAAACAATATTGCACGTAACAAATCTGTGGCAGAAAGAGCAAATTTCTAGTGACTGAAGGAGCAATGTCCAATGAGTTTCCTATTCCATCCATCCTGTAATATAGCACATTGAAGCATTCAAAAATTGTACTCAAATATAAGGGATTCTAGGGGGGACAAAATAGTTTGTGTTGAACAGTTGCATAAATTTGGTAGGTATTGTATTGTTACTTGCCATTTATCAACCAATCACCATTGATCATGTTGATGGTAGTGTCCGATTAGGAAATAAAGTGAGGGCACGTGCGTCTTTTGTGTGCTCCCTTAATCTGTCCTAAAATTTCTAGAATGCACTGTACTACATGATAGAGGGAGTAAGTGGCAAATTCAATTTTTCGACGCCATAACAAGTGGTGATCAGTAGTTTCTTCTGTTTTTGAAAGAGCACCATTTCACATGATATTTTCATTGCTTCAAGAAAAACAATATTTGGCTACTTGGTTAGATTTCTGCTACTGATCATTAGCGCATGACACTGCTATCACTCAAATATGGCCTCATGCATGACAAGTTTTAGTTCTTCAGATTTTGTGGTGGGTATTAGTAGCCGTTAAATCCAGTTAATTGGAGGTATAAACATCGGTGTATTAACTATTAAAGACTGGTAGCCATGCATGATACAAAATGAAGTATTAAACACAGGGCTCAAAGATGAAACGGTCAATACTTGTACACTTGTATTGCCATGGATGGTAATACATAAAATGCAATTGGCCCCTTCTCTTTGTTACTTCTCTACCATTTGAAATGTTTAGGGACCCAAATGCAATTTGGGAGTTGATAGACCTAGAGGACACTCCCTCAGACGTTAATGGACCTATGGTGCATTTTACTCTAAAATGTATACTTGTATGGGAGTATTTCTGTGTGCATGAGTGCGCAGAAGCATGATAATTATTCAAACTAGCTGGAAGTTCTCGTGGTACTTAATTTGAATATTTAAGAATAAAAGATTAAGTACCTATAGCGACACTAGTTCAGTCAATTTTACTGATCGAAAGTTATTAGATTGTGATGGTGGTTATGTGAAACTAGAATGATCTCTTGGCTGCTAAATCTGGAACATATGTCAATTTTTTTAAATTCCACTATGTATACAATTTAGTTTTTTTATGACCATATATTATGATTTAGTTGTCTATGTGCTATGGACATTCCTTACATTTTATTCTTTAGCCTTCAAGATTGTATTTAGTATGTTTTTATGGTACGTGTAAAACTCTGGCCCCTATATGCAGTAAACTTAATCTGTACTTAGGGGACAGAAGCCAGAAGGTCTACAAATTGACACGGAGTGGAATGCAGAGTTGCTCTTTGATAAATTATATATGAGTTGTGACTACTGCTTGAATGATATGGATTCATATCCACACTTTAGAAGTTCGTTTGGGTATACAAATATTCTATTACACTGAGTAAACTCATTAATTCTTAATTTCTTATTGCAATATCCTGCACCATATGGTGTATGTTAGGAAGGCGATGCTTTATGTTTGTTATTAGTTTGAGTCACTGGCGGAGCCACTGCCCGGTGACCCTGGGCGTCTGCCCAGGCTCGTCAGCAAAGCGCAAAGGAAATTTTTCTTTGCGTTATAGAGAAATATTATATCCTTTTACATAAACAATTGTGCATAACGAGAATTGCCAACAACAACAACAACAACAACATAAGCCTTTTGTCCCAAGCGAGTTGGGGTAGGCTAGAGATGAAACCCACAAGAGACCAAGATTAGAGAAACACAAAACGGACACAAGACGAAAGGTAGAGTTAGGGATAAACAGAAAAGGAAACAAAGGTCACGGTTCAGGCACACTGATTGCTAACCTCCAAGCGCTCCTATCCATAGCTAATTCCTTGGAAATATTCCACTCTTTAAGGTCTCTCTTAACCGACACGTCCCAAATCAGTTTAGGCCGACCTCTACCTCTCTTAACATCGTCGTCCCGCTTTAGAACCCCGCTGTGCACCGGCGCATCGGGAGGCCTTCGTTGGACATGTCCAAACCATTTCAACCGATGTTGAATCAGTTTTTCCTCAATTGGTGCCACCCCGACCCTCTCCTGAATGTCCTCGTTCCGGATTCTATCCCTTCTTGTGTGCCCACAAAACCAACGTAGCATACGCATCTCTGCTACACTCAGTTATTGGACATGTCGTCTTTTTGTAGGCCAGCATTCAGCACCGTATAGCATCGCCGGGCGAATCGCTGTCCTATAAAACTTACCTTTTAGTTTTTGTGGCACCCTCTTGTCACAGAGGACGCTAGAAGCTTGACGCCGTTTCAGCCAACCGGCTGAAATTCTATGCCTAACATCTTCATCAATGTCGCCATCCTTTTGAAGCATCTATCCTAGATACCAGAAGGTATCCCTCTTGGCCACCACTTGTCCATCGAGGCTAACGTCACCATCCTAATGTCTAGCCGCGCTGAAACTACACATCATGTACTCGGTCTTGGTCCTACTAAGTTTGAATCCTTTCGACTCTAATGTGTGCCTCCACAGCTCTAACTTACTATCAAACCCTGCCCTGCTCTCGTCAACTAGCACCACATCATCAGCGAAGAGCATACACCAAGGGATATCACCTTGTATGTCCCTTGTGACCTCATCCATCACCAAAGCAAATAGAAAAGGGCTCAATGCTGACCCCTAATGTAGCCCTACTTTAATTGGGAAGTCACTAGTGTCGCCATCACATGTTCGGACACACGTCATCGCGTCCTTGTACATATCCTTGATGAGGGTAATGTACTTAGCTGGGGCCTTGTGCTTTTCCAATGCCCACCACATGACGTTTCTCGGTACTTTGTCATACACCTTCTCGAGGTCAATAAAGACCAAGTGCAAGTCCTTCTTCTGCTCCCTGTATCTCTCCATCAGCTGACGTATTAAGAAAATCGCCTCCATGGTTGACCTTCCAGGCATAAACCCAAACTGGTTTTGGGTCACACTTGTCACTCTTCTTAAGCGATGTTCGATAACTCTTTCCCAGAGCTTCATCGTATGGCTCATCAGCTTGATCCCACGATTGTTAGTACAACTTTGAACATCCCCCTTGTTCTTGAAGATCGGTAGTAATATGCTTCTCCTCCATTCTTCGGGCATCTTGTTGGACCGAAAGATAAGGTTAAAAAGCTTAGTTAACCATACTGTCGCTCTGGCACCTAGGCACCTCCACACCTCAATGGGGATACCATCGGGGCCCATCGCTTTACCTCCCTTCATCCTCTTCAAAGCCTCCTTGATCTCTGCTTCCTGAAATCTCCTCACAAAGCGTCTGTTGGTATATCATCAAATGGGTCATCCAACTCAAGGGTAGGACCCTCATTCTCCCCATTAAACAACTTGTTGAAGTACTCTCGCCATCTGTTCTTGATCTCCTCATCCTTCACCAGTAGTCGATCTATCCCGTCCTTGATGCATTTGATTTGGTTGATGTCCCTTGTCTTCCTCTCTTGGATCCTAGCCATCCTATAAATGTCCTTCTCCCCTTCCCTCGTGCTTAGCCGTTGATAAAGGTCATCAAAAGCCTGGCCCTTTGCTACACTCACAGCTCGCTTTGCAACCCTCTTCACTGTTTTATAGCCCTCGACGTTGGCTGCACTGTGGTCCAGGTGGAGGCGCTTGAAACACTCTTTCTTCTCCTCAATAGCCCTTTGCACCTCGTCATTCCACCACCAGGTGTCTTTTGCTTCTTGTTTACCCCCCTTGCTCACGCCAAGCACTTCTAAAGCCACCTTCTGAATACATGTTGCCATCTTTAGCCACATGTCGTCTGCATCTTCTCCTTCTTCCCAGGGCCCCTCGTCTAGTATCCTCTCCTTAAACGTTTGCGCCGCTTCCCCTCTAAGCTTCCACCACTTCGTTCTCACAATCTTGGCGCGTTTGACCCGGGGGACCCGTATCCGAAACCGAAAGTCCGCCACCACCAGCTTGTGTCGAGGGACAACACACTCCCCAGGTATCACCTTACAATCTAAGCAAGCACGCCTATCCTCCCTCCTTGCAAGGATAAAGTCGATTTGGCTCGAGTGTTGTCCACTATGGAAGGTCACTAGATGGGATTCCCTCTTCCTAAAGAAGGTATTCGCTATCACCAAGTCGTAGGCCAACGCGAAGTTCAACACATCCTCCCCCTCTTCGTTCCTACTACCATACCCAAAGCTCCCATGCACTCGCTCGAACCCTACATTAGTCATGCCCACATGGCCGTTGAGGTCTACTCCAATGACGAGTTTCTCGCTGATAGGCATGGTACTAACCATGCTATCCAGGTTTTCCCAAAACTGTTTCTTGGTGCTCTCCCCAAGACCTACCTGAGGGGCATAGGCACTGATCACATTCAAAGCCAAATCTCCAACTACCAGCCGGACTAGGATAATCCGATCGCCTTGCCTCCTAACCTCCACGACTCCATCCTTTAGGCTTCTATCGATCAAGATGCCTACACCATTCCTACCCGATGATGAGCCCGAGTACTAAAGCTTGAAGCTAGTACCCTCCACCTCTTTCGCCTTCTGGCCCATCCATCTAGTCTCTTGGACGCACAGGATATTTACACGCCTCCTAATTGCTGCATCAACTAGCTCTCGTAGCTTACCCGTTAGGGACCCTACGTTCCAACTACCTAGACGAATCCTAGTTGGCTCGGCTAACTTCATTACCCTTCGCACCCGTCGAGGGAAGTGCGAAGACCCTTGCTCATTTTTCACCACACCCGGGCGCCGATGTGGCGCGCCACTAAGGATGCGAATTGCCTGGCTCCTAAAAGTTTCTGGTTCTGCCACTGGTTTAGGTGGGTTGTGTAGGTCATTCGTCCATTTTCAGAAGATCTGCATTTGCTCTTTTCTTCTGCATTTGAGTTTCCTCATTCATTTGAATTTCTAAACATTAAATTAGTGATCATGTAGTTTAATGTTGTTGTCATGCAGTTCTTTTAATATGCCAGCAATTCTCATTATTTCCTTAAATTGATTAAAGTTAAACAAGTAGCTCATTTAAATCAATTGTGGTAGCACTGTTAGATTTCTGGTGTGGAACTATGTGCCTTTTTTTTTCTTTGTGCATGTTGAACAGCATTGTAGCTTCCTTCTAAATGAATGCACTACCTACAGGCTTGACTGAGGAAAAGCTGTGCTCTGTTTGTCTTGGCTTGGCAGTGCTTCACCTTTGCCAGGTCTTGAATTAGTGCTCCTCTGTCAAACAAGAAATCAAGCTCTCTAACCAAACACAATGATGACAAAAGCATGTAAGAAGAGGAGGGGAGTTTGGGTAAGCAGTGAACTGGGAGACTTGAGTACAATCTTTGAGGTTGAGGAAAGCGGACTCTCTAAAGACGATGGTGTGACATCAATTCCTACATGTGAGCACCAATCGTCTTATGAACTCAGGGCTGAAAATATGAATACTAGGAAGATAAGGGAGTGCACAAAAATCTTAAGGATGCTCATGGATCAAAAAGGTAGTTGGATTTTCAATCATCCTGTTGATCCAGTGCTATACGGGGTTCCTGATTACTTTGATGTTATCCGCAACCCAATGGATTTAGGTACTGTTAGGAAGAAACTCACTGACAAGCAATATGTAAGCACTGATGAGTTTGCGGCAGATGTGAGGCTAACATTTTCAAATGCCATGAAGTATAATGCTCCAGGCAATGTTGTCCATGCTATCGCTAAACAACTGAATAGAATATTTGATTCAAAATGGGAATCAGTGAAAAAGAAATTTAGAGGCCCAAGCCCGGTTCAAGAGCAGAAGACAATATTCACAAAAGCCTGTAAGAAGAGGAGGGGAGTTTGTGTAAGTAGTGAATTGGGAGGAGACATAGTCTTTGAGGTTGAGGAAAGCAGACTCTCTAAAAAGGATGGTGTGACATCAATTCCTAAATGTGAGCACCAATCGTCTTATGAACTCAAGGCTGAAAATATGAATACTAGGAAGATAAAGCAGTGCACAACAGTCTTAAGGGAGCTCATGGATCACAAAGGTGGTTGGATTTTCAATCATCCTGTTGATCCAGTGCTATATGGGATTCCTGATTACTTTGATGTTATCCGCAACCCGATGGATTTAGGCACTGTTAAAAAGAAACTCGCTAGCAAGCAATATGTCAGCACTGATGAGTTTGTTGCAGATGTGAGGCTAACATTTTCAAATGCCATGAAGTATAATCCTCCAGGCAATGATATCCATGCTATCGCTCAACAACTGAATGGAATATTTGATTCGAAATGGGAATCAGTGAAAAAGATATTTATATGCCCAAGCCCGGTTCAAGAGCAGAAGACAATATTCACAAAAGTTCAAACTTTAATGGATTCAAAGTCTACAGTTGGGTGCTCAAATTCAAAGCCTTTGATTGTTAGACGGCCAGTTGCTTGCTCAAATTCGATTGCAAAGAAGCCCTTTAAAGTGAGATCACATATGCTCTTATATTTACTTATGATTATGGTTTGCTTTCACTGGTGGTTATATGATTTTAAAAGTACTGCTATCTGCTGCTTGTACAGGTAAAAATCATATCTTTCGTGGGCAAGGCTGAGCAGATTTCTTCCAAAGGTGTCAATGGCATATCTTCTTTGCATTACACACAAACAAGCTTTTATTCCTTGGGTCAACTAAGACTTGTTACTATGATTATTGATGCTTTGTGATTTTCCTTTTGGTATTCAGGTATACCTAGCAAATAGGGATTCGTAAATAACTTTGTCCCTGCTTGCAACAGGGGCGGGGGGGGGGGGGGGGGGGGGGGGGGGTGCATCTTTAAATTGTTCTTTTCCTTTCACCAAGGTTTTGGGCATGACCCTTCAGTTCCCGGTGCCCTTCTCATTATTTTTGACTCGTTATGGTCTGTTCACTAAGGCTTTGGGCATATGAACCACCTAAAGCTATACTTTCTTCCTTTAGGAGAATGCTAAAATATAAGGATACGAGCAACTTACCATGTAAGAATCTACCATCTTTGCAAAAAAGTGGGATTGAACCAAAATTTATGCAGGGAGAAACAGAAAAAGAAAGCAGCATATAAATAGTTGAGTATTGTGTATCAGACATGAATAGCCTCTAAAAATATGGAAGGCCAAGCTGCCTTGACTTTACAAAATTCTATAGCAATCTCAAAAAAAGAAAGTGGAGGGGGGATGCTTCTTTTGCCTTTTGCACAGAGAGGGAGAGAGTCTGTATCTATCTCTTTTTTGAATGCCCTGTCAGTAAATATGTGGGGAGCATTCTTGCCTTCACATTTCGAGTGGCTGTGGAGCCTACCAAATGGCAAACAAGTGTACGGTGTTGGTTTGGCTACAGTTTGATGTGCCATCTGGAAGACAAAAAAACTTCAGTTGTGAAGGAAAGCATTAAACCCTCCATGGAGATCATATGTTTGATCTGCTCCTTGTTAATATATTGTGCAGGACTACAGAAGGATGAGGTTTCTTCCCCGGTGGAGCACATGTAGAGGTCCTGAAGTTGGTGGCCTTGCATTTTCATCAGCAAGGTCAAAAGAAAGATCGAGACAATAACCTCGCGATCATCAAGTCAAGCAGCCTGCAGTGAATGCGGCTGAAAGTTGTCAGTTTGGAAACGACCTGTGTGCTGTAACAGCCGCTCTGGACTTGTAATAAGTCGTAGTCATCTTAGCCAATGACGGCAAGAAATATTAGAATTGTCATCGTTGTTCTATCCCTCGACTGTGTGCTGGGGTTTGGTGGTTTTGGATGTCTTTTCTAGTTTTGTCTAAGCCCTGGGAGTTCAGTTCAACTGACAGCTTGGTTAGCTCTGGTTAAGCACTTAGGTGTGTTTGGTTGTAGGGACTACCTTTTAGTCTATGTCACATCAAATATTTGACTATTTTTTTAGCAGTATTAAGTGTTGACTATTTAGAAAACTAATTATATAGATGGATGTTACTTTATGAGACAAATTTATTAAGACTAATTAATCCATCGTTAGTACATGTTTATTGTAGCATCACAATATCAGAGCATGAATTATATAGGTTTAAAAATTCGTCTTGCAAAAAGTTGCAATTTGTGTAATTTGTTTTTTTAGTCTATATTTAATATTTTATACATGTGTCTAAATATCTGATATGATAGGGTATACTTTTGAGATCTGAGAACCAAACAGGAATTATGCAGCAGGAAGTATTCGCATGCTGATCAGTTTCTTTTATTTGTCCTTGCTAATCTTTCATTGTAGTAGATCCACGATCTATCCATCAACATTTTTAGATGAATATTTTCAATGGATATTGAAGAGCTACCTAATGTTTAGTAGCACAGCACACTGCCGCCTGAACTTCTGGGCGTGCTTGGTTCCTGTTCAGAGCACTCCACAGCCTGCCGCGCCTAGTATGACCGCCGCATGTTTTCTGAGTGATATGTTTGGTATGTTCATCTCAGTGCTGCGAAAGCTCCCCGTCGGCTCGAATAGAACTCGAGGAAAATAGTATATCGTCAGGTAGCGAGTAACGACCATTTCTATGCATTATTTATTCACATGTAAAAGCACAAGCTAGTTATCACCCCTGTGTTTGGTTTTGCTTGTTGAGAGTAAAAGAAAAACAGCAAGAGGCTGAAACATTAATAAGAATTTGTTATTTGCAAAGCTCTTGCAAAAATATATTTTCTTTTTCTGAAAACTAAATATTGGTTTAGATATATGGAATTCATACTGTCGAAAAATTATAGGGCATGGAGGAGGCCATTATGGGCCTGCATGGGCTGTACCACATCTAGCCCAAGCTTTTTTCCAACCACCTCGTCACTGCCATTCGAGCCCACCGCCTGCCTCGCACGAGCCCACCCCCAGGTTGACCGCACCGCGTGGCTCTCTATAGCGAACGGGGAAGGGCATGGCCCAGTGGGCTCCATCGCCTATGTAGATCGGTTTGGCCTCATCGTCTGCCGCCGTGCTACCTGTAAACCAATCTCAAAGCGTGGGATGAGGCCTGCGGCAAGCGCGGGGCCCGCACGGAGAGCGCATACAGGCACCAAGCAGGACCTCTAGATTTACCGGTCTACTGTAGCACACAGAACCCAAGCGTGTCCTTTACAGGTCCGCGGCACCGCCCTCTCTAAAAAAAAAAAAAAAAAAAACAAATCCATCGCCACCTTTCTCCCTCCCCCCGAGTCCGAGTCCGAGTCCGAGTCCAACCGAGCCAAAAGCGAGCTGGCAGCGTCGTTTCGCCTCCCTCCGCCGAAAGGCCGAGCCCGAGCCCGTGCCAGCAACCCTAATCCCCTCCCCCCGTCGCCTGTCGCCGGCGAACAAGAGGGAGCCGCGCGGCGCCCCCTCCCTTCCCAGCTCCCTCCGCGCCGTGGGCGAGGCGCGTCTACCCGGATCCCGCCCTCACCGCGAGGCGGAGTTTCTGGGAGGGGAGGGGAGGGAGCCAGGTCCGGCGCGTCCGCCCGCTCCCATCCGCGCCGGCGAGCGCCAGGGCCCGCCCCCCACAGGTTGGTGTGCTCCTCTTCCTCGTCTCTCTTTTCCATCCTTCGAGCTGGCGGCCTATAGGCTTCCATTTCGGTCACGTCCTCGTCCGAGCTAGGGTTTCCGGTTTCCGAGCGCGGGCGAGAACGTGTTCATTTCCCATCGATTCGCGTGGAATGGTTAGGGAATCAGCATGCCTTGTTCGGGGCTCTTCGAGGTAGGCTATGGTTCGTCTGTGCCATCGGGGAAATGGACCCATTCCTTCCGGATCTGCAGGGAAACCGATCTCGTTTCGTTGCCAAAATACGAGAGGACCGGGCCTAATTTCATCCTTTGGACTCATTGTATATAACATGAAAAGTTTTCATTTATGGGTATAAATATAATATTAAGCCGAGATGGCAAAAGTGTCGCATAAAACAGTTCAGTGAAAAAATTAAAGGATCAAATTTCCACCAGCAAAATCAAATAGAACATTTCCTAAGTGGCAAATTTAGCATGTGAGGTAACCTCTTTTGGCTTGATAATGCTAATTGAACACATATTGATAGTAATATATGTAATCCTAGCTTACTTGAGAAAGATTAGTTTGTGACGATCTTCTAAACCAATAGAATTGGGATAGATCATCTCAATGTTTTTGAGGCGCCGCGCTCGCCGCGGTGCCTGACCCCTTTCACAACGCCTAGGCGTTTGTGGCGGACGCCTAGGCGACGCCATATACATATTGTAAGGCGTTGTAAGCTGGAATTTTATATACTAGTGCAGCACATACATTAGTACATGTAATACTCAATAAAGACACCCAAGTAATATAAAAAACAGTAGTAGCTAGTAGTATACAGTATTCAGATTCAGAGCAGAGCACGAGGTGGAATAGCAAAGCAAAGAGTATTCAATTTTCAGATTCAGACTTCAGAGCTGCAGTAAAACTATATACAGAGCAGAGCAAACAGTAGAGAGTACACAAGATTTGGAAAACAGAGTGTAGGAGGGGGCATACTAGGCAGAAAGGGTACCCGACGGAAGCACAGCCAACAGGCAGGCCAACGGAGGAAGACTCACACGAATACACGATGCTGGAATGGCTCCATGGCAGGGGCGGATGGCCAAGCGGACATGCAGGGCCAGCTAAACAGCAGCAGATAGCCAGATACAGAGCAGAGCACACAACAATGCAAAGCAGGGCGGAGGCGGAAGGGCACACCGGGCGGATGAGTTCCCAGGCAGGGGCGGTGCGGCTCGAAGGCAGGGGCGGCGGGGGCACGGCTCCAAGGCAGGGGCGGCCGGTCGGAGATGCAGGGCCGGCTCCGCGGCAGGGGCGGCCGGCCGGTGGACACGAGCAGAGGAGCAGCGTCTAGATCCGTCCGCCTCCTTCTCTCTTCCTCTCCCAGTCTCCCCTCGCCCGCACTCGCAGTAATGAGTCGCGTGTGTAGATTTCCCGCACGGGGAGGCTATCTGGCGGCCGTGCGGTCGATTTCCCGCGCGGGGCGACTTTTACAGCAGGTGCAAGTCGATTTCGCGCACGGGTGCTCGAGTTTTGGCGCTCTTCCTCCGCGACCGGCTTCCGGCGTCCGTGACGTGCCTTTAGGCGTCCGCCCGACGCCAATCGTGCCTAGGCGACGCTCAATCCGACTAGGCGGACGCCATGCATGCCGAGGTTGTGGCGCCCCCAACGCCCAGCACCTCCGGAACGCCTTGTCGCTAAGGCGACGATTAGGCGACGCCTCAAAAACATTGGATCATCTCTAAAATTACACTTCGACCTGCTTGAAAGAGCAATATGTCACATGATATTTCCATTGCTTCAAGAAAAATAGCGTTCACTTACTTGGTTAGAGGCTTAGAGCTCTGGCAATTGCCATTGGCTCATAGGGGTGGGTACAACACCCAATTCTCGAACCCGAACTATCTGGACCTAGAGCCAAACAACGAATACCTGAAACATCTAATTACAATTTTGGATAGTAACTATTGTACCGGAGTTACTCATAATACCTGAAAATTATGTTTGTGTGATCTGTGACTGTAATGTGTATGAGAGTATATGTTTATCTGTTTGAACAACATTTGCATAGTTGTCGAAGATTTATGCTGTTTGATACTTTGGTATTTGCTAGCTATATGATTGAATATATATTTTTTCTCCAGTAAATGCCGGTGAATTTTTTTTCCTGCTTTAAAATGCCACTAAAATTTTATCTATTTTGCTGCTTTTGATAAATTTGGGTGCATCATGTCTACCCAAATTTTCGGTAATGTTTTTTTCTGGGGAAAACTGGGTATCAGTTTGTAATGCCCAAATTTCCAAATACCTGAACTACCCAGCACTAATATTTGGATGTTTGGGTATTTGGAATTCGGGTCGGGTAATTCAGACTACCAGAATACATCATGTGTTTTTTTGTTTTTAGTTTGGGTGGATTTTGTAGTTCATTCATTTCCGGAAAATCTTCATTTTCTTGTTCATTTTGGATTTCATTTTCCTCACTAATATGAGTATCTTAACATTGATTTAGTGTCCGTGCAGTTCTTTTAACATCTCAGCAATCCCCCCCCCCCCCCCCCCCCCCTAAAATAAATAAATTACTCATTTGAACCCGTCGTTGTAACTCTTGGATATCCTGTGTGGGGCTATGGTCCTACTTTTTTTTTTCTTTGGGCTTGTTGAGTAGCTTGCTTCTAAATGAATGCTCCACCTGCAGGCTTGGCTGAGAAAAACCTGTGCTGTGTGCATCTTGGACAGGGCTTCCATTTACCAAGTCTTGAGTTATTGCTTGGCTGTCAGACAAGAAATCGAACTCTAGCGAGCCAAACACAATGATGACACAAGCTTGTAAGAAGAGGAGAGGAGTTTATATAAGCAGTGAATCGGGAGGCTCTGATACAGATTCTGATGTTGAGGGAAGCAAATTCTCTCGGCAGTCTGGGGTGCCATCAATTTCTACATGCAAACACCAGTCATCTTGTAAGGTTAAGGCTGCAAGTATGAATAGTAGCAGGATGATAAGGCTGTGTGGAAATATCGTAAGGAAGCTCATCGATCACAAAGGTGGCTGGCTTTTCAAAGAACCTGTTGATCCAGTGCTATATGGGATTCCTGATTACTTTGATGTTATCCGCAACCCAATGGATTTGGGTACTGTAAAGAATAAACTCACAAAAAAGCAATATGCAAGCATCGATGAGTTTGCAGCAGATGTGAGGCTAACATTTTCAAATGCTATGAAGTACAATCCTCCAGAAAATGACGTACATAAGGTAGCCAAAGAATTGAATGGAATATTCGATTCAGAATGGGAATCAGTACAGAAGAAATTTCGGGGCCGAAACCCTGTGCAAGAGCAGCAGACAATGCAAGAGCCTCAGACAACGAAGGTCATAAAATTTCGAGCTGTCATGGATTCAAAGTCTACAGTTGCTAGAGAGCTAGTTGCATGCTCAAATTCAAAACCTTCGGCTGTTAGAGGGCCAGTAACATGCTCAAATTCGATTGCAAAGAAGACACTGACAGATGCATTATCCTCCAAAGTGAGACCACATATGCTCTTTTTCACTTGATTTGTTTCTCTGGTGGTTATGTGATTTTAAAAAAGTACTGCTATGTACTGTTTGTACAGGTAAAAATCAAATTCTCAGTGCGCAGCTCTGAGCATACCTCTTCCAAAGGTGTCAATGGCATAACTTCTTTGCATTACATGACAAGCTTTTATCCTAGGATCAATTAAAAAAAAAAATCTGTGATTGTGAATGATTACCTTTTCATTCAGATATACATGTTCAAGCAACTGGTAGCAAAGAGGGGTCTTTAAATCACTCTGTTTCTACTAGCAACAAAGTGACATCTTTGAATTGCGCTCTTCCTTATGCTAAGGTTATGGGCATGAATTTCCTTCTCATTCTTTTTAACTTGTTATTGTCTGTTCATAGTATAAAAAATTTGCAACTCCCATCTAAAGCTATATTCTACCTTCAGGAGAATGCTAAAATTTCAAGGATACGCGAAACTGAGCGCAACTCTGGTTCAATTGGTATGTTTAGCATTTCTGCACAATTTTATTCCAAGGTTTCTGTTTTGCTAATTGCTAATATACTTGAAATCCTAGGAAATGAATCAGTGTCTTGCAATGACACTTCTGCTTCGCCTCTTGCTTCCTCTATGCAAGGTTATTTCGTGTGTTTTCCCATGCTTAATTCAGCTGCTTATTTTTTAATTACTGTTACTTAACAATGAAAAGTTAATATTTAGGAGCTTAGGGTACTTGATCTGTCCATATAATTCTTGGCTAATGTACTGCACGCTCTCATGTGAATTTCAGGCGAGGAAAGTTACATTCATGATGAACCTTTGTCACCAAGCAAAGCTCTTCGTGCAGCAATGCTCAGGAGTCGTTTTGCTGGGACTATCGTGAAGGCTCAACAGAAGGCACTTCTGGATCATGTAATATTTCAAAAATATGTTCTGAACTTTGTGGTCTTCTATTTGGCTATTGCTTTGCAGAGGACAAGTTTATCTCTGCAGTGATGTAGCTTGCTGATATGCTGTTTTGATGCCCCAGGGGAAGAATATAGACCCTGTAAAATTGCAATTGGAAAAGGAGAGGCTGGAAAAGAGACAGCAAGAAGGTAAGGGTCTCATTTAACTGTGATCTGGATCCATTTTTACTTTTTAATACCTCTAGATTTCTTCATCCGTGATGTCATTTAGACTGATATAGATCTCTTACCAAGACTGGTCCTGTCTGATGGGATAATTATGTGAATACTTGGACATTTTCTTAAGTCTTCATGAAACCTTTATCTTTCCAAAAATGTCCCTAGTGAAGTATCAGCGGTGTCTGGTCTCTGGTGTTTAGCGCAACTGTCACATTGACTTGTAACTCGTGGTGAAGAGCCTAACACAAGGTATGCAGCCTGGGTATTTAGATTCTGTAGATTGAGGTTTTGAATCGACACTAGGCCATTAGATGCAAAAGAAAGACCCTCAATTATGCACAGGATGAAAAACTTTGTAAAAAAGATCTTTTTGCCTGTTACTTTTTGTCCTGATAGTGCGGAGCGGGCTACAATAGACTTAATTTGTAATTAATGTTAGCCTAAACGTTTAAACAGACTAAATGGTCACCTACCGTTTAGCTATCTATTGGGGCTAGACGCCCATTTAAACAGACTAGACAGGATAAACGACTGATTAAATGGACACGACAAACCATTGTGTAGCATTTACAAGGCATGTAAACAGGCTAAACGGTTGTTTCAATGAGCAGTGTATAACTGGTATCTGCCCTGGAGTCAACTCAGAGTCACAGTTTCAGAACACTGTGTATGAGCTAGTTTTAGTAGACTACTTTTGTGAATTGGGAACTTCAGCTGGGAGTGCATGGAGGTCACTGATCCATGTGCTGAAAACATGACTTGCTTTTTACTATCACTATTAAATTTCTATATACGTTGTACTGCCATTTTTTTTTCCTTGTTGGTTTTCATCTTTAGTCTACTTGCATGGGACTAAATGTCTTCGGTGGGGGTTAAAGTTGGGAACCTGCTACTGAAGGCATGTTATATACTGTGCTGAAACTAACTTGATTAATTTTTTTCACTTCGAATATAGCTCTTGACCATTCTCTATGGAGTTAAGAGAGATGACTTTTGAAATTCATATCTTTCAACCAATTTGTGCTGATGTAATTTCATATTTACTTTTATGTGCTCTTTAAACATGATCTATGTACATATATTTGCTAGAATAATAGGCATCTTGAGGTCGAGGAATAGTAAGACAGCAACTATACAGAGTTCTGTTTTGGGGGACTAAGAATAGAATCAGTACAGCCAAGAAGCTATACCGTAGCATATTCAAAAGCTGTTTTTTTTGGTATCATCTTGACATGCGATATGCCATTCCTGTGGATGCTAACATGGTTACCACTTCTTTTTTTTCGTTGTAATACAGAGAAAGCAAGGATTGAGGCCCAGGTGAAGGCTGCTGAAGCAGCTGCACAACGGAAGTTTGATGAAGAAATGAGGATGAAGAGAGAGCGGGAAAGGGAAGCAGCACGGCTGGCACTACGCATGGTACTACCTGCTTGTGGTTTTCTGACCTGCAAGTTTATATGCCTGATGGTATGCAAGGGATAAATCTCCTCTTGTGCAGATGAAGAAGACTGTTGATATTGACAACAGCGACTTCCTAAAGGAGCTGGAGAACTTCAGCAAAACGTGGCAGTCGACTCCACCTGGCAAATTAATTGTGGATTTTATTGATGGGGACTTACCACCGGGATTAGGGAGCCCGCTGGAGAGGCTTGGCCTGTTCATGAAGAACGATTTTGAGGATGAGGTGGAACTGGAAATGGAGGACAGCGCATCACCCTCGATGGATGTTGACATGAAGGATTTCCAGGACGCAGGGCATGAAATGCAGGACAGCTTATCACCTGGGACGGACACTGGCACGAAGAATGACTTAGGGCATGAAGTGGAGGATAGCGTATCACCATCGACAGTCATTGACACAAAGAAAGATTCCGAAGAGACAGAACATGAGATGGTGGACAGCATATCACCATTGATGGATGTTGACACGGAGGAAGGGGAGATCAGCTGCTAACGTTTAGCTACACCTCTTGTCATCCACATAATTTAATGAGGGCCGCGAGGCAGACATCCTTGCTGGGGGGGTTAGATTAGGCGACCTCATAAGCAGAGTGATGAAGAAACATTAGTTTCCTCTGGTTGGTCGTAGAACCATGTGGAGAACACGTCTCAGCCGAACTGAGTAGTGGTTTTGGCTTTGCTGCGGATTTTAATTTTCGTGGTCTCGTCAGTCTGGCAAGAGTATGAAAACTCCGCTGTATTTTTTTATTTGATAGATCTAGTAGTGCCTAGTGTGAGCTCGTCGGCTAGGTGGCCTGTATAAAAAGATGAGAAAAAGGGGTAATTTAGTGCTAGTATATATGTAGGAGTTTATGGTGGGGCCGGTTGCAGCGCACAAGCTGTAACGTTGTCAGATTTGGTCAGCGTACCGTAGTACCTTGTTGCTGTATTCATTCCAAAACCTCAATAAAATGATGCCAGGTGCACAAGCAAATGTAGGTATATAGTTGTGATGATATATGCTTTGAAATACTAATGGAATGTGGTTTAGAGAACCAATTCGTCCTAGATAAAAGTTATGCATCATGAGTTTAATTTGTAATGGGGTGTTTGGTTTGAGAAATGAATTTCTATCATTTACTTATTTAGTAATTTTTTATGGTTGGTTTGTGGAATGGAATTAGTTGATCTATTATCTTATTTCTTATAAGCTACTTTCTCCATTTTAAATTATAAGACATCTGATTTTTTTTATCATAAGTTTAAGCACTTGTTTTATTTTAAAAAATATGTAGAATATGGTTTATTAATAAATGTTTTTTCTAAATGATGACCGGTCGGATTTGAGATCAGAAAAGTCAAAAGTCTTGTAATTTGTGATGGAGGGAGTAATAATTTGATACTAATGTCAGTAACGGAGTTATGCCACCAAATTTATGAACAAATTCATGATGTACAACCTTAATTAGGATGAAGCGCTTTCTGAAACCAAACACTACATAAATTTTGTGGAATGACTTTAGTCCTCGTTATATTAATTGAATGGAATAATTTGTAGAACCAAACACCACATATAAATTTGGTGAAATGACTTTGTGCATTAACTCATTTTATTGTAGGAAAAAAAATTAAGAAGTGAAATGGTAGGCCATCCCATTCCGTGAATCAAACACCTTGACTGAAATTGCGCGACAGCATGAACCATTGCGACCCCAAAAGGAAAAAAAAAAAATAGGGTGAGGCCCGGGTCTCACTGTGCATAATTAAGACTGTGCAACTAACATGTAGGCCATAATCAGCTTGCAGTATCATTTTAACCGTTTGTATGATGATCATGACTCACACGTCAGTTACACAATCCTCACTATGCACGGTGGGGATGGGCCTCACTGAATCCCCCACCCCTCGATCCCCCCAAAAGCGCCTGTACATCGCCTGGTCTCGGCCATCGCAACATCAAAAAGACCCAAAGGTAGTGCGAGTGTCTTCTCTAAACCTCGTCTGGTCACGGTCATGGTACCGATCATGATCCTAAACTCTCAAAATCCATTTTAGGCCATCGCTTGTCTTTGAGTCATCTAGATTCTAAATATAGGAAATGTGTTTGTTAAAATAAAAATTATGATTTTTTTAAGTACATATAGAAATCATCTTTTTTTTTTACTTGGAACTGTTCTTGTTGATTGAGTACAATTATGACCTTTTGAGAATGGTTCCAAGCCGATATCATCTTGAAAGCATAGTCACAGAGGAGCTTTTAGACCGCACATCCTGGAGCTAATCGAGGCAGTCACGAGGGCAGGCAAGGAAGGTCTGAGAAAAAGTCCTGCTCGATGATGTGCTTGATGGTGGTGACTGGGTTTCCTCATCGAGCACCTCCGACGGACGGCCCTTCGAAGAGACGGTGACAAAGAGTGGAGGGTGCAGGTCCACGACGGGTCGCGACCGGCGCGTCGAGGCGGGAATGCGGTGGTCTGGGGAAGTGGCAGCGGAGAGGCCGAGGCGCCCAGCGCGCGGACTCACCATATGTTGGGATGGAGGGGTTATCCACTATTACTATTACGTCCATTGTTGGAGACAGATAGTTTTGTGTCACGCAATCTTTTCGGGTGTGCACCACCTAAACCATAGAACGGGTTCTGTCCGTTGGAGACGGTCTAAGTACAGGACGTACGCAGATCCAGATCCATCCTGCTAGTGGTTGCGCGCAGTCAGCCATGCATACATACCATACTATTACTATACATTCATTCGGTCTGTCACGCACTCATCAGTCCCTTCCACAACTCGGCCTGCAGACTGCAGAGCCCATACCGTCGGAGCACGACAACTATAATATGTTATACTCACTCATTTATTTATAAGTCATTCTAAAAACCTTAAAGAATTAAAATTTTCTGTACTAAATTTACATAATAAGATAATAGCATTTATGATACAGCTAAGTATTATATTTTTAGTTATATTGTTATATATATACTTTTCTCCATCCTAAACTGTAGGCTATTCAAAAAAAATCTTAGAGAGTCAAAACATATCAACTTTGACTAGGTTTATATAATAATATAATAATATTACAATATTAACTCAGTATTATTAGATTCTTAATCAAATATATTTTTATATTACATTTTTTAGTGCATAAATCATTTCTCTGTATAGTTTTGGTCAAACTTGAGGTGTTTTGACTCTTCAAGATTCTTGAAACGACTTATAATTTGAAATGGAGGGAGTATCTGTTTGATGTTATAATATTACAATATTAACTCAGTATTATTAGATTCTTAATCAAATATATTTTCATATTACATTTTTTTAGTGTCATAAATCATTTCTCTGTATAATTTTGGTCAAACTTCAGATGTTTTGGCTCTTTAAGATTCTTGAAATGATTTATAATTTAAAATGGATGGAGTATCTGTTTGATGTTATAATTTTTTGTTTCTTTTTATAATTTTAGTCAAATTTGAAATAATTTGACTCTTCAAATTTTTTTTTGAATAATTTATAATTGAGAATAGAGGAAGTATATCATAATATGCTTGGGTAGCTATAGGCTGTAGCTCGTTGCAAGCTGCTGGCATGCACAGGCCGGGGGCCGGCTCCCCAGAGACCCCAGAGGCCATGCCATGAGATGACACTAGCTTCTGAGGACTGGGAGACTGAGACTGGCAACACTACAGCACACGTGACCACTTGAAGATCTCGCCAGCCGCCAGACGCCAGTTGCATCGCCGCGCGAATCACACACCAGTGGCATTTACGCGTCCGTGCACGCTCCAGGCCCAGGTGCTTCGCATTTACTCTCACTCATCCAGCATTGGTACTGCATCTGCATGCATTGCAGTGTATACATGTGGACTCGTCGACGATCACAGCATGCAGTACAATACTGGTACTGCAACTGCAAGCAAATAATAATAGACCCTAAGATCCATCCATTATCCATCGGAACGGTTCGGCTAGCCGGAAAAAAAAAACGTTGATTTTGGCTAATACTCACAATTTATTTTGAAAGAGAAACACTGTTGTATGACTGAAAATAAATATTAATTTTAGTAGATAAGCTCAAATGAAAAGGGCAGAAATAATTTACTCTTTACTCCCGGCAAATAATCGCTCTCTTTTAGTCGGCACCTACGTGTGTGTGAGAGAGAGAGCTATGGTATACCTTAATCAATATAATCATCACCTGCACGCACTACCTGATGACCTGATCTCAGGCCCCCAACGTACTTATAAAAAAAAAAAAAGCACAGTGCGGGTATCTGGGTATGCAGTCAGCTAGCTCCTGTCTACTGCCACCAACAGTGACCACTTTGTCTTCAGGTACCTCCCGTCTACTGACTCACCCACACGAGCTACTTGTGTGTTGTGTACACAGCAGTGCATCGAGCTCCTCCATCCCCACGGCACGCATTCCACGAGCGTCATATAATAATAATTATAGTAAAAATAATAGTAGTAATAGTAACAATAATAATAATAACAACAACCGCAGCAGCAGCAGCAGCAACAACAACAGCAACAGTAATAATAGAGTAATGTCAGATTTATCCATGATATTGTGGGCAAATTTAAAATTTACTTTCAAATTTAAATGCCAAACAACTTGCCTCGTCTAACTTTTAAAACCGAATAAATATCCATTGAGCATGTCAGATTGTCTCTCCCTTTCTATTTTATCTGTTATACTAAAACATCATAAATTTTTCATATGAAGTAAGACAAATACAAATTTTATATCAACCCCAATCCATTTTGGGGGCCAAATACCTCCGATCTATTAAAGAGCTTGGTGCAACAACTTTTAGTTGACAACCTAGTTACTTGAGATATTTTAGATACTTAAATATTTGATTTAAGTTATTATATGTTGAATTTAGATTATTCATTTTTTCAAACAACAAAGGATGTTGACTTGGTGTATACTAAATTTGTAGATCTCAATTGATCTACAACTTTATTGTTGATGTATTTTGAACGAGATCATTTGGAGGCCTAAATATTCGTTTTAACTTCTCACATTCTAAAATTATAATTCAATATTGAATTTTTGAATGACCTCGGATCTTGATATGGCCAATACCAATGTTACATATCTAAAAGCAGTTTATAACTACGTGCTTGAGAACCTTTTTACTAGATTATTTAAATGCCCAAGTATTAAGTTTAAGTTCTCTGATTATGAAATTCTTTTTTTACGAAATAGCCTCGAATGGAAAACCGTTCTATACCTAATTCGTTGTGCTTGAAGAGATATAGGACCTGGAATATTCAAGAAAAATATTCGAGTCATTTGAGAATGTTTTCTAAATTCAACGATAACTTTAGGGGACAAAAATCTTACTTAATATGTTGTTCCTAACAGCAACATCATGTGTTGTTGAAGACGATTCCTTTTTGTGTGTTTTAGAAAAAATATCAACCATAACGATAATAAAAAACACGAAATATATGTAAAAAGAAAAGACAAATGGTATCATCCTCACTAGGGATAAAAACGATATGGATATTTAATTTCCGACCGTATTCGATACTGAATCCATTTAGTTTTTATCCATCCGTATCTGAGTCCGGATATTCAACATCCGATACCTTATCCGTATTCGAATGTTCAAATTGTATATTTATGGTGTCTATATCCAATCGTATCCTATCCGACATAGTTGATACTATCCGTATTCAAATCTGAATCCAAGTAGAAATATGAAATCAAATGTAATATCCAATCCGTTTTCATCCCTAATCCTCACACGGTTGGCCACAACATAAGCCCCTGGAGAAGATCCTGGCCAGGCGAGAGAGCCAAAGGAAGAGACGCTGTAGCTGTAGTACGTCCGAGCCAGCAGAGCAGGGCAAAGCATGACAAGGTTTTGACGAGTCGACGACTCGTCAGGTCGAGGGTCAACAAAAGCATGCATGTGCCCCGAGACTTTGCAAGCATGCAGCATGCAGTGAGAGTGAGAGGAGGCCATGCAATGCAAAGAAAGGACTAGTGCACTGCTAGCGGCGCAATCGGCCCGGCGGTCGGCAGACGACGACAGGCGAGAGATTCGTTCGTGGCCCGCGGCCGGCCCTGCATGCCTTTTGGTTTCAAAGCTCACCGGGGATGCAATGCAAGGATGCAAGGCCGCCTTCTTCGCTTCCAGCTACTTTCAACGCTTTGACTGGGAAGATCTAAAAAGCAGCCCAATGGCTTGGAATCTTTGGATGGAGTTTGGGCAAAGAAAGTGGAAATATCCTCCGTTTCAAATTATAAGAGGTTATTGGTTTTATAAATACATTTATTTTATTATGTATTTAGACATAGTTTATATTTTAATATGTAGTAAAAATAATGTATCTAGAAAAGCCTAAAAGTTTTATAATTTAGGACAGAGGGAGTATACATGCATGCAATCAAATATGAGCGACATTTTGGATGGCGTGCAGTCAACCAACTTATCCATAATCCCACCTTGTGATTGCTACTAGAACTTTTTTTTAACAAATAAAAATGAAATCAGGTAATTAAATTTATCCCAAAAATATAGATAGAGGAAATAGGTAGTCAAATTTATGCTTAGGTGTGGTTAGCTCATAGCTATATGGGGTGTGGATCTAGCTAGGTGTGGTTAACTCAATAGCTAGATGAACATGTCCCAAATAGTATTGACATGCATGTTGGCACTGAAAAAGGAGTCTAATCGCTTCATAACAATCACAATGCGTTGTGTTCTAGGCCCTGGAGTTTATCTTGAATATTCTAGGCCCTGGAGATAAACTCACAGCAAATTTGGCTACTAGTCCAAATATTTTTTTTAAAAATACGTCTTTTTTTTTAAAAAAAAAACCTTTTAGTTGTGTTGTTCAGAAACACTGAGCGGAAAATTCATATTCTTCACTTGATCCAAATCATGGTGCAAGAAAAAGATGGTATCATATGCATTGTATATGATAGATAACCATCATCCAAAAGATAAAGTATTACTCTAATTTGCCACGTCCTTTATTTGTTCTCTTACTATCGCTAGCATTTAGTCTACTATATCGAATGATACATGTGACATGCGGTATCTCCTTGCCTAAGCGTTTTCTTTGTTTGGAAGTAGTGTCCAGTACCATCGTTAATCTTGATACCCAGGCTTTACCCTGTGACAAATTTATCAATGTGGCTACACCATTTTTGGCTAATCCCCTCCAAGGGTTTGCTGAAGGAACCATATAACCTTGTCACATGTCTTTCTAAAGTCAATTTTAAGGGCCACCTCATCAAGCTTTCATGGATGTTTTGTTGCATATGGGTGCACGGGTAGGCGGCACGCGTCAACTCGTGTTCAGGCAGAGGCAGGCACACGTGCGAGCTGATACTCGGAATCGTAGTGCAGTCTCAGTCTCAGAGTAGTGCTGCACACAACAGAGGAATCTCGATGAGCTAGCTAGCTTTTGTGAGCAAGCGAGATAATATACCATGTGCATGTTGCTGATGAGGGCTAGGGGGGGAGCTGCTTTTCATGCGCTGTCGACGACGCATGATACATGCATGCTGCTGGCCTTGGTCCACACAGGAGTACAGTACTGCTAGATGCGACGATCGCTTTCGATTCTCATCTTACAGCATGCATGAATGCATGATGAGTGCCACTATGCTATACTACGACCTAGCTACGCGCCACGCGCCACGCGCATGCATACATCTGACGATTGCAATGCAATTCTGAATTCTCAACAGAGGATTGGCAAACCTGACCTGATCTGACAGATGGAAAGCGATCCGGCCGTGGTTAGCATTCCTCCTTGTTGTTGTTGTTATATATATGTTGGGATTTGAACCATGGGTGGACTTAAGGTATTCCCCAGGTATTTCCGGTAATACACAACTATTTTGAAACATTTTTAAATATTTATGAGTATATACATGTATCTGTAAATGTATAATACAAGAATATGTAGTATTTTTGTGCATTTCAATCCAAAATAGGTAAAAAGAACTACTGGCCTCCAGCCCCCGAACAGCTCCTCACAGTCCGCGAGAGTGTCACCGTCTTCATCATCTTCGGCCATCCAGCACAACCTCAACTCATCATTGATGGTCATGGAGTGCCCATTCTCGTCCTCCGCCACCTCTCCAGCCTTTGGTTCCTCGACAGCTACCACAAAGAATGAAGAAAACAACATCAGAACCAATAAACAGATCTAGGGTTAGGGTTAGGATTCGACAAAGGGGCTCACCTCTAGAATCAGAGCACCGGAGACGCCGGCGAGGTCGATGAAGCACAGATACGGCCGTGTGGTACCTCAATGGCTCCGTCTGCGCAAAATAACTGCAATACCAAGCAAGCTCGTGCGTTAAAATTTGCTTAAACGACTGAGATCAAGAAGAGGGGGAATAGAAGGAACTCACCAGAGCCCCAAAGGTCCCGGTGGATGCTTACATCGACCAAGGGGACGATATTGAGATGGAGAGGAAAATAACATGTGGAGGACAAAGCTACATCACCAGTCATGGATTAAGACGAGGGATATGGATGGTCATGTCGTGTGCCCGTGCTTGCCACCAGGAGCTCAAGCAACCACCGAAGGGTGAGAAGAAGATAGGCTAGGCCGCTTGCCCGCTAGGGTTTCCATGGTGAGACAGAGAGCTAGAGAAACAGGCCGAGAAGGGAAGGAGTGGGCGAGCAACAGGGGAGAGGAAAAATGAGCTAGGGTCTCTAGAATAAGGGGAGCGGCCACGGTGGGGCACCTTTATGCACCTTGCCCCAACGGCTAGATCCAATGGTCGGGAAGCGGCCGGGGGGAGGGAGGGAGAGGGAATCAACGACTAGGACGGCTAGGGGTTCGTGCCAACCGTTGGAGCGGGTTGTGCCCGTTCCGGCACTATTGGCCGATGTTCAGGCCCAGGCACAGACATGAGGCAAGGGGGGCATACCGGGCCCAGGCCATGTTTTTCCAAGCCGGGCTAGTGTCGCCCTGTCGGGCCAAGCCCGTTTGGACAACTATTAGGCCTATCGTAGTCTATTCTGATTTTACCGATAATAATATAAGTGCAAGTTTGGTGTCGGCTCCAGCTGCGGCTTCGCTGGCAGCTCCGCAGTTGGAGTCGGAGGAGCTGCATGCACGCACCAAACAAGAAGCACTTCTGCATCTTTGGAAGAGGAAGCTGGAGCCATTTTGCTTGTACGGTGGCGAAGACGCTTTCTAGGGCCTTTGGCAGCGGAACACTCGTAGAGAACCGCGCACCCTAATAATGAGTTAGCATGCATGAGTGCTATATAGGCCCTGTTTGGATCCTCTAGCTGTGCTAGAGGTCAGAGCTAGTTTCTAGTTGCAAACTAGCCCTCAACTAGCTCTAGCTCAAGTGTTGTTTGAATGGAAGGGTTAGATTGACAGAAAAAAGTACTTTTCCAATCATTTGTGTGGGTCATAGTGTGGCTAGATGTGATGGAAAAGTATGATCCACACCTGAACTAACCCAAACAATCACCTTTTGGAGGGGCTAGTTTTTTGGGGTGGGCTAGTTGCAAATAACCCACTCTAACCCTCATGTTTGGATACTTTTGGTCTAGTTAAGCTCAAACTACCTCAAACTAGCTCTAGCCTCTGGATCCAAACAGGGCCATAGTGGTGCTTTGCTATTTGGAGTGTATATCTTTAGTCTTTATTGAACGCTGACCACAGCCCACACATTGTCACACTTGTTTGTAAAAATATAATCTGTCAAATCTATGTTGCTAACAATATAATTTGGCTGCCACACATTATTAGGCATGGTTTAGAAAAGAAATTGGTCAATGGCAAGTGGGCCAAAAGTGTCGTAAGATGTAGATGTGTCAAATAGGAGTAATAATTTAGGAAACCGCGGCATTATCTAAACTACGCCGTGGCATTGTTTGGCCATGAACAAACACGACCTTAGTTTTCCACCTTAATATGTTGAACTGCACACCAGCTGAAAATCTCCGAAAGGTATTAACATAAAGTACAAGATCCTTTTTTTATGCTTTGGACAGGGGATATACGTACAGAACATACGCGTGGAAAAAGATTTTTTTTTTTTTTGCGAAAAGGAAAATGATATTTTTGCCAGTTTGCCTTTCAGCAACAACACGCATTACAGCAGTCATCATGCATGCATGGTTAGGTTAGATCAGGGTAATTATTATAAATTAATGCATGGATGAGAACTACAGTTACTGCATGCATTACAGCAGTCATTATGGTTAGGTTAGATCGATATTATTATTTGACGATCGAGCAGACAGTGGCCTACTTGTTTGACCGGCCAGCCGGGACCACCTATCAGCAGCAGCAGCAGGCTTGCTACTACTGCATATTGCTCTGCGCATTGTGTCGAGAGACTTTAACCGAGATATGTACGAATATATACGAATGCAACAAACAGTGGCATGTCTTGTGTGTGTAAAATTACTATGCATATGCATGTTGCTACCATGATATTCAGTAACAACAACATTGATGCATGGGTGGAAATAATTGAATCTGGCGATCCAGGGACAAGTTAACGACAAACACATGTATTAGTGATTACTATGCTGTGCACATGATGAGCAACAGTGTAGATAGCATATACTGCGGGGGCGATCGACCAACATTTCATGCCATGCCATGGTAGCTGCTGTAGCACAAAACACAGCCGTACCGACGATGATCGTCGCTGAGATCCAATCGGACAAAATTCAAAACAACGGAATGGTGATATACAGAAGCATACATAGTGAACTTTTCGGTGTTTCTGCAGCCGTATAAAATGAATAATGGCGGTTTATATACCATACAGTGGTAGCACTGTATTGAACTAATTTAAACGTGTAGTCACTATCATAGTAACATGTTTTTAACCGTTTTGTAATCCCCTTGGGGCATCCATTTTTTGTTTCTCTCCCAATCCATGTGGATTGGATCGGAGGGGATTGAAAGGGATTTAATCCCCTATAGGTCAAAAAATCCCCCCTTTTTGACAACCCCCCTCCAAACCACTTGACGAACAGGCCCTTAGCTTGCATTGCTCCCACCGGGTGCATGCATGCTGTTGTATGGGCAGCTATAAGGTAAAAAGTAGAGAGAATGATAAGACGACAACTGTGAAAATGGTTGTAACGTGAGCCTTCTCAGGGTCACAGTTCCGTGTTAATATAGGACCAGGAAGAGCTCCCGGCGTGGCTTACATCTCAAGTAATAAGTTACATGATCATTATCCTATCTCATCTATCTAACTTACAACACAAGAATACAACAACCTAAACAATACATGGAACCGTAACTAACCAGGCTACAATATCTCCAACCTATCTTGACACGTCTAACCAACTATCGTGTCATGGTGAAGCAGATATTTCAACAATAACTACTCTTCATGAGAAGCTAAACTCTCTGCTTTCCTATGACTTATGTGTCTATGCTCACACGTTATTCTATAGTATATGAGCTAGCAAGTTGACTGTTGTTTTGAGGGGTGAAGGAGTAGTTATCACTGTCAGTTTTAGGGCACGAAACACTATATTTATTTTAAAAAAGAATAAGAACTCCGCGGCCTGCTCTAGCTTCTTTTCTGAAGCTCAAACAAGTATATATCTAACTCATTCTGACTTTCTTTTAGCATCAAATGTAGCATAGAGGTTAAAATCGTGCTTGTATGATACAAATTTATGACTTTGCCATGCACCCTAGTTTATCCGGATGATTCTAGGATTATGATCCTATACCATTTGAGTTCCAATCTGATCAAGGATCACGATTTCAACAACGACCTTGAAACATAAAATGTATTATCTCACAAATCGAGCATACATACAAGCATGAATGTCATGAGTCAAACATCAATCCCAGTCAAAAACCAGGCCGGGAGTAGTACATTCATCATTTAACTGTTCATTCATCGCCGGTTGCAAGGAAAGGTGTGGAGAGGACTATGGAGCCGTCCGGCCAGTCAGCTCGAACATGAGGTGCCAATGCACGAGCACGACTGCACAAGAGGTAGGTTAGTTGTAGGTTGGTACTGTAGCTAGTAGTAGCAAGCACTGGGTCATGGAATTCCTCCAATTCAGAGCTAGTGGAGGAGCTAGCTAGCTATAGACTGGCCGGCCGGTAGCTTAGCTTAGCTTGTGATTCAGAGCTAGGTACGGGAGACGAATCCTCCAGGGAGAAATTCGCCGCAACGGCATACGCTATACGGTACGCTAGCAGCGCGGCCACGCTAAAGCCAGGGCCTGCGCGGTGGCATAGCGTTGGTACGGCGCGGGCCCGTAGGGGGCCCCACGCGCGCGAGAGAGAGGACGGGGACGCCGAGGCCGCCCGCTCGCCGATCTCGCCCACGCGAGCAACGCGCGCCGGAGCTCGCCCCGCGCCGGGGCTGCGGTCTGCGCTCGCCGGGGCCGCCGGGGACGCGCCCGCCGGTCGTAGCCGGAGTCGTGGAGGAGGACGCGGTGGTGGCGGTTGCGCTGGGCGGATGGGGCGAGAGGGAGGAGAGAGAGAGGAGAGAGGTGAGAGAGTGGTGAGAATAAAAAAACCAAAAAAAGTATAGAGTAGAGATATAAAGTATGGATGGGTGCGGGAGAAAATAGTATAGAGTAGAAATTTCGATGACTAAGATGAAATATTTATTTTAGAGGATGAATTTAGAGTACCACGAGTGCGGATAGCCTGAGTGGAGCATCGTTTTGTGATTAAGCCATGATGATCCTTGGAAATGGAGACGACAGGAGTAGCCTTGCCTTGCCTCTCTCTGACTGTTTGAAGAGAGAGAGAGCAGCAGCAGAAGGGGCAGCTAGTAGCGTGTGAGAGAGTGTGCATGCGCAGGCAGCAGGGAGTGTGTGGAGGTGAGTGAAGAGACCTGGTTGGCGCTGTTGGGGATGAGCTGTCAGCAGCATTAGATGCTCCCCGCTCTGACACCCCGCACCTGCGATGTCTCCCCGCGCCATCGCTCCGCTGCCCCCCGCTCCCGTCTCCCCACGATTAATCACACATCATCCATTTGTCCATGCATTGCATTGCATTGCATATTCATGGAGATCGAGCTCAGCTGCTCGCTGGTCTCTTGGATAAGGATGAGTACATCATTGAATTGAAGAAGCCAAAGCCCAACGGTGATGGTTGTGCCCGGTGGTGCACGCTGGAGGCTGGACTCTTGCCATAGAGTTCCATGTCGCTACTATGTTATGGCCTGTGTTGTAGTGGTGCATGTTGAACTCTTTCCATAGAGTTCTTCCACGGGTCTCGGGTTCACCTCGCTCTTATTTGCACTCCGATCTGTGTGTGCTGCCCTCGGATTCGATCGAATAAAACAAAATGGGCAAAATTGCATACTCAAGCATTTACTTTTATCCTAAGCTCGTTACCGTTAGATGCATGCTTTTAATCGAACTAGGTGAATGCTACTTCTATCCATGGAAGAATGTAGTTCCCGTTCTATATGTACCTTATTCAAACTATCTAAAGTTTGATCAAATCTATAGAAAAGAGTACGTGTAGTTGCATGTGACGTAGAATAGAGATAGTATGCAAAATATGTTTCATGATTGACCAGTGGTACTCTTTTGGTATCATAAATATTGATATATTGTTGTAAAAACTCAATAAAAGTTAGTTTTGACTTGGTACTATTCTTGAATTGCATTATTTTTCGAATGGATGGAGTACACCTGAGTCTCAAAGACGATAGAAGAATAAGTTAATAATTTATACGACTAACATATATCGAATAGAGAAGGACATGTTATTGCTAGTCTAAGTTGTGGACGTTACGAGAGGAGAGTAGACTCTCCCTTTGTTATAATATACTCCCTCCATTCTAAATTGTAAGCCATTCTAAAAATCTTGAAAAGTCAAAATATCTAAAGTTTGATCAAAATTATAAAAAAAACCAAATATTTATGACCCTAAATAAGTGTATTATAAAAAAATATTGAATAAAGAATATAATGATATTTAATTGATATTGTAAATATTATTATCTTGTCATATAAACTTATTGGTCAAAGTTGAGATGCTTTGACTCTTTAAGGTTGTTGGAATGACTTATAATTTGGGATGGGGAGAGTACCAAACTTCACTATAGTTAACTATTATACTTGTATCAGTGTGCTAAGTTTAAATTTATATTCCGACAACAAATAGAGAAGTTGCTTCTCATGCTACCCTGCAGTTAGAGGTTGGTAGGATAAGTAATACTGCGAAGGACAATTGTGAGGGGTGCGTTTGTGGGGGCTTTCTAGCGTTTCTCAGGCGTGTCTCGGCTCAAAGGGAAAAGGCCCCGCTCTGCCCTCTTTAGCTCCACTTTAGGCTCATCATTCCAAGGCCCCACGAGTGAATGGCCCACCAGCCATACTAATGACTCCTAATAATCTAATTACATATAGCCTCTCCCTGGCTCCATTGCAGGGCCAAATTCTCTATATAATTTTCTCGGATTCGAAAAGATACTAATTAATTAATTAGCTATTATTATTATTATTATTATTATTATTATTATTATTATTATTATTATTATTATTATTATTATTATTATTATTATTATTATTATTATTATTATCCCCTAGAAAGGACAACACGCAAGCACAAACAATCTTTTGACGACTCTACAAAAACACAGACAATTTTGGTCAAGCAGTTATCATGAACTTTCTATGCTATATATACGGCTGATTATTCCGTTGGAATTGTGGAATATATACGAATATATACATGTATGAAAGGGGAATATAATCGTATGAACACGAGCAGCAATGTGCTGTCACGGGAGGGCGTTATAGATGGAATCATGGAAAGGAGTAGTGCACGCAAGAGTATTATTATACTATGCTTGTATATATATAGCAGGACAAACAGTCATCGTAGATGGTGATGATCGAGCAGCGACATAATTTAGTCCAGCTAGCTTGATTTTCCCCCCAAAATCCCAAATTATATACGCCTCCCACGCCGCCAAATAATTAGTCCAGCTTTAATTATCTGCACCCTAAGCGTACAAAAACTTTCCATTTCGGATAGATTATTATTATTATTATTATTATTATTATTATTATTATTATTATTATTATTATTATTATTATTATTATTATTATTATTATTATTATTATTATTATTATTGTTTCTCTCTTCTCTTCTCTCTCAATTTTGATCACGGGCCATGCATGCACGCGTTCACACCCATGGATTATGGATCAATCCGGCCGTGTGTCAGTGTGTGTGTTTGAACTCGATGAGTTGCCAGTCGGAAATGGCAATGGAAACGCAAACACTCCATCAGCTGGCAGTCCACCAGCTACTGATTCTATT
Source organism: Eremochloa ophiuroides (assembly GCA_038502445.1). Taxonomy (NCBI): domain Eukaryota; kingdom Viridiplantae; phylum Streptophyta; class Magnoliopsida; order Poales; family Poaceae; genus Eremochloa; species Eremochloa ophiuroides. The sequence continues at coordinate 19,631,897 of JAHLJS010000007.1, read as the reverse complement.
GATATATGATTAATTAACCTCCATATTAGCCTCATGTACCAGCAGATATATGATGAACCATGAATCCTCTGTCACCAGAAAATCAATCTTATTAGATAGATGACGAAGAGAGAGAGAGAGATAGAGAGAGAGAGAGAGAGAGAGAGAGAGAGAGATGACGAAGGAGGAAGAAGCAACAACGAGGTTAGGGTAGTCGTCGTAGGCCCCGGCCAGCAATGACTTCTGCTTCTGCTTAGGAAATTAGGGTGACCATGACATAATCAAGAGAGAACACCCAACCCCACCCCACCCCCTCTTTCTCTCTCGTCAGTCATCACCATCCTACCTCCCTGCTAGCGCTAGCTTCTCTCTCCACCACGTCCCCCCCCCCCCCCCCCCCCCCCCCTCTTTCTCTCTCTCTCTTTCGCCTCCCAGCCCCACACCTCTGATCTCCACTCCCCACATCCGCGCGCGTCTGCCACGCACGTGCAACGGTGCACACACGCCGCCGCCTCCCGCCGGCGAACCGACGCCAACGCCAACGCCAACGCGCTCCGCCGCCGCCGCCGCTCGTGCTGCATGAAGGCGCACGCCACGCGGCCGGGAGAGCAAGCGTAGCTTAGCTAGCTCCCTCCAAAGGTAGCTCCTTTTTTGTTCGAGGAACGAACCAAGCATGGACGCGCCGTCGAGCAGCACGAGCACGAGCACCAACAGCAGCCGGAGCGCCTCCGAGCAGCATCAGCATCAGCATCAGCAGCGCCGCCACCACCACCAGCAAGCGGCGGCGGGGCACCAGCCGCCGCACCACCACGCGTTCTACTTCGCCGCCGCCGCAGCAGGTGGCAGCGCCGCGGCCGCCGCGAACGCGGCCGGCATGGCGCCGTTCATGGGCTCGCTGGCCATCGCGCCCGCCGCGGCCGGCGCGGGGGAGGTGCAGCAGCAGCAGCAGCAGCTGGCGCATCAGCAGCAGCATCAGCACTCGGCGGCGGCGGTGGCCGCAGGATCGTCCGCCGCCGCCGCGGACAGCAAGAAGGCCGTGGTGGCGGTGCCGGCGGCGGGGGGCGGCGGCGGCACGAAGCGGCCGACCAAGGACCGGCACACCAAGGTGGAGGGCCGGGGGCGGCGGATACGGATGCCGGCGCTGTGCGCGGCGCGGGTGTTCCAGCTCACGCGGGAGCTGGGCCACAAGACGGACGGCGAGACCATCGAGTGGCTGCTGCAGCAGGCGGAGCCGGCCATCGTCGCCGCCACGGGGACCGGGACCATCCCGGCCAACTTCTCCTCGCTCGCCGTCTCCCTCCGCTCCTCCGCCGGCGCCTCGCACCCGTCCTCCGCCGCCGTCTCCCGCGCCGCGGCGTTCCACCACCTCCCGCAGCCGCAGCACGATGTCGCCGCCATGCTCGGCGCCTGGAACCACCACCACCACCAGCATCATCACCAGCAGCAGCAGCAGCTCCTCCCGCCGCCGCCGCCGCAGCCGCAGCAGCAGGCGCTGCAGGATCCCGGCGCCGGGGAGTTCATGAGGAAGCGCTACAGGGAGGAGGGCGCCGACGACCTGTTCAAGGACCCCCATGCGGCGCGCCAGCATCATCATCCCGACGACGACGGCGGCGGCGAGGGCGAGGAGCACAAGGCCCGCGTGACGCCAGCCACCGCAATGTGGGCCGTGGCGCCCAGCAGCGCCGGTGCCGGCGCCGGCGCCTTCTGGATGCAGCCCACGTGGGCGTTCGGCGGCGGCGGCGGCGGCGGGAGCACGGTGCAGGCGCCGCTCCAGTTCATGTCAACAAGAAGCGGCAACAACAACAACTTCCCCGCTGCGACCATGGACGCCAACATCGGCATGCTCGCCGCGCTCAACGCCAGAGGCGGCGGCATCCAGCAGCAGCAGGACGAGGCGGGGCAGCCGCCGGAGATGGCGCAGCGCCACCACGGCGCGAACGGCGGCGACGCCGGCCGTGGCGCAGGCGCAGCGAGCCCCCAGTAAGGAGGATGGAATCGATCGATCGCATGATGTGGCTGGTGGTGGTGCAGGCAGGCATTTGGCGGCGATTAGGGCAGAGTTAGTGGCTTGGTTAATTAGGTGATTGCTACTGCTCTTCTTGTTGATGAGTTGATCCATTGGTTGCTTAGTTTATTCTTCAAAAAGATTATTTTAGTTTGCTCGTTGGATTAATCTATGATCGTGCTGATGGGAGTGATGATTTAGCTGTGCCTGTGGGTCCGATTAAATCATAAAAGGATCAGACTATCAATTCTTCTTATATGCTATGGACTATGGTGCCACCAATGCAATTAAGAAGATCGCTGGGAGATTTGTACAGTCATTGTTGCTTTTGCTGTCTACATGTTGATTGGTCTAGCGGCTAGCGCTAGCTCTAGGCCTTTTTATTTTGTGAGAACTATAACTTAATAACCCTAATTGAAACAAGGAGATCCTGCTTTATTATACTAGCTAGCTCTTGCATTACACATTCACACATCTGAAGTTATTGTTAATAAGGTCACTCTTTGATGCAAGTCGTCGTCCTGAATAAATAGTACCATTGTTAAGGAATGCTTTGATACAAGTTGTCCTTGATAAATAATAACGTTGTTAACAAATAATATATGAGCCATGTTTACAGATGGCAATGGGTAAAACCCACGCGGATATTGGTCTCCCAAACCCGCACCCGCGAGAACAATTCCATGCCCGCGCCCGCGCCCGCCACCCGCGACGGGTAACACCTTGCGCCTGCGCCCGCTACTCGCGGGCAAAATATACCCGCGGGCATACCCACAGACCCAAGAAAACTTCAAATAAATCACATTTAACAGCAGTACAACATCATGAAAGGTAACATGTTCACAAATCTCACTTTGTTTCACACATACAGAAATAATCTCAGCTGACAATGCAGTTCAGTAGTTCACAGTACCACACATTCAACAATACAGTACAAGTTCAAGTTCCAAGTGATGAAAACAGACAAGAAATAAACAAAGTTGATTAGTTGGAATCCGCTCTAGTAATGCAAGATTCATCTTTCAGCGCTTCTTCATTGTCTTCAAGGCATGACCAAAAGCTATTGAACCTTCTATCACCCTCATCTACATTAAAATTGGAATGTTAGTAGCTGCTGTATACAATCTTGATAAATAATTTATTATGAATGCACATTCTATACCTTTGAGATTGTGGCGAAGCGAACTTTGGCTGCACATTAATGCTTCCAACATTTTAGGTGTAAGACGACTACGATGCTCACTTAAAACCCTCCCACTAGAGCTGAAAGCTGATTCAGAAGCTACTGTGGTGATTGGAATAGCTAAAATGTCACGAGCAATTAACCTCAAAGTAGGATAACGAGCTCCCTCCAACTTCCACCAACCAAGGATATCAAAATAGCTCTCATCATGAGGAAGAGTTTCCTCTTCTAAGTAGCGATCAAGCTCATTCTTACTTCTAACAAAAGTGCTAGTCTTCTTATTTGCAGCAAGGGTTTTAAATATGGACAACACAGCAGTTGCACTAACTGTAGAAGGGGCACCACCAGAGGATGTAGCCACAAAGTCATGCTCTTTCACATGATAATGTTTCATCAAACCAGTAAGCAATTCTTGGGCCTCTGTTACATAGTTTCCAGCAGCCTCTTCTCCAAACAGGGCAATATAACAAGCATGTAACATTGTCATCTTAAGACGTGGATCAAGAATAACAGCAACAGCCATAAGACCATGGATGTCTGCCCAATACTTATCATATTTTTCTATCATGGTAGCAGACATGTTCCTAATAATTTCATTTTCATCATGACCCCAAGAGTTGAGTTTAAGTTTAATCTCATATACTTTTGGGAAGAACAGGTTAGCTGTAACATATTTTGTCCCAGAAAACAGCTCAGTAAGCTCATAGAATAGCCCTAATTTCTCACAAACATTTGTAGCAAATGTCCAATCATCTGCTAGTGGGCAATCAAAGTTCTTATCAAGCTCACCCAAACGTTCAAAAACCTTCCTATAAGGTATAGCAATGCTAAGCATGATATATGTTGAGTTCCATCTAGTTTTGCAGTTTAAATGTAACTTTTTGACCAGTTCAACATTTTCATCTAGAGCAGTTTTCTCAAACTTTTCATACCTTTTAGGTGTAGCAACCCAATAAGCAACACTTTCTCGGATGTGTGCAACAGCAGTTCCAATTACTCCCATGCCATCCTTCACAATGAGATTGAGAATATGTGCACAACACCTCATGTGTAGCCATTTGCCTTTCAGTAGCATATTAGCTGCCCCAAGCCTTGTCTGCATTAAGCCAATCATGTTATCATTGGCACTGCAATTGTCAAGAGTCACCGTTGAAACCCTCCTATCAAGATCCCAACTCTGGAGGCATTTATGCAATGCATCACAAATAGTCTCTCCTGTGTGGGGACATGGCACATAAATAAACCTACATCAAACAATGCAAAATTCAGCTAATCAGTTCACAATTAACATATATATACAATCTGGACAGCAGGCAAAATTGAGATATTCACCTTAATATGCAGCTTCTAAACGTCCATGAGTCATCAATAAAATGTCCAGTCACTGCCATATAGCCTCTTTTTTTATTTTCAGCTGTCCAAAGGTCAGTTGTGATAGCAGCACAACAATTTATCCTTTGCAAAAATATCCTAGCTTTCCTTTTCTCTCCCTCATAGAAACTCACAATGTCCCTTCTAATAGCGTTTCTAGTTGCCATTTTGAACAAAGGTTGCAATGCACTAACAAATTTACGAAAGCCATGGTGATCAACAATGGACAGCGGGTACTCATGCAGTATAATCATGGAATAAAGAGCTTTTCTAGCTACATCTTGATCGAACACATAGTTTTCTACAGCTACTGTCCCCTTTTCAGTTGTTCCAAACCTCAAATTAGTTTGAACTTTTGTTCCTGCCTTCTTGTTATTGTAGGGACAAGTTCACAAATGAGTTTTCAAGTGAGTTGTACCATTTCTTGATGTGGCCGAAAGCTTCTTCTTGCAGTGGTTGCACTTGGCCTTCCAAACTCCATCAACAAGCACTTTTCCAAAATCATTCCAAACTGCAGAGGTCAACTTTCTCTTTGAAGGCCTCCTATCATCATCATCAGAGCACTCCTCCCCCTCAGATACATTCACAACATCCACCGCTTTGTCACCCTCAGTACCAGCTGCAACACTTGCATGGGAGGTTTGCACTTGAGAGCTACCAGGGGTCGCCATTGTAGCTGCACATCACAAGCACAAGATCTCGAATATGAAGACAACTATTAAAAAGCACAAGATCTGGTGGGAACAGATGCAGTAGTTTACTTGCCTTGACCTTGAATGGCAGAGCCGTAAGGAAGAAAGGAAGACGACGGCGGCCTACTGCTACGGTGACCGGATAACCACCGTGAGTGTGCTGCACTGCTGCTGCTACGGTGGCCGGCCTGCTGCTGCCGCGCGTCTCGGGAGGGCAGGGCGGTGGGGTCGCCGGCGTCGGCGTTCTGCTGTCCGGGGGCGTCGCTGGAGTGAGTGGGGTTGAAAGCCCTAGTTTGATTTTGATAATTAATGACATCCTAAGGACTAACCTAGATTGCTAGTGATGGCAAGGTTTTAGGTTGGTCAATCCATGGTGTGAAGCCTAAAGAAAAATGGTGATGACTAAAGGAAGGCTTAATCATGGAAGAAATAAAGGTGATCAAGTGAGAAGGCAAAGGTATAATCCAAATAGGTTTTTCTTTTGGTGAACAAGACACCTAGTGGGTGTGTTCACATTTAGGATAGATAGCCGACTATTAAGGGAAGAACGAGTGTTGGATTACTTTCAAGTGCTCTAGGTTGCATCTCATGTGCATTGATCCAACCAACCTAGAGAACATCTTTGAAAACCCTTGAAAAATGTTTGCAAAATGCTAACACACTGTGCACAAGTGTTGAAGACCTTCAGTGTTAGCACATAGAAGCAAGGGGTGAGAAATAGACTTGAAAAGCCCTAAGAAGTGAGCGTCGGACTATGCAGAGGGGCAGCGTCAGACCATTGAGTAGAGTCCGACACCTAACCCTAGTTCTGGCCAATGGCGAGCATCGGACGCTCAGTAAACGAGCGTCGGACCATTGCCCACTCCAGTCTGACGGTGCCGAGCAGCGAGGTGTGACGCGTGGCGCAATCTGAGAGCGTCGGACACTGGAGCTTAGTCCGACGTCGAGCGTCGGACGAAGTCCGACGAAGTTTTAGCGTTTCTGGACCTCTCTGGAAACGTCGGACTCTCGAGTTCGTTAGTCCGACGACCCCTCCGCAAACGTCCGACGGTACGCGTGCAGTGTACTGGGAACAGGGCGTCGGACCGAGAGTTTTAGTCCGACGCCCCCAGTCCGACGGTCCGCAGTTGAGCGCGAGAAGTAGCCGTTGCGATCCAGCGGCTGTGGTTGAATCGAGCTGACACGTGGCGAGATCTAGAGCGTCGGATGCTAACGCTTGGTCCGACGCTGTCGGTCCGACGCCGTCGGTCCGATGCCCCGAAAAGCGTGTTAACGGCTGTTTTTCAGTGGGTAACGGTTAGGATTGCACTTAGGGGTATTTATACTCCTTCTCTGGTCACTTGGTGACAACTCTTGCACTCTTGAATCATTTGCATACACTTTGTGAGCATCCTAAGCCTCCCACTCACTCATTTGATCATCTCTTGTTCATCCATTTGAGTTGAGTGATCCTCAAGTGCATCATTGCTTAGTGATTTGCATTCTAGAGCACTTGAGAGCAAGCCAAGGCTGAGTTCTTATTCTCTTGGGACATTACTGTGTCCCTAGCGGCTTGGAGGTGATTCCGGTGTAAGGTTGATTGGTTTGTTCAAACCCACATCGAGGTGATTGATTGTGAGAGGTTTTGTGGTTATCCTCGACGGAGTGCCAAAACCAACTCTAGTAGATTGCTCGTGGTTGATAGCCACTTCTCTTGTGTTGGTGAGCGGCCCCCGGTGAGGGATTGGCGTGTGAAGCCTAGCTCGCAATCCACCAAGAAAGACCGGTGCCACAACGAGGAGTAGCGTGACGGCGATCACGTGAACCTCGGTAAAAAATCGAGTGTTCTTTGTCTTCTCCACCATCGAGTGGACTTTTGTCTTTCCGGTATTCTATTGGGTTTGATCTCTTGGTTTTCATATTGGATATCTCCCGGTGATTGGTCTTCACGGCGTGCGGACTTCACTTCAATCAAGCCCATTGGTATAATCCACTCGATCTTTCTTCCTTGCGCTTACTATTTGTTTAGGTGCCATCTCCTTAGGAACGGAGGAGTTGGTTTCTTGTGTGTTGAGTGCTTATATTTGTGAGTAGCATATCGTGTTAGGTGGCTTGCATAGAATAGTCTAGAGCTAGCGGTTTGTCTCGCTTGCTTATCTACTAACGTGTAGTCTAATATTTTGCTAGAATTTTTTAATAGGCTATTCACCCCCCTCTAGCCTATACGGTCCTTTCAGGGGTCCGGGGGAGGGCGGGACCGGTGGGGGTCGAGTCGGGTCGCCGTGCGCTGCCCCGGTGGCCGGGTCGGCGCGCCTCCGCGGCGGCAGCGGGCAGCAGAGGAGAGGGCGGCGGGCGGCAGAGGAGTGGGCGGCCAGCGGCGGGCAGCGAGCGATGCACTCCTGTGCGGCTGGGGCGCTGGGCGCAGTGCGCCTGGGCTCGGGCAGTCAGGCGGCTGGGGCTGGCGGCTGGGGTGGGGTGGGAGTTGGATTGGATGGGGATTGAGGACAGTAGAAACCCTAATCTGAGTTTATATACCTCCACTATGAGGGCCCACATGTCAGTGCGGGTTTGACGGGTTTGCGGGTACGGGCATGATATTTTTGTGCCCGTATAAAAATGCCCATTGGGCACAGTTTTGCACCCGCGCCCGTGCCCGCGGGCACAAATCCATGCCTGTATCCTCGCCCGCCGGGTCAGGTGCCCGCGGGTACGCGGGTTTTTCGTGCCCGTTGCCATCTTTAGCCATGTTTCCCTCCTATTTTGTTTTAAAAACTTTAGAAGTTTATTATAATGGCACTATTAGTTAAAAATATTGGACTTGCACTAAAACTTGAATTGAAGATTGGACTAGCTTCTAGCACAACTTCAATCATTCAGCTAATAAGATAGTAACAAAAATAGAAAATTGACTAGAACTGTATTAAGTTTCCACCTGAGAATCTAGCTAGAATAGAGCTAATTAACACAAAAGTCACACCCGTCTTTCCAGTAACAGTATAGCTGTTGGTGATATATATAGCATAGGTCTTGCGTTTTGGGACAACTCGCCTAGGCATTGAAACAGGAGGAGAGGGGTGTTGATCATCATCATTGATGTTTATTTGATCAGATAGCACTCATCATAGTGTATTGAGTTATTTATGTGCTTAATTGTTAAGCCATGACAATGACAGCTGACGAAGACGAGGTGTTAATCATGAGCACTTGCAGTACTTTAGATTAGTATATCCTTCGAAACGGTTAGTGTTTTAGTTATGCTATACAAAACTTTGATTTTAATGGCGTCAAGTCTTTGGGTAAGCTGACATGTTTTTTTAATACAGCGCTTTTTATTTATAGGAGGGTATTGTGCGCTAATTTAGTTACCAATGTTGCCATCGATTCGTATTTGGGTTCATCTTGAGTGCATGGAGGCGCCACGTAGATGTTTTGTCTTTTCTACTTACATAGTTTTCTATATACTAGATATTCACTATGTTTAGATATATAATTAAACCAATGTATTTAGAAAAGGTAAAATGTCTTACAATTCGGATGGAGGGAGTGATAAACTATATATATCCACTTCATAGGGGATGCTTTTAAAATTGAAAGGTTAATTTTTTTTGGCTTCACGGTGCAAGTTTCAATCTATTATATATATCCCCCACACTTCTCTCCTAATATTTTTGTAAAAAAGAAAAATTAGATTCATATATTTTATCTACAAAGTATTGCACTTGTACTGAATTAAAAAAAAAACTAGTACACAATAAAATCAGAACAATTTAAATCTTTCAACTAGTGATTTTTTTTTTACTAGAGCGCTTAAACTTCCACGTGAATGTTGAATAATTGGTTTGGACAACAAAAGTGACCAAAGTCTTTCCAGCAACAGTAGTGTAGGCGTTGCCATTTAGCATAGGTTTTGTCCTTAGTAGAGCTTGCTTATTAATTAAATGGAATGAGGGAATGAGGATAGATAAGTTGTATTCATCATCATCATCACCTATAGGCTAGCTATATATGCATACTCCCTCTATATAGAATTTAGATGTTGTTTACGACAACGACATAATCTTCAAAGCATGACTTTTATGAAAGTATATTTGAAGACAAATCTATTTATACAGTTTTATATTTCCAAACTCAACAATTTAAAAGTTACTCATGATTTATGTTCCCCATGTTTGACCAAAATCTTGTCCAAAACGATATCATTTTCCTATACGTATTTAACTTTCTCACGTAATGGTTGTAAAACAGATACAAGTTCTGTTATACGGGCGCACAAAGAAGTAATTTTAAGGTTGATTTTTACTGTGGCTGAATTATTGTAAAAGGAAAATACTACTGTTTTATAGCTAAAATAAGTTGAAATTAGCTCAAACGAATACTATTATTCATTTGTTATTTAGTGACCAGCCCAGCCAGTGAGTGCGGCATATATAATGCATCAGATTGTCTATATAGGGGTGATCAAACGGTTGGGCTACTACTAGCTGATGTTTCCATGGAATATTAGAACACTGAAATTAGGAGAGATATATAGCCAGAACCTAGCGTCAGAAGATTCGCTGCATTCTTTCCAAAAAAAAAAAAGATTCGCTGCATTATTCTTTACACATAGGCTTTGGATGACTCTCGACCAGTGCTTCCAGGAGTGGTGTCACTGTTAGTGGCAAGTAGAGTAATGCTGGTACGGTGTGTGTGAGTGCTTTTCTTGTTTAATTTAATTGATTGATGGATTACCCTGGCTTTAATTTCTTTGCATTTATATATATGTATTACATATCCAATAGTGTCATGGATTGACACAACTTTTGTCATATCTCGTATGGGTACAAGTTTATGATTCTTCGTCGTGACAAAGCTTTAACCAAAACCGAACGCAATCCAGTAGGTTTAAGGAGTGATACAAAGAAGTTTCTTTTAATTAAAGAGTGACCATATGTACTTACTAGAGTCTAGAGAGAGAGAGAGAGAGAGAGAGAGAGAGAGAGAGAGAGAGCTATGCATGTGCAAGTGCATAATGATATAGAGAAGAGGTTTGAACACTAATGCGCGTTCTCGCAATTTGGTATAGGAATCCGTACGCATGCTACAAGGACAACTAAAGAGGAAAAAAAGTTGTCCAAGGGCACTATAATTGGAGGCAGAATTAACGAAATGGGAAACGTCATTATCTACCATGATTTGCTGGCAGACGATGTATTTATTTTTTTTATTATTAATCAAATGGCTTACGATATTTTTAGTTTGGTTCCTGTCGTGTGTTGCCCATCGTGTCAGCAGCCTTAATCCATCGGCAGCGTCTTCCTGTTGCTGTCGCCCACAGCGCAATCGAAAACTACTGCTCATGGAACATAATCAATCTTCCACAGCTTTGATAGCTCCCATAATCCATAATTCATTCATTCACCAAGATGGTCCCTCCAAAAAGAAATCGTTTTGAATAATATTTTAGTCAAACATTGATAATATAAATCATGAATAACTTTTGAATTGTTGAGTTTGAAAATATGAAAATATATAAATAGATTTGTCTTCAAATATACTTTCATAAAAGTACGTATATATCGCGTTTCAATAAATATTTTTATAGAAACATGAAGTCAAAGTCATGTTTTAAAGACCGTGTTGGTGTCCTAAACAACTTCTAAATCCAATACAGATTACATAGGGAGTATATATCTTCCTTCATGCTACAATTATTTCGTTTAAGCTTATCATCAGCCAAAATTAACATAGTGTTTTACTCTAATAACAAATCTGTATCAATAAAAAATAACCCTTATTTTCGACAAAACGGGCTAGATTGTACTACATGTAACGGCGTAAGTATGAAAAGAGGGGGGAAAGACTGGCATGAGTGGACAGATGTGTCATGTGGAGTGGAGTACTCGTCGTCGTCGGTCGCAATGGGTGTTGCAGTGAGAAAGGCTCAGGCGACTGACTCAAGCCATTGGCAACGCACGACCCGGTCGGCGTCGATCTGTCCTCCGGTAAATTTGGCTGCCCTGCCTTGTCCCCTTTTTTGATTTTTTTACCCCTTCCGTGCTGCAGGCAGGTTTCCCGGAGCCTTTTTCCTGCTGGAAAAGCTTCTGAATTTCGTGCGTAGGCGTCGTCTGCTTTCCTCAGAGCTCACTGCATAGTACAGCCATGCATCCATCAAATTTGGTGAAAGAGGCAAGAAAAGGCTAAATTCTTTTCCAGCACTCCAAAATTTGCCCCTTATTCTTTATTCGTTGGAATTCACTGCACCTTTCCTGGCAACTCCAAATTACACTAGATTCTTTCTTCTTTGCTGGTATACTCACTCGTATGTAAATAAAAAAGGACTAGTAACTGTTTCATTATTGATTAATCTCCCCACGGAAGTTGCGAGAGGCGAGGATTGCGGCTGTTTATGGTTTCAGACTGAATGTCGTTTTCCGACAAAGCATGTTCACGCTGGACAGTATCCTGACATGGACTCGCTAACAAAGTTCTGTGCAGACTTTCAAACCGTTAGCTTGAGCTTATCAGCCAAAAATAACATTTTTTTTAAAATAGTATCTTATCCTCGCAACAAATTATTATAAATAAACTAAAATCACCACTTATTTTCAGCTCCAGGTATCAGATTCTTCGTTTCATGCAAGGTCGGTCTTCAGTCTCCGACAACGATGGGGAGACGGGGTCAGGCTCTGGGAGCCCATCACCATTTCTGCATCTTCGCCATGGGCGCCAGAAACGCCGTCCCATTCCCAAGCGTGTGAAAGAAACCCTGGGATCCATCCATTCAATTCGATTCCAACCATCCCCCGACCTGCCGACACAGCGGCGGTTCTGGCAGCACCACCGCAGCAATATACTAATTTCATTGTCAGGTCCAGCCAGGATCAAATCAAAAAGGCTCAACATGGATGATAATGACAATGGTGAGAGGAATAGTCTCACGTGGATATCTTACATGTGTTTAACCATGCATGCAGTTCTACTACAATACAGAATCGCTGTACTACGGCGATGGGCTGCCTGAACTAGGGGTTGCCTCTTGTCGGGCGACAGACGTGGTTGAGCTTCTTGGCGTGGTCAGGCCGATGGTGCTGGGTGCGGCACATGAAACCGTACCAGCAGCTCTCCCTGTCGGCGGCGTCAGGCGGAAGAAGCTGCAATAACACACACAACATCACGATTGCCATTAGCGGGACCAATGGGATCAAATCAAATAAATAAATGAGTTAGTGCTGTGGTGCTTCATCAGGATGTTTATTTATATATATATATATATATGTTTGTGCTTCTATTATGTGCTGAAGATAAGATTCGGCTTGGAATGAAAGCTAACTATTTCCTTCGTGGAGGATACTGGAACCTACTTATAATTTATAAATAATAAGCACAAAGTCCTCAGCATCTTGTAAGATACATTTGCTATTCTAATCATGATATTAGAAAGCAACAATAGTTAGGTAGTCAGCACTAACACAAAATTTAACAAAAAATCTCTAGGAGCACGGGAATGTAAGACAAATAGTTTAAGAAGCCAGTTATGTTTCTGAAATTTGTTGCTCTACTAAATATATACCGAATTATATAAATATTTATACCAACCACCTGATCCAGATCCACCATATACTAATTTGTGTAACTCATCTAAGGGCGTTTATGTTTACTTCCATTAGTGCAAGGAACATGAATTACTACTTCCAAGTGCAGATCAAAAGAAACACAATAGAAATGACGTGAAAAATCAGAGAACAAACTCTACTAGTATGCATGGAATAGTTGTCATAAAATAGACTGGAAATCACATGAAGGATCACTGTTTCTTTTTTGTGGCAGTTGCACATTTGTTTTCATATGATTTGGTAGGCATTCTTGTTTTTTCTTGGTACATACATAAAACATTTGTCTAAGATGTAAGTATTACCAGTACCCAAAAATCAGGGGCCAAACTTACAGTGAACTTGGGATGCAGGGAGCCCACACACTAATGACAACAAAGTACCAGTTGTGCAATCAACGACAAGGACCTTGCCTTGACTTTTTAAGTTTGATTGAATGTATGTTTTTGTTTGTGGGTGCAATATATAGTACCCATTTGCAGGAATAAGATATACATCTGACAGACTTGTTCATGGGTTTTTGACATGGAAAAAGGTAATGTTTTTTATATACTTTTGTCCATATATTTCATTTAAAGATTAATATTTTTATAAAAAATAAGAGCATATTATTTTGAACTTCAGGTCAGAATTTAGGCTCATCACATATCAGTAGGATTTGGCTTTGCCCAACCCCAGAACATGAACAGGTCTAGTGACAAATCAACTAACAGATAAACATCTTGTTGCAACATAGTGCAATCTGCAATGTTAGACTACCGAGGTAATTAACATAAGTATGTTTAGTATACATACATTTCGGGGCATTGATACGCGGAACCAGTAGAGCAAGAAATCAATGAGCTTGCTGTAGCAATGGCTGCATTCATTTGAAATCATAAAATGGGTTAATACAACATAAATTTAATAGACAACAATCTTTTGAACTCAGAAAAAGTTACTACGTGCAAATATATGTCCGGGAAGTAATTGCATCCACATTATTCAATTGCAACCTTGAGCGATCTACATAAATCAGAACAAGAACACCATGTCAGTGCAAAGCTCAGGCATCTGCAATAAGCACAAGATGTACAACAAGTCAACCAAGCCCAGTAAGTAAACCTTGTGCCACATACTTATAGGAGTTTAATTTTCATAAAGTGGATACAATTAACTGAACAAGTTAACACAGCAGAACTTGAATAATTTAACTGAACAAGTGAACAGTTATATGTATATAAAGTTATAAACCTTACAGTTATGCAAAATTAAAAATAAATCTGATGCAACAACCCATGAAGGAATGAATCATATACAGTCAATAGATACCAGTTTTATGAAATTTTTGTTGATGTTTGATCAGAAATCGCCTAAAAATGAGAACATTTCACGATGTTGGGAGCTGGAGATCACAAATATTAACAGTTCAGTCAATAAAAAGAAATTCAGTTCCTGTTCTGCGACAGAGCAAGCAAATTACAAAGGGATATTCTTCTGTCATGTGGTTCATATCAAGGAACAGTTAATGTTTATAAAACATATTCATTCACTGTTATCAGACCATCACATGCGCTTCAAAAGTACATACCAATTTCCATGTTGTCAAATTTTGATATCCACTCTGAGATTACAGCTTGCAATGTTTTGCCTGATTGCTGTATGCATCTTTCGGTAATCTAGAAAACAAAAGAGGAGAAACCATAATATTTGAAACTACAATACGGGCCAGGGATATGAATGTTTTAAATAGCGGGTTACAGCAAATAGCGGCGACCCTCCACAACAAGTTATAGCGGGGCTATAGCGGGCTAAAATGAGGCTATAGCGGAAATTTATACGTAAATTCATTTAGCGGCAACATGCTCAAAAGGCTATATTAAGGGTATAGCGGGGCTATAGCCGGCTATTTAAAACTATGGATATGATAATGCTGGAATATTCCTACATCTTTTTCATATGGATTGCCCCCATGAACTGTGTCAGGAAGTGAAGAGATATGTTGCTGAGAGATCTGCAATATTACACAATTTGCACTCAGAACATCTCCCAGCACTGTGTATGATAATCATCAAAAGTTTAATGAGGCTTAACAAATATCAACGAGTAGCTTACACTCTTGAAAGTATCCTGGTTGCAGATTAGATGACAATGACTTGAATTCACACCTTGCGAACACCAATATGCCCCACAAAACACTTTATCACACCCCATGCCTGTGAATACAATTGGGAAGTTTGGCACCAGCAAAGTTAGAATTCAAGGCACATAAATATTGTGTAATTGAAGGCACATAAATATTATCAGAGTTCAGTGGGGAAATTGTGTAATTGAACTTCGAGTGATGGTTGCCAACTTAGAAATTTCTGAGGGGCAAATGAAAATATTTCTCATCCTATTCATGCATGAACAGTGTCATCAAACTTCGGTTAGGAAAACGTGCAATCAAACTTCCCATGGAGATTGTTAAGTTCAAATTTATGAGGGGCAAATGGAAATATTCCTCATACCATTTGTGCAGCTTTATGAAACAAAAATAAATATATTAACCAACTAATGTCAAGCATATTCATCAGGTCAAGAAAAGTAAAAGGCAAAAAATAAGTACAACCAAGAACAATACACAGCATTAAATTCCAATTCCTAATCATGGCGCCACTTCCTTGTAAAATGGATTAGGATCCCCATACAAAAAAGGCCTTTTCAGGTTATACAATCAACTAAATGAAAAACAGGTTATAACTTACTGCAATCAACTAGAGAGCAAATGAATATCAGAACAGGTTACATTTTTGTGGTATACTGATGTTAGATCTGGCTGGCATCATCCCTCCACATCCATTGCATTGTGAGTGCACAGCTCCTGGACTGCATCTAAATCCACCAAATTCATTGCCTGCAATATTCTTGTCATTCAGGTGCATGAAAAAAGGAAAGATGGACAAGGCTTTCAAGAAGCATTCAGACAAGGAAGGCTAAATCTAATTCTCAACCATCCATGTTACTATACTATGGGAGCAAAAGGTACATTTTCCCTGTTTTTATTGGACAGATATAAGCAACCTCGATTACCACCCCAGTGCAAGAATAGTTAACTAATTTCAAACTCATGTGAAACATAGCGTGATTGAATCACAAAATAACTTGGGACATTGTGATTTTTTTAGAAAAAAAACCTTCTCAAATTATTTAGCCAAGTTACCAACCAACTCTTCAACCCATTTTTTAATTAGATTAATATATATAAAGAACAAATATATGATTCATAGGTTAAAGAGGTTCCATAAGCCTATGACTATGATAAAATAAATCATAATATAATCTTGACCTACAGCTCACAGACAAGAAAGATGCTCTTACTCACCAACAGAATTCAAGATCACTGGATATCAAGGCTTATTTAACTGAACTACAATATTCCGCACTTACGGCATTGAGGACATGGTAGATCTGGAGTGTTGATCTCATCACTAGAACGTGAAAAACGTCTTTTCCTTGATTGATTTTTCTGTTTACCCAAAACCTAAGCCATCAAACAACACATCAGCCAAAATTAAGTATATTGGGGCCATAAGATATAAATAACAGAAATATATAGTTGTAGAACAGAACACTATAGTATCAAACATCCATAAATTTGGTAAGTTCAGCACCTGAGTACCTAACAGTTGTCACAAAATACTAACATTGGTTCAGTGATAATTTTTCTCTGTGACCGCTGACCGGCTAACTTCAGAAGATTATGAATGCATGGTATGAAGGTAAAGCTTGCTGCCCGCAGGCAGGGTTGGAGCCCAGTTGAGGCGAAACTGGGCTTCCCTGTAACAAAACTTTAAGCCCACTAGCCCACCATTCGTAAGAAGCTAGCCGCGGACTATAATATGACTCACGCTCACGCACGCAAAGGAGGGAGCAGCCAGGCGGCCACGCCGGCGACAGCAACAGCGACGGCGACGGCGACGGCAATAACTTGCGAGCTTGCGTATCCATGTGCTCTGGCAGTCTGGCCAGCTGCGCGGTTGCACCATGCCATCCTCACTCTCCCATAGACCCACCCTGCGATTGCGGAGATTGTCAACTGCAAGAGCAGAGGATCCCCTCCCTTTGATACAGGTTCAATCTCAAAGACCAAGAGCAACTACAGGTTATTTCTTCAATCCCCAAAGACTAATCCCCTTCTTCTTGCTGTAATTAGGTACGATTTTGCTAAATTCACAATTTGATTTTCTTAATTAGATAGCAATGGTGCATGTGAATACTCATCCATTCATTTTTTTTTAAAAAAAAAAGAGATTCAATCGACTGTTGGAGAAGGGAAGGGGAAGACCCTTTGATACTAGGTGAAGAACAGCAACAAGCAGCGACAGCTAGTATGATAGTTCACTTGTGTTTGTTTTTGAAAGTTTTTTGGAACCCCCCCCCACCAATTTGCTTCAACCTCCACCACTGCCTGCAGGTATTTTTCTTATATGAACTAACTCGAAGAAAAATGTTAATTTACAAATGCTTCACTCACAATATTCGATTTAACTGAAGCATATGACTCTAACAATGCAATCTCCTCATCAGACCTCTGTAGTGAGGAAAAAGCTTGCAATATAGCCTACAAAAGGCATAGAAACAAATAAATCTAGCAGGTCATAGCAGTTTTAGGAACATATTAGTGATCAAAATCATTAACAGCAAATATCGTGCCTCTTCAATATTATGCAGGAAGTGATTCCTTCCAACCGATTGAACTGCTGTCCTACATTGTGGGCATGCAGCGCTCTGGCTTTTATCACGTGAATTAGATGAAGACCTTCTTAACCACTCTGAGAAACACCCATTGCTTCAAAAAAAAAAAAAAAAAAAAACCGATCAGAGGCAAGTCTTTCAGAGAAGGCAACAGAAACAAGTAATACTAACAAACTTACCAGAAGTTGTGCAGGCATGGAGCAACAGTAACAACATCATGCCACAAATTCAGGCATATGCTGCATTTTGCATTCTCGATATCTAGAACAATCTGACACCATTATTTAGCTAGAAGTTAGTAATTTTTTCTCTCCAACCTGTAGGAGAGCTACGTATTGTTGCATTAGGAGAAAAGAGTATAGGAATACAACACACACAGAGAGGAAAAAATAGCATGTAAAGACAATTTTTGTACATGACTACTAATTTCCACAACAATACCTTGACATTATTCGTTTCATGATCCCCTGCCTCTGCAATTTCAAAAGTATATACTAAATGCCCTGGAAAAAGAATGAAGCATATGAATGCGTTACAGGCTTTCATTTCACTTGTTCAGAATTAGAGAGGCACAAGAAACAGAGAATTTTAAAGTTCTTCGCTAGTGCCAAGAAAACACCTTCATACTGATAATATCATTGCTATATGAACAAACAAAACAAGACAAAGACACAAGGGCAGTACACTCTTAAGGGTAAAGATTTGCTGTCATGTCAAGGTCCTGAAAATAATCGTACCTTCTTTCTGGGGTCCAGAGACAATCTCACTCCCTGGTTTGATGTCTACACATTCTTGTTTGACAATTCTTCCATCAACAATAATTGCATCGGAGCTTTAAGAACAGGGAAGACATGAGAAACATGTAACATCATCAAGAATTCAATGAAAAAAGAATAGAAAAAAATACTCCCTCTGTCCCATTGATTATGCAATTCTAGCACAGTAGCATGTTTCAGTGTACCAACTTTGACCAATTATAAATAAAAAAAACTATAAATATTTATAATGTCAAATAAACACCAATAGATTAATTATAAAATGTATTTTCATAATATATTAATTTGGAGCTATAAGTATGAATACTATTCACTAGAAACTTGGTCAAACGTGAACTACTTTATCTGGCACGCAACACGAAATTGCATGTTTAAAGGGACGGAGGGAGTAGCTTACAACAAAATTACGAGGGGCAATAAAGAAAAAAAAGTTAATTTTGCGATCAAAGAGATTATGTAAAGATTTTTTTTTTTTTTTTTGCAAGACATATTTTTTCCATTCAAATAACTTAAAGAGAGTGCCAAGAATTAACAGCCTGTCCACCATAGTTTAAAATATGCATTTCGTTTTTTGATTTTGCACAACCAGACACACCAAATGTATAGACAAACTGTTACAAATTTGACATATACGGAGTATGATTTATATGGAATGTAGGTGATTCCCGCTGCAGCACACAAAAAAAAAAAACAAAAAAAAAAAAAAAAAAAAAAAAAAAAAAAACCAACTTGCCTGACTTCTCCCTCTAAACAATGAGCATTCTCAAGAACTTTAGACAACCAACAATCTGGGAAAACAGATAAACCCAATCTGGAACAGATCGAGGACACTAAAAGTTGTGGGTACCTCCAAGTCGACAAAAAAGGGAATATGGAACAGGTTAGCATCGTTATCACTACCATTGTATCTTTCAAGAGACCAAACTGGATAACACATCCATTGTATGCAGGCAAGCACTAAAGGTAACACATCTATTCCAAAATTTGAGCCGTGGCTACCAATTAATAAGCTACCCACCCACCAGGAGCACCTGTAACAACTGATGAGGTGATGAACAGAAAGTCCCCGTCAGTTTTTTTCTCAAAAAAAAAAAAACGTCGCCATCAGTCGCCCTTTCTGACATTTTGTCACTCGTCTCGCAAGGACACGCAGTGAAATAGCGGGTTTACACGGCACGGCACCAGAGTCAAGGAATCCGCAAGAACACAAAAAAGGCATGGACCCAAGTCCCGAAATGCAGGATGCAGCACCTGAGGTTCCGAATCGTGGCGGACGACGCGTCCTTGGCATTGCGCATGATCTCGCACCACGCGACCTTCTCCCCGCCGCCGCCGCAGGCCGCCGGCGCGACGAGGGAGCAGACCACGGAGTCGTCCTCGGCCACCTCCACCACCGGGCACGCGGAATCGGCGGGCACTACCAAGGAATGGGACAACCAAACAAATGAAAAAAAAAAAAAGAATCAAGAAGCCGTGCATACGAAGGAACCCGTGGAGAAGGAGAACCGAGGAGGGGAGGGGACGGGTGCGGCTGCCCTACCTAGCCTGGCCCATACGTCGGGGGAGGATGGGGAGGCGGCGGATGGCTGCGGGGCTTTGGAGGTCGAGCACTCGCCGGCGTCCATGGCGCAGGGAGGCGAGGCGAGCAGCGTACGGGGGAAGAAGGGCCTTCCTTCTCTTTGGGGTTTTGCGGTTTTGTTTTGTTGCAGCGGCGTGGGCCCGGATGGGGACGTCGTGGTTTGCATCCATTTTCAGGGGCCCGGTGAGTGAATGAATGGGCCGACCGTTGTAACGGTCTGGGCCTGTAAAGTGTCTGTGGATGTTAATGGGCTGCTGAGCTTTTGAAGATTGTCCCTTTAGCACTGTAAGCCCAGTCCATGATGAAATATGGATGGACCGAATTGCTTGTCCGGTTTCTGTTTTTTCTTTTTAAACTTTTTTTATACATACAACGCACTAATGTGGCATGCTTAGGACAGTCTCAATACAATTCAATACAATGTTTCATGTCACTGTTTCTAATATAAAGCTAGAATATATAACAATCCCTCTCTGTGGAATAGTTTCGTTGCAAAATTTTCATACGCTTGTTGTAGCATTTAATCCTTGTGTTTTGTTATGATTAAATATGTTAGATGAACTTTGTAGCCGTTGCTATGTTTAGATCAAACTTATCACGTACAACTGAATACTAAGGATCAAATTAATTCATGTACATATGGCTGCATGTATAATAAACATAAACATGATCAAATAAACATAGTATATAATATATAAACGTGTGGTTGCATGCCAAATAAACGTATGGATGTGTGCCAAATAATTCAGGTGTGCATGGGAAGGATGGCCAGCTGCGCGCATAGGATCAAGGATGATGAAACTTTTCCCCTCAACGCTTTGTTTCATGCAGTTTTCAAGTTGTTGGAAATGGTGTACGTTTATTTTGTGGGAATGAAATATTTCTTCTCTCCCCTTCTCATTTCATATAAAGATTTTGTTTTTTTCTGTGGTATCATTCTATTAAATGTGAATAAAACCCTCATAAAATGGTTATTGAGATAGGCCTTACTATTAGTGGGACTTGTTTTTATAATAACGTGGCGAGTGGAAAGGTATTTCACATCTTTAGAAATAGGTGAGGATTGAGATCACACGCCAAATTGGCACTTTTAGCGTATTTTATGGTATCCAAGATTGGCACAAAACTTCGTCTCTAACTTGCACTAGTTGGAATAGAAAACAAAAGTTTTCAATGGTAGACAATAGAAGCACGGAACTCCTGGTAAGCTGACTTGTGCTGATCCAAACTTAAATTCAGCGAAGTTTAAAAAAAATATGGAATTTGCTAAGATTCAGTTGTCTGAAATTTAGTTTGTTTTAGGCCAGTTATTACATATACTTTATACTAAAATTACATGTTTTATTCATTGCAATTTTTGTGCATACAATCTACAATTTTTGGTACTGATAATAAAAACTTGTTAGACAAAACTATAAACCTAACAAAATTGTGTTGGCATAAACATAATTATCAATTTATAATTATTTCTATAGGAAGACAAGGACAAAAATTTAACCTGCCATGACATAAAGTTAAATAAAAAATTATAAAAGTAATAATACACTTGTAATAGTCGATGACATAAGACTAACTCATAAAAAATTTCAAGCACCTGAGATATAAGAAAAGTGAAAAAAATATTAGTAATATTTATATTTACAAAATTAATTTATTATAAAAAATATATTCAACGATTCCACATCCGGTCCTTTCGCTTTCGAGCATAATAATCCGTAGACCAAAAAACAAATTTGATATGCATGTGCTCCTATAAAGTATTGGTCAAATGGGTAGCAGCCAGCACCAACCAAACTCCGGGAGGACGACGACTTGTAGCAGCCAATGGCCATTTCGTGCCACGTCGGATCCTGGTCAGACTCGTCGGCCGGAGCAGCCAGCCACCCACCCACACACCGACCACTCCGTCCCAAGCAGCCTGCCGGCGAATCAGACGATCGATGATGACCCATACCCATTACTCCCATGCCAAGGAAACTTCCTACCAAAAAAGACTCCAAAGTACGAAAAATCTGATACTAGCTACCATTTTCCTTTTTTGTGTTATAAGCATATCTTATTATCCTATCTTATCCTCGGCCATTATCACTTTTGGTTCCCAATAATTTCGCAGTTTTATTTTAGGATAGAAATTTAATCTATACAGGTAATCAATACTTACTCATCAAACTATAATGATAGGAACAAAAAATTACTGGTGAGAATGAGTACAGTACTTTGCATGGTTTATGGTGAGATCGATATCTTTTTCTTTTTTTTTCCAAGGAAGATGGAACGAATTGAAGGACTTTATTTCAGATCGCAGCTTTCATTTTAAAGAACGAGTTGTAGCCTTTTTAATTAATTTCATTAGAGAGGTGCATTCTTTGGTAATTTGGATATAATATACTGCACGTGACAGCACGTTTTACCCTTTTGTTTTGGTTGCTTTGGAGATGACGCGTACTAGTACACAAAATATCCACTTGATCAACAGCACATGACTGATATTCTGCATACCTGTCGATCCGTGTGAATGTTTCTGTCATTGAAGAACGTGCACCGATCCGCTCAACAAAAAAGTCGTACCAATTGAATCTGTGAATGAGCTTGCTCAAGAAAAATGAGATCTTCTGTCAGTCAAATTGTTAGCGTGTATTATGCTCAAGGGGGGAAACGAGTCCCATGATCCAACATCCAAGGGTAAAAACGAGTCCTACGGATAAGTTTTTATAATTAATTAAGCATATGCACAAAAGAAAAGATTATAACATTTTAAAAAGTTCTGCAGTAATAGTACATACAACCATCTAATCCGTCGTGGCGTATTGGGTTAAAAAAAACTTTTAGAAATCTGATTTGATCCCTGTTCGTTCAATAAAAAAAAAGGAAAGCTGATCCCTTTACGATTTATACGAATATCTACCGTTGTTTTATTTTAAGCAAGAAGAGGATTTCGCTTCGTTCCATGGTTTCGGATGCGTCTTTTTAAGGCCCGGCCCGAAGCCCATCATCTTCCGTTGAACGGGGTCACAATTTCTTCCCCAAATTTTTCGGAAGCTTGTCTCGTCGTCCACCACCACCCTGCGTGGCGCCGAGCTCACCCCGATCCAGATCCACCCCCTCCTCCCTCCGGCGGTCAGTCTCCGGCGGGCGCCCTCCAGTCCTCCTCGTCCTCACGCGCCTCCGGACGCCGCTGCCCGCGCTACAACGAAGCATCCATTCCACCCGCCTCTTCTCTCGTCTCCTCGGTAAGCACGACGGACGGACGGCGGCGGCGGCAATGAAGCGGGTGTCGTCGCACGTGTCGCTGGCCTCGGAGGCGGAGATCAACCTCGATCTGTCGCGGCTCATCATCGACAAGCCGCGGTTCACGCTGGAGCGGAAGCGCTCCTTCGACGAGCAGTCGTGGAGCGAGCTCTCGCACCGCCAGAACGACGGCTTCGACAGCGTGCTGCAGTCGCCGGCATTCCCCTCGGGCGGCTTCGACTCGCCCTTCTCCATCGGCACGCATTTCGGCGGGGTGGGCGGACCCCACCCGCTCGTCAACGAGGCCTGGGAGGCGCTCAGGAAATCCGTCGTCTACTTCCGGGAACAGCCCGTCGGTACCATCGCTGCCGTCGATCATGCGTCCGAGGAAGTGCTCAACTATGATCAGGTAATACTCAATGCCAATCGGGCTTCACTGACATCAAGTTTGTGGAAACAGAGGAACTTTTTGTTTTGTTTTGTTTTGACCACTATATAATTACTGGAGCGTTATCTACATGTTTAAAATAGTAGTAGCTGATAATTTGTCTACTTAGCTCTTACCTAGTGATTCCCATTGCTCTGTTTCTATACTTGTGTCCACTATATTTTGTTTTTCTTTTCAGGCTATTATTTGATACATATCTCGTTATTAATAAGTACTCAATCTGTTATTCAACACACTAGATCTTCTTTCTTTTATCATTGATATGACTTCCATTGTCTTTACTATGAGTTGCAACAAGATTCGAACTTCTGTTCTGTATTTTCTGAGATTGATTGATTGATCAAAAATGCCTTCTTGTAATGTGTTATCATGGAGCATTAGCAGTATCGTCTACAACTGAAGTTTCCTTGTATTTTTTTTTTCTGAATACTTCTCCTTAAAGAATTAATGTCTCATGACGGGCTACTGTTGATTGCTCTGTTATTGTTCCAGGTTTTTGTGAGAGATTTTGTTCCGAGTGCATTGGCTTTTCTAATGAACAATGAGACAGACATAGTGAAGAATTTTCTCTTGAAAACTCTTCACCTTCAGAGCTCTGAGAAAATGGTAGATCGGTTCAAGCTTGGAGCAGGAGCGATGCCTGCAAGTTTCAAGGTGGACCGTAACAAAAAGAGAAACACTGAAACCTTGGTTGCTGATTTTGGTGAGAGTGCAATCGGCAGGGTGGCACCAGTTGACTCTGGATTTTGGTGGATCATTCTCCTCCGTGCATATACAAAGTACACCGGAGATGTTAGTTTGTCGGAATCACCTGATTGCCAGAAGTGCATGAGGTTGATACTGAATCTTTGCTTATCTGAAGGATTTGATACTTTTCCAACCCTGCTTTGCACAGATGGTTGCTCAATGATTGATCGTCGAATGGTAGGCTTATTTCACCTTGATCCAATTCATATTTAGATGCATGTCCATAGAAGTAGTACTGGTACATATCTGCTGAGGTTGCAATGGGATTGGTAGGTTCTGCATGTTCTTCTGTAATCAAGGAGCATCCCAGTCTCCTTACACAATACCTAGAGGGATTGCCTCAGATTGTTATAATGTCCTGATCAGGTGATTGAGCATATGCACATCTTAATTTTTCAAATAAGATTTCTGTTTTTTTAGTTTTTTGGTAGTTTTACAGCTGCACATATTCTCATACTACTTGCACCCAAATTTTAAAGGCAATCATGTATAGCCTTATCAGTATAGTGGGGGCAAGAAGTGCCTAGTTTTTTCAGAAGTACAAACAGATAGTACTGGCAGAAAGTGGCAATCTTTAGTACATCCCTACAAGTTCTCTTGTTGTTCGTTCTACTTTTGAATTACATATTAATTTTCAATGATGTTTTCTATGAGTGCATGATTGCAATTACTGCAATTTTCAGGGTATATATGGTTATCCCATTGAGATCCAAGCCCTATTCTATATGGCATTAAGATGTGCTCTGCAAATGCTCAAGCCTGAGGGCGAAGGGAAGGATTTCATAGAGAAGATAGGGCAACGGCTACATGCACTAACCTACCACATGAGGAATTACTTCTGGCTAGATTTTCACCAGCTCAATAACATATACAGATACAAAACAGAAGAGTATTCCCATACAGCTGTGAACAAGTTTAATGTCATTCCGGATTCCATTCCTGATTGGGTGTTTGATTTCATGCCATGCCGAGGAGGCTACTTTCTTGGCAATGTCAGCCCTGCTATGATGGATTTCCGGTGGTTTGCCCTTGGCAATTGCATTGCCATTGTATCATCTCTGGCTACCCCTGAACAGTCAGTTGCTATAATGGATCTGATTGAAGAAAAGTGGGATGAGCTAGTTGGTGAGATGCCTCTGAAGATATGCTATCCTGCTCTCGAGAATCATGAGTGGAGAATTATCACTGGATGTGACCCCAAGAACACCCGGTGGAGTTACCACAATGGAGGATCATGGCCAGGTATCATTTCTCTTTGCAATTTGTTTTCTCTCTCGAAAAAGGAGCTCTAATTTGCACTAGTGATTAGATGAATGCCTGAGATGCAGACATATATTACTTATTGTTCCTGAACGAAGATTGTAAGTTACTTCATCATAAATTGCTGGAAGCAGAAAAAGGTTTAAACTAAAATCCATTCTGAAATTGACAAATGGAATTCTCCATGTTCTCCACCTAAAAAATTGTTTGGTCTGATAATCCTTGATAACCATGTTGTCTTCTGTAAGATCCTTCTACTTGCCATTCTACAGCTATAATTGGCGTTTGTATGTTAACTGAATATTACACTAAATATGATAACCATTTTGTCTTCTGTAAGATCCTTCAACTTCTATATAACTACCTGGTGGCCCGTGCGATGCACGGTTTTTTTTTTCTTTTTTGTGTTTTTTAGCGGGCACTGAAGGATAACGGGTCTGTATATAGGGACCCGTACTGTTTATGCCGGGTTACCGGGTTCACTGTTCATCGACCCGTAGCTGTTCATACCACGACCCGTTACTGTTCATACCGGGTTACTGGGGTCGCTGTTCATTAACCCGTTACTGTTCATACCGGGTTGTATTGGTAACAGTACAGCTACAGTCTGTGAGAGAGGTGTCAGCTACAATTATAAGGGTATAGGTAGATTGGCGCTTGTATGTTAACAAGGTAGTGTCAAATGATAACCATGCCATCTTCTGTTGGATCCTTTCTACTTCTATAATTGGCGCTTGTATGTTAACAAGGTAGTCTGAATTTTTTTTATTTACTCCTCATATGTGTACTTCTGCATGAGCAGCGACAGTGCTTGACTGCTTATTCACTCCTTCAAAAGTTAAAATTTGTTTCAAACATTAAAAATGTTTATTTAATCATTGAGCTGTACGTTGCAGCCACAGCCAAACTCAGAACTAAGCACAGCATAAATATTTTGTGTTCACACTATTTTTATGTGCAGTTCTTCTGTGGCTGCTGACAGCAGCTTGCATCAAGACTGGTCGGCCACAGATGGCAAAACGTGCCATTGAGCTCGCTGAGTCGAGATTGCTGAAGGATGGCTGGCCTGAATACTACGATGGCAAGCTAGGAAGATTTGTTGGTAAGCAGGCCAGGAAGTTCCAAACCTGGTCCATTGCTGGTTACCTCGTCGCCCGCATGATGCTGGAGGACCCATCGACACTGATGATGATCTCCATGGAGGACCGGCCTGTGAAGCCGACCATGCGGCGGTCAGCATCATGGAATGCCTGAATGTGTGGATAGCTGTTTCTGAATTAAGGAAATTCAGAATCGAAGGTTTATATGGACTTGTGATTTGTTCGGACCACAAAAGTGCAACATTGATGTGATTTGTTGGGACCACAAAAGTTCAACGTTGATTATAGTTGAACTCTGTCAATTAGGACAGAAAGTGTATACCATAGAGGATCATAGGAGTTACACAAGATTTTGTCACACCGTTTTGTTTTGTTTCAAAACAATACTCAGGATCCTGTTCTGTTGAAACCATTATTTTGGAATAACAAATCACTGTTTATGCATACATTTCTCTTCTGCATTCATGGTATCTCTGATATTTCTGGAATGACACTTAAAAAAAAGAAAAGGGAGATGAGCCCTGGTACTGTCTTGCACGCAGCAGAACATGTGACCTGCTGGTACTGTCTCACACGCAGCAGTTTTTTCGTATCTATTTATTTCCATCTATATTTTGTACCAGTCTTGATATTTCAACATGAAACTATATATTTGGAATTGGAATAGTCTAAATACTACAGTTGTTTATGAATAGATCAATTACTGGAGTTGCCTTAAATCAACGGAATTTATAGAAAACGCACAAATATTTATGGCACCAAACTAATATTATTAGATATATCATAAGATATATTTTCATAATCTACTTATTTGGTTTCGTAAATATTTGTTCTTTTTGCCCAATAAATTTAGTTAAGCATAAAAAAGATTTAGCTTACAAATCTAATTAATTTATTCTAGGACACAAAGAGAGTATAATAGTGAGATAACAGCTTTTGTTACAGAAAGTCCATTTTAGTACTTAATCTATCCTAAATTATAAGTCGTTTGATTTTTTCAATTCTAAATTTGACCCGTCATCTTATTTTCACAGTATCTATTTGCTGGGCTGGGATCATTCTGTTCTGGGTTTGTTAGCGAACCAGCCCATAAATCATGATGGTACTACAGCCCAGCCCATCTAAACCGTCCTGTTAAATTTCTGGGCTGGGCTGGGCTGACGTTTCCCAATAAAAAAAATGTTCCACGCTTTCAGGTTTAATTATAAACATTTAACTTCTGACTGATGATGATAAGAATTAATATATTCTACTATACTTCAGTCATGTCAACATAAAAACGAGCATATATTATATTACCAACAATTAGTATGACTTGTTAAATGCTAATTGCCGGTTACAATATAGAGGTGGCAAAAAAAAATCATGTATCTCCAAAACTAGGAAAAGTAGTTATCTATTTTGAGAAGAGGCGATCAATCCTATTTACTGAGACAGTTCAACAAAGGTAATGCCTCCTTTCAGAGGCGAAAGTCTGAAGAAGATAAGGCCCATCATCAAATCCTAGGGCCAGCTCCATGAAAGACAGCACCCCCCCCCCCCCCTCTCTAATTAAATATCTAAATATTGTCATCCTTTATTCCTGATTTTTCGCTAGCAAAAGATGGAGAGGGGGATTGACTTTCTTGATAGCGCGCAAGGTATAGTGAAGATGTTGGAGGGTGAAAAATTATAGAGAACGGTCATTATGGAACTAACTCTCTAAATGACGGTTTAGAGTCTAAGTTTTAGAAAAACTCTTAGAGATGCTCAATGTCGGCGGGCCCAAATATTACAATGGCAAGCTAGGAAGATTGAAGTTCCAAAACCTGGTCCATTTTCGGTTTCCTCGTCGCTCGCATGATGTTAGAGGATCCATTGACACTGATGGTCATCTCCATGGACTGGCCTGTGAAGCCAATCATAGGGTGGTCATCAGCATCATGGTAGTTGTTTATATGAATCTAAATTAAAAAACTTCAGAATAAAAGGTTATATGGATTTGTGTTTGTTTGGACGACGACAATTGATTGTAGTTGAACTCTGTCTATTGGGAAAGAAAGTGTATACCATAGAGGATCATAGGAGTTACACAAGGTTTTGCCACACCTTTTGGTTTTGTTTAAGCACAATACTCGGGATTCAGTTCAATTGAAACATTGGAATAAAAAATATCACTGTTTTTTTAGATAATGGAATTAGATTCCAGCCTCTACCAACAAATCACCGTTTATGTATACATTTGTCTTCGGCATTATATTACCTCTGAAAATTCTGAAACGCCACCTATAGGAGGATTGGATGAGGTTGAGGGGCATTTTGACTGACAGGAGATTTATTAATTCTCTCAAATCTCCTTTGGTTTTGGGATCAAATGAACAAGCCTGAAGAGGACCGCGGAGCAACTAGCTACAGAGGTAGACCAACCCTAATCAGGATGTCTCAGCAGGCAATGCCGGCACATCCACACATGATTTGTCCTGATTGACGCGCGCATACATCCCATTGGATGGGTGGCCGGGCATAGCTTTTTATGCCGGAGACAACAGATATCAGTGTCTTCCTCCTCATATCAACCTCGAGCGTCCATGACTCCGTGTTCATCTCGCTATCCATAATGTCCTCGGCCATGAAGCAGACGACGTCGGGGTTCTCCGAGCTGACGATGGGGCAGCTCACAGGCACGCGTGGAGGAAGGCCCTGGTGGCCGGCACCGGCAGCTAGCAGCGCCGCCCAGAGCTCCTCGCAGTGGAGCACGCCATCCTTCACCCACTCCATCGGCTCCCCCGTCGTCGTGTTCAGCGCCATGGTCCAAGTGGTCACCACGAAGGCAGAGCTGGAGCGCTCGCAAAGACTCTTCACCAGAGGCGCGCCACAGCAGCAGCGGTTGTCGATGCTCACGAACCGCAACGCCGGCGCCGGCGCCGTCGTCGTCGCAGCGGCAGCTCCGATGCTCCGGTAGTACTGCCATGGAAGCGGCTTCACGCGGTCGTCGTTCCACACGTGAGTGGGCGGCACCGCTTTCACGGGCAGCGGCACGTACCGGAGCTTGGGGTTTTCGTTCTCCTCCTCCGCCGCCGCCGCCATGTCGCACACCAGCAAGGTGCTGCGGTCGTAGTTCACCCAGCACAGGAAACGGTTCCCGGCGGGGACGGCGGCGTTGAGCTGCTGCCACTTCCCCAGGCCCAGGTCATGGCGGCCTTCGCCGACCTCGTTGTTGTGGACGATGGGCACCGCCTCCTTGAGTTCCCAGTCGTCGCGGCGCCCGGGGCGAAGGTCACTAGGACCTCGCCACCGCCGCCGCCGCAGCGCAAGAGGCCGGTGTCCGTCACGTCGAGCACACGCTCCATGTGGACGAGATCGTCGTCGCCGCCGCACTCGCGGCCGTACATGGGAATGTGGCAGGCTGGGAGCAGCGACAGAGACGGCGGCGGATCCGCGGCGGCGGCGGCCCTGTAGAGGAAGTAGTCGGTGGCGGCATCCGTAATGCTAATGCCAAGACGACAGCGCCGACTGCAGGGGACTGACATCTTTAGGAGCACACAGTCACCATGGGCCGCGACGACGTCAAGTGTGTCGTCATAAGCTGCTGACAGCACATCCCGGTTGAAGCAGATGGTGGAGATGGCCGGCGGCGCCGCGCGGGCGAGGGAGACGCGCAAGGGTCGGCCCCAGGAGGTGCGGGACTCCGCGGCGGTCCTGTCGTCGGCCGTGGAGTCGTCACTGTCGTGGCAGCCCCAGCGGTCCAGGACCATCCAGCGAGGGTCATCCGCCGCCGCCGGAGCAGGAACCGGAGCCGGAGCCGGACCTACCCAGCAGACCACCGGCGAGCCTCGTCATCAGCAACTTCATACTGCTTGGTCGTTCGCGTGTAGACGTGCCGGCGATGGCGAATTGGCTTGGCGACCGATCGAGGGAGCTCACGGCCGGAATATGGCTGGCTGGGTGCTGCACGCCTGCGGCGGCGGTTTGACCTAGGTTCATCTGTTGATGCCGATATATTGCTGCGAGTCTCCTGCGTCCGGGCGTGACAGTTCAAATTGGGCTGGATCGATCGTTCCGCACTTGTTTTGTTCCCAATGCCAGCCCGTCCTAGCCCGGCCCAGAAAACATGATATCATACAATTAATAATCCAGAAAAAAAATCTTATGCACACGTGATGTAGATGAGCCGCTATGCAGCACTTCATCACTAACGTCCGGACCAGGTCGAATATAATGCGTGGTGGAGTTGTGATGGCCAAAAACACGGTGAGGGTCTGTGGACTGTTGTGCTGTGAAGGATCAATTGAGGGCCAAAATTTAGTTTCTTAGATTGTCTCCAAGAACAAGATGCATACCCAAAATGCATCCTCCACAGTAGAGATGGCAATGGGTTTGTACCCAATGGTTATAGCCTAACCACATCCGTGCCCATTAGAATAAATCATACCCATTAACAAACTCAAGCACACGTCTATACCCATGCCCATGTCCATGCGGGTATTGGGTACCCATGGGTTGCCCATAACCGAAAACATATGCGACAAACTAAAAAAAATAGACAATTAAACGATGTTGTAAACATACCCGGCAAGCCAAGAACACAAGAAATAAACAATAATCATCTGTTGATTTGCATAAGTGTTAAGTATTCAAGTGAGCCGTGCCACCATACAGACACATTACAGCAGGAACAATAGTCATCTCAAGTCATCCAGACTAATCAACTTGAGTACATGTGAACTCATCAAATGACTGAATACCTGAATCTCATATGTAAATCGGGTATACGTATGCCCGTGGGTTTGCGGGTTCGAGTGATACAATACCGCGCCCACACCCGCATGCCCGATGGGTGTGACTTTTTGCCTATTAGTAAACCCATGGGTAAAGATTTTAAAATCCACACCCATGCCCTAATAGAGTAATGGGGTGTATGGGACTGCTCCGCTCCCATTTTTTCAGCTCCGCTCCAGCTCCGTGTTGCCAAACACTCATTAGCTCCAAGAATTCTGCTCTGCAAAAAAGGTGGAGCTGAAGGCCAACTCCATGTTTTTCCTAGAGCACCTCAAGGGGTACTCCAGTTTTTGTCACTTCGTACTCCCACGTGGAGTTGTGGAATAATTGCCCACCTTACCACTCGTTAATGTGCAGTTCTAGCTTTGATGCGCCCTAGTGCTGCTGCACGGTGCTGTCTTTGTGCTTGCTTGCACAGTAGCATTTTTGCTTTTTTATTAAGCATCTATAATCTCAAACAATAAATAAATAACATTAAGCCAAATGAGGTACGTGCTCTTTTGATATACTATAAAAAATATGTAAAAGAGTCCTTGATAATTATTTTTGACTAAATTTACTTACATCTATAATATTTCGCATCGTATTAGCTGTTAAAAACAATCGTTTACATATATATTCTTACAAACATCAAAACATATGTCACACATCATCTAAGGGCATATTAGGTCATTTAATAAAAATCTTCTTTTTTGGAGCTGGAGTTAGGCCGTGTGCCAAACAATATCATCTGCTCCACAAACTCCACGGTGGAGCTGCTCCATGATGGAGTTGACAGATTAGAGCCACAAAAACAAGAGCGGAGCAGTCCCAAACACCCCCTAAAATCCCATCGGGTTTCGTGTCTCAAGTACCCATTGCCATCTTTACTCTACAGTGCATTTGGCTATTCAAAATGTGCTCCAACAAGTGACCAAAATAGATGACCTATTTTGGGCACTGCCCAAGAGGAGACGCAGAAATGCCTTGCCGAAGAGGGAGGACGCAAACCTGCGCCGGTCACCGGTAGTGGTGGGCCCCATCGTCGTTATCGGACCGCTGTCGTCTCGCCTCCGAGTCGCGCCCCGCCGCCACGCGAGCGAGCCCCACGCTGGCGTCTCGCTGTCGAGCCCCAGCCCGCCGTCCCGTGGCCGAGCCCTGCGTCACCGTCTCGCAGTCGATTTCGCGCCGCCATCGAGCCATCGAGTCGCCGAGCCCCGCGCCGCCGTCAAGCCACCCAGCCACGGCCCGCCGTCTCACCCGCGAGCGCGCCACCCGGCCCCGCGCCGCCGTCTCGTCCGCGAGCGCACCGCCTAGCCCCGCGCCGCCGTCTCGCCCACGAGCGCTCGGCCCAACCGCGCGCCGCTGTCTTGCCGCCGGCGTCGTAGGAACGGGTGCGCGGATCTTCACGGGGAGAGGGGTGGGGCCCGCTGCTGCTGCACGACGAGGAAGGGGAAGAGAGTATTGGGTGAGCTGTTGGAGAGGAGGAGTTTATGGGTCACGGGTTCTGTACTGTGCGTCACCCATATACTGATATGAGTCTTGTATTTGGGTAGACACGGTTGGAGATAGTCTTAGTCCTCTCATGCGCTAAATCTTTTGATGAGTTTGAAGCTGTTGATACAATTCCCACGAGTTTTCTTAAGTGAATACAAATTTTTTCCAACTCCAAAAAAAATTGGAGTATATTCTGTATACGTCCCCAGGGGCAGACCAAAGCGTTACTTTGTGAAAGTAAAGAGTCTTCATCGGTTCCATGCTGAACGGCGTGTGAAGCTTTGGTTTCTGTCGTACTATAATTTATAAGGTTTTTATAAGATTTAGTTGGAAACTTGTAACGGAAACATGTAAAGCGCTCCATATAAATAATCACAACTATTTTGTCAAAATTTAGTGATCCAATTATGTCATGTCGATTTGTACTCCCATGATTGAAATCCTAGATTCACCATAGACTGCCGCAGCGATTGTTCTTTGAAAAATAATTGTGGCGGCCGGATCCACCAAAAATATATAGGGGGTAGGGGAGGAGGCTCGAGAAAGCGCTCTCAAAAAGATTGCACCTCTGACTAATAGAGAACAGACTTTTGATCCACATCAATTTTGACCTTTAATCCCGGTATTTTTTGTGTTTGGGAGTAAAAGAAGAATTACTCCCGGTTGCAGATATCAACTGAGAGTAAAGTCCCTTGCCCACTTTTAATCCCGGTCCAATCCTCGAACCAGGACTAAAAGGTGACTTGGTATTACCAACCGGGATTAAAGGTTAGAGGACCTTTAATCCCGGTTGGTAATACCAACCGAGACTAAAGGATGATCTTTTAGTCCCGGTTGGTGTCACCAACCGGGATTAAAGGTCTCCCACCCGGGACTAAAGGTCCCTCCCGCGTCAATTGAAAAGGATAGAGTTCCTTTGTCACATGTGGTGTGCAGTTGAGTCGGTAAGGAATCTACGCGTGAGACGAGGAGTTTTGAGTTCGAATCTCACACAACGCAGAAGAGGTCTCCCAACCGGGACTAAAGAGCCTCTCCAACCGGGAGTAAAGGCCATTTCTCCACTAGTGTCTTGCAGAGATGTGCTTGAGACTGTCAGGTGAAGACAAGCTTACAATAAAACAAATTGTTCGCACACGAACACGTCACCGTGTGCCCCCGGTGACGAGTGCCACATCCAGGATACGTCACCGGAGGAGCCTCGTCAGGAGTGCGATACGCAAGACACGCTGATGAGATCTCTTGATATCCAAAACCCCACACCTGGGAGAGACCCCGTCAAGACGTGATGGGCTGCCCTAGCCAGCCTGACCGTTCTAGGGCTTTCCCATCGCTGAAACAATGAACATCATCGACAACGAAGAACGAGATGAAATAGTATAGATTGGAAAAGTATGATAATAAAATATAAATGTATTTTGAAAGATTTGATTATGTGTTGTCAATCGGCCATCACCCTTCGTTTTATATTTATATAGGGCCTTTTTATTTCTATCCCTATTAATATAAAAAGCACCAATTAGAATTATTCTATAGCCACACAATTCCATCCCACCAAAACGAATACGTAGTCTATATCTCTCCTAATCTTCACTAAACGCATCCCAAATCATGCACCTACAAATCTAACTCCTTTTAATCCAACGCTCCAATACACCCCTACCTCCATAATCTCTTACTTACTCAAATCCAAAGCCCCACTCTCCGGATCTCACATCATCACTCATCACCCCAACCTCCCACCTCCAACGTTTCGCGCCCCCCCCCCCCCCCCCCCCCCTCACGCCGTGCGACGGAAAAAAAGAAAAAAAAAAGCCGCCCCCGCTCTCCTGCCCTAGACGCCGCTGCACCCGATCGAGCACCCCACGTCGGTGCCCGCTGGACACCGGCCGCTGCCCCCTTCAATGGCTTCTGCACACACGATCGATCTAGATGACTGCATCTCCCAATCTCTCCATGTGGAGTGTACCTCCGTGGTTCCGTTTAGCCCAACCAGCACACATGGACAATAGCGATATGGTCGTACACGGTGGAAGTCCTGCATCAGGCATGCAGAAAAAAAAAAAATCCGCTGCCTCCCCACTGGCAAAGGCGAGCACCTACACGCTACTGCCTCCCATGGGAGCGCCGCCTCCGCCTGCAGGCTGCCGCCCATTGGCATCAGCAACACATTCGCATCAGCATGAGAACCCCTACGTACATCGTGATTCTTCTCCAGTCTCTTAATGAAACAAGTGTCACTATGACATGTTGCCATCAAAAAGTGATTCTAGCTTCTCCGGTAGATCCTCTACTAGTAGTCCAAAATCTGGCGGCTGGACCACCCTTCTTTTGTCCAGGCTTCTATAAAAGGAGCTTTTATGGGCACATAGCCAAAAGCTACTAGCTTATCAAATGATTTTACCCGTACCAAATTATGCACACATTATCGACATGGTTCTAAATCGGCGACCATAGCTACCACTATAGCCAGACCGGAAATAGCGCCGATGGACGGCATCGCCACATAGAGAATTGAATCTTTGTGGCTTTGTGTTCGTGAGCGCTAATAACTCTATTTAGTCAGCTATATCGTTGAAATGCACAAGTACTCAAGGAAAAGGAAACTTGCATCTGTTATTGTTATAATGGCCGGCCAGACTATTACTAAGCTCAACTAAAGACCATTACCAATGAAGTTTCGCCGGTAAAAAGTCTGATATGCAGTATCCCGTGTCACTGCGGAGTGCGGACAACAGACAGGAGAGCGCCTTGCTCCTCGTGTTGATCTCAACCATCCACACAGTCTCATCTGCGTCATGGATGAAGTAGTGGTTCTCGTAGACCGTGAAGCAGATGATGTCAGGACCGTCGGAGCTCACGACGGGGTACCGCAGGGGCACATGCGGCAGTATAGTTGTCCATGCAGCCCGAGTCCGTTGGCCC
The DNA here is from genome assembly GCA_038502445.1 of Eremochloa ophiuroides. Taxonomy (NCBI): domain Eukaryota; kingdom Viridiplantae; phylum Streptophyta; class Magnoliopsida; order Poales; family Poaceae; genus Eremochloa; species Eremochloa ophiuroides. The sequence continues at coordinate 19,596,086 of JAHLJS010000007.1, read as the reverse complement.
AGCACGAGGCCCGCATTTTTGGCCCGGCCCAAGCACGGCCGGCACGGTGACCAACGGGCCTGGGCTGGCACGGCCCGAAAAAATGTGTAGGCACCGTGAAGGCCCGGTGGCGCACTCCCACATCACATCCACCTCCTGGCTCTGCATCGCATCCCCAACCCCATGCGCCGCACTCGCTTTGCCTTTCTCCCTCCCCATAGCGTCGCACCACCGTTCTCCCCTTCCCTCCGTCCTGGCTTTCCAGTTCCACCGCGCGGCTTAACTCTTGCGCACGCGCACGGCGCGCCCGCGTGGGCCTCCTCTCCCCTTTGTCACCCTTTTTCTCCCGGCGGCCGGCGTTGCCCACCCCAACTCCCCTCCGGCGCCCTTCCCCGCGCCATCCACCCTCCCCTCCCCTCCCCTCCCTCCCCTTCTCTCCCCGCCCATCCCCGATGATGGCGACGCAGCCGACGGTGGCTACGACGTGGCCATGCTGCTCCACGCCCCCTACACGGCCTCACGCCATCACGCGACGACGGCCACCATCCCTCAGATCCAGCCTCTATGTCTTGGATCCGGTCTTCTACACCGCAGATCTGGCCTTCTATGCCGAACGCCGGTAGGGCAAGCTCGCCGGCCGCCGCCGCCACCTTCCGGCCTTCTCCGCCGATCGCCGCCCTTCTCTGGCTCTCTCTCTATGTTTCTCTCTGATTCTTGGTGGGCCTTGGGCCAGCCTGACACGTAAAACGGCCCATAGGGCCGTGCCTGGGCCGAAGGCCAGGCGTGGCCCATGTAGGCGTGGCCCGCAAAGCACGAAGTGCAGTGCCGGCCCGTTGGCTATTGGGCCGTGCTGGCACGGGCCTGTGCCGGGCCGGTCCGTTGGCCATCTATACGCGGCAGGCGACCGTAGCTGGGGAGCTGCCAGAGCTCGTCGCAGTCGAGCACACCGTCCTTGACCCACACCATTGGTTCCTCCATGCTCAGTATCAAGGTCCACGTCGTCACGTTGAAGGTGAAGCTTGAGCTCTTGCACGTCGTCTGGCCTGGCCCGCCGCCGCAGCAGCGGGGAGCAACGCTGACGAACCTCAGGGCACCAGCGCCGCTGGCGTCAGCCAATTTCTGGCAATACTCCATGTTCAGCCGTTCGATGCCGCGGTACCGCGTTTCGGGAGGCAACATCGCCGGCAACGACACGTACCGGACATGTTAAGTTCCCCGCCTCCATTAATCCTATTAACCAAAGCGGGCCTCTTAGTGTGCCCGCCTCGGTTAATACTGTCCAGAAAACCCTGCGACTCTAGAGAGTTGAACTCACGACCTATCACTTAACATCTAACTACTCTATCATTACACCACACACTTGTTTATGTCTATATTAATATGCTATTTCTGTATACCAATACTGTCGTAATTTTATATTGGATATTTAGGCTGCTAAACGTCTTCAAATGAAAAAATTTTCAACAATAAAGTTGTTGATTCTATCAAGAGCTATAACTTTCATATACACCATGTCAACATACGAGATCGTTTGGTAATTTTAAATTTTAAAATTTAGAATCTATGCACTTATAATATATTTTGGGGCCTAAACAGTTTCAATTCAAAAATTTTTAAACCACAAGGTTGTAGGTCTCGTTGAGTGCTATAATTTTGATATAAAGTTTATCTTCATTCGAGTTCATATAAAAAAGTTATGAATTATTTTTTGTTGCAGAGATTAATGGAGGCGAACATGTTAAGATGTCCGTCTCCGTAAATAATTGATTAACCGAGGCGGATATTTATAATGATCATCTTCGAAAATAGTTAATTAACCGAGACGGTTGGCTTAAGGTACCCGCCTCGGTTAATCCATTAATGTAGGTTGTTGTCGTAATGCAACCGCTTCAGTTAATCATGGATTAACCGAGGCGGACGCGTTATGCGGCCCACCTCCTCGGTTAATTTATTTTTGGAGGCGGTTATTTTCTAACCCCCTCCGTAAATATTTTTAGAGGCGGTTATTTTTGTGTCTGCCTTAGATAATGTTTTGGCACCGCCACCCAAAATCATTTTTGTAGTAGTGGCACCCCAACACCTCCTCGCCGCCCCTCCCGAGCCTTCTCCATGCGGCGGCCCCAGCTTGCCGGTAACCGGCCTCAAGCAGCACTGCGATGGTCCCAGCTCACCGGTGATAGGCCTCGAGCAGCACCGCGGTGGTGGCGGCGGCCTTCTCCACCTCCACGGCCCTCATGGCCGACCACCTTTGCCTCCTCCATGAACCCGCAGGCGACGGTGGCGGGTGTGACTGCAGGCCGACCACCTCATGCGACCAGATCTACCATGGAGCGACGAGAGCCGCGGCTATGACGGCGAAGCAACGGCCTCGACCGCGGACCGCCTCAGGCTTCTCCTCCGCCTCCCTCCTTTCCCTGGCAAGCGGGCCTCGGGCCAGCCCATTAAGTTTCACAGGTCGTGGCCAGCCCGGCACGAAAAGTAGCCCAACGTGCCGTGCCTGGGCCGCTAGCAAGGCCCGAAGGACTGGGGCGGCACGGCCCGGTAGGCCCACGGGCTATGTAGTGCCGTGCCCTATTGGGCCATGCCTGGCCTGGGCCCGGGATGGCCGTTGGCCATCTATAGTGGAGTGTACCTCGTTTAGCCCAACCGGCACACATGGACGATAGCGATATGGTCGTACACGGTGGAAATCCTGCATCAGGCATGCATGAAAAAAATTTTCCCCGCTGCCTCCCCACTAGTAAAGGAGAGCACCTACACGCTACTGCCTCCCATGGGAGCGCCGTCTCCGCCTGCAGGCTGCCGCCCATTGGCATCAGCAACATATTCGCATCAGCATGAGATGCTCTACATCGTGATTCTTCTCCAATCTCTATGAAACAAGCTAGTGTCACTATGACATGTTGCCGTCAAAAAGTGATTCTTCGTTCTCCAGTAGATCCTCTACAAATCTAAAATCTGGCGGCCGGCTGGACCCTTTTTTCGGCGAGTTTACTTTCACCCGATGGTCCTATGTACCAGACATGTAGCTTTTCTTTTTTTGTCCAGGCTTCTATAAAAGGAGCTTTTGTGGGAACATAGCCAAAAGCTACTAGATTATCAAATGATTTTACTCGTACCAAATTGTGCACACATTATCGATATGGTTCTAAATCTGCAACCATATAGCTACGACCACTATAGCCAGACCGAAAATAGCTAGCCGATGGGCGGCATCGCCACTAGCTAGAAGAATTGAGTATTGCGGCTATGTGTTCGCGAGCGCTAATAACTGTATCTAACCAGCTGTATCTTTGAATGCACAAGTACTCAAGGAAAAGGAAACTTGCATCTGTTATTGTTATAATGGCCAGACTATTACTAAGCTGTACTGAAGATCATTGCCAACGAAGTTTCGCCGGTAAAAAGTCTGACATGTAGTATTCCATGTCACTGCGGACAACGGACAGGAGCGCCTTGCTCCTCGTGTTGATCTCAACCATCCACACAGTCTCATCTGCGTCATGGATGAAGTAGTGGTTCTCGCAGACCGTGAAGTAGATGATGTCAAGATCGTCGGAGCTCACGTACCGCAGGGGCACACGTGGCAGGTGACCGTAGCTGGGGAGCTGCCAGCTACAACATATTCTCACATTACTGTCGGTTCAAAACCCCCTATTCACTGGTAGATTTTGAACCGGCACAACCAACTCGACAGTGATGAGCTCATGACATCACTACCGGATCTGCCAAACCGGCAGTGAGCTATCACTACCGGATAGCTAAGCTATCACTGCCAGTTCGTGTTACTAACCAGCAGTGATAGCTAAGACATCACTGTCTGTTGGAAATACAAACCGGCAGTGATATCTTAACTATTACTGCCGGTTTGCAATAAGATCCGACAGTGATATAATTTTTAGAATTTGCATTTTATTAATTCTTTTATTTTCAATTTGAGGGGATATCTTTGGAGGGGGGAAGGTGGGAGTTGTGTTCGCGGTGATGCAATCGAATAATTGGATATGGATGTGGATCTCGACGTCACTACAAATCTATTAACGTTTATATTACAGAAATTCCAAAATAAAACGTATAAGTAACGAAGTAATTAAGAGTCGCATTACAATAGCCTATCCACATGTTCTCTTCCATAGGCCTTCTGGAACTTCTTGGTCTTGGCAATATAGAATGATCCGTTCTTGCTCAATACCTCGTCGGTGATAAACTTTGCTACTTCTTCTTGAATTCCTCTTATCTCGAAATCGACCAACCGGTTATGACCGTGTGCTTCGCGCTGTAATTGAATCAAGATGATATTCAGATGCAAAAACATAAGCAATAACAATACAATTGGGAAGCCTATGTACTGCTTCATCCCCTTCGTCGGTTTTTGCAACAAAGTAGACAAGCATAGCCCACATCACATAGAACCCGCATTCGTTGTTCCCCACCGGTTGGTCTAGGATCTTGATATCGTGCATATACTTAGCCGTGAATGGTTCACTCCAATTCTTGTGCTTCTTGTGATTGACATTTTTTTAGTCAGGTAAGGCCTTCATTCTGTGTGACATTATGTACTAGGTTCCAATTTCTCCAAGTGAAATGCCCTAAGTTATGTACTAGATTCCAATTCCTTCAAGTGAAAAAGGATTCTAAATTGGCCCTATTAGTTATTTTCAATTGCATATAAACGTGTGCAAACATTGTCACAGCTCATATCACTTTGTTCCTTTCTCATTTCCACTGGAACTAACACTGTATCTCACTACAATCATAGCTATAGTTACTTATAGACATTCTATCGAACACCTTATAAGCATTGAGTTATGTTGACACCAGAAGTGGCAAATGGATATACCGCAAGCATACGGTAGTCAATGTAGCCTTTACCGGGAGTATTCCAGGCATCGTATTTTCCACAGGAAACGTGAAGTGAACTAACTAGGCTCAAGGTCGTCCTATGACACAAGGGTATATGATTGAGGGTAGAGAGGATTCCTATGGTTATGAAACTAGTCAGGTAAGGTAGATACAAAGGTTGTTCACTTTTGGTCACTAAGCCGTTCAACTACAGAAAGTGATGAGAAGGGTGTTAAACCGCCTAGCACAAGAAGACCTACATTTTGAAAACTTGTCCAAACGTGGTGAATTCAAAGCCTAGATAGGGCTGTCACCACCTACTAGGTACCACAACGAACCGTTGAACAAGCCGCAATCATAGGTAAGCGATAGCTTAGACACCACGTCTACACTATATCTTACTACTCTAATCCGAATTCCGATGAAATTGATTAGAGTACCGGGTTAAGGGCGTTGAACCAATGAACAACGTAAGTAAATACTTTACTTGAACTAAGAATCAAATACCATAAAAGAAACTTAGATGCTTACTTACTAAGAATGTCGCATCCGTCGAGGTACAACTAGGAGGAGACTCCCGACAGCTCTGTGGCTTCCTCCAGATTCTCCTCACTCTCTCCCTATGATGGATACTACAACTACTAAAGGGAAAGTGCTCCCTTGGTGCCTTGAGAGTGAGGGGGTACCCCTCTATTTATAGTGGAGGTGGAGTTGGGGCTACTCCAACGCCACGTCAGCGATTCAGGTGCTTCTCCATCATAGCCCTTGATTGAAACCGACCTTGAACCGACTTTAATCAAGGGTGTGGATCAAGGGTCATGCATGCCTCCATGCTTAGAGTCGGTGGGTGAAATATGAGCCTGATTGGCCACCAGAAGGGGGTCGGCCGACCCCTCTTTGATAGGTGGGACCAGCCACTTGAGTGTGGGACCTCTCTAGTGTCGGTTTGTGAAAACAAGATGGCTGGATGTCTCCATAAGGGGGGTCGGACGACCCACCTATGAAGAGTGGGGCCATCCTCCTTCCTTGTGGGCCCTCTCCACCTCTTTAGAGTGGGTATGAAGTGGTGGGACCCCTTGATCACTTCGGATGATGGAGATGTAGGTTCATCGATCCATGGGACTTCATTTGTCACCGTTGAGAGGAAACACACTTGTGATCCAAGGGTGAAAATGGACTCTTGGGAGTGTGTCATGGATCATGGTCTAGCAGCGAGGCCCTGGTATGCTCAAGTAGGGGTCAGCCGACCCCTACCTTGTGCCCATCTTTTGCACATTGTCTCCTGAAGCTATGTATTGATGATTGTGAAGTTAGTTTGTCATTTGGCCATACTTGGTTGGTTGCCCAACCTACGTATGGAGCTTCTGAAAATTGAAAAGTACATGTTTTGAGTGCCTGGAACTAAATAATGACAAGTACATGTGGAACCAAGTTATTTGTACATAAGTCACTATGTGTTTGGTGGCTTCCTTCCAAAAAGAATTCTTGTTGACGGTTTTGATGGGGTAAAAGCATAGTACAACTACCGTCAACAAGATCCCCTCACACTTAAGTTTTTGCTTGTCCTCGAGCAAAGGTTAGAGAGAATGATAAAATATGATTATGACATTTTCAAGGTATTAGCAAAAACAAAGTTTCATTCATGAAACATCTCATACAGGTGGGTTATGTGGTACTATCTAGCATATATCCTTTAGATGTTGAAAATGGAACATTTCTCAAAGCATAGTCATCTTTCTATTTTCATATCATTAGTGCATAGAGTTTTTGACATTGGTTTTAAAAGAGAGCACATAGTTCATTCTTACTCCTCATATAGTACTCTTAAGTCACTCAGTGAGTATATGATTCCTCACCAAGGCATAGCATAAGATTGCCTTCTTTTGTTTCATCCTACATCTATCAGGCTTATGTGGGGCTCAGGTAGGGATAAACAAGATAGCATACTTGCATTGCATATATTGCAAAGTCAAAACAAGGATCCAACGAGAAGACTATCATAATCCTAGATCAAGATGTGCAATTGTGTGGAAAATGATGGAATGTACTGCTCCTCTATTTGATAAGATCCCTCTCTATTTTATTTGAGACACGGCTAGAACTTTTCTTTTTCTCTTTTTATAAGCCTTGATGTGCTCTTTTTTTCAAAGCAATGGACCTTCGTGTGTCCAGTTTTTTTTGCATAGCCTTTGTGTCTCATCTACTAAGCCATACTTAGAGAGGTATTCTAAACTTTAAAACATGGAGCATCTCTATGGTGAAAATGGATGACATGTTTTTGCGTACTTCCAGTGTAGAAGTAGCATGTGTATATGTGGCGTGTACGTGATCTTGATCTTGGGACTATGACATAATTCTCAACAAGGGTCTACAGGGTCTGACCAAACTCAAGACAAGTGCAAGTAGCATGTATAGAAGGGTTTTGAACATGGCATGAATATATATGGCTCTGGTAGGAACTTTCTCACTATCGAGGAGTAAGTGACACTAGGGTTTTAAGACATTTTCAAAAAAAAATCTCTAGGCATATTGAATAGAAAAGGTATGAATCATGAGCCAAGAACTATATCATATTTGTTAACAACTTAGTCAATATGATACTCTTATCAAGATATGTATCCCACAAGTATAAACATATGCAAGAATTAGACTTTGTGACACTTTTACCCTTTAAATGTCATAAATTATGTCACTTTTTATTTTAGTCCAAGTGTGATGTTGGTTCAGTTTAGTTTTACATGCTAACACAGATTCAAAGCATATCAAGTCATTTCACATGTAGCAAAAAGAGAGGAAGGGGCGATTCAAACCGATGTTTTTTTTAGTAGAGGAGAGTTGAGCGCCCTGGTCACAAATGGGTAGTTTGGGGTCACAAGACCCCCCACACTTCGTTGAAGCTATACCTGGCTTTTTATTCATAGAAAACAAAGGTGAAAACACAAAGGATTCTACTGGCGTGAGGCACCAAAGAGTCCAAATTTATTTAAATGAAACAAGGCATAGATCAATTTTGGAAGGAAAAACAACAAGCTAAGGAGGAACGTTGGACATTTGATCATGAACTAGATCTGTTTATTTTCTTTTAAGTTAGATCATTGAAAGGTTTGAATTCAATCATGTCTATTTCTTCATCTAGTTTATTAGGTTCAAGGAAAACTTTTAAACGTTGACCATTTACCTTAAAGATCTTACCTTCACCATCTTGAAGTGTGATTGCTCCATGAGGTGAGGTATCGATGACTTGAAATGGCCCTTCCCATTTGCTTCTAAGCTTTCCATGTCCAAATAGTTTTACTCTTGAGTTGAACATGAGCACCTTGTCTCCTGGCTTGAACTCCTTTTTCTTTATCCTCTTGTCATGCCATCTCTTTATTCTCTCCTTGTAGATCTTGGCACTGTGGTATGCTTTCTCCCTCCATTATTCTAACTCTGAGATTTGCATCTTTCTATGCCTTCGTGCACCTTGTAGGTCCATATTCCATTTCTTTATGGCCCAATGTGCTCTAAATTCCAACTCGACTGGGAGGTGACAAGTCTTTCCATATATGAGTTGGTATGGTGACATGCCAATGGGTGTCTTGAATGCTGTCCTGTATGCCCATAGTGCATCACGTAGCTTGTCCCTCCATCCTTTTCCTATTTCATTAACCGTCTTTTGCAGAATGTTCTTGATTTGTTTGTTGGATGTTTCTGCTTGGCCACTTGTTTGGGGATGGTATGGAGTTGCAACATTATGTCGGATACCTTTCTCTTCTAGGAAGCGCCGGAAGCTCCCCTCTATGAAGTGAGATCCCCATCACTTATCACCAACCTTGGGGTTCCAAACCTTGGAAGGGTGGTCTCTTCAAACATCCTTCTTGAGCTCTTGGCATCTGCAGCCTTGCATGTCATTACTTCTACCTATTTGGACACATAGTCCACAGCTACCAGGATGTACTCACAGCCATGGGATTTGGGAAAAGGTCCCATGTAGTCAATGCCCCATACATCAAAGAGTTCCACTTGAAGATTATTTGTTAGTGGCATTGCATCTCAGGCATCGATGTTCCCTTGCTTTTGGCACCTCACACATCTCTTGATGAAGTTATTTGTATCTTCATACATGGTTGGCCAAAAGAAGCCACTTTGCCAAATCTTTGCATGGGTTCTGAATGTGCCATAGTGTCCTCCATATGGTGCGGCATGACACCTTTCTATGATCTTAATTGATTCCGCTTCAGGGACACATTTCCTCAATAAACCATCATTGCAAACTCTGTAGAGGTACGGTTCATCCCACAGGTGTACTCGACTTTCTTGGATGAACTTTTTCTTGTTTGCTCCTGGTGGAACATGTCCTGCAACAATAAAATTCACAATATTCGCGTACCAGGGGCTGGAGTCCGTGATCTTGAGGAGTGTGTCATCCCTAAGATTGTCATTGATCGGTAGGTCCTGTGCATCTTGGAATTGCATTCTAGACAAGTGATCGGCTACAAGATTTTCTACTCCTTTTCTATCTTTTATTTCCAAATCAAATTCTTAGAGTAGCAAGATCCATCTTATTAGGCGTGGTTTAGCATCTTTCTTAGTGAGCAAGTATTTCAAAGCAGCATGACCGGTATGGATAATTACTTTTGCTCCAACTAAGTAAGATCTAAACTTGTCAATAGCAAAAACAACAGCTAGTAGCTCTTTTTCAGTTGTTGCATAATTAAGTTGAGGTCCTGCTAAAGTTTTGCTAGCATACGAAATTGCATGATGCTTTTTGTTATTTGTTTGGCCAAGAACAGCGCCAACAGCATAATCACTTGCATCACACATTATTTCGAAGGGAAGCGTCCAATCAGGGGGTTGGATGATTGGGGCAGAGACAAGTGCTTTCTTGAGAAAATAAAAAGCATTTAAGCACTTATCATTGAAATCAAAGGGTGCATCTTTAGCAAGCAGGTTTGTTAAAGGGCGAGCAATTTGAGAGAAGTCTTTTATGAAGCGCCTATAAAAACCAGCATGCCCAAGAAAACTTCTAACACCCTTGACATTCATGGGAGGTTGAAGTTGCTCTATAACTTCTATATTAGCTCTATCCACCTCAGTCCCACGCTCGGACACTCTATGTCCTAGCACTATGCCTTCTCGAACCATGAAATGGCATTTCTCCCAGTTCAAGACTAAGTGCTTTTCCTCGCATCTTTGTAAGACCTTGTCCAGATTTTGAAGGCAATCATCGAAGGATTTTTGTTGACGGTGGATAACGTCAACTTTTATTAGAACTTTAGACACCAAAGGATACATGAATACACACTAGTCTAGGGTTTTAACTGACAGTTTCCATGAGTTTTGCATGTTTTGTATTTTCCATGGGCTATTCCTGAAAAGCATAAAAGAAGGGTTAAAGAGCATGATTACCACGTAACTTAACCGCCAAGGAAACAATCATCACGAGAACAATAGAAGCATCTGGAACACACACGAGACACCGGGACCCGAGACCCCCTAGGGTGGGGCCGGCCGGCGCCCCCTGCTAGGGTTTCGGCCATCTTCTGGAGTCTTCTTCCACCGCCTCTATGGAGTCATCTTGGCCCTTGTTTCAAGTCGTTTTGATCCTACGGCGCACGTGCATCCCACCAGGCTATAATAAAGGGGCAGACCCCCCTAGAGGCATCAACCCATCATTCATTCAAGGCATCAAGTCCTCAAGCCATCAAGAGCCTCCTAGTTCATAGTTCTAGCCTAATTAGATTAGAGAGTAGAGGAGTTCTAGTTCTTCGGCGGATCTGGAGCCCCGACGTCTGTCTGGAGCACGGAGTTCGGTATAATTCTAGTTCTTTCTCTATTATTGTATTCTTCATTATGATTAGGGAAACATTGTTCTTAATAGTTTATATGTTTTTGATTACAATAGTCTTTGTCTACTTTGATTATATGTCTAGTATAGTTGGTTTGATCTTATTGAATTCCTGTAATTGCTCGTATAGCGTTTATTCATGCGTATGATGGATAGATGATGAACGATATGTAGACGTGGTGTCTAGGTATTCTGTTTATCTGTGAGTGCACCCTGATGTGCCGGGTCGTGTGGTAGATCGCGTAGGTGACAGCTGCGTTGAGTCCTCTGTAGTCCACCCCCATATGTAGGCTAGCATGCACGGTCGCGAAGTTGGGTGATAACTCTGTTTCACACCTTTCCTAGATGATGCCCTTTGCATGTGATCATGATATAGGATTAGTCTAACAATGATTTCTAGATGTAATTGCACTAGTTAGAGTTATTCATTGATGTAGTTATAGAATTACCTTTGATATTAATTTCTTAGTTTATCCATTGGCTAGCTATTACTATGACTAGAGAAGTGCTCTGATGATTATCTTTTATTTATGATGCTTGATCATACTTATCACCTTTATCTTTATTTACCTTGTGACCTCTGCCTGTTATGAGTAGAGTAAATGACATTGGTAATGTCACTTATCCATTGTATACCATCACTATCAATATAATAGATTGTAGTTTGTCCTTAGTCCTTCCCAGTGGTATAAATATAAATCGACAACCTGGTAGAACTCCCTAGGTAAAATGCTACAATGGTATAATTATCTGTCCACTTGCAGAATTGATCTTAGTTTATATTATTTATATTCATTTCTGCCTAGTCACATAGATTAATATATGAAACCTTTATTTATTCTTAGCATTATTAATTAAGGATGACAACCTAGTTCTTGCATAAGAATGTTGGTAATAGAAAAGTGGCTAGTTGCTAATGACAAGTTAATTAATTACCATTCATCTTCTAATCTCGCCTCTCGCATTAAAAGTTAGATAGTTATATTTGGTGACGTTAGTAGATGTCAACAAGCATTTTTGGCGCCGTTGCCGGGGAAGGCACATAAACTTAAGAAATATTGATAGCATATGTATACATAATGGATAAGATTGTATTACTGATTGATCTCTAACTCAAACAGGTACACCCTTGTTTTTTTATCATTTGCTTATCTTATGCAGGGTGATGAATGAATGGTTTTTCTCTTCCAAATAATTATATTGACGATCCAGAGAAACTCCTGAGAAGAAAGAAGTTTGTAGAGACGAGGGAAGATCCTGAATTACTATAAAAAACACCCATCATTTCTCGAGCTAGTTTATCAATAGAGCTAGCTCTAACATTGGAAGAAGAACACTTAGGAGAAGATTTATCTCCTGTTTTGAAGACATGGCTGAGAAGACGCTGCGCGAGTTCTCTGCCCCAACAATAGAAAACATCTGGATTGGACCAGCAGTCAACACGGGGGAGAATGGATTCGAGCTCAAGCCTGCTCTTATCACCATGGTTCAAGCCAGCCAGTTTTGTGAAAAAGCTCATGAAGATGAAAGTGCACACTTACAACACTTTTTAGAGATTTGCAGCACCTTCACGATTAGAGGAGTACCAAGAGATGCTATTTTACTCCGTCTTTTTCCATTTTCACTTTTGGGGAAAGCCAAGCAGTGGTTCTACGCCAAAAGACAAGAACACTGCATGGGACCGATGCTCAACTCCTTTCCTGGCAAAGTTCTTTCCTACAGGCAAGACAAATGCTCTGCGTGAGAAAATCTCAAGTTTTCAACAGCAACATGACGAATCATTCACTGAAGCATGGGGGAGATTCCAAGATTACATTGAAGACTGTCCTCATCATGGGATAGAGGATTGGCTACTATTGCAGATCTTCTACCACGGGCTTATCTCAAGCACCCGTGAGTCCATTGATGCTGCAGCTGGAGGAGCTTTCTTGTCACTTAAGCTCCAGAAGCTCAAGCACTTGTTGAGAAGATGGCCTCAAATTCAAGCTGTAATGAAGAACGTACTCAACCTCGTAAGAGAGGAGGAGGCATCCATTATCTGAAAGAGACTGACATGGTCACTGCCAAGCTAGACCTCATTATGAAGAAGCTCGACATAGAGAAGAAGAAAGTCATGCATATTAATGATTCTCGCATGACCTATTAAGAATGTGGAGATTATGGGCATTCAGCTATCAACTGCCCTACATTGCAAGAGGATGTGAACTTCATCAACAATAACACCTACTATCGTCCTCAGCAAAATCAAGGATGGAACTAGCCAAACCAAGGATGGAATCAGCAACCTCGACAAGGTAATTACCAAGGTAACAACCAAGGTAATAATTACAACAATTATAATCTTCCGCCTTTAAGAGATTTAGTTGCTAGTCAATCTAAATTGTTAGATCAAATGTCTAGAAAGGTAGCCTCAATTGATAAAGCTTTAGAAAATATAAATACTAGAGTGGATACCTTTGCTTCTGCTATAAAGAATCAGCACAGCTTTAATAAAATGCTAGAATGACAATTAGCTCAGCTAGCTACTGCTATCCCTCCATTTGAGAAAGGAAAGATTCTGGGCCAGCCGGAGGATTTAGAAACTGCTAACCTTGTTGATATTCACAATGCAACACAATACCAAATTGAGCCTGCAGATATACAGTGGATAGATCACTCACTACCTGAAAAGATAGGAGACCCTGGAAGACCTGTGATTCCTATCTCTTTAGGATGTCATAACTTTCCAGAGGCTATCTGCATTTCGGCGCAAGTGTCAACATAATGCCTAAGGTAATCTATGAGAAAATTTTAGGTGATCCTTTGTTGTACACAGATATGCGTTTGCAGCTTGCAGATTAATCCATTTGCTACCCCGAGGGAGTACTAGAAGAAGCTGTTATCAGAGTGGGGCAATCATATGTCCCAATTGACTTTGTGATCATGGATACTGGAGGAGATGAGAAGGCACCCATTATCTTGGGATGACCATTCTTATGCACAACCAAAGCCATCATCTATGCGGAACACGCCAAGATTGTCCTCTCCATCAAAGACAAGAAGGAGAGATTTTCATTCAAGAACCATATCCTCAAGAATCCTGCAGTCCCGAAGCAATTCCATCAACAAGAAGAGCAACAACAACAACCAGCACCCAAGAAGAAGAACAATAGGAGATGGAGGAAGAACAAGCCCCAGCATGTACCTGAAGGAACCGCTCAGCTAATCAATGTCATAAACACAGAAAATGATCATATGCTCCCGAAGCCATTTCCAACAAAGAAAGGTGACCCAGGAGTACCAATCGTTGAATGCACAATCAGAGACATCACTTTTCCCGACACCATCTGCGACACTGGATCGGGCGTCAACGTAATGTCTAAAAAGGTATATGATGAATTATTTGATGATTTACCATTATACCCAACATATATTCAGTTGCAGATGGCAGACCAATCATTGAGATTCCCTGAAGACATAGTCAAGGATGTCATGGTAAGAATTCAAAATAAATATATACCCGCAGATTTTCTAGTTCTTGACACGCAGGGAGACGATGAATCGCCCATTCTTTTGGGAAGACCGTTCCTCTACACCGCCAATGCTATCATCTACATCGGGTCTGGACAGATCCACTTCAACCTACCCACTGGAAAGGTACGCTGTCAATTCAAAACACATCTTAACCATGAGTAGATCAGGAAGCAACGCAGCAGAAGGAAACGCCAAGCCCGCCGTCAGGCTGCCCAGCCTCACTGTGGATGGGAGGAGTTCCCTGGAAGGATTGTGAAGTATGAAGATTGCTACAAGGAGCAAGAAGAAGCCGTACAAGCACCACGCTGGAGTGAGTGGGAAGCGAAAGCTGAAAGGATGGACCAGATTGCTAAGGCAGAGAAAGAAGAGATTCGGGCGCAAGTAGAAGAATAAAGAGAGATGAAGAATCAAGAGAAGCTTACAAGGAAGAGTTGGAGCTAGAAAAGAGAGAAGCAGAAGAGACAGAAAAGAGATGGAAGGAGAAGAAAGAAGCACCTGCTACACCATCGCAAAATAGAGAATTGACTGAGGTGATCTTAGACAATGGACCTACTAAGTAAGTACTCTCCTCTATCAAAGTCCTATCGGTAGACTTTAAATTCCGTACCCTAGCCATAAGGTTAGAATGGTAGTGATCTAATTAATTTAACATTCATTAGTAATTTTGCTTAGCATCATTTATTAGTACAATCATTTTTGCATTAAACCAATAAAAATATTTACTGCTTTATTTACTGCATCATAAATATTAAAGCCCCATGTGAATGAACCTATGGTAACCCTATAGGCATATTTACTGTGGTGGCATAAAAATAAAAATGATTTATAGATGGTAGTAATATTTATAATAGCTTTGTTGCATTATAAAAATCCTAGGACCCATGAGAATGAATATTCCCTGTGGTGGCATAAAAAATTATTAGCATACATACATATTTGATTTCTGCATAAGAAAATTAGAAAATCCTAAAAAGAGAATCCTGTTGGAATCCTGCTAGAACCTATCAATTTAAAATCGACTCAAGAATAATCAAAGTGCTCATTGGCTGACCGCTAACCCCTTGATAATTTGAGCCTCGAGTTTTGGTTTTCTTGTTGGAGTATAACTATGTAGGAATAATATTATGACTAAGGAGAGAGTTTATTAGTGGCATCCATCAGGACTGCTGCTAACCAACTCGCTCTGAAGATCATTCAAGCACCAAGTATTGCAGACATCAAGCTTGGGGGAGGAGCATCCCCTAGTTACTTGGTAACTTTATCTATGCACTTATTGAGTCTACTTTATACAATCTAAAAATACCAAAAATATGTGGGCACATGAAGGTCCACACCTTTCACAAAAATACCAAAAATATGTGGGCACATGAAGGTCCACACTCTTAAAGAAGCTTAAACTTTTGCTGGAAATATAAAATCAATTACTTACCATGGAGTGGTATTAAACCTAACCCCTCTCCATAAGATTTGGTATTTTTATTGGCAATTGAGTTTCATAGGAAAATATAAGATCAAGGAGCTAGTCAACCTGACATCCTCATACTGCCGATACACTGCTCAGAAGGATCGCTCAATTTGCAACATCAAAAACCCTGTCAAACGTCAAGCTTGGGGGAGGGCACTCTCCAATTAAGATCCAGCTAAGTATAAGTTTCCTATCCTATTTATCATTATTACTATATCGCTTTTTCGCGTGAGTTAGCTAGTAAGATAAAATTTGAAAACCAAATAAATATCTATCTATATATTAGAGTTTGTTTAGAGTCGGTCTAGGCTAGAATAAATTAAAAACTGATGAACATTAAAATTTTGTCTTGGAAATGATGAATAGTTGCTCTGTCACAATACTTTTCAGATGCCTAGTTGTCAAACTTAAATTCTCCTGAGTTTTAGATATTGCTGTTTTAACTTAAGAATTTACTCTAAACCTGAAACTTGTGGAGGTATATGTTCGAGCTAAGTCTTGGTGATTGATTGATTTGATTCATGAAAGTTGAGCTACTATTTATCTTATTCCTAGCATTACTAAGTTCTGGAGATTTATTTTGAAAACTTAAAATTTACATGATGAGCTCTTGTATGGCAAAATGTGAATTCCTACCAAAGCCATATATTATACATCTAGATAGGAAAACCTTTTGTACATTCATGCTGCTTGCTTTACATTGACTTTAGTCAACCTTTGTTGAATACCATATGAGAGTCTTGTCATGCTTTTAAAACCAAGATTACGTACACACTTTAGCACATATGCATTATTCCTACCCTGGGAGTAATCGCAACTATTTCCACTTTCACCAATGTTTATCATGAAAATATTTTCTCCTACACTAGGAGTAAACACCCAAAAATATATAAACCCCGTAGGACAGCCTTGTTATAATTGCTCTAAGTTCTTATTATTCTTATTACCTCTCCAGTTATTCATATTCAAAGGATACATGTGGCTATGCAAAAATATAAAAAGGGAGTAAAAGATGGACAAGTGTCCCAACATTAAAATAATGGGTACTAGATGCCTGCCTCCCGAATGAAAAAAAGGAAAAGAGAGAGAAAGGAGAAAGAATATAGATAGCACATGTGTTCCTCCAAGTTACAAAGGAGAGTGAATCATTTTCAAAGAGCAAAAGTAGAATTAAGAATAGCCACTAAATACCACATATACACCCATCCACCTTATTCCATACACATGCACATCTTGGTTTGATTGTATGCCTCGATTCTCTGCAGATCCATTGTTTGACTTTACAACATATGAATTGCAAGTATGCTTAAACCTTGTTATTGCCACTCCTATGAGCTCCAGCTATAGGAAGGCATAACATTAATGCCTTAAGTGAGATCCACAAATACCATATATATTAAGAGACCTGAGGGTGTCATACAATTAAAGCTCTGAGTTTTATTTTGAAAACTTGCAAAACTTTAGGATATTGGTATTGTGAAGAATTTACTACATAGTGCAAGACTTGATTGTTCTTTCTTTCAATTACTTAAGACTAAGGCAAGAGCTGTAAAGCCCCATAGTTAAAGGTAAAATGGGTAAGTTTAAAAGTTAGAACAATTTTGTCTAATCCGGGGGAGAATCTATGTTTGAAGCATGTGTACTTGGGAAGTATGAAAACATTGTAGGAACTCCTGATCCAATTACATTAGTAATTAGGCTTAGTTTGTTTGCCAAGGGACTGGCAAACGGGTAAGTTTGGGGGTGTTGTTAATGGTGGATAACGTCAACTTTTATTAGAACTTTAGACACCAAAAGATACATGAATACACACTAGTCTAGGCTTTTAACTGACAGTTTCCACGAGTTTTGCATGTTCTGTATTTTGCAGGGGCTATTCTAGAAAAGTATAAAAGAAGGGTTAAAGAGCATGATTACCATGTAACTTAACCGCCAAGGAAACCATCATCATGAGAACACTAGAAGCATCTGGAACACACCCGAGGCACCGGGACCCGAGACCCCCCAGGGTGGGGCCGGCCGGCGCCCCCTGCTATGGTTTCGGCCCATCTTCTGGAGTCTTCTTCCACCACCTCTATGGAGTCATCTTGGCCTTTGTTTCAAGTCGGTTTGATCCTACGGCGCACGTGCATCTCACCGGGCTATAAATAAAGGGGCAGACCCCCTGGAGGCATCAACTCATCATTCATTCAAGGCATCAAGTCCTCAAGCCATCTAGAGCCTCCTAGTTCATCAAGAGCCTCCTAGTTCATAGTTCTAGCCTAGTTAGATTAGAGAGTAGAGGGGTTCTAGTTCTTTGGCGGATTTGGAGCCCCGGCGTCTGTCTGGAGCACGGAGTTCGGTATAATTCTAGTTCTTTCTCTATTATTGTATTCTTCATTATGATTAGGGAAACATTGTTTTTAATAGTTTATATGTTTTTGATTACAATAGTCTTTGTCTACTTTGATTATATGTCTAGTATAGTCGGTTTGATCTTATTGAATTCATGTAATTGCTCGTATAGCGTTTATTCATGCGTACGATGGATATATGATGAACGATATGTAGACGTGGTGTCTAGGTATTCTGTTTATCTGCGAGTGCACCCTGATGTGCCGGGTCGTGTGGTAGATCGCGTAGGTGACAGCTGCGTTGAGTCCTCTGTAGTCCACCCCCCGTATGTAGGCTAGCAGGCACGGTCGCGAAGTTGGGTGATGACTCTGTTCACACCTTTCCTAGATGATGCCCTTTGCATGCGATCATGATATAGGATTAGTCTAACAATGATTGCTAGATGTAATAATTAGAGTTATTCATTGATGTAGTTATAGAATTACCTTTGATATTAATTCCTTAGTTTATCCTTTGGCTAGCTATTACTATGACTAGAGAAGTGCTCTGATGATTATCTTTTATTTATGATGCTTGATCATACTTATCACATTTATCTTTATTTACCTTGTGACCTCTGCCTGTTATGAGTAGAGTAAATGACATCGGTAATGTCACTTATCCATTGTATACCATCACTATCAATATAGTAGATTGTAGTTTATCCTTAGTCCTTCCCAGTGGTATAAATATAAATCGACAACCTGGTAGAACTCCCTAGGTAAAATGCTACAATGGTATAATTATCTGTCCACTTGCAGAATTGATCTTAGTTTATATTATTTATATTCATTTCTGTCTAGGCACATAGATTAATATATGAAACCTGTATTTATTCTTAGCATTATTAATAAGGGATGATAACCTAGTTCTTGCATAAGAATGTTGGTAATAGAAAAGTGGCTAGTTGCTAATGACAAGGTAATTAATTACCATTCATCTTCTAATCTCGCCTCTCGCATTAAAAGTTGGATAGTTATATTTGGCGACGTTAGTAGATGTCAACAATTTTCCATAGACGGAGAAGTCGTCCATGAATACCTCCATGATTTCCTCGATCATGTCAGAGAAGATGGACATCATGCACCTTTGAAGAGAAGCGGGGGCATTGCATAAACCGTAGGACATACGGTGATATGCATACGTCCCATACGGGCATGTGAAGGTGGTCTTACTTTGGTCATCTGGATGGATAGGGATTTGATGATAACCCGAATAGCCATCAAGGAAACAAAAAGAAAGAGTGCTTTGCCAACCGTTCCAACATTTCATCAATGAAGGGTAACGGGAAATGATCTTTCTTTGTAGCCTTATTGAGTTTTCGGTAATCTATGCACATCCTCCATCCTGTGACGGTTTGTTGAGGGATTAATTCATTTTTCTCATTTTAACGACCGTCATCCCTCCTTTCTTAGGCACAACCTGTGGGGGCTAACCCACTCGCTGTTAGGAACAGGGTAGACTATGCCTGCGTGCAAGAGTTTCAAGACCTCTTTCTTAACTACCTCTCTCATCGCATTATTTAGCCTACGTTGAGGCTCCCTAGAAGGTGTAGCATCTTGCTCAATAGGGACGCGATGGGTGCAAAGAGTGAGACTAATTCCCTTAAGATCTTGAAGAGAGTAGCCTAATACAGATCGGTGTTTTTCTAAAATGGTGATGAGTTTGGAAGCTTCCTCCTCAGAAAGTTAGTCACTAATGATTACTGGAGTCTCTCTATTACCATTAAGGAAGGCATACTTAAGTCCAGAAGGAAGGGGCTTAAGTTCTATAGAGGGCTTAGATAGGGGTTCAGGTTTATCCAAGTCTAGGGTTCTTCTAATTCGGCCTTTTGTTGGATGAAATCCTTAGCATCCTCTTCTAGACCAGGATGAGAAAGTTCTAGAAGTGATGCAACCATTACTTCCTCTATTGGGTCAGACTCGGGGTGCAATTCTGCCTTTGAATTTGTAGATTGAGTTAAGGGGATAGAAAGATTCACACTTTTCCCGAGGTTGACGTCTAGGCTCCCTGAATACTGGCTTTCTTCTAGAAGCTTTTCAAGGGGATGCCCGATCAATAGATCAAAATCCGAAATCTCAAAGATATAGAAGTTCAAGAGAATCGTGATTTCGTTGACTGTTATTGGGACCATGCGTGCAATCCCATGACTCTTTAAGATTTCTCCAGATGGAATTTTTAGAAGCTTGTTAGTTGGAGTCAGAGGTTCATCGCCATCAAAGAGAGCATATGCTAGAGAATCAGACATGATGCTCACGCCGACGGTGGGAATGTAAGGGAAGTCTAATGCAGCGTCTTTCTTTAAACAACGCACGGTTGTGGAGGGAGAAATGATCCGAATTACTTCGGATGAAGTTTCAACCTCCTTAAGCCATTCGTTGCTCATGACAGATGTTAGCATTTTGACCGTATCCTTGAGATGGTTAGGAGAATGAAGGTTTGGAGCAGAACGTGTAAAAGATCTCCTTTGCATCGGGAAATTCGAGGTGTTTCCAAAATCAGAATCAACGAAAAGATTATCCTCGATTTCAGAAAGGAGTTCCAAAGGTTGTATTTCTTCTTCCTTTGGAGGATTCGTGGTTTGTGGTGTTTGCGGTTCAGGATCGATAGCTACATCTTGGGATTGGATTGGTAGTGGTTTGTCTATCGAAACTTCCTTTTCTCGGTTGGGAGATGTTTCCTCTTCTTCCTCTGGGAGTTCATCATGAATGCTAGTGTACGGGGTGTTTTCAAGGATTTTGTCAAGAATGGCTCTTGCTTCACTAGCAGACAAATGAAGGAAAGCTCCTCTAGAGGCTGTGTCAAGGAATTATGCAGAATCCTTGCTAAGACCCATGTAGAAATGTTGTAAAAGCATTGGCTCGGGTATAGCAAGGTTAGGGCCTGAAGCGACAAGATCTAAGAAACGGCCCCATGATACACCTAGAGGTTCCTTCTCCTTTTGCTTGAACGTTAGGACCTCCGTTCGAAGATGGACAACTCGAGAGATAGGAAAGAAGGCTAGACAGAATTTGGTTTGAAGGGTTTTCCACTCTCCTTGTACACTATCTACGTGACGAGCATACAAATGTTTAGCATCTCCCTTCAAAGAGAATGGGAATAGCTTCCATTTTAAGGTATCTTGTGTCATGCCTTGTATATGAAGGCATGAGCACAATTGCTCAAATTCATGTAGATGAGTATATGGACTCTCATCTTCACTCCCAAAAAAAGGGTTTGCCTGAACCATCGCTATAAAGCCAGGGCGAAGCTCATAGTGAACAGCCAAAATGCCTTTGGACGATTTAGGTGGCTCCAAACTAGTTCCCTTTGGAGCACCATATTGAAAAAGAGGTATTTGGTCCATGATATGACAAATAAATGAAAAAGATAAACGGGCGACTAGGTCCTATGTTAAGAACAGCTACCGTTCTCCGGCAACGGCGCCAGAAAGCTTGTTGACACCAGAAGTGGCAAACGGATATACCGCAAGCGTACGATAGTCAATGTAGCCTTCACCGGGAGTATTCCAGGTATCGTATTTTCCACAGGAAACGTGAAGTGAACTAACTAGGCTCATGGTCGTCCTATGACACAAGGGTATATGATTGAGGGTAGAGAGAATTCCTATGGTTATGAAACTAGTCAGGTAAGGTAGATGCAAAGGTTGTTCACTTTGGTTCACTAAGCCGTTCAACAACAGAAAGGGATGAGAAGGGTGTTAAACCGCCTAGCACAAGAAGACCTACGTTTTAATAACTTGCCCAAACGTGGTGGATTCAAAGCCTAGATTGGGCTGTCACCACCTCCTAGGTACCACAACAAACTGTTGAACAAGCCACAATCATAGGTAAGCGATAGCCTCGACACCACGTCTACACTATATCTTACTACTCTAATCCGGATCCTGATGAAATTGATTAGAGTACCGGGTTAAGGGCGTTGAACCAATGAACAACGTAAGTAAATACTTTACTTGAACTAAGAAACAAATACCATAAAACAAATTTAGATGCTTACTTACTAAGAAAGTCGCATCCGTCGAGGTACTGCTTGGAGGAGACTCCCGACAGTTCCAGGGCTTCCTCCAGACTCTCCTCACTCTCTCCCTATGATGGATACTACAACTACTAAAGGGAAAGTGGAATGAATAGCTTTGGTAGCTCCCTTGGTGCCTTGAGAGTGAGGGATACCTGTTGGTATAAATTAACTGTACTCTACTAAATATTATTATTCTCAGATTATCTGCAAGCGCACAGATATAATATACCGCTGTCACATTTCACCCGGAGGTTTTAAATATCGTATCCACAAGGAACAGTAGGTGATAATGACCAAGCCGATGAACTTTACCCTACAATTAGGCTAGATAATATCAAGTAAGATGAAATAGCTAATGATTATTTAGTTCCAATAACCGGTAAGCTTTGAATAATACCGTTCTAACTGGGCAGTGAAATGAATAAAAGTGAAAATCATAGTTTCCTCCTACCAAACACTTATGCACCTATCGATCCTATCAACGGAAAGTGGACTACAGAGGAATCAACGTAGCTGTCACCTACGCGAACTACCACTATCCGGCCAATCAGGGGACATTCACAAGTAAACGTAGCCTAGGCACCACGCCTATACTACGAAATACTATTTCAATCAAGCAATTACCAAGATCAAAGTACTCAATATGAGTTGCAAACTTAAGAATGAATAAGAACAAATGCTTACTTGAATTAGAAGTTGAATACAAATGTACCTCAAAACGCAGCTTCGGGCGAGGAAGCTAAATCCAGAAGAATACAGCTACGAAGAAGCGCCGACAGGCTGGAACTCCTCCGAATCTCTACTCCTCTACTCTATCTCTCTACTTCTCTAGACAAGATTAGATCTAGAAGAACTAGTCTCTCCTAATTGTTACATCTAACCCTAACGGGAGATATAGAATTGAAGCTTAGGAATAGGGATGCCTCCAGGGTGGTCTACCCCTTTATTTGTAGCCCGGTGGGATGAACGTGCGCCGTAGGATCAAATCGACTTAAAACAAGGGCCAAGATGCATCGTGGGAGGCGGTGGAGGAAGACTCCTGAAGGCGGGGGCCGAAACCCTAGGGAGCCGCCGGCCGGCCTGACCCTAGGGCCGGCAGGCCCCACTTTGTGGGGTCTCGGGCCCCGGTTGCTCGGCTGTGTTCTAGATCCTTCCCACGTCCTGATGACGATGCTTCCTTCGCGGTTAAGTTTCGTGTCTTTTACGCACTTTAATCTCTCTTTTATGCTTTTCTGGAATACTCCCTAGAAAATACAGAATATGCAAAACTCATGGAAATTGTCAGTTAAAACCCTAGACTAGTGTGTATTCATGTGTCCTTTCATGTCTAAAGTTCTAATAAAAGTTGATGTTATCGACCGTCAACAGTACCCCTCTATTTATAGTGGAGGTAGAGTTGGGGCTACTCGAACGCCACGTCAGCGATTCAGGTGCTTCTCCATCATAGCCCTTGATTGAAACCGACCTTGAACCGACTTTAATCAAGGGTGTGGATCAAGGGTCATGCATGCCTCCATGCTTAGAGTCGGTGGGTGAAATTAGAGCCTGATTGGCCACCAGAAGGGGGTCGGCCGACCCCTCTTTGATAGGTAGGACCAGCCACTTGAGTGTGGGACCTCTCTAGTGTCGGTTTGTGAAAACAAGATGGCTGGATGTCTCCATAAGGGGCGTCGGACGACCCACCTATGAAGAGTGGGGCCCTCCTCCTTCCTTGTGGGCCCTCTCCACCTCTTTAGAGTGGGTATGAAGTGGTGGGACCCCTTGATCACTTCGGATGATGGAGATGTAGGTTCATCGATCCATGGGACTTCATTTGTCACTGTTGAGAGGAAACACACTTGTGATCCAAGGGTGGAAATGGACTCTTGGGAGTGTGTCATGGATCATGGTCTAGCAGCGAGGCCCTGGTATGCTCCAGTAGGGGTCGGCCGACCCCTACCTTGTGCCCATCTTTTGCACATTGTCTCCAGAAGCTATGTATTGATGATTGTGAAGTTAGTTTGTCATTTGGCCATACTTGGTTGGTTGCCCAACCTACATATGGAGCTTCTGAAAATTGAAAGTACATGTTCTGAGTGCCTGGAACTAAATAATGACAAGTACATGTGGAACCAAGTTATTTGTACATAAGTCACTATGTGTTTGGTGGTTTCCTTCCAGAAAGAATTCTTGTTAACGGTTTTGATGGGGTAAAAGCATGGTACAACTACCATCAACAAGATCCCCTCACACTTAAGTCTTTGCTTGTCCTCGAGCAAAGGTTAGAGAGAATGATAAAATATGATTATGACATTTTCAAGGTATTAGCAAAAATAAAGTTTCATTCATGACACATCTCATATATGTGGGTTATGTGGTACTGTCTAGCATATATCCTTCAGATGTTGAAAAATGGAACAGTTCTCAAAGCATAGTCATCTTTCTATTTTCATATCATTAGTGCATAGAGTTTTTGACATTGGTTTTAAAATAGAGCACATAGTTCATTCTTGCTCCTCATATAGTACTCTTAAGTCACTCAGTGAGTATATGATTCCTCACCAAGGCATAGCATAAGATTACCTTCTTTTGTTTCATCCTACATCTATCAGGCTTATGTGGGGCTCAGGTAGGGATAAACAAGATAGCATACTTGCATTGCATATATTGCAAAGTCAAAACAAGGATCCAACGAGAAGACTATCATAATCCTAGATCAAGATGTGCAATTGTGTGGAAAATGATGGAATGTACTGCTCCTCTATTTGATAAGATCCCTCTCTATTTTATTTGAGACACGGCTAGAACTTTTCTTTTTCTCTTTTTATAAGCCTTGATGTGCTCTTTTTTTCAAAGCAATGGACCTTCGTGTGTCCAGTTTTTTTTGCATAGCTTTTGTGTCTCATCTACTAAGCCATACTTAGAGAGGTATTCTAAACTTTAAAACATGGAGCATCTCTATGGTGGAAATGGATGACATGTTTTTTCGTACTTCCAGTGTAGAAGTAGCATGTGTATATGTGGCGTGTACGTGATCTTGATCTTGGGACTATGACATAATTCTCAACAAGGGTCTACAGGGTTTGACCAAACTCAAGACAAGTGCAAGTAGCATGTATAGAAGGGTTTTGAACATGGCATGAACATATATGGCTCTGGTAGGAACTTTCTCACTATCGAGGAGTAAGTGACACTATGGTTTTATGATATTTTCAAAAATAAATCTCCAGGCACATTGAATAGAAAAGGTATGAATCATGAGCCAAGAACTATATCACATTTGTCAACAACTTAGTCAATATGATACTCTTATCAATATATGTATCCCACAAGTATAAGCATATGCAAGAATTAGACTTTGTGACGCTTTTACCCTTTAAATGTCATAAATCATTTCACTTTTTATTTTAGTCCAAGTGTGATGTTGGTTCAGTTTAGTTTTACATGCTAACACAGATTCAAAGCATTTCAACTCATTTCACATGTAGCAAAAAGAGAGGAAGGGGAGATTCAAACCGATGTTTTTTTAGTAGAGGAGAGTTGAGCGCCCTGGTCACAAATGGGTAGTTTGGGGTCGCAAGACCCCCCACACTTCGTTGAAGCTATACCTGGCTTTTTATTCATAGAAAACAAAGGTGAAAACACAAAGGACTCTTCTGGCGTGAGGCACCAGAGAGTTCGAATTTATTTAAATGAAACAAGGCATAGATCAATTTTGGAAGGGAAAACAACAAGCTAAGGAGGAACGTTGGACATTAGATCATGAACTAGATCTGTTGATTTTCTTTTAAGTTAGATCATTGAAAGGCTTGAATTCAATCATGTCTATTTCTTCATTTAGTTTATCAGGTTCAAGGAAAACTTTTAAACGTTGACCATTTACCTTAAAGATCTTACCTTCACCATCTTGAAGTGTGATTGCTTCGTGAGGTGAGGTATCGATGACTTGAAATGGCCCTTCCCATTTACTTCTAAGCTTTCCATGTCCAAATAGTTTTACTCTTGAGTTGAACATGAGCACCTTGTCTCCTGGCTTGAACTCCTTTTTCTTTATCCTCTTGTCATGCCATCTCTTTGTTCTCTCCTTGTAGATCTTGGCACTGTGGTATGCTTTCTCCCTCCATTCTTCTAACTCTAAGATTTGCATCTTTCTATGCCTTCCTGCAGCTTGTAGGTCCATATTCCATTTCTTTATGGCCCAATGTGCTCTAAATTCCAACTCGACTGGGGGGTGACAAGTCTTTTCATATACGAGTTGGTATGGTGACATGCCAATGGATGTCTTGAATGCTGTCCTGCATGCCCATAGTGCATTAGGTAGCTTGTCCCTCCATCCTTTTCCTATCTCATTAACCGTCTTTTGCAGAATGTTCTTGATTTGTTTGTTGGATGTTTCTGCTTCGCCACTTGTTTGGGGATGGTATGGAGTTGAACATTGTGTCGGATGCCTTGCTCTTCTAGGAAGCGTCGGAAGCTCCCCTCTATGAAGTGAGATCCCCATCACTTATCATCAACATTGGGGTTCCAAACCTTGGAAGGATGGTCTCTTCAAACATCCTTCTTGAGCTCTTGGCATCTGCAGCCTTGCATGTCATTGCTTCTGTAACACCCTAGTGTTAGTTACTATTTTCACATTTGCATTTGCATGCCATCAAGCATTGATCATGTCATTTCATGCATCTTTACCATTTGAATTGAATTAAATCCCTTTATATGCTATATGTTTGCTTATATGCTTACAATGCCATAGATGTGTTTGCATGCAAATGTGATGCTTGTTTACTGTTCTAGATGACTTAAACATGTTTGGGTTAACATTTGGAACAATGTTCATGTTAGTGAAATCCCCAAAATACCCCTCTAGCTCATAGTTGACTATAAAGCCCCCTTAAACCTATTTTGTTTGACCAAACAAGAAAGTTAATTTAGATACTTTGCATGTCAGAGCACCCTTAATCAAAGTTGTGTAGAATTTTATGAGCAACAAACTTTATTTTTGGGTGAACTCATGAAAATGGGTTTAAGGTTGTCAAAATTGTGAAATTGTGCAGATTTGGGGCTGTTTTGGAGTTGCTGAAATTTGATAAGTCTAAAACAGTTTTCAGTTTCATTGTACCTGTGTTCTTCGATCCATATCTCTCAAACCAAGCCGAATCAGTTCAAAGTGTTCTAATACCAAATGATCTACTCGTGTAGCTCTTTGACCCATATTAGTGAAGTTTTCGCTGAAACGCCCTAGATCGCGAGTTGTGGCTCGATCAAAATCGAGTTTCAGTCGGGTATTCGAAACTGAATCGAAGCCGATTCAGTCCGGCATCGGTCAGCGCCGACGTGGCCACCGCAGCAAAACGCCGCCAGGTGGCGCCGTACGCCGTCGTTGCCCCTCGGCCGGCCTGCAAAACCGAAGGCAGCACGCCACCCGGTCTCCTGCGCGCTCCACTCGTTCTCTCTCTCGCTCTCGCCTCTCTGCTCTCCGTTTTCCTCTCCGCCGGACGCCATCGCTGCCGAGCCAGCTCCACGGTGAAATCCGCCGCCACCGCACCGTCTCCGACCGCTCCATCTCCAACCGAGCTTCGCCATCCTCTACTCTACCTTCCCCGCCCATTTCTGGAACCAGCCGAGGCAAGGTATAGAACCTAGAGCCATTCGCCGCCGTGCCATTGCCGGAGCGTCGCCGAGCTCACTGCTCGCCGCGTCGAGCACAATGCCGTGGCCAGCTTCCCTCTCTCTTGCTCGTCTAGGTGTCTCCGCCAGTCGTGGTTCTAGCCTAGAGATTTGGTCGGGCCGCTCGAGCCCTGTTTCGGCCGGGACGCCGCTCGCCGGAGTTTCCGTCCGCCACCGTGCCGTCTTGCGCGCGGTTAGGTCGAGTCGTAGTGGACCAAAGGTCGATTAGCGGGACGTATAGCTTCGTTAGGGTTCCAGGTTCTCGGAACGAGGCTTAGCCTCGCCGGTGAAGGCCGGTAGCGGCCGACGCACGCTCGCCGGAGCTCCGCCGTCCGCCATTGCCGCCGTTGAGCTTGCTCCGGTGATAGTTAGGTCTCGGGAGTTAGCTCATCGAGTTTGTCTCGTTCCCAGGAACACGTAGGTGCCCTCGGTGCCGCCGGTGACCTCGCCGCTGGCGAGATAGGGCCGGTCCGCTCCGGCGGCTCTGCTCTCTCTCTCTGACGTGTGGGACCCGTTTGACCCGGGAGCCCACCGGTCAGTCGCTCTGGTGCGCTTCTGGTGTACTGAGCCGGGTGTGTGTAGCGTTTTGAACCGAGTTCGTTTTAAAGGAATTAAGAAAATGAATTTCCAGAAATTTTGGTAAATCTTCGAAAATTCATATCTGGAGCTAGAAGTGTCCAAATGAGGTGAACCAAATTTTGTTGGGTTTGTATTTCTGAGCTCTATACAGAAAAAATATGAAATATGACTTTGTCGTAATTTTTCCATACAGTTATAATTAATTTGTTATATGCTTGTAAACTTGATAAATGCATAACTAATTATAGGGATATGCTAAAAATGTGATTCCACTTGCATTAATCTTGTTTAGTGTAGTAGGATATGGAAAAAATATGTTTGCTAGTTGGTTACTTTTATTTATATGATGTCATGTGTAACATGCCTTTCATGCTATCTTTTTGATAAATTCACCATGCTTAGTGTAGATAAGTTATGGTTATGAATATTTTTCCTGAACCTTGTTTTGTGATAAAGAAGCTAAGAAAAATTGGAAATCTATTGTTCGATACTTTTCACTGTAGTAAGTATTTTTTATTGCTTAAATGACTGTCTGCTTGTCATTTTTGTGTAGCATGTTATATCTGTCCAAATGACTTGAAATTTTTCCAGTAGCCTAATGTGGGAGTGTGTTATCTACTGTAATTTTTCTAGAATTTTCTGGGTACGTCAAATAAAGGGTCCAGTTATAAGCTAGGGTTAAATTAATTGCTTTTCATAGATTAATGAATTGTTAGCAAGTAATTTTCATGCATTTCTGAGATGTTCTAGTTCAATAACCTTGCTAGACACTTCGGGGTTGATCTTGTTCATGTGTAGGTCAGCTAGGTCAAAAGTCTTTGCTTATATGCTTTATTCGTGGTTATTACCTAAAAGGTGGGTGTGGTAGGGAAGTTTGATTCAAATTGATTGTTAGTGCAGGTTGTAGACCTCTTACACAAGACGAGAAATTGTTCTATACCTTGCTTAAGAAGGGTGAGTATGTGATGTTGTTTAGAGAAGAAATATGCACATACTCAGTAAATGTTTGATAAATTATTTGGATGCTCACATGTTGTCTAATGCATCTCATGGCTCAAGTTGTGCATCTCTATATTGCATTCCCTGTGCATTCTCAGTTCTCATATATGTATATCATGCATACAGGATCACCGGGAGGAGTTACACTGCTGCAATTCGATCCGCCGGAGGAAGGAGTGCCCCCGGAGATCGTGGTGCCGGAAGCTCCCGAGGCCGAGGAGGAAACGGAACTGCCGGAGTGCACTGACCATCAGCCATCTAACTTTGTGAAAGGCAAGCCCCGGAGCATCCCTAAGTCTTCACCTATCTCTTTTATATAAATGTACTGGTCTTTATTAAATCGTATGATTGTGCACTTAAGTATAGGAGGTGAATTGATACCGTTGCTACATTTATACCTTGTACACTTGTCTACTATCCTGGTACTATTACTAGACAAGAGATGGGTTCGATCTTATGCTTAGCCATGCTTAGACCGGTAGAAGTCAAAGGATTTCATGTCCTTCGCGAGCATAGGTGGTGACTAATGATGATGGGGATGGATTCCACATGGTTGACTATATGTGCCACCATGCCACAATGATAATGAGAGAATCAAGGCTAGGTAGCGGGGAGCCGCATGACATGGATGAGGTCATGCCATCTTCGGTGCTGCTTGCGGCCGACTAGGACCGAGGCCACCAGACATCAGTTGAGATTGAAAGACGTCGTCACTTAGCTGGCCAGATAAGTCGTTCTGACCGCGAAACCGAGTATTTCCTTCTGAGCCAGGAATTGGGGCTGATAAGGTAGACATATTCTGGAGGCAGGAAGAATGTGCAGAGAGACCATCTTACCAAGGGCGGGTCAGGGACCTGATGCATCCTGGAAGTGGGTTCGTCTCTGAGAATATGGGCCCCCTCCAAACCCGTGATACATATTATGTCTTAGAAAGATCTAATGGTGACCCAAGAGGCCACTGATCAGGCTGACAGGGTTTGTGATTGGCATGTTTGCCAGCTGGTACAATCGATTCGAATCGCCATCTCTCCTGGTTAGTGAGAAACTGAACTGATCTTCTGGTGAGGTAGAGGCTAATAACTTGAACATATTGATTATGGTGAGATGAGGTTGATATCTGTGAATATCGGAAATCATATGGTTGTATTGTTTGCTATAACATCAAGTGATTGTTTAGTATAGCTGCAAACCTTAGCTTAATAGCTTAACTGAAATCGAAGCTAAACCATATCTAAAATTTATAAGTTGAGGAACTACTGTAGTAATGCTTTTTATGCAAAATGTTGCTATCCTCTGAGCTCTACCAAATAAGCCTGCATATCCTTGAGAGTCTTTTTATTTACTTCCTGTCGGGTAAGTCTAGTTGAGTACAATTGAGTACTCAGGGTTTTATTCCCATTGTTGCAGAAGGAGTAGTTTACTATGCTTATTGCAAGAACTACTTCACCCCTGTAGGCGAAGAAGATTAGACCTGGGGCAAGGTCGTTATCCATCTTTAGCTCTTGTAAGATGCTGTGACATGGTCAGCTGGTGGTACTCGTATGTGAACTATGTTGTTTCAAAACTATGTTGACTTCCACTACTGTTACATTTATGTAAAAGACTATGTTGTACTCTGATGTTTTAATTCGGTAGTGGACTTATGTATCATTTGATGGGATGTTGCTGAATTTGTAGGATCCTTGGGGTACGTTCTGTTTAAAATGTTAGAAATCCTTTGAGATTTCCGGACTACCGGGTTTATATTGGCTCAAGTGTGACTTGATTGCTACTAAATTGGCGATCGTCGTACTTGTGCTCGTATAAATTGGTCGGTTCTGTGACATCTTCTACCCATTTGGACACATAGTCCACAGCTACCAGGATGTACTCATAGCCACGGGATTTGGGAAAAGGTCCCATGTAGTCAATGCCCCATACATCAAAGAGTTCCACTTGAAGGTTATTTGTCAGTGGCATTGCATCTCGGGCATCGATGTTCCCATGCTTTTGGCACCTCACACATCTCTTGATGAAGTTCTTTGTATCTTCATACATGGTTGGCCAAAAGAAGCCACTTTGCCAAATCTTTGCATGGGTTCTGAATGTGCAATGGTGTCCTCCATATGGTGTGGCATGACACCTTTCTATGATCTTAATTGATTCCGCTTCAGGGACACATTTCCTCAATAAACCATCATTGCAAACTCTGTAGAGGTACGGTTCATCCCACAGGTGTACTCGACTTTCTTGGATAAGCTTTTTCTTGTTTGCTCCTGGTGGAACATGTGCTCCAACAATAAAATTCACAATATTCGCGTACCAGGGGCTGGAGTCCGTGATCTTGAGGAATGTGTCGTCCCTGAGAAAGTCATTGATCGGTAGGTCCTGTACATCTTGGAATTGCATTCTAGACAAGTGATCGGCTACATGATTTTTTACTCCTTTTCTATCTTTTATTTCCAAATCAAATTCTTGGAGTAGTAAGATCCATCTTATTAGGCGTGGTTTAGCATCTTTCTTAGTGAGCATGTATTTCAAAGCAGCATGATCGGTATAGATAATTACTTTTGCTCCAACTAAGTAAGATCTAAACTTGTCAATAGCAAAAACAACAGCTAGTTGCTCTTTTTCAGTTGTTGCATAATTTAGTTGAGGTCCTGCTAAAGTTTTCCTAGCATACGAAATTGCATGATGCTTTTTATTATTTGTTTGGCCAAGAACGGCACCAACAGTATAATCACTTGCATCACACATTATTTCAAAGGGAAGCGTCCAATCAGGGGGCTGGATGATTGGAGCAGAGACAAGTGCTTTCTTGAGAAAATAAAAAGCATTTAAGCACTTATCATTGAAATCAATGGGTGCATCTTTAACAAGCAGGTTTGTTAAGGGGCGAGCAATTTGAGAGAAGTCTTTTATGAAGCGCCTATAAAAACCAGCATGCCCAAGAAAACTTCTAACACCCTTGACATTCGTGGGAGGTTGAAGTTGCTCTATAACTTCTATATTAGCTCTATCCATCTCAATCCCACGCTCGGACACTCTATGTCCTAGTCCTATGCCTTCTCGAACCATGAAATGGCATTTCTCCCAGTTCAAGACTAAGTGCTTTTCCTCGCATCTTTGTAAGACCTTGTCCAGATTTTGAAGGCAATCATCGAAGGATTTTCCATAGACGGAGAAGTCGTCCATGAATACCTCCATGATTTTCTCGATCATGTCAGAGAAGATGGACATCATGCACCTTTGGAAAGAAGCGAGGGCATTGCATAAACGGAAGGACATATGGTGATATGCATACGTCCCATACGGGCATGTGAAGGTGGTCTTACTTTGGTCATCGGAAGGATGGGGATTTGATGATAACCCGAATAGCCATCAAGGAAACAAAAGAAAGAGTGATTTGCCAACTGTTCCAACATTTCATCAATGAAGGGTAACGGGAAATGATCTTTCTTTGTAGCCTTGCTGAGTTTTCGGTAATCTATGCACATCCTCCATCCTGAGACGGTTTGTTGAGGGATGAATTCATTTTTCTCATTTTTAACGACCGTCATCCCTCCTTTCTTAGGCACTACCGAGGCTAACCCACTCGCTGTTAGGAATAGGGTAGATTATGCCTGCATGTAAGAGTTTCAAGGCCTCTTTCTTAACTACCTCTCTCATCACATTATTTAGCCTACGTTGAGGCTCCCTAAAAGGTGTAGCATCTTGCTCAATAGGGATGCGATGGGTGCAAAGAGTGGGACTGATTCCCTTAAGATCTTGAAGAGAGTAGCCTAAGACAGATCGGTGTTTTTCTAAAATGGTGATGAGTTTGGAAGCTTCCTCCTCAGAAAGTTGGTCATTAATGATTACGGGAGTCTCTCTATCACCATTAAGGAAGGCATACTTAAGTCCAGAAGGAAGGGGCTTAAGTTCTATAGAGGGCTTAGATAGGGGTTCAGGTTTGTCCAAGTCTAGGGTTCTTCTAATTCAGCCTTTTCTTGGATGAAATCCTTAGCATTCTCTTCTAAACCAGGATGAGAAAGTTCTAGAAGTGATGCAACCATTACTTCCTCTATTGGGTCAGACTCGGGATGCAATTCTGCCTTTGAATTTGTAGATTGAGTTAAGGGGATAGAAAGATTCACACTTTTCCCGAGGTTGACGTCTAGGCTCCCTGAATACTGGCTTTCTTCTAGAAGCTTTTCAAGGGGATGCCCGATCAATAGATCAAAATCCGAAATCTCAAAGATATAGAAGTTCAAGAGAATCGTGATTTCGTTGACTATTATTGGGACCACGCGTGCAATCCCATGACTCTTTATGACTTCTCCAGATGGAATTTTTAGAAGCTTGTTAGTTGGAGTCAGAGGTTCATCGCCATCAAAGAGAGCATATGCTAAAGAATCAGACATGATGTTCACACCGACGGTGGGATTGTAAAGGAAGTCTAATGCAGCGTCTTTCATGAAACAACAAATGGTTGTGGAGGGAGAAATGATCCGAATTACTTCGGATGAAGTTTCAGCCTCCTTAAGCCTTTCGTTGCTCATGACAGATGTTAGCGTTTTGACCGTATCCTTGAGATGGTTAGGAGAATGAAGGTTTGGAGCAAAACGTGCAAAAGATCTCCTTTGCATCGAGAAATTCGAGGTGTTTCCAAAATTAGAATTTGCGAAAAGATTATCCTCGATTTCAGAAAGGAGTTCCAAAGGTTGAATTTCTTCTTCCTTTGGAGGATTCGTGGTTTGTGGTGTTTGCGGTTCAGGATCGATAGCTACATCTTGGGATTGGATTGGTAGTGGTTTGTCTATCGAAACTTCCTTTTCTCGGTTGGGAGATGTTTCCTCTTCTTCCTCTGGGAGTTCATCATGAATGCCAGTGTAAGGGGTGTTTTCAAGGATTTTGTCAAGAATGGCTCTTGCTTCACTAGCAGATAAATGAAGGAAAGCTCCTCTAGAGGCTATGTCAAGGAATTGTGCAGAATCCTTGCTAAGACCCATGTAGAAATGTTGTAAAAGCATTGGGTCGGGTATAGCAAGGTCAGGGCCTGAAGCGACAAGATCTAAGAAACGGCCCCATGATACACCTAGAGGTTCCTTCTCCTTTTGCTTGAACGTTAGGACCTCCGTTCGAAGATGGACAACTCGAGAGATAGGAAAGAAGGCTAGACAGAATTTGGTTTGAAGGGTTTCTCACTCTCCTTGTACACTATCTACGTGACGAGCGTACCAATGTTTAGCATCTCCCTTCAAAGAGAATGGGAATAACTTCCATTTTAAGGTATCTTGTGTCATGCCTTGTTTATGAAGGCATGAGCACAATTGCTCCAATTCACGTAGAGGAGTATATGGACTCTCATCTTTGCTCCCAAAAAAGGGGTTTGCCTGAACCATCGCTATAAACCCAGGGCGAAGCTCATAGCGAACAACCAACTTGGCTTTGGACGATTTAGGTGGCTCCAAACTAGTTCCCTTTGGAGCACCATATTGAAAAAGAAATATTTGGTCCATGATATGATAAATAAATGAAAAAGATAAATGGGCGACTAGGTCCTATGTTAGGATCAGCTACCGTTCCCCGGCAATGGCGCCAGAAAGCTTGTTGACACCAGAAGTGGTAAACGGATATACCGCAAGCGTACGGTAGTCAATGTAGCCTTCACCGGTAGTATTCCAGGTATCATATTTTCTACAGGGAACGTGAAGCCAACTAACTAGGCTCAAGGTCGTCCTATGACACAAGGGTATATGATTGAGGGTAGAGAGGATTCCTATGGTTATGAAACTAGTCAGGTAAGGTAGATACAAAGGTTGTTCACTTTGGGTCACTAAGCCCTTCAACAACAGAAAGGGATGAGAAGGGTGTTAAACCGCCTAGCACAAGAAGACCTACGTTTTAATAACTTGCCCAAACATGGTGGATTCAAAGCCTAGATAGGGCTATCACCACCTACTAGGTACCACAACAAACCGTTGAACAAGCCACAATCACAGGTAAGCAATAGCCTAGACATCACATCTACACTATATCTTACTACTCTAATCCGGATCCCGATGAAATTGATTAGAGTACCGGGTTAAGGGCGTTGAACCAATGAACAACGTAAGTAAATACTTTACTTGAACTAATAATCAAATACCGTAAAAGAAACTTAGATGCTTACTTACTAAGAAAGTCGCATCCATCTAGGTACAGCTTGGAGGAGACTCCCGACAGCTTCGGGGCTTCCTCTAGACTCTCCTCACTCTCTCCCTATGATCGATACTACAACTACTAAAGGGAAAGTGGAATGAATAGCTTTGGTAGCTCCCTTGGTGCCTTGAGAGTGAGGGGGTACCTGTTGGTATAAATTAACTGCACTCTACTAAATATTATTATTCTCAGATTATCCGCAAGCGCACGGATATAATATACCGCTGTCATATTTCACCTGGAGGTTTTAAATACCGTATACACAAGGAATAGTAGGTGATAATGACCAAGCCGATGAACTTAACCCTACAATTAGGCAAGATAATATCAAGAAAGAGGAAATAGCTAATGATTATCTAGTTCCAACAACCGGTAAGCTTTGAATAATACCCGTTCTAACTGGGCAGTGAAATGAATAAAACTGGAAATCAGAGTTCCCTCCTACCAAACACTTATACACCTATCGATCCAATCAACGGGAAGTGGACTACAGAGGAATCGACGTAGCTATCACCTACGCGAACTACCACTATCCGGCCAATCAGGGGACATTCACAAGTAAACCTAGCCTAGGCACCATGCCTACACTACGAAATACTACTTCAATCAAGCAATTACCAAGATCAAAGTACTCAATATGAGTTGTAAACTTAAGAACAAATAAGAACAAATGCTTACATGAATTAGAAGTTGAACACAAAAGTACCTCAGAACGCAGCTCTGGGCGAGGAAGCTGAATCCAGAAGAATACAGCAACGAAGAAGCGCCGACAGGCCGAACTCCTCCGAATCTCTACTCCTCAACTCTATCTCTCTACTTCTCTAGACAAGACTAGATCTAGAAGAACTAGTCTCTCCTAATTGCTACATCTAACCCTAACTGGAGATATTGAATCGAAGCTCAGGAATAGGGATGCCTCCAGGGGGGTCTGCCCCTTTATTTATATCCCGGTGGAATGAACGTGCGCCGT
Organism: Eremochloa ophiuroides; assembly: GCA_038502445.1. NCBI lineage: Eukaryota > Viridiplantae > Streptophyta > Magnoliopsida > Poales > Poaceae > Eremochloa > Eremochloa ophiuroides. The sequence continues at coordinate 19,559,714 of JAHLJS010000007.1, read as the reverse complement.
AGGATCAAACCGACTTAAAACAAGGGTCGAGATGCATCGTGGGAGGCGGTGGACGAAGACTCCAGAAGGTGGGGGCCGAAACCCTATGGGGGCGCCGGCCGGCCCACCCTAGGGCCAGCCGGCCCTACTTTGTGGGGTCTCGGGCCCCGGTTGCTCGGTTGTGTTCTAGATCCTCCCCACGTCCTGATGACGATGTTTCCTTCGCGGTTATGTTTCGTGTCTTTTACGCACTTTAATCCCTCTTTTACGCTTTTCTGGAATACTCCCTGGAAAATATAGAATATGCAAAACTTGTGGAAATTGTCAGTTAAAACCCTAGACTAGTGTGTATTCATGTGTCATTTCATGTCTAAAGTTCTTATAAAAGTTGATGTTATCGACCGTCAACAACTCCCCCCACGCTTACCTTTTGCCAGTCCCTTGGCAAGCAACATAAACCTAATATTTGGATCAGCAGTTGCTACAATGCTTTTATTCCTTTTAAGTATACATGCTTTCAAACAGAAATTCTCCTCCGGATTAGACAAAACTGCTCTAACTTTCAAACTTACCCATTTTACCTTTAACTATGGTTTACAACCCTCGCATAAGTCTTGAGCAATCGAAAGACAGAACAATCAAGTCAAGCAATATGTCTCAAATTCTTCATAGTACTAGTATTCCGGAGTTTTGCAAGTTTTCAAAATAAAACTCAGAGTTTAATTGTATGACACCCTCATAATATATGTGGTATCTATGGATCTCACTGAGGCATTAATGATGTTATTATGCCTTCCTACAACTAAGGATTACAGTGGAGCTTATAGGAGTGGCAATAACAAGGATGAGCATACTTACAATTCATATATTGTAAAGTCAAACAATGGATCCATGGAGAGTCAAGTCATACAATCAAACGAAGATGTGCATATGTATGGAATATGGTGGATAGGTGTATATAAGGTGGCTAATCCTAATTCTACTTTTGCTCCTCAAAAATAGATCTCTCTCTTGGAACTTAGAACTTTTCGGGAAAACATGGGCTATCTTTTTTCCTTTTTCTTCTTTTCTTTCTCTCTCTTTCTTTTTCAAAGGGAGGCGGGCATCTAAGTACCCATTGCTTTAATTGTTGGGACACTTGTCCATCTCTTACTCACTTTTCTTTTTTTCAATACTTTTGCATAGCCATATGCATCCTTTGAATATAAATAATTTGAGAGATAATGATAAGAACTTAGAGCAATTAAACAGTGGCTGTCCTATAGGGTATATTTTCGGGTGTTTACTCCCAGTGTAGGAGAAAAACATTTTTAAGGTGGATCTGGTTGGAAGTAGAAAATGATTGCGCTTATTCCCACAGTAGGAGTAATGCATATGTGGGTGGAGTGTGTAAGTGATCTTGATTTTAAAAGCATGACAAGGCTCTCATAAGGTATACAACAAAGGTTGACTAAACTTAATGCAAAGCAAGCAGCATAAATATGCAAAGGTTTTCCTATCTCTAAATGTATCATATATGGCTTTGGTTGGAATTTACACTTTATCATACAAGAGCTTATCATGTAAGATTGTAAATTTAAAATAAATCTCTAGAACTTAGTATTGCTAGGAATAAGATAAATAGCAGCTCAACCTTCATGTATCATATCAATCAATCACCTAGACTTAGCTCAAGCATATCCCTCCACAAGTTTCAGAGAGTAAATTCTTAAGCCAAAACAGTAGTATCCAAAACTCGGGAGAATTTAAGGTTGAAAACTAGACACTTGAAAGAAATTACGGCAGAGCAACTATTCATCATCTCCAAGATAAAATTTTAAAGTTCTCCAGTTTTTATTTGACTCTAACCTATACTGACTATAGACACACTCAAATACCACTCTAATATATAGCTAAGTTTTTATTTGGTTTTCAAATTTTGTCTTACTAGCTAACTCACGCGAATAAAGCGATATGATACAATAATAATAAGGTGGGAAACTTATACTTTGCTGGATTTTAAATGGAGGGTGCCTTCTCCCAAGCTGGATGTTTGACAGGTTTTTGATGTTACAAATTGAGTGAACTTTCTAGGAGCAAGTGTATTGGCAGTGTAAGGGCATCAGGTTGACTAGCTCTTTGATCTTGTATTTTCCTGTGAAACTCAATTGCCAATAAAAATACCAAATCTCATGGAGAGGGGTTAGTTTTAGTACCACTCTATGGTAAGTGATTGATTTTATATTTCCTGCAGAAGTTTCCTAATTGGGTGGATCTTCATGTGCCCATATATTTTTGGTTTTTTCTAAAAAGTGTGGACCTTCATGTGCCCACATATTTTTGGTATTTTTAAATTTTCTTATGGTACTATGGTGAACCTTCATGTGTTCACATATTTTTGGTATTTTATGACTTTATAAAACAGACTCGATAATCGCATAGGTATAGTTATCTGATAATTAGGGGATGCTCCTCCCCCAAGCTAGATGTTTGCAATACTTGGTGTTGATGATCTTTTAGAGCAGGCTTGTCAGCAACAGTCCTAGTGGGCTCCACTGATGGACTCACTCTTCAGTCATAGTGTCATTCCTGCAGAATTATACTCCAACAAGAAAACCAAAACTCGAGGCTCGAATTTAATAAGAGGTTAGCGATCAGCCAATAAGTAATTGATTATTCTTTTGAGTTGATTTTAAATGACAGATTCTAGTAGGATTATCTTTTTAGGGTTTTCTAACTTTCTTATGCAGAAAAGTAAATATGTATGCATGATGTATATTTCATTTTTATGCCACCACGGAGAATATTTATTCTCATGGGGCCTAGGGTTTTCATAATGCAACAAATAAATACAAATGCTATTTTTATTTTTTTTGTGCCACCACAATAAATACTCCTACAGGGTTACCATAAGTTTATTCATGTGAGGCTTTAATATTTTATGATGCAGTAAATAAGAAAATAAAGATTTTTTTGTTTAATATGCATAAAGATGAATATGCTAAAGTGAAATTACTAATGTAAATTATGAATACTAATTAATTTGATAACTACCATGTTACCTTATAGCAAAGGTGCGAGATTTAAAGTCTACCATTAGGATTTTTTCTTCCACTCCTGTGTATCTCTCCGTCTTAGAGATGGAGGTCTTGATGGTTGCACCCCTTGTGATAATGATGTCACTTTTATCCTTTGTTTGGCCAGTAGGTTATTGGAGTAGAGCATTAATAGTTGGATCTGGCAGCATCTTGCACAGTGTGCATGTTCACAGAACTTTCACTTATAGAATTTTGGGAATCAATAAACTTTGGTCGAAATGTTGTCCTGTTTGCAGAACCAAGGTAGAGATCAAGTGCATGGGTTCTGCTGGTGGAAAAACACCAACAGAACCAAATCTCTCTTTATTTTCTCTATCCTTAGGCACATTGAACAACCCAAAGTTGATGTTGCATAATTTGTTTTATTCGTGACATGAGTGGTAAGATCAGACGATTAAGCATTTAATGTTGCATTTAAGTTCATATGGCAGAAAAGATTTAAATTGCTTAACCAATGGAAGGGTTGTCTATCTCTACATAATATATAAATTTTCACATGAGTACGACTGTCATCTTCCAAAGATAGAATACATTGTTTTAGCACATTTGGTTAAGACTGAGATCAAAAGGATGGTGCCGTGAATAATCATAAAAGACAAAGCATGTTGAGTTAATTAGATTAATCAATTAAAGCTATAACTCTAACATGTTTGCATCTTCATTTATGTGCATACCAAGATCAGGAGGAAAATAGTGACCACTTACCTTAAGATATTACCTTCATTATTAGAGCGCGATGGCACTAAGTAATGAAGAGTAGATGACCGGTGGTTCTTTCCTTCTCTTGCATCTTGAGTTGTTCATGAGCATCTTGTCTCCTTTGTTGGTTATCCTCTTTGCCATCTTTTGTTTCTTTGATCTTATGACACCTTGTCAGTCCATTCATTACTATGCCTGCAACAGATTAGTGGACAACACATACTCGAAGGAATGTACAATTTTGGAACATAGGTTGTTTGTCCAGAATCATGTTCCATCTATGCTACTAAGAAGATAGGATTGATATTATGTTAGCATAGATCATGTTCTATACCAGCATGGCTTGAGTTCAAGTAACTTGCAGCAGAAGATAAAGTGAATGAATCATTAATACTTATAGTTCTTCCATCCATAACGAATGAGCTGTGTCTTCCTCTGCAAAGTTATTGAAGTTCTGCATGTGCCCTGTCTTATCGCCGATTTGAATTCACCTCATGACTTACCCAGATTAATTGTGAAAGTTTACTACAGGGGTTAGTCCAACAAAATATCCAATGTCTACTACAGTAATTTTCTAGTTCAATAACCAAACAAAACTCCATGTTTAATTTTAGTTAAGGAAGGCTAGTTAACCTAAGCACCACGCTTAATTTAAATGCCTATAGAAGTAGGATCGGTACCTCTAAACCAAAACTCACTATGGCAGACAAAGGCGAAATGAAAGCACTTATAGAGATTTATTCATTTAGAGACGAAAAGGCGAATAATCGAACATGGATTAGAAAGGTAGAGACAACCAATACTAGCAACATAAGATTTTCTAATTGAGCCCATTCCCCCAAGCTGGAATTTTGCAAAGCAAAGTTAAGCTTGGATGGATATAATTCAATATTGCATGATGATTGGTTGGACATATCTTGTGTTATTACTCTTCTACTTCAAACCTGAAATGGTTAGTGACAAAAATACCCAAAGGCATATTTTCATAATTATAATTCTATGCTCAATTCATAAGGGCATTATTGTAAAATTAAAGGTGCAAGCTCAATTCATTTTTCAAGAGTGGTTATTTTAGGACACAAAGTCATTCTCGGGAAACCTTCTAATTATTGTACTTTAAGTTCATGGGGTGGTTTCCTCTAGAACATCAACTTATGTGCACCTATCTTAAGATTACAACGAGATCTACAATATTTATGATAAACATATGTATCTACAACCACCCTTTCAATAAATTTATGAACAGGTAGAATGAGGGGGTTGAAGATCTTTTGTGTGATAATGTTAGAGAGACCAATTGATCCAGGAGATTTCTCATATGAGCATGGATTCGATGAGGTGTGTAACACCCGGAAATTTTCAATTTTTGAAATAGGAATTTAATTTGATTTATTTATGCAATTGATTGAGCATTTAATATATAGAATAATATTTTTTGTGAATTAAAATAAACCCTAGGGCATAGAAACATGTTATGTCGCATACATGCCGCTGCACATATTTATTTCCTGAGATTTGATTGGATTTTGCAAGGGTTCAAAACTTAGTTTGAAAAGCCATTTGGAAAACAAATTTGAAAATGAATTGAGAAAATTAGAAAAAGGAAAACTCCCTTCCCTTCTCTACAGGCCGAGCCGGCCCATCCCCTCTCCTCTGCCCAGGGCGCTGCCCCTCTCCTCCTTCTCCGCATGGGCCGAGCCGGCCAGGCCGAAGCCCAGCTTCAGCGCAGCCCGCCTCCCCTCCTCTCGGTCTCGCTGACACGTCAGGCCCACGGCTCAGCGTCGTCTCACTCCTCAGGACGGAATCCGAGCGGAGCACGAGCGCCGCCTCCAACAGAAGGCAACCGCCGGATTTTTCGGCCGAGTCCATCCCGTGCATGCCTCCACTGGCCCGTAAAAGGAAGCCGCGACCCTCTTCCCCCGCCGCTGACGCGTAGGGCCCGCTGCCCCGCGCCATCCCCTTCCTCCAGTCGGAGTCCGCGCGAGGCACGAGCGCTCCCTCCTCCGGGTTGAGTCCCAACCGAGTCCAGCTCTCCTACACCTCCCTCGCGCCCCTATATAGGTCGGCCGAGCCCTGCCGTCCCTCCCCACAAGTTCCCGAGCAAGCTACGCCCTCCAATCTTGCCCTAGCCGCCGCCCCGAGCTCCGCCACCGCCGTCAATTTCTCCTCGGGAAGACTTCTCCGTCGAAATTGGTTGTTCTCCAAGCTTCGCAGCAAGGTCAGGGACCTTCCCGACCCCTTCTCCCTCAGTTTTGTGCACTATAGCCATGATGCCGAGCTTCGCCGCCGCCATAGTTCCGCCACCTAGCTCGCTGCACCCTCCCCGAGCTACCTCTGTGGCAACCGAAACCATAGATAGGTTTGGCTTGAGCTCCTCTTGCTTCCCGACCAGATCCCGAGGTGTGCCGAGCTTCCTAGCCCCGAAAACGCCATCTCCGGCCATCTTCCGGCGAGGAATCGGCTGGGCGCCGCCCGACTCCGGCGACCAGAGCCGCTCCTCTTTCCCCCGAGCTACCTGCGCCGTCCACGGCCGATCCAACGGCTCACAGTGGGAGATACCTTTTCGACCGGCACTTTTGCAAAAGAGCCCCTGAGCTTTTTAATGTTCTAACCCGCGATCCTTTGGCGTATTTCTCTGATTACGCTTTCCTATTTAGAAAACGTATTTCCTCGGTTTTAATTCAAAAGGCGTTTTCAATATTTACAGATTTGCCACTCAGTTTATTTCGGCCATATTTTATTCGTTTTAGCTCCGATTTGATCCATTCAAGTCTCGTTAGATTCGTAATTCCGTAATCTATCTAATAATACTACTGTTATTCATGTTTTCAACTTTTAAAATTCGAGGTTAGATTTAATCTATTATTTTATTAAAGTAAAACTTGTTTATTTCATAACTTCTCCGTTTGAACTCCGATTTTCGTGATCTTTATATCGTTGGAATCGTAGCGACGCGTAGATTATTTTTATACACTTTTCAATCTGTTTTTCCACTGTTGGTGTACTGTTTCTAATATAGATCTTGTTTGCTTCGTGTATGATTGCTACGATGATTGTGTGGTGATTTTATGATCGAGTTCAGACGGTGAGCAATACGTAGGTGATCAAGAGTACGTTGAGGATCCAAGTTCTCCAGAGCACTGTGATCAAGGCAAGTATAGCATGGACCATCCTTGTTGCCTATTCACCTTAATCACTAAATTCATGATGCATGTGCCTACCTTGGCAACCATAGTATTTATTCCTAATTTTGATAACTTGATCCTTGTTACCTATGAAATTGCATTTGAGTAGTGATGCTAGTGCTTGATGATGTCATGATCTTATGAACTTGAATAATTGATTATGGAATAAAAGTTAAAAGATGTTTTTTTAGCAACATGGACTAAGGACTTATCTGTAAGTATGACACCGGGACTTACAGCGCAACCATGGGGGCTATATGGCTCTGGCTTTAGTCAAGTATGGAGTTACTTTCTATCATGCTATTAATCTTGAAAGGTTCCTTACCGAGCTGGTTGTTTTGCGGCTCCTGTCTTTGTGTGTACTGCTGCGTGTGTGTGCCACTTGGAAGGAGAGCTCTACCGCCCCTTGTCATTGCGCCCGGATTGATTGGTAACTTGTTAGAGATCCTTTTGAAAGACTTCATAGTGAACCCCGCCGATCTACCTTGGTAGTGGATCGAGAGGCTGATCACCTCGAGAAAAAGGGTAAATCACGACTCATGGTGAAAGTGTGCAACCTCTGCAGAGTGTAAAACTGATATATCAGCCGTGCTCATGGTCACGAGCGGCCTTGGACGTCTTACAGGAATTTAACTAATTGAATATTGATTTATTTGAAGTTTCTATTGATGTTTATTCCATATTAATTATCATGTTTATATGATCATGCGAATCTTATTTTCTTGATATATTCTATTGCTGCTACTCAAATTGCTAAAACATGATCAATAAAAAGCAACCGCTGTCAAACCAGTGTCTTGCCTTATTTGAGCCTCATAAACCCATGTTATTCTTGTTGAGTACGACATGTACTTACGCTTGTTTTATTTTTCATATTTGGATAAAAATCACGGATGGGTAACAGATGACTATGAGGATTCTTCTGAGGATTATTAGGATTGTGTTCACCAGTCAACTATTCCCTGTGGATTGGAGTTTCCGCGAAAGAGAGAGATATATATTCCGCTGTTATTAATGTAAAGACTCTGTGATATTATTCATTATATATTAGACCTTGTGATGGTACTATGTAATTTGTCGCTTATGTGTGAGATTGATCTCTGGGCGCACATAAGTTGGTTCATTCAATTTTATCCTTAAAATTGGGTGTGACAAGGTGTTAATGAAATAATTCCCATGCTCATTGATGTGATCTTCCTTTTCAAACTACAAGTGTGTTTCTTCATACATGTCTATAGGCAACAAGTTTGTCTTTATTATTTCATGTGTATGATATTCATTGGATGTTTTATTTTCTAGGATTTCCCATGGATTGGTGTCTCTAAGTTCGGTCTCGTCCAAGGCTTTCTCTAAACTTGGATGAGTCATGTTTACTACAAAAATTCATTTAAGCTCACCATTTGAATCTAGACCAAGTTTAGATGCTAGCACTAAGGCTTCGTCCTCTTCCATCCATTCTTTGACAATAGCGTATGCGTTTCTGGTATATTCTATGCATTCCTGCCATTGTCGTAGCTCTTCCACTACAATATGACACCACCTTCTGCAACACAAAAATATGTTGCTAAAAGTCCATATATGCGTTGGTAGGGTCTGTACCAACGCATATAATATGTGTTGCCTAAAGTGGCGTTGCAATGATCTATTGCAACACTTATTTATGTGTTGGTAACACATACTAATAACCGTTGCAAAGTAGCAACACATAATGGTGGGTTGTGGCAACACTTATATGTGTTTGTACAAATCATAGGCAAATGACTTCTATGGCTCATTACAACAAATAGATTAAATTTGTTGCAACACTTATATATGTTGCAAGGAATAAACCATGCGGTCATTAATATCCCAATGAATTTTTATAAAACAAATAGAGTTCATGCCTGTATAATTTATTGATGCAAGACCATCCAACTTAGGAAATAAACATACTAAGCCATACACTCTCAAGAATTTGTTGCATTAAATGACTATCATCCACACAATACATGATACAATTTTTGTTCATAGACAAGTTCCTATGGTGCTAAATATAAACATAAAGGGATCCCTCTTAGAATTCTAGCACCCCTCCTTTCTCCTTCCTTCAGTTTAGTCTAGCATTCCACCGATGTGATCATCCATTTATCTTCTTGACCTACAAATGAAACTGGGATTACTTTAATAGGACACTTAGAAGTAAAATCAAATTGAGATAATATGAAGTTTTAAGATACGTGACTTATACACTAGAATCATATGATGAGCAAAAATATTATATCTTGCACAAATATCAATCATTGAAGTCCTTATAGTATTATAACAGTTCCAGAAAAAAATATTGCTTGGTTGCCAAAAATGAAATAATATTAGTAAAGTGGTCCTAAAAAGTAAAGTTGATATCACTCTTAACTCTGAAGATTATCCCTCAAAAGCAATGAAAATTTAAGATAGAACCTGAAATCTGGTGACTACAACATCAAAAAAAAAAAAAATCAAGAGTCTCCTGTACATGCAGTCTTCTGCACAGAAGAAACTCTGTTACTTAAATATCTCAAATGTCAAATGAGTAAAAGCAGTGAATTAACAGAATACTAGTGGGTCAGCTTCAATATAAAAATATATCTATGTAATAAAAAATCATATCTTAAATCTACTAGTACAGTTGATAGGTCACATCCTTGATCCAAAAATCTTAATTTCACTGATAGAGTAAATTATATAGGGTTAACATGATATTATCTACTGCGAAATACTTTTACCAGCTAATCAAAATTACACGGTGCCCCTAGAATAATTTAAATAAGCACTACCATATTGAATTGGCCTATCATCTTGCCATATTAGTCGATGTGAATATACAATCTGCAACAATATTATTTTTTCAGGCCCAGGTAACTGATAGGATGCAATCTGATTAAGAAAGATACCATCTGCAAAATTTTACCCGGCCCGGACCAGAGAATATTTAGCACATAGAAAATTAATAAATGTAAGATAATAAACCGCTAGTACCTGTTAATTGGACTTCCACTGGACCTCTGCAACCATAGCCACAGAAAAATTTCTAGAGATTTAGATATACAATGAGCACGGTAGTAACTATTCTTGGCCGTTCTCAAGTTATTTGTGCAACAAATATTTTTAATATTTTTGTCAGATTGTTGGAACTGATGTTGTGAATCTGAATCACATGATTCTTTAATAGAACTAATGTTGAAGGACATATATATCTCAGAAACATACTCATGTGAATATACTCATTCGCTATTGATGCTTCTCTCAATAAACGACTAGGCAAATAAAGATTAGAAAAACATCCTGAGCTTTGATGTAATAAAAGTAGTGAATACTATATCAGAAAATAGTGTACCCGTTTACTTGAGAAAGAGCGAATTAATACTATCTGACACTATCAAGGACAATATAATTAAACTGTGAAGAAAATTCTGAAGGACGTACAAGCATAATACAAAGTCAAAGATAATAACAGAAAAATGATGCAGTACCAGAATAGGAGGTCGCCATCACCTAACCACCATGTTTGCCGGATGAATGGGAGAGAGCCCAATTGGTAAACACATGAATGCATCCATCATCCACAACTTTGAACTGAACATTCAACCTTGCAAGAGACACCCGTTTGTATTAGGTCAGATAAATTAAGTAGATGATATAGGCTACGACAAAAACAGAGACTTGTAGCCATCGCAGTCCATCAGTTGCCGCGACCTGATGCAAGGATCCACGCCACTAATCATCAGGAACTGCAGATCGAGATTTGGAGAGAGATAGAGAGAGATCTGCAACCACGGATCCACCCACCAATCGTTAGTAACTGCATGTAGAAGAAACATCGGGAGATAGTTCTGAGTGTGGGCAAAATAATTATGTACTTTGGCCGCTTGATCTCAGGCTAAATCAGAAAATTTAGATCATACCTAATTGGCTGGCTTAATGGAGGTACCACGCACACATTAGACGGAGAATAAGTAGGGCTGGGGTGCGGCGGCGAGATGAACATGCGGTTCTTTGCCGTGGCCTCGGGAGAATTGAAAGGAGGTAGTGGATTTAATAAGGGAAAGATTTAAATTAGGAAGTTAAAGGCCGCATTTTTTTGACGTGGGTTAACTGCTTGGTTTGGCCTCGCTAGACATTCGCCCGCAACGTAAGCAAATTCCGTTGGGAGCCATGCGTTTCTAGAGAGGTGTTTGTGTTAGAGTGTTCTTGGTCATTCCAATAATCTTCATGACTTCTATTTTTGAATGTTTTAATGGGATTCTAGAGTCATTATGAGATTTAGGAGAGAGAGCAAAAGAAGGATTATCGGGGTCAAGGATGGGTTTAGAGATGGGTTCAGATGAGGCATTTAATTTGGACATAGAAAGGGAGAAGATAGAGTTGATTCCTAAGTGGCTTGACTCTCCTTCTATGGTATCACTAGACATGCCATCCTTGCATTCTTCCCAATGTCTTTCAGGGGGAAGGAAAGTTGAAGATATTTTTTCAAGATGCTCTTCTGAGAAGATCTGATTTACATTGATTGATAAGCATCTTATCTAATTGGAAGTCTAAATCATCAATGTGGGGTTTCGATGGTTTAGGATTGACAGCTAAATCTTGGGATTGGAGTGGTTGTGTTTTAGCTACCAAAGCTTCCTTTGTTTATTCGGGGTATGATTTCTTCTCTTCCTCGGGGAGCTCGGAATTAGCTAGAGCAACCTTATTAATCATTGCTCTTACTTTACTTATAGGCAAATAAGCAAAGGCTCCTCTAGAGGATAAATCAAGGGATTCGCTAGAGTTCTTGGTAAGACCCAAATGAAAATGTTGAATAAGTACGGGGTTCGAAAAACCAAGATCAGGGCCAGATGTAACAAGTTCATTAAAACGATCCCATGATGTACTAAGAGATTCTTGTTCTAGTTGCCTAAAAGTTAGAAACTCTTTTCGAAGATTAACTACTCTATGGATGGAGAAGAAATATAAACAAAATTCAGAGCATAAAGTTTTCCAATCCCCTTGCATACTTCCAACGGCTCGATTATACCAACGTTTAGCTCTTCCGATCAAACAGAACGGAAAAAGCTTCCATCTCAAGGTCTTATCAGACATGCCAGCAATGTGCAAGCATGCACAGGTCTACTCGAATTCTCGTAGGTGTAAGTATGGATTTTCGTTACCTTCTCCCGAGAAGGGTTTATCCCGAATCATATTAATTAGACACGGGCGCAGCTCATAGTCAGGTGTTATGATAGGCTCTACAGATTTTGGTGGCCCGAAACTTTTGCACATGCCAAATAGATAGATAGGCGTGGAATTTAAAGCATCCATAAGGATGAACATAAAATGATGAAAATGTAGGTATAAAATAGAAAAGATAAAAGTATAATACAAGATTAAACTAAACTCAGTCAAAATCAGCAAACCGTTCCCCGGCAACGGCGCCAGAAATGCTTGTTGGTACAAATTAACTGCACTCTACTAAAGATTATTATTTTCAGATTATCCACCAGCGCACAGATATAATATACCGCTGTCACATTTCACCCGGAGATTTTAAATATCGTATCTACAAGGAACAGAAGGTGATAATGACCAAGCCGATGAACTTAACCCTACAATTAGGCAAGATAATATCAAGAAAGATGAAATGACTAATGATTATCTAGTTCCAACAACCGGTAAGCTTTGAGTAATACCATTCTAACTGGGCAGTGAAAGGAATAAAAGTGGAAATCAGAGTTCCCTCCTACCAAACACTTATACACTTATCGATCCTATCAACGGAAAGTGGACTACAGAGGAATCAACATAGCTGTCACCTACGCGAACTACCACTATCCGGCCAATCAGGGGACATTCACAAGTAAACCTAGACTGGGCACCTCGTCTACACTACGAAATACTACTTCAATCAAGCAATTACCAAGATCAAAGTATTCAATATGAGTTGCAAACTTAAAAACAAATAAGAACAAATGCTTACTTGAATTAGAAGTTGAACACAAAAGTACATCAGAACGCAGCTCCGGGCGAGTAAGCTGAATCCAGAAGAATACAGCTACGAAGAAGCGCCGACAGGCCGGAACTCCTCCGAATCTCTACTCCTCTACTCTATCTCTCTACTTCTCTAGACAAGACTTGATCTAGAAGAACTAGTCTCTCCTAATTGCTACATCTAACCCTAACTGGAGATATTGAATTGAAGCTCAGGAATAGAGATGCCTCTAGGGGGGGTCTGCCCCTTTATTTATAGCCCGGTAGGATGAACGTGCGCCGTAGGATCAAACCGACTTAAAACAAGGGCCGAGATGCATCGTGGGAGGCGGTTGCTGGCGGTCCTTAGAGCCTATTTTTTTCCACCAATATGTTACTAAAATAAATAGTAGGTAGGGCTTTAAACTAACATTTCCACAAGTTTTGGTGTGTACTTGACTTGCAGGTGTGACATGTGGAAATGCACAAAAACCATAAAGAAAGCGCATTCCAAAATTCGTATTCAGAAAAGGCGCAAAGAAGCAGAGAAGCCCACCTTCATTAGCATTCTGGGCCCATTCGTAACCACAGGAGAAGTCTAGGCCCAGGGACAAACCGACCACGCGAAGGCGGTGGCCAAACGGACCCACCAGGGGGGCGGCCGGTCCCCTAGTGGGGCCTCTCGGGCCCAGTCTTCTCAGGCGGTGCGTAGGACGGTTCCCTCAAGGCGGTTCCACCTGCTTCCATATTTGTTGGCGCCTGAACCGTTCTTGTTAGACTATAAAAGAGAGGGAGAGCTCCCCTCCAACACACACCATCATTTGGAGCCATTTACCTCACCTTTTACTTGTATTCTTTAGATTAGTTTTAGTATTAGAGCAAGGCAAGAGCTATCAAGGAGAGTTTGTATCCTTGGGAGAAGAAGGAACACCTCGGTATGAATACAATGCAGTTATCTTCCAAGTTCAAGTTCTTATCTTATTTATATAGCAACACATATGAACTAGAGTATAGTCTTGGTCATGTTATGATCATGATATATGAACTAGCATATAGTTTATGTGTTATGTTCTTGATATGTTCATCGTTGTTCTTCATCGTTCATCGACTTAGTATGAATAGAGGAAGAACTAGGGATGAGGTGACGGTTCGTCGTGCCTTCTCGGTTGCTCTTAGCCTAACCTGTCACTCCGAAGGGGTGGGGTCCTAGGGGGTTAGGAGTTGTTTCCAAGTACACGAGCATGGTGCTCGGGTATGCGGAGATCGACGAATATATCGGTATCCCACGGGCAGAGGGGTAGGTGGGCAGGTGGTGACAGCCCTGTCCATCCCTAGCACTCCCCCACGTTCGGATATTGTGTAGGAGTTCGTAAAGTCTCTATCGGCTGGCAGACTAGCTGCGGGGATCTCCCTGTCATCTTAGACCTAGTCCTGATACTAGACATGCTAGTTAGATGTTTACTAACAGTTCTTTGCATAATTATATATGACCAATGCCTGCTCAATTAGAAATATTCTTTTATTCTTTATTTCTATTTTATCCTTGAGGTCGGCTCAGATGTGTGTCCACTATCTTTGAACTATGATTTACCCCTGCCTATGCTATGTCTACCTATGCATTTAATAAGTGATCATATTTATGCCAAAGCTAGATGCATTCGTCCTGCCCTACTACGGGAAATTATAAATACAACACCCCTGAATACTCACGGGTTGAAATGCTACAATGATAGTTCCGTGCGCTTGCGGATTTATCTATACTGAGCTATCATGATCGGCATACCTAAATACCATTACCTAAGGACTATAACTCTTGTTGCACCCCAAGGAGTTGTGCTTCAGTTTTGCATATCATAAGTAATGATGGTTGAGAAGGCCAATCAGGCACTTCTAACTGTTATTACCAGACTGCATTATCTTGGCCGGCGCCGTTAAGGGCCAAGAGTTACCTTTCTGAAGTAATGGTGGTTAGGGATGTCAACACACGTTTCTAGTATCGTTGCTAGGGATGGGCTTTTAGTCTATCTTTAGTAATGACGCTAAGAAACGTCAACAGCGGTGGAGGAAGACTCCAGAAGGTGGGGGCCGAAACCCTAGGGGGCACCGGCCGGCCCCACCCTAGGGCCGGCTGGCCCCACTTTGTGGGGTCTCGGGCCCCGGTTGCTCCGGTGTGTTCTAGATCCTTCCCACGTCCTGATGACAATGTTTTCTTCGCGGTTAAATTTCGTGTCTTTTACGCATTTTAATCTCTCTTTTACGCTTTTCTAGAATACTCCTTGGAAAATACAGAATATGCAAAACTCATGAAAATTGTCAGTTAAAACCCTAGACTAGTGTGTATTCATGTGTCCTTTCATGTTTAAAGTTCTAATAAAAGTTGATGTTATCGACCGTCAACAACTCCCCCAAGCTTACCTTTTGCCAGTCCCTTGGCAAGCAACATAAACCTAATATTTGGATCAGGAGTTGCTACAATGCTTTTATTCCATTTAAGTACACGTGCTTTCAAACAGAAATTCTCCTCCGGATTAGACAAAACTGCTCTAATTTTCAAACTTACCCATTTTACCATTAACGATGGAGCTTTACAACCCTCGCATAAGTCTTGAGCAATCGAAAGACAGAACAATCAAGTCAAGCATTATGTCTCAAATTCTTCATAGTACCAGTATTCCGGAGTTTTGCAAGTTTTCGAATTAAACTCAGAGCTTAATTGTATGACACCCTCAACTCACTTAATATATGTGGGGTATCTATGGATCTCACTAAGGCATTAATGATGTTATTATGCCTTCCTACAACTAAGGATTACAGTGGAGCTTATTGGAGTGGCAATAACAAGGATAAGCATACTTGCAATTCATATATTGTAAAGTCAAACAATGGATCCACAGAGAGTCAAGTCATACAATCAAACCAAGATGTGCATGTGTATGGAATATGGTGGATAGGTGTATATAAGGTGGCTAATCCTAATTCTATTTTTGCTCCTTAAAAATAGATCTCTCTCTTGGAACTTAGAACTTTTCAGAAAAACATGGGCTATCTTTATTTCCTTTTTCTTCTTTTCTTTCTCTCTCTCTATTTTTTCATAGGGAGGCGGGCATCTAAGTACCCATTGTTTTAATTGTTGGGACATTTGTCCATCTCTTACTCACTTTTCTTTTTTTTCAATACTTTTGCATAGCCACATGCATCCTTTGAATATAAATAATTGGAGAGATAATGATAAGAACTTAGAGCAATTAAACAGGGGCTGTCCTATAGGGTATATTTTTGGATGTTTAGTCCCAGTGTAGCAGAAAAACATTTTTAAGGTGGATCCGGTTGGAATGGAAAATGATTGCGCTTATTCCCAGAGTAGGAGTAATGCATATGTGGGTGGAGTGTGTAAGTGATCTTGATTTTAAAAGCATGACAAGACTCTCATAAGGTATACAACAAAGGTTGACTAAACTCAATGCAAAGCAAGCAGCATAAATATGCAAAGGTTTTTCTATCTTTAAATGTATCATATATGGCTTTGGTAGGAATTTACACTTTGTCATACAAGAGCTCATCATGTAAGATTTTAAATTTAAAATAAATCTCCAGAACTTAGTATTGTTAGGAATAAGATAAATAGCAACTCAACCTTCATGTATCATATCAATCAATCACCTAGACTTAGCTCAAGCATATGCCTCCACAAGTTTCAGAGAGTAATTTCTTAAGCCAAAACAGTAGTATCCAAAACTCGGGAGAATTTAAGGTTGAAAACTAGACACTTGAGAGAAATTACGGCAGAGCAACTATTCATCATCTCCAAGATAAAATTTTAATGTTCTCCAGTTTTTATTTGACTCTAACCTAAACTAACTATAGACACACTCTAAGACCACTCTAATATATAGCTAAGTTTTTATTTAGTTTTCAAATTTTATCTTACTAGCAAACTCACGCGAAAAAAGCGATATGATACAATAATAATAAGGTGGGAAACTTATACTTAACTGAATTTTAAATGGAGGGTGCCCTCCCCCAAGCTGGATGTTTGACAGGGTTTTCGATGTTGCAAATTGAGTGATCTTTCTGGGAGCAAGTGTATCAGCAGTGTAAGGGCGTCAGGTTGACTAGCTCTTTGATCTTGTATTTTACTGTGAAACTCAATTGTCAACAAACATACCAAATCTCATGGAGAGGGGTTAGGTTTAGTACCACTTCATGGTAAGTGATTGATTTTATATTTCCAGCAGAAGTTTCCTAATTGGGTGGACCTTCATGTGCCCACATATTTTTGGTTTTTTCTAAAAAGTGTGGACCTCCATGTGTCCATATATTTTTGGTATTTTTAGATTTTCTTATGGTACTATGGTGAACCTTCATGTGTTCACATATTTTTGGTATTTTATGACTTTATAAAACAGACTCGATAATCGCATAGGTATAGTTACCTGATAATTAGGGGATGCTCTTCCCCCAAGTTAGATGTTTGCAATACTTGGTGTTGATGATCTTTTAGAGCAAGCTTGTCAGCAACAGTCCTAGTGGGCTCCACTGATGGACTCACTCTTCAGTCACAGTGTCATTCCTGCAGAATTATACTCCAACATGAAAACAAAACTCGAGGCTCGAATTTAATAAGAGGTTAACGATCAGCCAATAAGTAATTAATTATTCTTTTGAGTTGATTTTAAATGACAGATTCTAGCAAGATTCTCTTTTTAGGGTTTTCTAACTTTCTTATGTGGAAAAAGTAAATATGTATGCATGATGTATATTTCATTTTTATGCCACCACGGAGAATATTTATTCTCATGGGGCCTAGGGTTTTCATAATGCAACAAATAAATACAGATGTTATTTTAATTTTTTAATGCCACCACAGTAAATACTCCTATAGGGTTACCATAAGTTTATTCACGTGAGGCTCTAATATTTTATGATGCAGTAAATAAGACAATAAAGATTTTTTTGTTTAATATGCATAAAGATGAATATGCTAAAGTGAAATTACTAATGTAATTTATGAATACTAATTAATTAGATAACTACCATGTTACCTTATGGCAAAGGTGCGGGAATTAAAGTCTACCGTTAGGACTTTTTCTTCCACTCTTGTGTATCTCTCCACCTTAGAGATGGAGGTCTTGATGGTTGCACCCCTTGTGATGATGATGTCACTTTTATCCTTTGTTTGGCCAGCAGGTTGGAGTAGGGCATTAATAGTTGGATCCGGCAGCATCTTGCTCAGTTTACATGTTCACGGAACTTTCACTTGTAGAATTTTGGGAATCAATAAACTTTGGTTGAAATGTTGTCCTGTTTGCAAAACTAAGGTAGAGATCAAGTGCATGGGTTCTGCTGGTGGAAAAACACCAACAGAACCAAATCTATCTCTTTATTTTCTCTATCCTTAGGCACGTTAAACAAGACAAAGTTGATGTTGCATAATTTGTTTTATTCGTGACATGAGTGGTAAGATCAGACGATTAAGCATTTAATGTTGCATTTAAGTTCATATGGTAGAAAAGATTTAAATTGCTTAACCAATGGAAGGGTTGTCTATCTCTACATAATATATAAATTTTCACATGAGTACGACAGTCATCTTCCAAAGATAGAATACATTGTTTTAGCACATTTGGTTAAGACTGAGATCAAAAGAATGGTGCCGTGAATAATCTTAAAAGACAAAGCATGTTGAGTTAATTAGGTTAATCAATTAAAGCTGTAACTCTAACATGTTTGCATCTTCATTTATGTGCATACCAAGATCAGGAGGAAAATAGTGACCGCTTACCTTAAGATATTACCTTCATTATTAGAGCGCGATGGCACTAAGTAATGAAGGGTAGATGACCGGTGGTTCTTTCCTTCTCTTGCATCTTGAGGTGTTCATGAGCATCTTGTCTCCTTTGTTGGTTATCCTCTTTGCCATCTTTTGTTTCTTTGATCTTATGACACCTTGTCAGTCCATTCATTATTATGCCTGCAACAGATTAGTGGACAACACATACTCGAAGGAATGTACAATTTTGGAACATAGGTTGTTTGTCCAGAATCATGTTCCATCTATGCTACTAAGAAGATAGGGTTGATATTATGTTAGCATAGATCATGTTCTATACCGGCATGGCTTGAGTTCAAGTAACTTGCAACAGAAGATAAAGTGAATGAATCATTAATACTCACAGTTCTTCCATCCATAATGAATGAGCTGTGTCTTCCTCTGCAAAGTTATTGAAGTTCAGCATGTGCCCTGTCTTATCGCCGATTTGAATTCACCTCATGACTTACCCAGATTAATTGTGAAAGTTTCCTGCAGGGGTTAGTCCAATAAAATATCCAATGTCTACTACAATAACTTTCTAGTTTAATAACCAAACCAAACTCCATGTTTAATTTTAGTTAAGGAAGGCTAGTTAACCTAAGCACCATGCTTAATTTAAATGCCTATAGAAGTAGGATCAGTACCTCTAAACCAAAACTCACTATGGCAGACAAAGGTGAAATGAAAGCACTTATAGAGATTTATTCATTTAGAGATGAAAAGGTGAACAATCAAACACGGATTTGAAAGGTAGCGACAACCAATACTAGCAACAAAAAATTTTCTAATTGAGCCCATTCCCCCAAGCTGGAATTTTACAAAGCAAAGTTAAGCTTGGATGGATATAATTCAATATTGCATGATGATTGGTTGGACATACCTCGCGTTGTTACTCTTCTACTTCAAACCTGAAAGGGTTAATGACAAAAATACCCAAAGGAATATATTCATAATTATAATTCTATGCTCAATTCATAGGGGCATTATAGTAAAATTAAAGGTGCAAGCTCAATTCATTTATCAAGAGTGGTTATTTTAGGACACAAAGTCATTCTTAGGAAACCTTCTAATTATTGTACTTTAAGTTCATGGGGTGGTTTCCTCTAGAACATCAACCTATGTGCACCTATCTTAAGATTACAACGAGATCTACAATATTTATGATAAACATATGCATCTACAACCACCCTTTCAATAAATTTATGAACAGGTAGAATGAGGGGGTTAAAGATCTCGTGTGTGATAATGTTAGAGAGACTAATTGATCCAGGAGATTTCTCATATGAGCATGGATTCGATGAGGTGTTAATGAAATAATTCCCATGCTCATTGATGTGATCTCCCTTTTTAAACTACAAGTGTGTTTCTTCATACATGTCTATAGGCAACAAGTTTGTCTCTATTATTTCATGTCTATGATATTCATTGGATGTTTTATTTTCTATGATTTCCCATGGATTGGTGTCTCTAAGTTCGGTCTCGTCTAAGGCTATCTCTAAACTTGGATGAGTCATGTTTACTACAGAAATTGATTTAAGCTCACCATTTGAATCTAGACCAAGTTTAGATGCTAGCACTAAGACTTCGTCCTCTTCCATCCATTCTTTGACAATAGCATATGTGTTTCTAGTATATTCTATGCATTCCTGCCATTGTCGTAGCTCTTCTTGGTCATTCTAATATTCTTCATGACTCTTATTCTTGGGATGTATTAATGGGATCGTAGAGTCATTATGAGATTTAGGAGAGAGAGAAGAAGAAGGATCATCGGGGTCAAGGATGGGTTTAGAGATGGGTTCAGATGAGGCATTTAATTTGGGCATAGAAGGGGAGAAGATAGATTTGATTCCTAAGTGGCCTTCTATGGCATCACTAGACATGCCATCCTTGCATTCTTCCTAATATATTTCAGGGGGGAAGGGAAGTTGACGATATTTTTCTTTCAAGATGCTCTTCTGAGAAGATCTGATTTACATTGATTGATAAGTATCTTATCTAATTGGAAGTCTAAATCATCAAAGTGGGGTTTCGATGGTTTAGGATTCACAGCTAAATCTTGGGATTGGAGTGGTTGTGTTTTAGCTACCAAAGCTTCCTCCGCTTGTTCGGGGTATGATTCCTTCTCTTCCTTGGGGAGCTCGGAATTAGCTAGAGAAACCTTGTTAATCATTGCTCTTGCTTTACTTATAGATAAATAAGGAAAGGCTCCTCCAGAGGATAAATCAAGGGATTCCCCAGAGTTCTTGGTAAGATCCAAATAAAATTTTTGAATAAGTACGGGGTCCGGAAAACCAAGGTCAGGGCCAGATGTAACAAGTTCATTAAAATTATCACATGATGTATTAAGAGATTCTAGTTCTAGTTGACTAAAAGTTAGAACCTGTTTTTGAAGGTTAACTACTCTATGGATGGGAAAGAAATGTAAACAAAATTCAGAGCATAAAGTTTCCCAATCCCCTTGCATACTTCCTACGGCTCGATTATACCAAAGTTTAGCTCTTCCGATCAAAGAGAATAGAAAAAGCTTCCATCTCAAAGTCTTATCAGACATGCCAGCAATGTGCAAGCATGCACAGGTCTGCTCGAATTCTCGTAGGTGTAAGTATGGATTTTCGTTACCTTCTCCCGAGAAGGGTTTATCACGTATCATATTAATTAGACATGGACGCAGCTCATAGCCAGGTGTTTGTTGACAGTGGTTATACCCTAAAATTTCACATTCAAATACCGTCAACAGGCCTTGGATTCAAGGGAAGATAAACACATCATGAGCATATTTTATCAATAACTAGTTTCACATATACTCTTAAGCTTGTGAACGCAGGGAAGATGAAACAGAGCAGAAATGAACACTTGGAGCCCAATAATGTGGTTCGGCCGAACCATGTAATTGGGAACCAAGTCATCAGACATCAAGACATGATACAAAACATAACTTGGAAGAGAGGAGAGCCAAGGGTGGGCCCACCCATGGGTCGGCCAAACTACCCATCGGGCCCACCTGGCTCTGGTGACATGGCTGGATCCGTGTGACCTTCCACTAAGCTCATGTCAGCCCTCAGATCAACATGTGTTTCCATTCAACGGATGAGAAGCAAAGCACAAGGATTCAACGTGACAACGTGCAAAGAAAGTGGAACCAACACAAGGGGACAGTCTGTGATAGATGGGGACCACGGTGGTGGGCCCAAGCCACTTGCACACTCCCTGACTGGTAGGGACACCTTCTAGAAGACCCTATCTGGGCCCACCAGTCATAGGGGGGTCAGCCGGATCCCCCTGGTGCCCAGCCAGGTCGGTTGGCTTCCACCGACTCCAAGCACGTTTCCCATGTGCTCAAATGACCAAAGCCGTCTATCTTGAGGCGGTTACAAGGCGGT
Organism: Eremochloa ophiuroides; assembly: GCA_038502445.1. NCBI lineage: Eukaryota > Viridiplantae > Streptophyta > Magnoliopsida > Poales > Poaceae > Eremochloa > Eremochloa ophiuroides. The sequence goes on along the minus strand of JAHLJS010000007.1, from coordinate 19,537,624 downwards.
GGATCCAAGGGTGGAGAGGCAAGGAGCACACGGATCGCTGTGTGACACCCTCTCATCCTCCCCTATAAATAGAGGCTGCCATCACCCTCTTCAACACAAACAAGACATCCAACAGTCACAAGTCACAAGAATTTTACTCTTTAGTAGTAGTATTAGTCTAGTGTGGGAGTTAGAGTCGAGTCGAGCTACGCTCGGAGTCTCCAGAGTCGTCTGCTGGAGAGTCTGGTATAGCTCTTGTAGCTTTCCTTCTGTTAAACTTTACCTTTATCAATATATTATCTTTACTTTACTTTACTAAGTCTCTACTTAGTGCATTACTATTCTTTATAGTATTGTCGTGTTTTGTCTTAACTTATAGTTGAGTTATATTGGATAGTGATCCTGTAACCAGCTCACGTGTGTAGTTCATCGCCTGTCATAGGGTACTTTAGTTGTTGGTACGCAACTAGAGTAGTAAGGCTTAGTGTAAGCGTGGTGCTTAGACTAGATCTTGCCTTTGAATGCCGCTTGTCGCACGGATTGTTTGTGGGTGCTAGCAGGTGGTGACAGCCCTGTCTAGTCTTAGTATCCCTCCACGTGTTTTAGGCAAGTTCTTAAAAGGTAGGCTCAAATAAGAGAATAGCCGCTTCGGGTAGAGGTTATATCCCCTACTATCTCGCCTATCCCCTACACACTGGAAGTAAGGTAGCTGTCTTGATATACTTCATCTATTTGATAGGATAATTCACAAGAGTAAAGTAAGTGTCATAGGAGTCTTATACTCACTCGTTGTCCTCCCACCTAGCTATACCCTACTGGTTATCTTAGTTATCTCAAAACCTTGTCATGTCTTGGTGTCATTACCCTTTCCTCTATATATCGATTTACCCCCTATCATTAGTTGATACTAAGTTGCTAAAGACTTAAGGATCTCTCTCTTTTTATTAATTATTCCTAGCAACCGCTTTTCTTTGGGATAAAAATAAATAACGATACCTTGGAATATTCCCGGGTGAAGTGCTACTGCGGTATATTCTGTGCACTTGCAGAATTATCTAATAGACATAAGAAATACCCTAGGCATTTCTGGCGCCGTTATCAGAGATAGCCTAACACCCTGTCTCTGGTGGTTGCGCTAAGAAGTGTCAACAAGCATTTCTGGCGCCGTTGCCGAGGAAAGCATCAGTCTAGGAATAATAATAAAAAATTAAATCCAGAGTCTACTATCAATTTAGTTATCGATTATTGTTAGGAGCTTACCCCTGTCTGTGTTTCTCGTTATCGTGAAGCTAGACAGTGCATGAATGGTTTCCAATTGCCGTCAAATTTCATTGAAGATCCTGAGCAATTGTTGAGGAGAACTAGACACCGTCAAGTTCCACCTCAAAGGTTTATCTCAAACCTGAATCCGTTCGAGGAAAGAGGCTCCGCACCACCAACCGAGGAAGCTATGGCCCAAAAGACCATCTCTGAGTTCTCTGCTCCGTCGGCTGACAACATTGCCACCGGTCCGCAGCTCAACTTAGGGGGATGCTACCTTTGAGCTCAAGCCAGCTCAGATCAACATGGTGCAAGCCAATCCATTCTGTGGGAAGCCGCATGAAGATGCCAATGCCCATCTCCAGCACTTCCTGGAGGTGTGTGGTACCTTCACTATCAAGAATGTCTCGGCTGACGCCATCCGTCTTCGCCTGTTCCCATTCTCACTGCTTGGGAAGGCGAAGCAATGGTTTTCTGTCAACAAGAATGAAGCTACCACCTGGGAAAAGTGCGCCAACGCATTTCTCAAGAAATTCTTCCCAATGGGCAAAACCAGTGCTCTCCGTGGAAAGATCTCAAGCTTCCAGCAGCAAGCTGACGAGACGATTCCCGAAGCATGGGAACGTCTCTATGAGTACATTCGTGCTTGTTCTCATCATGAAATTGAAGAATGGCTTCTAATCCAAGGTTTCTACCATGGGCTGACTGGATTAGCCCGTAGTCACCTTGATGCTGCCGCTGGAGGAGCATTCTTGCAACACAATGTCAAAGACCTCATTGAAAAGATGGTTATAAACCAAGGATGGAATGAGGAGCATCTCCAGCCCAAGAAAAGGGGTATGCACACCGTTCATGAGGTGGACATGCTCTCAGTAAAAATGGACCTCTTGATGAAAAAGATTGAGGAAGGTTCCAAGATGCAATAAGAGGCCATTCGATCCACTTCCACCGCACGAGCAATCGAAGCTGATCCATGGTGCGAGGTATGTGGTGGAGAAGATCACTCGGGCAACAACTGTCCCGAGACGAAGGAGGAAGTGAGCTTCATCAACAACAAGAACAATGGGTATCGACCCCAGCAACAAGGAGGATGGAACTCACGCCCCTTCTACCATGGAAATCAAGGTAATGGTTACAGCAATAATTTTAATAATTCTTATGGTAACCAACCTTCTCTTAAAGATCTTGTTTTAGGCCAATCTAAAATCAATGATAGCATAACCAAGAAAATAATGGCTAATGATAAGATTCTTGAAAATCTTAGTGAGAAAATGGATAGCTTTAACACTGCTATGAAAGCATCCATAAGGATGAACATAAAATGATGAAAAGGTAGAGATAAAATGGAAAAGATAAAAGTATAATACAAGATTAAGCTAAACTCAGTCAAAATCAGCAAACTGTTCCCCGGCAACGGCGCCAGAAATGCTTGTTGGTACAAATTAACTGCACTCTACTAAATATTATTATTCTCAGATTATCCGCAAGCGCACAGATATAATATACCGCTGTCACATTTCGCCCGGAGGTTTTAGATATCGTATCCATAAGGAACAGTAGGTGATAATGACCAAGCCGATGAACTTAACCCTACAATTAGGCTAGATAATATCAAGAAAGAGGAAATAGCTAATGATTATTGTTGACATCTACTAACGTCGTCAAATATAACTATATAACTTTTAATGCGAGAGGTGAGATTAGAAGACGAATGGTAATTAATTAACTTGTCATTAGCAACTAGCCACTTTTCTATTACCAATATTCTTGAGCAAGAACTAGGTTGTCATCCCAAATTAATAATGCTAAGAATAAATAAAGGTTTCATATATTAATCTATGTGACTAGGCAAAAATATAAATAATATAAACTAAGATCAGTTCTGCAAGCGGACAGATAATTATACCATTGTAGCATTTTACCTAGTGAGTTCTACCAGGTTGTCGATTTATATTTGTACCACAGTGAAGAACTAGGATAAACTACAATCTATTATATTGATAGCGATGGTATACAATGGATAAGTGACATTACCGATGTCATCTACTCTACTCATAACAGGCAGAGGTCACAAGGTAAATAAAGATAAAAAATGATAAGTATGATCAAGCATCATAATAAAAGATAATCATCAGAGCACTTCTCTAGTCATAGTAATAGCTAGCCAATGGATAAACTAAGGAATTAATATCAAAGGTAACTCTATAACTACATCAATGAATAACTCTAATTAGTACAATTACATCTAGCAATCATTATTAGACTAATCGTATATCATGATCACATGCAAAGGGCATCATCTAGTAAGGTGTGAAACAGAGTCATCACCCAATTTCGCGACCGTGCCTGCTGGCCTACATACAGGGGGTGGACTACAGAGGACTCAACGCAGCTGTCACCTACGCGATCTACCACACGACCCAGCACATCAGGGTGCACTCGCAGATAAACAAAATACCTAGACACCACGTCTACATATCGTTCATCATCTATCCATCGTACGTATGAATAAACGCTATACGGGTAATTACATGAATTCAATAAGATCAAACCAACTATACTAGACATATAATCAAAGTAGACAAAGACTATTGTAATCAAGAACATATAAACTATTAAGAACAATGTTTCACTAATCATAATGAAGAATACAATAATAGAGAAAGAACTAGAATTATACCGAACTCCGTGCTCCAGACAGACGCCGGGGCTCCAGATCCGCTGAAGAACTAGAACTCCTCTACTCTCTAATCTAACTAGGCTAGAACTATGAACTAGGAGGCTCTTGATGAACTAGGAGGCTCTTGATGGCTTGAAGACTTGATGCCTTGAATGAATGATGGGTTGATGCCTCCAGGGGGTCTGCCCCTTTATTTATAGCCCGGTGGGATGCACGTGTGCTGTAAGATCAAACCGACTTGAAACAAGGGCCAAGATGACTCCATAGAGGTGATGAAAGAAGACTCCAGAAGGTGGGCCAAAACCCTAGCAGGGGGGCGCTGGCCGACCCCACCCTGGCGCCGGCCGGCCCTACCCTGGGGGTCTCGGGTCCCGGTGTCTCGGGTGTGTTACAGATGCTTCTAGTGTTCTCGTGATGATATTTCCTTGGCGGTTAAATTACGTGGTAATAATGCTCTTTAACCCTTCTTTTATGCTTTTGTAGAATAGCCCTAGAAAATACAGAACATGTAAAACTCGTGGAAACTGTCAGTTAAAACCCTAGACTAGTGTGTATTCATATATTCTTTGGTGTCTAAAGTTCTAATAAAAGTTGACGTTATCCACCGTCAACAACACCCCCAAACTTACCTGTTTGCCAGTCCCTTGGCAAACGAACTAAGCCTAAATACTAATGTAATTGGATCAGGAGTTGCTACAATGTTTTCATACTTCCTAAGTACATATGCTTCAAACATAGATTCTCCTCCGAATTAGACAAAACTGCTCTAACTTTTAAAGTTACCCATTTTACCTTTAACTATGGGGCGTTATAGCTCTTGCTTTAGTCTTGAGTAATTAAAAGAAAGAACAATCAAGCATGCACTATGTAACAAATTCTTCACAGTACCAATATCCCGGAGTTTAGTAAGTTTTTAAAATAAAACTCAGAGCTTTAATTGTATGACACCCTCAAGTCTATTAATGTATGCAACACCCTAAAATTTGAATTTAATTAAAACATAGAAACTTGAATACTTTTATATGATTTTATGGCTATTTAAATTTGATAGTTTATTAAGCTCTTATATTTGTTTTAAAATATATAGGAGTGGCAATAATTTTTTAAGTTAAAATTTTAAACATGTGCTGTTGCATAATCTTCTTCCTGTATGCTTGAATTTTATTTTGTGCTTCGCTGCTTATTCAAATTATACTTGGAAGCTTATTTGGAAGAACAGAAAAAAAACTTATATATATATATTATCTTTGTGCTGGCCGAGAGCTCCTTCTTGTTGTTTTGCCGAAGGCCTGTTCTGCCTTCCTCTCTGTTCTGGCAGAGCCACCTCAGGCTCTTGCTGTTTCTCCCCTCTCCCTGTTCTTGGCCGTGAGGATCCCACCCCTGCCGATCCCTTTTGCCGAGCCAGGCCAACCAGCAGGCCACGGCCAGAGCAAGCACGCCTTCTCCCTTCCTCTGTATGTCTGCTAGCGGGCCCCACGCGACAGAGCCAACTTGTCCTCTGCATCGCGAACAAACCGGAAGCAGCCGCCCACAAGATCGTTGAGTTTGACTCGGAGTTCATCTTGTGCGTCCAGCCTTGACCTATAAAATGCTCGAGAGTCCGCCCCGGTCTTCTCTTTTCCATCTGTTAATCGCCAGCGCCGCCCCAGAGCTAGCCCTAACTCCATTGCCCTGCACAGAGCTCTGCCGCGGGCAAGCAAAGCCGCCGCGGCAATTTCTCCTGCCTGCAACCTTGTCGTCGCCGTAAGTATGTTCCCGAGCTCCACCTTGAGACGCTGAGGCTTCGCCCCTCATCAATTTTGGTTTATCGTCACCAATTTCTTGCCCTCGTTTGCACAGCAAGGCGGGACCCGCCCCAAGCCGTCGCGAGCCTTCCCCGAAGCCCTAATCGACGAAACCAGTGCCCTAGGTGAGTTTGTCGCAAGCTCCGCCGTCTTCCCGACCTTTTCCCGCGCTGATTGGTGCACTGAAACGCAACAACGCGTTTTCCGGCTAACCGCCGGCAATGGCGCCGCCGCCTGAATGTTCGTCTCCGGCGAACTCAACTTCCCCAATCTCCAGTTCTATTCTTGGCCGTCCAGAGTCGATCCGATGGCCCAAAACCATCTATACCCTTTCAGCCGCAACTTTGCAAAAGAACCCCTGGACATTTTAATGATGTAACCTGCTGTCCCCTGGCGCATTTTCAGTTTACATTTTCTCCTTTGGAAGGCGCGGATCTAATCTGAAGACTTGGAAAATTCGTATTTAATTTCAAATTGAAATTTCAATTTTGCCACTAGATTTGTTTAGGCTATATTTTAGTCGTTTTAAATCCATTTGAATTGATTCAAATTGCGCTAGATTCGTATTTGCAAGCTCTACGTATTTATACCACTGTGCAGTAAGTTTGACACTTTTAAAATTTCGAGTATATATATTAATTAGTTTTCGGTAGCAAATCTTCGGAAAATCATATCTTTTACGTTTTAAATCCGTTTTTCGCGATCTTTATATCGATGTGATCGTTGGATCGAGTAGAATAGTTTTATAATATTTTCAAACTATTTTCATACTGTTGGTGTACTGTTCTCATTATTCTTCATTATTTGCTTCGTGTATGATTGCCTGATGGTTGTGTGGTGATGTGATGATCGTGTGAGTAGACGGTGAGCAGTTCGTGGACGATCAAGAGTACCTCTACGAGCAGGATCATCAGGGATTCTCTTATCAAGGCAAGTATAATATGAACCATCCTTGTTGTCCTATTCACAATAATCACATTCATATATGCTTGTGTCCACCTTGACAATCTTAGATATTATAACATAGATTTGCTATCTTCATTACTTGTTCACCTATGGGATATGCATTGGGTAGTTTTTGCTAGTGCTCTTATTTAAACCAATGATCTTGTGATATGATTAATGGATTATGCAATGAACAATTTAATATGATTTTATTCCTTTTCAAAGGGGGTTAAAACCTTGGGTTGGATGTTTTGGCTCCAGTTTCTCTCCATAGGATTTCTATAAGTGTTTAATCCGGGACATACATACAGCTGTAAGGGCTATATGGCTCTGGCTTTAGTTGTTTAAAAGACTTTTTCTAGCTTGTTAGTGGTTACCCGAAAGGGCGCGAAAGGGGTTTGCCATCTTGGGTGTAGTACAGCTTCTAGTCTTATGAGTATAGCCGTGAAGGAATGTGCCATATTGAAAAGTGGGGATTCTACACCCGACTGCCATTGAAACCTTACGGCCCTAACTTGTTAGACGAACTTTTAAATGGCTTTATACGGTTAGCTAGTGTTTGGGTCTAGCTAACCCATGCATTAGAAAATCATGACTCACAGGTAAAGTGTACACCTCTGCACAGAGTTTAATAATTTATCATGATAGCCATGCTCACGGTCACAAGCGGCCTTGAAACTTTTACATACGCGTCTCCATGCAAATGTTGTTTGAGTCGTTGTTCAACATATAGCTGCATGTGTGATATGCCTAAAGCCCTGAATTAATTAATGTTCCGACTTTGCACTGCTCTCACTGCTGTTTCTATCATTCTGGTGAACATCCCTTTTTCAGTACCTCACTGTGAAAAAGAGTGACAAAACGAGACACCTGATTCTTCTCCTCAAGCCCTGAAACAATTGTTTTGAGTTTCTTAGGATCAGGTGTAAATTTTGCGTACAAGTCATCTAGATAAATATTTAACAGATCCAAGTAAGTGGAACAAATCACTACAGCAAACCGGCGCTTTGCCGAGTGCCTGGACCTTTGCCGAGTGCCAAATATCACGCACTTGGCGAAGGCCATCTTTGCCGAGCGCCGCACTCGGCAAAAGGTGGCACTCGGCGAAGCCTTCTTTGCCGAGTGTCAGACACTCGGCAAAGTCCATTTTTGCCGAGTGTCCGGCTCTCGGCAAAGGAATGCCCGGGGTCGACGGCGTCTGGCGCCGTTATCTTTGCTGAGTGCCAGACGTTTGGCACTCGGTAAAAGGAATCGGCTTTGCCGACTGCCAACCCTAGGCACTCGGCAAATTGATTTTTTTTGCACCTAAATTTTTTTGAGGTTTTCTACAGTAAGACAAGCAATATGTTGAAGTTTGGGACTTTTTTATTACATTTTGACATATTTCTTTAGTTTATTTTGTTTTCTTGCTGTGATCACATGTGGAGATGTCTGAGTTTTGAGCATCCGACGTCGTAACTAGCTTGAAATCTTCTCAATTTTTTATCATAGCGTCTACATGCGATAACACGACGCCTCGACAAGTTTCGTGATTTTCGGACTTTGTTTGAATTTTATATAATTTAAATACACTCCCATAACAAGTGGGTGTCCATGTTCCGCGAATAAGGCATTTAAATTTTTCCGTGAGTTCATGGATATGGCCTCAAAAGATACCCTCCAACATGAATATCATTTTTTGGACGGCTACGTTTCATTATTTCATGCACCCGCAGTTCAAACCAATATTTTCCGAAAAAATTCATGAAAACAAAATAAACTAAAGAAATATATCAAAAGGTAATAAAAAAAAGTCCCAGACTTCAACATGTTGCTTGTCTTACTGTAGAAAACGTCCAAAAAAATTTGGGTGCATAAAAACAAAAAAAAATCACTTTGCCGAGTGCCTCGGGTTGGTACTCAGCAAAGCCGCTTCCTTCGCCGAGTGCCGCGCCCTGGCACTCGGCAAAGTGATTTTTTAAAAAAAATAAAAAAGAAATCATAACCAACCGGCCCGGCCCCCTAACCCTAACACACACACACGGCCGCGCCCCAGCCCTCCACGCCTCCAGCCCGCCGCCGCCGCCGCCGGAGCCCCGCCCCCCATGCCAGAGCGCCGCCCCACCACCGGTGCGCCGCTCCCCGGCTGCCCCGGGCGAGCCCGGTCCACCCATCCCGCCCCGCCGTCGCCGCCGCCGCCGCCAACCCGCCCCAACGGCCGCCGCCGCCGCCCCCCGGAGCCTCGCCCGCCGGTTGCTCCGGCAGCGCGCGCCCCGCTGGCGAGCCCCGGCCGAGCCCGCGAAGGCCTCTGCGCTCGCCCGGGCCGCGCCCGCCCCGGCCATGCCCAGCCCTGCCCCGCCCTCACCGGCCATCCCCGCCCCGCCCCCAGCCCCACCCAGCAGGAGGAAGAAGAGGGAGGAAGGAGGAAGAAGAAGAAGGGGAGGAAGAGGAAAAAGAAGGAGGAGGAGCAGGCAGAAGAAGAAGAAGGAGGAGGAGGAGGAGGACGACTTGGAGGAAGAAGCCCCGGCCGCCCCACCCCCGTCGCCGTGCCTGCCTATCGTCGTCCCTGGGCCTCCTCGGAGAAGAAGGTAAAGCCTTTGTGGTTGTCGGCCATCGTGCCAAGTCGGACGGCCTTCGTGCCGGTTTGTAATTGTCGGCCTTTGCCGATAATTTCTCTTGCAGGTTTTGGAAACCTCCCCGTACAAGGGAGGTGTTGCCGAAATTTTGAACTTATAGCGACGTGTTTCTTCTCTTGTAGAGCAGGACCTGTCGGAGGGGACCCGAAGCACTTTGTCGGCGTCACTGGTCTGCCTGCACCGCACCGACACGCTACTGCACTGACACGCCACTGCCTCGCTAGCCTAACTCCACCGCCACCCTAGGTATAACCCCCTCCTCCTTTGCATGCATGTTTTATATGGTCACTTAGCCCAGTTAGGCGTCTCCCGTTCAAAAGAGATACGGTTGGAGGTATGCAGATCTTTGCATATCTGTGACTGTATCTCTTTTGGATTGTCCACGTATTTTGGACGGCCTGCGAATGCGTAGATGAGGTTAGTTTCCATGGTTTGTTCCGGTCCAAGACATACTTTCAGCATCACCTCCCTATTGTTCTCCGAATACACACTCTCTCTTACAGGACGTGTATCAGGAGAACAGTGGGGAGGTGCTGCCGAAATTCTGTCTAGGATAGGAGCAAAGCATGAAAACTAACCGCACCTACGCATCCGCGGGTGGGATTAGGACCTATCCTCACCTATTAGATGGTAGGCACACCGAGCAGATGCACCATGGTTATATTACTCGCTTATATATGTATATCCCAGAGTATGGAGAATCGTGATTGGATGTACACGGGCCACCCAAGTATGACCCAAGAATGGATGACTAAGACTAATGCTTTCTTGGAGCATTCATTTGGCGAGGCTGCTAAAGGGTCGAGTCGGATGCCGTGTCCCTGCCTCAAATGTGACAACCGTGTAAGAAAGACTAAGAAGGCCGTGGGGAAGATCTTTGCAAGTATGAATTCACGCCAAATTATACCTGCTGGATCCACCATGGTGAAGTCGATCGTATTAGAGAGGAGGTGGTGAGACCATGCCTTGAGGCTTTTGATGGAGATGCCGGGGTAACAGATTGCATGGATAACTTTCACGAGGCCACTTCGACGCTATGTTGGCAGTTTTTGGAACCCTACTTCCGGAGGGTCACATGCTGCCGAAGAACTTGTACGAGTCACAGAAACTTCTTCGTGCACTTAAGATGCCGTATGAGCACATTTATGCTTGTCTGAATGGGTGCGTCCTATTTAGGAAAGATCACGAGAAAGCAACGCACTGTCCAAACTGCAAATCCTCTTGGTATCTGGAGGTCGACACTAGTGATGGCAAGAAGGAGCAGTTTGGTATCCCCGCTAAGGTCCTACAGTACCATCCTGTCATACCGAGGATCCAACGGCTGTACATGACAGAGGAGTCCACAAAACAAATGACATGGCACAAACAAGGCAAAAGATATAGCTCTGGAAAGATGGTACACCCATCGGATGGCGATGCATGGAACCACTTCAATAGCATACATCGTCGTAAAGCTGAAGAGGCTCGGAACGTACGTGTAGCGCTGGCAACAGATGGGTTCAACCCCTATGGGTTGCTGGCGACCCTGTACACTTATTGGCCCATGTTCGTGACCCCCCTCAATCTTCCCCCCGGCATCATGTTACAACCCAAGAAAGTTTTCTTGTCGCTAATAATTCCTGGACACCCGGGGAACAAGATGGAAGTGTTCATGGAGCCTCTCATTGATGAATTGATCATTGCTTAGGAAAAGGGGGTACTGACATACGACTGAGCTACAAAGAAGAACTTTACAATGCATGTGTGGTACCACTACTCCCTGTATGACTTCCTGGCGTATGGCTTATTCTGCGCGTGGTGTGTTCACGGAAAGTTCCCATGCCCAATATGCAAGACAGCTGTGAGATTCACTTGGCTGAAGAGGGGTGGCAAGTTCTCTTCGTTCGACCAGCATCGTCAATTCCACCCTCTTGAGCATGCATTCCGGTGAGACGTCAAGAACTTCAGGAAAGGAGTTCAAGTTACAGACCCTGCACATCAAATGATGACCGGTGCCGAGGTCCGTGCTTACGTAGAGGCTCTCAAAGATGATAAAGAGAATGGTACCAGCTCAATTTTGAGTGTTGCAAAACTCGTAATCCAGTCATATTCAAATGCAATTGGTTCGATACTAACGTCACGAGAACAACCCCTGAGATTGGACAAGTCGAAATTCGACAGGATTCTGTATATCAAGGAGAGGATGTCTATATTGTGGCTCAACAGGCCACGCAAGTTTATTATCTCCCATGGGCCTGCCAAAAAGACCCCAATCTTATGGGTTGGTACCTTGTGTAGATGGTATCGCCCCGCGGTAGACTTCCTGTTCCAAATGATGAGGATTATAATTCTGACCTCCACACACAGGAGTTCTATCAAACAGAGGGGTTAGAAGAAAGGTTTGACATAGACATGTTTACTCTTATGGACATGGATGTAGACAATGACATTGATCGAGAGGATGGAAATGAGGACGAGGGAGAAGAGGTGCAAGATGAGAAGGACTTACAAATGCTTGAGCGATTACAGTTAGACGATAACAATGATGACAACGATGGAGATGAGGACGAGGGAGAAGAGGTGCAAGTTGACAATATTGATACTGATGACGACACCTATGATCCAGCCACTGCCGATCGTGAAGAATATTTCTAATTCATGTAATACTATATTATTACTACTATTATTATTATTATTATTATTATTATTATTATTATTATTATTATTATTATTATTATTATTACTACTACTACTACTACTACTACTACTACTACTATGTTCAATTCATTTTGCATCTCTTTATAAGTACTTTGTAGTTTAACTGTGCTAATTGGTTTACTCTTTGAAATTGCAGGCACTCAACAAAATACCGGGCGAAAGGCAGGACCGTGGTTCGGTCAACTCCCTCTACATGAGGGACTGCTCACTACCCCACGCTGAGGAGGAGCCTTTGCCGGAGCCGGCACCGAGGAGGCCGAGGACCGGCGGCCACCGCCGCGGTCGTCCGAGGACGCGCGTGGAGCCGACTCCCAGCCTGTCAGTGGACGAGGACGACCAGGCGTTGGACCACGAGGAGGCAGGAGGGGGTGACACCTCCTCTGACTCGTCAGACCACGAGGAGGGGGCGACCGCAACAATAGGAGGTTCCAGTTCCACCACTGCTTCTGGCGCTACCTCGTCGGGAGTCTACTTGCACGAGCCCTCGAAGCTCCCAGCGCGGCCGATCCCACTTCACCGGCGCCCGGTGATTCGACCCTAGGGCGACAAGTACGTTTCATTTCACTACTATTTCATATGACATGCAGACTCTTAATGACTAATATTTGTTCTTAATGACTCTTGCAGCAACTACGAAGTTGTGTCCGGGAAGGGCCGGCACATCAATGGCACGCTGGCCCTTCTGATTCGGTAGCACTACCCTGGGATGGTCACCTACGCTGGTGCTCCTTCGCTGCCCTGGACGTGGGATCACTCCACGTCACTGAGGACAGCGAGCACGGCACCGTTGCAGCGCGGATGAAGGCCGAGTTTTGGGTGAGTCTATGTCACACTAAATTGGTCAATACTATGTATTCATTGATCGCTCTAATGATAATTAAACAATACATGATGAATGCATATGCAGGACTTCTACAGGTGCGACGCTGGGTTTGAGGCCCAGGCAGCGCGCGTGCAGGACAGGGTCTGCAGGTCCCGACTCTCGGACTTGTACTACGAGACGCGCCTCCAGTGTATCATCAACTACAACGCCGACGTCCTTGGACAGGCAGTGAAGAAGCGCGATTCCAGGATCATGACACTCATGAGGGAGCAGTACCTCTTGGTAAGTAGTGCTTTCATGCAATAGGTTGGTTTCATTTCATCTTCTAACATATCAATAACTTGATGGCATGCAGCAATGTCCTGATTGGTGCGCCAGGCACCGCCTCTGCTGGGAGGCCATTGTGGATAGGTGGCCCTCGCCCAAGTGGGCGGAGAAGCACAAGATCCGTCGTGACTGCTGCCTGCAGATGGGTGGAGCGCCACACCACCAAGGCAATCAGAGCCTCAGCGCGTACGCCAAGACATGGGTAAAGTTCTTTGTGCTTTCATCTTTATTTATATATTCTAACACTCAATTCTAACTACTTATAATCGCCTTTTGTTTTCCCCGCAGTCGCAGGCGCACCAAGGACAGGAATGCAACGAGTTCCTGGCGTACGCCATGGCATACAAGGGCAAGGTGACGGCCCTGGACGTCACCTACAACCCGGCGGACGGCCCCGAGACGTATACCAACGCGAGCGTCCATAGCAAGCTTAGCGAGTACACCTCAGCGGCTCGCCAGTGCCACGGGGAGGACTTCGATCCGGCTCGCCAGCCCCTGGACACGGACCTCGTGTTGAGGCTGGGAGGAGGGAAGCAGCATGGCCGGTACTGGATAGCGGATAGCACAGTTGACTCCTCTGTTGCCAGCCTCACCGATATTCGAGTAAGGAGCACGGACTCCTCCCTCCCCATACGCCCTTGGTAGCAGAGCTCACAGCAGTAGATGGCAGAGCTCCAGGTTACTACTCTCAAACTCGTCGTTCATTGCTTTTACACATGTACCTTACCTTTGCATTGTTTAATCTTTGCGGTTGGAATGTTGCACGAGAACATGCGGATGTTGCAGGCCCAGCAGGCGGCCCAGGGGAAGGCCCAACGATGAGCGATGGAGGCCCAGGCGGAGGCCCATCGGCTGGAGATGGCGGCTGTATAGGCACAGAGGGCGGCCGAGGAGCAGAGGATGCGGGACATGTTCAGCTTCATGGCGAGCCTACAGGCCTTGCAAGGTGTGGTCGTGCCTCAGTCGCTGGTCGCTCCAGTTGTGCCTCCTGCTCCTCCTGTTCTAGGGACTCCGCTTAGTATGTGAACCTGTTGATTCCTTTAGCTTTTGCGCCCCTCCTGCAGATACTCATGATTTTGCTTCTCCTTTGTGTAGCTACAGTTGGCGGGTTCGGCCCCGACTCCACACGATGGCCCTTCTCCAACGTCCGGGTGGCCAACTGCCCCTCCTCCACAGTCCGAGAACAGTGGCCAGGACCAGGATGGCAGTAGGTACCTCTCTTCATGTTCTTCGGATTTGTTCAAAACCCAGACTTGTATTCGTGATGCACTAGAGACACTGGAGATGTATTTACATGTATGTGATGGATTATGGATTATATACGATGGATTATAGATGATATGTGTGTGTGATGCACGATGGATGGATGATCGTGGATTATGGATGATGAATGTGATATATTATGTGCTGTGTGTGATGATATATTATATATATTATATATATATATATATATATATATATATATATATATATATATATGTGTGTGTGTGTGTGTGTGTGTGTGTGTGTGTGATGTGTTTGTTTGTTTTGATGGAAAGCAAAAACTAAAAAAATAGCAATTTTCACCCCCTTGCCAAGTGCAATTGCACTGGCACTCGGCAAATCTGGGCAGCGGAAACCTGGTTTCCCAGTTTTGCCGAGTGCCAGGGCCATGGCACTCGGCAAAGAATTTTTAAAAAAAAAATAAAAAAATTCTTTGCCGAGTGCCACGGCAGACGCACTCGGCAAAGAGTTTTTTTAAAAAACAGACGTGCCATTTTCTTTACCGAGTGCAACGGCTAGGCACTCGGCAAAGAATTTTAAAAAAAAATAAAAAAATCTTTGCCGAGTGTCAACTGTGTCGGCACTCGGTAAAGAAACCGTCAAAGTTGACGGTTGGACTTTTTTTGCCGAGTGGTGACTTAGCACTCGCCAAAGGCTTTGCCGAGTGCTCGATATTTGGCACTCGGCAAAAAACCTTTGTCAAGAGGTTCTTTGCCAAGTGCCCTTTGCCGAGTACGGCGCTCGGCAAAGCCTTTGCCGAGTGCAATAAGGTCTTTGCCGAGTGGCTTAGGCACTCGGCAAAGTACCTGCATCCTGTAGTGAATCCTGAGGCAACACATGGGGTATTCTTCTAGTTTATAATGTGACATAGTATATGGAACTCTCTATTCACAGTTGATTATATGAAAATGAGGATCCTAGAATAACCCATGGGTAACAATGAATGTGGGTTCTACCTAATGTGAACAATGCTCGTATACTTCGGCGGGTAAACACCAAAAGGAGATAAAATGGTGTCTATGCTTCTCATTTTCTATTTAATTTAACAAAATGATCTACTATTTTATCTTACATTCTTGCATTTCAATATCATTTTGCTTGAATGACAGTGCAAGAAACTCTTCATAGCTAAAGGCCAAAAAGTTCAAGGCATACTATGGCATAGAGTAGCTCGACAGGCTATTCTAATAGAAATCTTGATGGATCTTTGGTACCATGGTCTTTGATACTTACATTTTCATTCAATCATTTGTAATATAAATCTTGATGGATTTGTGAGGGTATGTGAATCTAGTGTACGTGAAAAATACAAAGTACTACAAAAAAAACATAACCAACAATGTTAGCTCAACATAACATAGGTGGCTCCTGTTATGAACCAACAGTGAAGATTATGATCACCGCTGGTTTAAAAAATTGACACTAATGTGCAACCCCTATCACCGCCGACTTGGTTGTCACGGTTCAGAAATCGACATTGAAAGGGGGTTCAAATTAGTATTTGCAATTTCTGAGGGCCGTTCTCTCTATATAAGAAATCGTTGATTAAGAACAATAGTTAATTCTTGAGCAACTGCGTAGATTTATAGGATTAATTACTATTATTTTTTGTTTTGTATAGATAAAAGAAGGGGAATATTGATATATATTAGAGGGTATTGATATATATTATGATCTGATGTGATTTCTTGGTATATTAAATATAAGATTAATACTTCAAGTTGCTGAGTTGAGAAAGAGATGCTTGAATCAAAAGAATTCCTTTTTTGCAGTTCAATTTTTATCAGAGGACAATATGAATATTACACCATGTTCCATTAAAACACTCAAGGGGTGTTAAGGTAGTAGCTGTGAATAGCCATCGACTACCCGGAAAGGGTAGAAGAATGGGACCTATTGTGGGACATACAATGCATTACGGACGTATGATCATTACCCTTCAACCGCCAGTGATGTCTTGATCTGCATTAGTGTGTCTAGGTGCATAGTAAAAGATATGTACCTAGAAAAATCAAAATGTCTTATCATTTAGAATGGAGGGGATACTTTTATTGGCTGGAAGGAAAATAATCGTTTATTAATTCATGCTTTTTATGTATTACATTGTATCCAACAAACAATTATTACTGCCATATATGAAAAAGTGATAAGCGTTGGACACAAATCCCTTCAGAGATTTAGCATTAGTAACATTAACAATCAATGGGCGATAAATATCTGTCAACAAGGATAGCAGTAGTAATGTTAACAATCAAAAGGCGCTAAATATCTGTCAACAGGGAGTCATATATATAAATTCACATACCATTCATAGCAATGTGCCCAAGATCGACTATCAGCATTACCAAAAAAATCCAAGTGCAAGCGCAAACCACGGTGCGTAGCACGGCCATCATCTATGGCTGCATCCTTTTCCTGCACCGTCTTCAGGATCCTTATGGTCGTCACTCTCATCATTGCTACCCTTTCGTCCTATGGTATGCCTAAAGCATTGACACACATGTGCTCTTCCATTCTAGAAAAAATCAATTTCTTAGAGCCACACACTAATTCAATCCATCTTAATCTCGACTAATTTTATCGGAAAAAATAATAACATTTATAATACTAAAGAAATGTATTATAAAAATATATCTAGTGATACTACATTGGTGTCATAGACATTCATGATCTTTTCTGTAAGTTTGGTGAAACTTTAAAATAATTCACTTATGATAACCTCTACAAGTAAGTTGATTTATTCTGAGATGGAGGGCATTTTATTCAACTTCACTTGTTGATAGCTTCGACGACTCTCAACTCCACGCATGCATGCATATAAAAGCGGATTGTTGTAATTGTTATGGAACAGGGGCGGGCGATTACATCTGCGTTCAACCGTGCTGGGAGACGGGCGGTGGCTCACGCTGCGCTGTCTGCATTCAACCGTGCTCGTCGCTGGGCGGTGGTGGGGGCTGCGACCGCTGGTGTAAGAGTGCGAATTACAAAAAGGGTTATTGCGTTAGATCCAGGAACAGCAGTGAATGCACTTGCTGCTGCTATAAGGCGTAGCTGGTACTATAGTGGACAATGGAATAATCTTGGAGCATCTCTCGTGTAAAATAAAATTGAAATCGGCAGTGTGGGTCCATTTATATGTCAGGAGATGCAGAATAATAATAAACGAGTGTGGTTCAGAAAAAAAAAACCCGCAGGATTTCGTATTTTTTTTCGTCACATGATTTACAGAAGCTACATCAGCTTTCGATGACGGCATGCCTGCCGCGAACGATTACTATGCTAATATGAATTACAACGCAGCAAGAGTGTTGAAGTCGCCTGCGACCCTTTTGATTAGCGTGCGCTTCATTTAAACACATGTGAGGGGGAGATTCTATCCCTGTTTCTAGGATTGGCATCGTCCTACTAGTGTTCTGTTGAGAGGAATGAATTCATCCTCTTCATGTGTTTGGGTGGGATTACTAAAATAAACGGAGATTTAACGTAGGACAGTAGGAGCACCCGGGCCTGCGAATTATTCCTCGTCAAGCAAAACTGGGATGAGTTGAAAGGCTAGTAGTGCCGCCCACAGGCCCATGTTAGCTCCTTGTTACGTTTTACGCCGCTGTGTGAATTGTAATTTGTTGTGGTTGTGGATTTGAAATAATTACTATTTTATTTATGCGTCCTTAATGAAATCGAACAATTACAAATTGATTTCAATGTTTTAGTCCACTACTTGCATTGCCTTGTAATTATTCAACCATTGGTTAAAGCTTATGATTGCCATTAAATATCCAAAATCAGATACGGACGGATAAAAACTCCTCTAAATAAATTCGGTCCAAAATACGGTAAGAAAATATTCATACCATTTTCATCTCTATCTATAGTTGGTCAAACGTAATTGTCTGGGGGGGGGGGGGGGGGGACAGCGGCAGCATGAGTGCCCAAACCTCCGAACTAATGGGGCATTCGGACGCCCGTGCGTGTAGCACATTACCCGCCGCTTCACACGCCCACATGGGGCCCGCACCGCCCCAAACATCACCAGCACAGAGAATTGGAGGGGCGGCAGATGCCTAGCTGGGGCCGAGAGGAGACACCGAAGCAACACAGCAGAAAACGAGGATGAAGATGAGATACAACACTTGCAACATAAAAAAAGACAAATGTAACACTTGAAACATATATGCTAAATACATGCAAAAACAATTAAAACCATTCAAACGTATGCAGCATCCAGATAAAACAGTTGCAAACATATGTGTGAAAACATACACAACATCTAGATAAACACCCTTGCAACATACATCTTGAAAAAAATAGATGAAATACTGAGAATGAACGAATGTTAGCAACATACGTGTGCAACCATTGCAACAAATGCGACATCCCGATCTACTTTTTTCAACATATGTAAGAAATACTTGCAACAAACATCTGATACTAGTAAAACACTTGAAACATAGGCTTGCGATATGCGCTTTTTGGCTCGTGCTAAAAATAAGCTCTAATTTTGGCTTGTGCTGATTTGTCACGAGAGGAAAATAGTGTTTCGATTCTGAAAATGAGTACTAATTGCTCTAGCGAATAGGCGGTGCAGGCCTCCCCTTCTTGTCGTTGGTATAGATGGCCAACGGGCCGGCACGGCCCGGCAACAGACCGGCACAGCCCGTTGGTGGTCGGGCCATTACGGGCCACCGTGCCTCACGGGCTGTGCCTGCACGTGCTTCGCGCCTGGCCTCCGGCCCAGGCACGGGCCCATGGGCCGATTTTCGTGCTGTGCTAGCCCGTTGGGTACGGCCCAAAAAACGTGCTGGGCCAGCCCAAGACCCGCCTCCCACACGCAGTCGTCGCAGCGAGGAGCCGAGGGCCGCCACCGCGAGGAGCCGAACGGCCGCCACCAGCCGCCGTCGCCGCGAGGATCCGAAGGGCCGAGGTCGGCGTGAAGAGGAGCTGAGGTGCCGTCGCCGTCACGAGGAGGAGAAGAAGGGATGGGAGGAGGTCGCGCTCGCGGCTCGCAGTAGAGAGGGGCCGTCGCAGCCGGGAGGAGGAGTGCGGGGTCGTGGCCAGCCGGGAGGAGGAGGGTCGCGGCCGGCCGGGAGGAGGAGCGGGGTTCGCGGCCCCGCGGGCCATGGCGGCACAGGGTTGGGAATCGGAGGGAGGAAAAGAGGGAGTTAGGGTAAGGGGTGGCCGAGTGGGTAGCTGGGGGAGTTTTGAGCCGGTGAGGCATGGTAGGCCAGGCTGTTGCCGGGCCGTGCGATGAATCGGGCCATGCCCATGCCGGGCCGCGTGCCTGAAATGTGGCCCAGGCATGGCCTTGTGACTCGGGCCGTGCCAGCTCGGGCCCGTTGGCCACCTGGCCGGGCCGTGCTCGGGCCGGGCCAAAATATCGGGCCAATGGGCCTCGGGCTGCATGGCCATGTATTGTCGTTGGCCAAGGTGGATGGTGGCACAAGCGCAGGTGCAGCCGCAGGCCTCGCTTTGCGCAACTTTGCGGCCCCGGCGAGCAGCTGTGGGGTGCGGCCCCACGTTAGCGGCGTGGAACTTGCCCGGTGACAAGGGGCACTGCACGCGGATCTTGCCAGCGGCATGCATAGAGGGCGAGTGGGACATGTCGCGAAGAGCGGGCTGCTGTGAATGGAGAGATAAAGGATAGAGATGTGATAGGTCTGGAAAGGATAAATGGCGTGGGACTGTATGGTAAAAAATGCATCCACCGCGTGGGCTTGGGACGGACGCCCACAGTGCAACGTCTCATCACTAGTCTTATGATCATGGTTCTGGGATTATTTTTAGAAAAAGTATTGGACCTCAGCAAATTGGACGAAATTCAAAATATTCATACCTGTGTGCAGCTATGTTGATCAGCCAACAAAATTTGAATGGAATCTGATGAGCAATTTTAAACAAAATTTATCCCAAATGGGTAGACATGGCACTAGTTAAGGAGAGGACGCCGACGTTGAATGCGTAAGCAGCACGGAACGGCAACGGCACAACAATGGCGTTGGAGTGTCCGCAACGTGGGCGTGGGCGTCAAGGAGTGGGCATAGCGCGTGGTGGAGGCATGCAGCTTGGGAGCTCACCGGCAATGACACATGCACCATCTCAGATCGTTTACAAAATTTGAACTTTAAATTTGACAAATTCAAAGATAATTTCAAATAAAAAAGTTGTTAAGAAGCTTCATAACTTCTCAAGATCTACAAATTTCATTTTGATGGTTTTTTCATACGAGGCCATTTAAAAAACTCAAAAATCTATTTCAAATTATTTGTGCTAGCAGTTCCTTAAGAAAACCATCAGTACAAATCGATTTGTACTAACGATTTTCCATGTATTAGTGACGGTTTGTTCAGAAAACTGTCTGTATTATTTTCACAGGTAGTTGAGCCGTTTGATTTCTACTCGTGCACGTCGAGAGAAACCTTCTGTTGGAACAAAACCACTGTCGAGGGAAATGCTCTTCCTACTAAGTACCAGAGGACGTGCAGCAGGCCACCTTCTTCGCGTTAGCAGGAGTTGCCTTGATCGCGTAGCATCAGCAGCACCCAAGGTTCTGGGATTTGCCCCCGAAATTATCGAATTTCGGTGAAATTCACCCATTTCAGTGAGGTCTGAAAGAGCCAAAAGTTCCAGTTAAATTCTATTTTTCAGTCAAATCTAGAGATCAAATTACATTCCTACAAGTTCTTATTTCAGTGTAGAACTGTGTATATATATATATATATATATATATATATATATACTTACGAAGCTTTATAATTAGTTCATTCATCTTCATGCTTTTTTATCAAATTTTAACCAAAGTTCTATCAAATATTCCCTAAAGCTGAATATTTTGACCAATTAAAACGAGTCAATCCCGATCCAAAATTACAAAAATTTCCGAGATCCACTCATTTCGGCTAGGCACGAATTTTTTTTAAAACAAATTGAATCCCAGAAACTTGCCAGCACGCCCAGCGTTGCACGGCTGCCGCCATCGAATCACTCGTGTTCGTTAGGGTTTTCATAGTGCAGAGCCTTGGATGAGATCCATCGATGGATACAGATCACGACGAGTAGGAAACTGAGCCAAAACTTTTTGACCACTCGTTGTCGTTGTTCCCAAGATCGAAACAGGGAAGAAGGCAAACGGCAACCACATCCGGATTTGGCTGCAGGTTGGACTCGCACTTGGATCAATACACCCGACTCCCTTAGTTGCCAATTATTTTTTCTTTCTGAACCACCCACCACACACATTTATTTCTTTTATTGTGCAATTCCTGGCATATGAATAATCGATCGAACAATCTCCGAATCGATCGATTTTACACGTATGGGAGATGCTTTACCATGATTCCGTTCTACGTCCAACAGCAGCAGTTTCCGTTCTCGCCGTTGTCGCAACTTCCGCCCTTGCCGAAGCCCGCATTCAGGCACCACACGTTGCAGTTCGGAACCATCCGCCAGCACTTTTGCATGCAAATCTTGGCCGCCCCTGTGTACATGTACCATAACAATTACAACATATAGGCTGCCATTAGATGCATACAAATTAAAAGCGTTGTTGAAGATAATATATATTTTAGGCATGCGTACCATAGGATGAAAGGGTAGTGACGATGAGCACGACGACGACGAGGACCCTACAGACGGTGGTGGAGAATGATGCTGCCATTGAAGAAGGCAATGCTATTCTCGTGGTACTCCTTAGACGTTTCTGATTGTGAACTAGTGAAAGTCGATCTTAGTGGGCGCTTTGGTATGGTTCACCCCCTCTATGTGCGTTACATATATATAAAACTCTTTATGAATGGAATATTTAGCATCCATTGATTTTTAACGATCCTAGTGCTAAATCTTTGGAAGGGTTTTGTTAAGAAAGAGAATAAAATACACTCATAGATGGAAAGCCATCACGCGTTGTAACTATAGGTACATTTGTCAAGGCTCAATCGTGATCTTTTCCTGTTGATATATTGGTATATCCGTATATAGCTAGAAGATACAATATCGGTTTGTCGTTACCATATTCATTCATTTAAACGAAATCAGGAGTATTGAGAGCCTATACATGGCGCCTATATATATAGGGGGGAAAAATCAGTGGCGATGATCCCAATGGGGCATCTGGTGCACGTACGTGCACATATGACCGCGGCATAAATTTAGGAGGTGTTGGAGAAAATACACCTCTCTAATGTCCAGAATCCACGATGATAGATGTCCATGGTTGTGCCATGAGGACAAACCCCACTATTTTTTTGGCGGGTCTTTCCTCGCCCCAATTAATAACATGAAAAAAAAACACCACTGAATATCTTCATTCCACCGGTACACTGATTCATATTTCATGGTAATATAGTTCCTGTGCGTTACAACAGATTATATATCTTGGGGTGCGCGTGGAAAACAAAAGACCATATTTATCATTAGTCTAAGTCTCAAACAATATTATTTTACCATGCTTATGACCTAATACACACTGAAGCATAACAAGTCACATCTCAAAGATGCCCGTGCTAACGTGTGACAGAACCGCCATAATCATAGGGCCCACATGCACCGTCATCACCCCTAAGGACCCACGATCAGTCTGCACGAGTTCCCCTTGACCTAGGTGGCCTGTCGGGTTTCCTAGGAAACCCTAACCTCCCGAGGATCTCATTGTAAACATTGCAGTATTACAACAGTTTACACAGATAAAATGAATCAGAGTAAAGAGTGCGGAAGAATTACCTAAACATAGATTTACAAATATAAATGATATTATCCCAAACCAGAGTTTTGTAGTGGAGTAGCCTCGTACAACTAGACTCCCTGCCCAAGGGTTATATCATTTACACCTCCGTCCATGCACGATCTGTCGATCGGCACGATCCCACGCAGAACTGTACACTTAATTCACCTGCAACAAGGGTTAACAAACCCTGAGTACTGGGATACTCCGCAAGACTTACCCGACTAAAAAAAGAATGAGACTCAGGAATGCAGGCTGAGGGGAGTCAAGGTAAGGCTTTAGCAAGAGTCAAAGTATTTTGCGGAAAAGTAATATTAATTCTATTTTCAGTATTTTAGTCAATCATTATTATAATCAATATCAATAGTTCTCAATTCTTTCACGTATATCCTTTCAATTCCAATTACATATTTATTCTCAAAAACATCCTAATTCCGAACCACTTTTCGGAGTAAGTCAGTGGATCAAGTCTCCATTAACCGAGGAGTAACGACGATTCGAATCGATTAATACCCAGCTGGGGATCCCTATCCACACTGCATATGTAGCACCTAAGCTTACATATGCCAACCCCGTCTACCACGGTTTTTCTATCCCTGAACCGGTCCTGCGCCACCTGAGAGCACAGTACTCCTCTCGTCTCCAGGCACGACGGCCACGAGGGTACACGCTACTCTCGCCATCTCTCCACTCCCAGTGCGTGGTTGTCGATTCCAGCAATAGAGCCACCGGAGATAGGGCTTTCCGTAGTATGTGGCTAGTTGCAAAGTCTCGATCCAGCAGGCCTACAACGAACGGTCCCTAATTTCTTTTCTGTCGGCAACCATGCATTGGGACTCTAACCCAAATACAAAGTTATCCAACGGTTTCCAAATCTATGCCTACCGGATGTCTTAAATCTATGCCTACCGGATGACAAGACATGGGGAAGCTGCCCTATATGCACATCAACCGAGCGAAACATTTCTCTTTTCCATCGGTGGCCAAACCTTGGGACTCTAACCCAAGAGATATAACCACCCAATAGAACATCTCCTCCCGTCGGTGACGATGTACTGATCAGGTGCACAGTCACCGAACGAGAACATTACTAATTCCCTTTTTCATGAAGTATTCAATAATTTATATCACAATAGCTCAAAAATAGCATTTTGTGCAGATTCTAAATATTCAAGCAGAGCTAAGCATTTTCCAAACATTTTATTTTAAAATGGTTTCCGGGTATTTCAGTGGTCAAGGTTGGTAATGCATCAATTGGGTTATCAATCAACTCCTATAAACCTAATGCAGTAGATTAACTCAAGTTATAAACATTTGTAAATCACAAGGAAGGAGCTGAATGCACCGGGGCTTGCCTGTTGCTTGAAGTAGATAGAACTCTAAAGTCAATCACTGAGAAGGATCCACGTCCACTGAGTGAAGACCCTACTCGATACAAACTTCAGATAATAATCACCGCGCGTTCTCTACACGAAATAATAATGCAACACTTAACATGATGACATGTATGCCATGATGCAGGAGATGCACAAAATCAATGATCAATAGTAGGTATATTTAATTTGAAACTTGAGTACAACTTTCCTTCACGATAAGGTTGTAAGCCAATTAATCTAATTACTATCGAATATTAACCTTTTTGGTTTATTGACCATTTTAACAGTTGTTGAAAGTTGAAATAGCTCTCCTATAATAATGGCCAGTACTCACTTGAATGATTCATAAAAATCCTATTATCATATGTGTATAACATAAGTTAATAATATTTCTAATTAACGATTTATCTATATTACTTGAAGTATTATTTAAGCATCTTAATCAACAAGATTATCATGAACTAAAAATATTAGCAAGGTGCCAAAAATCAACACATGATAAGGACCCATGGTTAACATACAATTCCTAAAGTCACACAAAATTCCAAATTCAATAACACTTTATAGTATATTTTTTTAATTGTTTATTTATTTAAGTACTAATTACTAAGCATTGAAATATTATCCAAATAAAATACAGATTTTTGTGGAGGTAGCTCACTGCTCACAACATCTACTACAAAAATTTTATAATTTTTAGATGGTTACTTTGGGCTACAAAAATCATGGAAATACCATTTATTAATTAAAATACATATTTTTATAGTCTACAGAAAGTACTCAAAATGCTTATATCATATTTTTCATAAATACTTCATAACTCAGAGAGCCTACACCATTTATTTCATGATTTTTGGAGTAATGCAAAAATTCTCACAAAATTCACAAATCTAATAACTATTCATTTATAGGAAAATAGAAAAGTCATTTTGAACTACACTGCAGCTCAACTGGGTCGACCCAACTCGGCCCAATTTGGCCCAGACCTGCTCAGGCCGACTCGGCCTGATACTGGCCAGCTTCGGCCAGCTCGTGCCCACGGCAGGAGCTCTGCCGGCTGGCCGAGCCAGCCCCGGCCAAGGTCAGGAGCAGCCGGTGGCGGCCGAGCGGCCGAGAGTGGGCCACAAGGCGCCCCACGACATGCTCTAGCTGCTGGTACCCCTAGCGATGAATCAAAGGCTCAAGCGAGTATGACCGCAACCATGGCGGCCATGGCGGGCTTGGCCGCGGCGGTGCCGGCGTTCCGGGCAACTCGGCCCGGTAGAGCTCAAAAGGATGACACTACGCGAATCAGGAGCTCACCATGAGCGCCATGCGCATGTCGATTGGAGACAAGGAGGACCGGAGATGAGTCGTTGTCGGTGAGGACAAGCACGGCGGCAGACGCGGTGGCTCGGACACGACAACGATCGCCGTTCTGACGAGTTTAAAGCCTCTAAGGACAAACCAGCAAACATGTGAGCATCAAGAGGCTAACTAGAGTCTAGGACATGCATAAGGGTAGGACGTAGCTCACCAAGGCGAGTTCGCCACGTCGAAGTTGCACACGGTGGCACTCTGCCGGAGCCGGAGATGAAGGAGACGGCGTTTCGGCATCTCCGGTGGTCTACTGCCGGCACAAACAGGTCGAATAGAAGCTCTAAAATATGGTAAGATCAGTGGCAAGAGGAATCGGATGACGAGCCCCTGAGCAGCGCCAATCCGGCCATGAACCGAAGCTCGGTCTCGCGGTGGCAACGGAGGGCAAGAGGAGCAAACGGCGACGACTGGGCTTAAATAGGGCTGATGGGAGGCGTGCGGCTGGGAAGGACCCCCCACGGGCCCGGCCATGACGGCGACAGCACCTTGCCGGCCCCCGGGCATCGTCGGCGGGCGGCGCGTGCAGCTCTGCATGCGAGCAGAGCAGAGCGAGCCGGACCCCCCTTTCACTGTAGCAGACCTAAGCCCTAACTCTATATGTTGCAATTACTTTTTATTTTCTATAGTAACTTGTAAATTTTCCTTAATAAGAGTTGTAGCGAATTAAATCCTGAACAACTTTAGTTTTTGAACTGACTTCAGATTTTGAATGGATTTTGAATAATTCAAAAGGGGGTAATTGTGGGTTTTGAAATTTAATTCTAATCCCATCAAATTCTCAAGATTCTTCTAAATAAGTTGAAAATATCCAAAAATAAAAGATATTCTAGTTGGCAAGCCCTACAACCTTTATTAAAGGACTTTTGTCAGATTCTTAATAGTTTTTGAAATAGCATTTCAAATTTAAATTTTAAAACACTCATTAGGGTTTATTTTGAAATCTCACTACATAACTTCAAAATCCCCAAATATAAAAGTTGTTCAACTTGAAAATACTTACAACTTTAATTAAAGTAGTTTACCCAAATTCTTGATAGTTTTTGAAATGGCATCTTAAATTTAAATAAACAAACACTTGTTGGGGTTTAATTTAAATTTCCACTAGTAAACTTTAAAATCTCCAAACATGAAAATTGTTCCATTTTGAAAGGGCTAAAACTTTTATTAAAAGACTATCATCAGATTCCTACTATTTTTTGAATTTGTATTTCAAGTTTAAACTTTAAAACATAGATTAAGGTTTTATTTGAAATTATTTTTAATAACTTCAAAATTGCCCAAAATAGAAGTTGCTCAATTTTTAAAGATTTACAACTTTTGTTTAAGGCCAAACACTTGATTCTATTTAGTTTTTGATTTAGGGTTTCGGGTCCGATTAGGATTTTTAATTGTTTTCCTTTTTATTTTCTATTTGGATTTAGAGGCATACACACAAACAATTATTTAAATCATAAAGTCACTCAAAGGTACCTAAGCACATTCACATGTGAAAATAAAAATTGTCTTAGTGATGTACAGTAACAATAATTTTATGCGGGATGAATTACATGCAATCATGATGACATGTTCGATTTTAGTTATCGTAACACCAGGGGTGTTACATAACATCACGTGTTCGTTTCAAAGATGCAGTGGAAAGGTAACCTCCATGTGAATATATAGCAGCAGCATGAAAGAACCATAGTTAATCAACTTGGCAAAATCGGTATAGCAAGTAACCGGCCATTTGACATTGCATGCAAAAGTGCAACAATAAACAATAAGAGAACATTCCATGCAGGACTGTGACAAACTCAGAGATGCTTCAATTTACAAGAGGCTACCGGTACAATTTTCACTTTAGTTAGGAATGAACTACCTTGATCTAAAAAAAGATAGGAATGAACTAAAAGGACTGCTAAGCCAGATCAAACCGTAAGAGAGCACTAGTACACTAGAGCTCAACACTGGCGGTTGTAAACGTATTTCTACTAGCGTTTTTGTGAACCGCCAGTGCTAGGGGCCAATAAAAATCGATTTTTACTTGCGGTTGCTTGTGAACCGTCAGTACAACAAAAAATAAAAATTTAGGAAGAGACCCATCGACCAGCACACACCCGTCACCGTCGAAGTCGCAAGTCTCAAGTCTCAAGTCTCAGTATTTTTTGCGTAAAATTCCCGCACTACGCAGTCGTGGGGGTTCGAACCTGCGATCTCTCTTTCCCACGCAAGCTTCTCTGACCACTCCACCCATCAGTCACTTGTTTTTAGTTGAATTAGGCCACGTATTGTTACGAAACTGATAGAAAATTGACTATTTGAGGCCCTAAACGAAGTCAAATGAAAAGGTAGTAAACTATAAAGTTGCATAACTTTTCAAGGTCTACAACTTTTATGTTGGAAGTTTCTCCAACTGAGGTCGTTTACAAAATTTGAATTTCAATTTGACAAATTCAAACGTATGTTTCGCCACCAAGATGATTTAAAATGAAAAAGTTGTCAACTACAAAGTTTCATGACTTTTCGAGATCTATAACTTTTGTTTAGATAGTTTTTTCATACGAGGTCATTTGAAAACCTCAAAAAATTAAAATTCAGATTATTTCTACAGGCGGGTCACTCAAGGAACCGCCACTAGAAATCGATTTTTAGCGGCGGTTCCTTAAGTGAACCACCAGTAAAAATGGGCTATTTTTACTGGCGGGTCACTTAAAGAACCGCCACTAAAAATCGATTTCTAGTGGCGGTTCTTTAAGTGACCCGCCCGTAAAAATTGCGTTGATTTCTAGTGGCGGACGTCAAGCGAAACCGCCAGTAAAAAAAATACATGGTGCTACTGTAGAGCTCGTGTGTACCAGTGGAGACAACAAAACAACTTGGTATTCTTTCACATATCTGAATGATTTAGTTACGGTGTTTCTTCAGAATAATGTCCTGAGAATTAGCACAAAAAATTGTCATGCGCATAGACACTGTGATTGATAGGACAACATGTCACTGATTTTCTATTATGGAGAAGTAATTCTTTATGGTCTCTGATGTATCATCATGCTTGTTTTCACCTGTCCACCTGAATGGATATGAGAAAATAAAGTCAAATCAATGGCACGGCTTCTTGTCGGAGCCTCTTACTCGTCTTTGCGGTTTATGCGAAGGTGACTAGTTATCGCCATACTTATTCCTTTTCGTGATGATGGTTTGTCTAAATTGATCAACAGGAAGGTCCAACAGAATAGGCTCCAGGAACTGCATAAACGTAGTGGAGCCCCTGGTATTTTCTATCTGTTATTCACGGATGATACACTGATATAATATCATTATTATATTTGACATTATAATGTTTTTAAAATTATAAATTCTCCAATGTTAAATAAATATCATTATATTTGCCATGAGATATATTTTTACAATAAACCAATTTGGAGATTTACATGTGGATATTTTAACTATATATTTAATAAAATTTTAGGTGATTTAACAAAAAATATATCTAGAACTTTTTTTTGGTTAGAGGGAGAACTATCTTCCTTCGTTGAACTTGAAATGTTGTGGAACCCAGAATGTGATGGGATGATGCACCAACTTTAAGTTAATTATTACTATCTTTCGTAATCAAGTCAACATTTAGCAAGATATTGGATATCTGATGATTTGATTAGATTTATTGCTATCTAATACTGGACTAATTAATGTTAATATGGGTACTTCCTCTCTTTAGGGGAAAAAATACAAATATTATACTCCATCCATTCTAAATTATAGGTCACTTCGATTTTTTTAACATCCATTTCGTTTTGCATCTAGACATGTGTAATATATATCTACATACATAGGAAAATAGATGCACTAGAAAAGTCAAAATGACTTATAATTTGTAACGGAGGAAATAGTATCTTAAAATTAAACTGACTATATAAAAATTTTAAATATCTATGATATCAAATAGACATACCATTAGATTCCTCATGAGATACATTTTTATATTGGACATATATGACGTTAATAAGCATTAATATTTTTATCCAAATATTTGTTCAAACTTTAAATACGTGCGTTAATTGAGAGCCTTTACAATGGTTGGAATTGCTTTTTATCGCTTTCAATCGCCTCTACAAAATAAACTTTTCTGTTAATTTAATTCGTGGAAGGGTATTACGGTCATTGTGCAAGGTGTTTCAATGCGACCAACTGAAGCAGCATGTAGTGTTGAGGTGTAGTTGTGTAGTGTAGTGATTTTGAAGATGGATTTTCCACCTTATTGTTCAGTACAAATAGATACCAATTTTTGTAAAAACAAAATTTGATTAATTGGGAATTTGCAGCAATATTTTTGTAACCGGTTTGCATAGTACCCTACAATCTTTTTGGATTTATTCAGCGGGAACACAAGAAAAGGTGTTCACATCACACGTACTACCAGTATCTGGCTACTGATCAAATCGGGGCAATCTGCAGTGACCGCGTACCGGCAGCCTTCTTGGAGCAGAATCGTCCCTGGCAGCAGTCCCTAATCGTCCCTAGCAGGCGGCGACAGTCCCAGCCGTCACCTACGTGTTCACCATCGCTGCAGGCTGTGTACACAATACATGTTGTGACGACCTATAGCCGTTGACGTTGCAGATCGATCGCACGCACGAGTGGCAGCGACGGCACAAGCACAGGCGGCGCATCCCGCGAGACGGCGGCGAGGAGGGAGGTGCAGGAGGGGCTGCGGCGCGGCCGCGACGCCGGATGGTGGCAGAGACGGCACGAGCACGGAATTACCCTTTATTAAAAAGACAAGTAAAAGTGTCCGTACGTTGCAACGGGTACGAACAGATAATTTCGAAGTAATAAATTTCTCAACCAAAACAAACATACAAAATATCATGCTAAATATTTTAATTTGTTGTCATGTAAGTCGAAGTCATCAGCACCAAATGTTAAAAGCGGTAGCTTCAATGGGCTGTTAGACAACAACAAAGAAATTGCTAAATGAATCTAATATTCACACCTAATTAGTTTTATAGATGCAAAAAAATAAAAAATAAAAGTATTTTCTCATACAAAAAACATGCCTTAGGATATTTAGTTTAGACGATTGATGCAAAGAATTCATCACTTATCTTCTAGATTGCAAAGAGCCCAGCTCTTGTTCCCACATAAGATTCTTGAAGCTCTTCAGGCCTATTTTCTCCACAAACCTGGACCATCTTATTATTTTCAATATTTCTAAAACTATATATGAAAACCTTTCTTAAATATTGGTAGCATCTGGGGCCACTTGAAAGTAGTAGCCAATCCTACTGCTAAGTAGATGGTGTCTAGCACATGAACATGAGGCAACCATGCAAAATGACACAAAAATCTGAACACCATCTTATGTGGGCAAATCTGTGGCACTTGCTCATTCTTTCAAAGGGTAGGCATTCATCTACTAAACCACCAGATATGTATATATTTTGGGAGATATCACGTATCATGGTCAATATCAAAAATTCAGTGCAATAAAAGGGTCATGGAATTTTTTGTCAAAATAATAACAATATTAGTTGAAATCGACCACAAAATTCTTCTCCAACCTCTGAGACCCTCTGCATGTGTCCCACGCCTAAGATAGCCCAGCTCTCTGATGTATTTAACAGTGCGAGCGACAATCAAAACAAGCATTCAATTAGATATGTACTGAGAGAGCAGAACAAGAACATACCTTGCATAGACAGAATACCACATCCATTGGGTGCAGTTCCAACATGTACCCAGTCACAGGCAATTGATAAGCACCTCTCCACCCAGTGGAGTGAATTGCCCAAGATGCAAGTACTTGTACATCTCACAACACAATGTAATTGCTTGTTTCCGAATGATCAATCATCCATGCAAATCGAAGCACATCCAAATTACATATATGTTTTTTACTGAATTTAGTAATCTAGATCAGTTACATCTAGTTACACATGTCAAGTAAAAGCACCCAGTCTGTGAACAGAGCCCTTTGAGTGCATTTTTGGTCCTAGCAGATGCTCTTATGGCATTGACTGGCCTGCTTCTGTCACTGTTTTCAGATGGCACCGCCGCACAGTTGCTACATTCATACCATGGAAAATGGATCTGAAAGGTCTAAACCGATGGCACCCTACCCCTCTGATCTTTATAGGACCCTCAATATATTCTTCACATATCTTCGTTCTATTGAAGCAGTCTGCAAGTTAACTTCCCTCTTGTGCGGCAACCGCAACCTGAGCCAACAAGCAGAGCAACGTTAGCACATAAATTACATATGTGATATTGCCACTCTCTGAAGCCTGGATTCAATGAGTCAGCTTGCATCTAAAGCTACACGACCTGAGCTGTTGCTGGAAGCATCTTAGGTCTTTTTGAACAGTTTGATATCCAGTTCTTTCAACTTCTTGGAGCTACCATCCGAGTCTTTAAGTAGATTGTGGAAGCCCTTAATTTGGTTGGTTTTAAGATGCAATTTCACTTGTTGGTATCTCTCACAGATGTCTCCAAGAACATCTTTAATTTTCTTCACTCAGAAGTCAGAATATGGCAGGAACATCTTCCCGGAAAATGTGAATATTACCCACTAAATATGTAAGCACATTCTAAATAAATGCTACTCATATGATGTTTCAGACAACGATTTTGATCTGCTTGCAGTTTTATTTTTGCTGTCTGAAATGTCATACAAAAATGACTGCAAGTAGTGTAGTTGATTTCTCCTATGCAAAACATTAAAATTTCTCCTAAAAAATTTATTTGATACAGAGTATATGTATTCACAGAACAGACATATCTAGAACTAACGACAGAGTAAGCTTATATACCTGAACTTTGCAAATCTAGCAGCTAGGAACTCATACACTAAAAGCAATAGCAAATTTCTGATTGGTTCCTCTCCGCGTGAAGATAGCAGATACTTTTATTATTAAAACATAAACAATACACACAGTTGCTATTCTTAAGAATAAGCTAGATCCAGCTCTCAGATTCAACTAAGAGAGGAAACCATCAGAAATAATTACTATAGCTTTCTAAAATAAAATTACAAAAAACGGTAACATACAGCCGAGAAAATTTTATTTGCAGCATATGATAAAATCTGGGAACTAAATTTGAGAAAAAAGAACTTTCCAGATAATTCTTAAATCGAGGATGATAACTGAACTTCTTCAGAATCATGTTTGTATGGACAGAGTAGTGCATTCTCAAACAAATAAATCACTCATGAAGCTAAACAATTAATAAACCAGCCACTACTTAATCATGGTTCAATTTCCTGTCCCACTTTTAACAATTATTAACATGACTGAAAGGATAGAAAACCACATTAAAACAAGTATGAACTACAAACTAAAACAAGCAGAGTATATACATTGTAGTGATTCAGATCCCAAATCGGCTGAAGGAGGACCTTAATTTATTCAGACCCAAAATCAGTGGCTAGAACTAAAAGTGGTCATCCAAGATTGTTGGGCCTGAAATTGTAGACCAATAACATGTGCTTACCTGTTTCTGAGTCCACTATATGCAGTAGCAGATTAGTTTGATGAGGTTCGGATGTTTAGGAACACCAAGTAATTGTACTTCTAAATCCACTACCCCTGAAAATCAGATTTTTTTTATAGAAAAAACTATGAATTGTTACTGATTGTGCCACTGCATTACCTGGACAAATTGGGAATTAATTGCTTATCATTCCATGAATGAGGTCAAACCCTCTTGTGGAGTTTGGGTGGTAGAACTAGGTTCACAATGAGTCTCCTTACAGACACTTTCCTTTTGCCGTGGAGAATGCAGTTCCCACTGATTATCAAGACCTGAAAATCCTAATCCATTACTCCAGTTTGTTAGCCTTTAGATAGAAGGAAGAATATGAGTTAGAGGTTTGATAAACCTAGTCAGAAATTGAACTCACATTATCAAAGGAAATATTTTTTGTTTATGCTTGTGAGGTTAATAGGTACCTGAATACAAGGGTACAAAACAATGATTAGTGATCATCGACTCCCAACATTTGGAATGGTTCAAAACTGCAAAACGCAGGACCACTGCAAACATATAACAAAATCAATTTGGGGAGTCGCGATCACCTGATTCAGCGCGGGTGACTTGATCTCGACGGAGTTTTATGGCCTGTTAAAGGTGGCAATAAACCCAATCCTCTTCTATCCATAGGCATCGAAAAAATTATAGGAGTTTGTTTCCAACGTACCAGGGACTTCTCCGATCCGAGCTGGTCTCTTCGTTCGATTGGATTTCGGTTCCAACTCGCTAAGTGGATGAGGCGTCGGCAATGCCATGAAGGACGGCAAACGTGATGGCATCGGCTTTTCGGAAGAACGCTGCAGCTCGGCGCAGACTGCTCCGCGTCGGTGCTGCACGCGAGATGGGAGGAGCGGCGGCGCGGCATCGCGGAACAGGAGCGGCGGCGGCGCTGCGGTGCGGGACGGCAGCGCGAGAGGGAAGCAAAGCACCGGCGATGTGGGGATGGAGTGGGCCGAGCGACGTGAGGTAAGTCCCGCGAGTATGGCGCGCTGCACGCGAGGGAGTGGTCCGGATGCGCCGCCAAAGGCTGCTGGCGCTGTTTTGGGGGTTGGTGGCAGCAGCCGCCTCGTGGATAGCGAGGAGGACGTATGAGACGAGCCCGTATCCGCATCTTGCCCTGCTGGTAATCTGGTATGTATCAGATTTCACACGGACGTGATAGGTTGGGAATCTCGGTGGACTGTAATTGCGTGAGCACGGGCTCAGTGGTCCGACCGCCAGAACCAAAAAGGATGAAAAAAAAATTCCCTCTTTATTAGGAGGTATAGATTAATTACGAAAAAGGAATTATGACTTGTTTATTTGGGTGGCTTAATCCACTTAATTTCAGAGGCAATGGAAGGCGATCAATGCATAAGGACCCATTGATCATAGACACAATAATCGTCTCTCATCGCCTCTACTCCAATTGTCTCTCATCGCTTCTCACGTTATAGATCCACTGATCATAGACTTATCAATCGCCTCCTGTCGCCTCTGCAACTATTGTAAAAATTCTCGCGTTAATAAAACGACATCTAGAGTTAAAATTCCTTTTTAGAGGCCAGTAGGTAGTACATCGTAGTCCTACTCCGTACAAATATACAGCGACATAGTTCACCACTTCACCCGGCATCGTGGGAGATCCATCCCTGCATCGTGGGAGATCCTATTACAATATAATAATGCCATACAGAACAATCACTCATGACCCCTCCCGGCATCGCCGGCCACTTCACCCGCGTCATAGTTCACCACTGCACTGCACAACCATACCAAACGTTCAGCCATGGCCCTGTCGGCAACCACCAAGAGAGAGCTCAACGGCAGCAGCGCACGGCCGCACGTCATGTTCATCCCGAGCGCCGGCATGGACCACATCCTGCCGCCGGCGTGCCGCTGCTGGCGTGGCCACGCCTCGGCGACCACCGTGTGAACGCCATGGTAGTGGTGAGCAGCGGCGTTGGGGTGTGGATGGAGCACTGGAGCTGGGACGGCGAGGACTGGCTGGTGACAGGGGAGGAGATCGGGAAGAAGATAAAGGAGGTTATGTTTGATGAGACGATCAGGGCGAGGGCGATGAGGATCGGTGAGGAGGCGGCCATGGCCGTCGCAGAAGGTGGCACCAGCTACCGGAGCATGCAGGAGTTTATTTCTAGCCTCAAAGCGCACTCCGGCCCATGATTCTGTCGTTGTTGGGGCTCGTCTGATGTCCCTTTATTTCCACACATTTGTACTACGTCCTAAGACCTAACGAGCACCTTCCAAACTCGTTTGGTAGTATTGAATATTGATATGGATGTCTGGTGTGGTGTCCGTTTCTTTCCACACATTTATGCCTGCATATTTCCCAGGAAATATGTCTTCATCTTGTTTCAATATGACATCATGGTCTGTATTAGTATGGTGAATGGATGTCACTGTATTGATGTAGCATCAATAAAAAAATGTGTTGCAGTGACACTTTATTTGATTACAAAACTTGAACTTCAATTTGAATTTGCACAATTTGTATATAGACTATAAATATTATAGTTTGGGTTGATGTAGTGTTAAGTAGATAGATTACATAGTGTGTATAAATCTGTGCAAGGAGGGAGAAATAGAAGTAGGAGTCTTGACTTCAAGGCCATTACTGGGATTGACCACATGAAACGAGGCTATCAAATTTAGAGGAGGCCTTCAATTAGAAATAGGATCCTAATTCAGTAATTTGAGTGTTTTCTGTAGTGGTTCTTATACCTTATGAGTAGACTTTGTTTAGACTCTGCACACAGCTACTACTTTGCTCAATTTTATATTAATTTTATTATGAATGTACTTATTTTTGTTTGGCTAATTGGGTGGTTATATTATATTCTAGCAATTATGTGGTCTTAATTGAGTGTCTTTAAACATCATAATCCGAAGAAAATAGGTGGAGTGTGTGACTATCCTATCACGGTCAGGAAAATAGGTTTGCTGTAACACATTTTCATATCACAAGTTTACAACAACCTTACTGTGTACATGCATGTGGGTAAATTAAAAGAAAAAAAAACTGCAAGTAACTTTGGGTCCGTTTGGTAGGGATCTAGATTCTTATAAAAATATTTCACATCCAGATTCTTACCATAAACGTTTCAGGTGATGTATCAGAATCACTTTGTGAAACCGTTTGGCTGGTAAACTAGGTTCTGTTTCCCAAATAAACATTTTGAAAAATCATATAAATAAAAAAATGCTTCACATAATCTTGGTTTTTTATGGGCAAATAATAACCCAAATGGAACCTATCTAAAATTTGCTGTACTAAAAAAGGGTAAGAAAAAAAACAATCGCTAGTGCTTCCGGTGGACAGGAGAAACCTAAACAGCGAAACTGGTCTCTAGCCGTTTCACTCCCGCAGGCAAAAAAGCATGGAACCAGAGAAACGATTAACTGCTGAAACGTTTCATGCTGGGAGCATTTGGTGCCGTTTCTGCTGATCCAGATAAAAATCCAAATTGATTCGATCATCCAAACGGGCCTGTGTCTTTGTTGCTACAGTAGCACACCGTAGTACGTGATTAATATTGCTTCTATATAACGTTTCTAGCTATTGTACATTTTTCTGGTTGCATGTCTCAGTCTCAGATGCCGCTTGCCATGTAGAACATGTCTACTAGCTACTGCCTCCACAAGAATCATTGATGACATTCAGTTGCCACGATGAATATTTCTTTGATTTCAGACGTGGCTCCACACGCTGGCGATGGGTTCAGAGGGTATGTTCTTGGTTTAGTTGTGCTCTCCAGCTATAGAAAGGGGTTTTGGGAGCAAGCTAGGCAGGATAGGGGCTGTGGTTAGCGGTTGGTGGAGGCGAAATGAGTACCTAAAATGAGCCAAAAAAAATGAAAGCAGAGAAACCAGGTCATCACCTACACGGCATGGAACATTTAGAAAGAACGGTGTCGCAGAGTATACGACAACAAGGCAATGAAAGAAATTCAATTGGCGGAGTGCATACGGCAGGACGTGGCGGCTTACAGGCGAGACATGGAGGATTGAGCGGACGTTTCTTTAGCAAGCTAGGATTTTCCTTTCTAGTTTTGTATAGCTGTTTTTCCTTCCGGTTTTTGTATTTCTTTTGTTTTCGGTTTGGTTACACTTGATTTTTGCCAGGACAACCATGTATTTGTTCCTTTCAAACACCTCCAAGAGTTTGGTAAATGAGATTGACATTCTTAAAAATTTAGCAAAATAAAAAAATTATATCTTCAATAGATTAACAAATAAACTTAATATTTTTATTAACTTGCTTTTTCTCTCCTCTCCACGCGCATATTTGCGCGCGCCTATCTGACTTGCCATCCGCGCGAGCGCCGTTCTTCAGATGGATTGTACTGGCTGACACTTCTTGCTGCCGCTGCCTGTTGCTTTCCTGTGCTCTGCTCCGCTGCCTGTTTTGCTGCCGCCTGCCGCTGCCTGTTTTGCTGCTCTGCCGCTGCCGCTGCCGCTGCCTGCTGCTCGCTTGAGCGATTGATGCGACTGATCGGCTACCTGATGCGAGCTTCTGATGGGAAAATAAAAGTACTGTGTACTCCCTCAGTCTCAACAAAACATTACAATCGGAGGACCAGACAGCAATACCAAGACAATATGAAAAATTACTAAAATACCGCTATGCAGTGATTTGATAGTTTGTAGTCATTGCTCAAACAGAGAATCTAGCAGTTCAAATTGCAGCCTAACCAAAGGGAGCAATGCACGTGTCATTACAAAAAGTGGCACACGTATGGCCAGAAGACTCGAGATAGACACCCAAAATATAAAAAGGTTGCCAGATCAAACACGCTGGACACAAAATTTGAATCACCCCGCCAGGTGACTTTCCGCCTGTGGCACCCTCGTCTCCCGCCTATGGCACCCCTCGTCTCCTTCTATAAATGGAAGACACACAAGTCCATCCACTCCAACCTGAAAGCCAATTTCATAAAAAGCCATGCCCATAGATCTAAACACTCTTCCAAATCATGCAGAGCTCCTAGCAGACCTCAATGAACAACCTGTATATGAGCAAGAAAATGAATTCATGAGTCTCGATCAAGATCAAGTATATGAAGATCAAGCCCATCTTCAAGTTCGACATGGAGAGCTCTTACCTGATCTCAATGAACGACCTGCGTATGAGCAAGAAGATGCAATCACTCACCGGAGAGATCAACTTTACGAAGATGAAGCCCATCACCAAGGTCAGCTCCTACATCATCATCACAATGAACGCTCTATAGATCTCAATGATGATGCTTCGGAGGGAGAAGAAGAACATCATGAAGGTAATCCTCTCCTCTTGAATGCATCTGGACAACAATAATAACAGCTGAGTTCAAATTCCTTATTTACAACTACAATCAAACTTCAACTAAATATGATTCCTCACCTCATTGCAGTAATTGGAGTAGAGGAAGCACGTCCACAGTCTACATGCCTCAACTTTGACGGTCCACCACATAAATTTGATCTAAACCGTGTGCCTTCTGATGTGCAGCAACAACTGCATCAAGTTCACGGTAAACTACCAACCACCTACCCCTTTCTTTTTTTAACAGATGAATACACGTACAGTTATACTTCTTTTATATAGATAATTAACAACTACTACAGTTGCAGCCTGCTGTAGATTTTGCACGGCCCATATTACAATTGATTTTTTAACAAGTTAATGTTTGTTTACCATTTAAAAATATATTCTTGACCCAGATCAACATGATAGTAGAAAAATTGCACTAAATATGGTTTCGTGTGCATGTCAGCTGAACCAATTTACTGGTAAGGTTCAAAAATTGATGTGCTAACATTCTGGAAATCACATGAGATCATGTTATTTAGCTACATACAAATTGATGTGCTAACATTCTGGAAAACAGATAGTCAAAACAGTAGAGATAGTTATTTACTGGTACCAACAATCATAAGTGAACCAAAACTCACCATTAATTCTTTTGTAGGCATGGAGGACATGCATGACTACGGTGTTCACGCCGACCCTGTGGACATAATTTTCGAAGAGGAGGAGTTGGATGACTCGGATGTTGAAGAAGATCACCATACAATTGAAAACAAAGCACATCAGTCCAAAAATTTGACAGATACTGAACGACAACAAATCTATGCAGCATTGCTTGAGAGAACTAATCATGGACGACTAAAAAGGCATGCTACAACTATAGTAGCACAAATATTCCAGGTGAGCAGGTATAAAGTGCAGCGCATTTGGCAGCGAGCAAAACAATGTCGTGCCCAAGGAATTCCAGTTGATGTTAGACCAAGGAAGCCTAAGAGAAGTGGCCGCAAAAAGGTGCAAATAGACCTATCTGAGGTTCTTAGTGTTCCGTTGCATAGAAGAAGCACCATTCGATCTCTAACAACTGCCATTGGTGTGAACAGAAGTACTCTGCATTGATGGTTCAAGAAAGGGCTACTACGACGTCACTCTAGCACACTAAAGCCTTCATTGACGGAACAAAACAAAAGAGATAGGTTCAAATGGTGTCTTTCCATGTTAGATCCCCGGACACTACCACATGAACCCAAGTTCAGGGTAATGCAGAACATCATCCACATGGACGAAAAGTGGTTCAATACCACTTCAAAGTACAAGAAGTATTACATGCTTCCAGAAGAGGACGACCCACACAGGGTTGTGCAAAATAAGAATCGTATTGGCAAAGTTATGTTCTTGTCGGCATTAGGAAGACCTATATACGATGATCAAGGTAACTGCATCTTTGATGGGAAGATAGGAATCTGGCCATTTGTTAGAAAGGTATAATACCAACTTGTTTCACTTTCTTACATTTGTTTGTGCTACTTTTGATCCTAATATTTTTCATTTGCTCTAGGAACAAGCAAAAAGAAGAAGCCATAATAGGGGGAGAGGGACCGAAGTCAATAAACCTATTAAGGTAGATTGGACAACCATGAGGTCATACCTGATTGGTCAAGTTCTACAAACTATTGTTCGACGCTGGCCACGAGAACTTAGAGGACAAACCATATGGATTCAACAAGACAATGCCCCTTCACATGTTCCAGTAAATGACGAAGAATTTCGTAGGGCTGTAGCACAAACAGGGCTGGACATACGACTTGTCAATCAGCCTGCAAATTCTCCAGATTTGAATGTACTTGACCTAGGATTCTTTGCTTCTCTTCAGTGCTTAAACTATGAAAGGATCTCTAAGCACTTGGATGACCTGATTCGGAATGTCAAAAATGAGTTTGATAACTATGATCCAGATACTTTGAATAGGATGTTCCTAACACTGCAAGGGTGTATGATTGAGGTGATGAAAGATGGAGGAGGAAACAAATACAAAATTCCTCACATGGACAAAGACAGGCTGGAGGCCCTAGGCATGCTTCCTAAAACCCTCAGTTGTGACCGACAGCTATATGAGGATGTGGTCGCATCCTTGCGAGGCAGTCATGAATATGAGTACCGGTATATTCCTCACGAGTCAGGAGTATTTTGCTAGTGTGTAATATAAGTGTAGCTGCTGATGTAATATAAAGTCATGAGCATTTTGCTATTTATAATCCTATATGAACCAAAAAAATTAGTGTTATAATCAGTTCAAGCTCAATAGATATAACTTTTGATAGTTTCATTATCCATTGCTATTTATAGTAAACTTTCTCAATCACATCATGCACACAGGTTCAGAGTGTAGTAGTACAGATTTATAGGAACAACAAATTCAATAGCTAGGATAATTCTTACATATGACAGGTACCATTACACATCAGTTCATGACATCCAACACCTAAACCACAGTTCGGTACCACAAGTAGTAACCTGTACAACATTTCATCATAGCAACAAGACATGTCACAACTAACCTAAATTTTATATAGGACAATAGGACTTCATAATCACAGAACAAAAGCATTCCCACATCAGGAGCATTTATCATAAGGACTCCATGAAACACATAAAGCAGTATAAACTAGGGACGGAAGAATATAGGTACCAAAATCTTATACATGCTGATGAAGACCTCATGGTAGATGGGATCCATGTTAGCAAGAACCTTCTTCAAACGTGCAGCCACTTCCGGGGCCAGGTCCATCCCGAAAGCGTCATCTAGGGCCAACACTGGAGGGCCGAGGGGCAGATCCTTGCCGGCAGCACCGGCACCGGCCACCAGAGGCCTCTCCACAGATTGATCCGCCGCGTTCACGGTCGCTGCACCTTCAACTGCCACCCCTTCGCCGTCCTCGTCGACCTCCATGCTAGATTCTTCATCCTCAGAGTCGACCACATACAGGATGCCTTTGGCATTGACGCGCAGGCGACCCTGTCCTATACGGTGGCCGCGCACATAGATGGAGTCTTTGGCGTCACTTTGAATCCCACAGTCGGTCGGCTTCATGACACAGTCCACACCAGCATCATCATCATCATCGCATATCTTGGCGCCACCCCCATACCGCCTGCGGCTCCATCGGCGGCAGCTCCATCGGTGATGCCTCGGGCACCTACCGCTACCCGGCATGCCAGAACGAGGGCAAGAGCTGTAAGAGGAAGACTGAAGAGGAACAAGGGATGGGGCTCGATCTGGGATGGATTGGGAGCTTCGGATGGGATGCGGAGGATGCAATGCGGCGACGAAAGAAGGGGATGAGGAGACGAGCGCCTGCGCATGAAGAACTAAGGATGAGGAAATATGCGGTCGATTTCTTTCTTTTTTTTTAGCATGCGTTGCGGGCCTTGTGGCCTTGTGCGGTGGATGCAGCAGCTTCTAGCGGACTCCTCCTGCCGTAACGAGTGGAGGAGGATTTTTCCTTTTTTTTATTTTGATGAGAAGTCTCGTTAGATGGCACTGGGCGCACTTCTGGTGCTGTTGACGTGGGTCCCACACTCTAGGCCTGTAATAGTAGCTTGGTAGGTTACTTTTGCGTTTTTTGTGAGAAAAAAATTCAAACTCCACAATTGCATTTTTTTGAGACGGAGGGAGTACATAATGATTGTGAAAAAATAGTTCTGATATCAATAATTTGATAGTACACATATATAAAAAATAAGAATTTTTAATATAGTTGAAGAAAAATGGACGGCTCACGAATACCGATCCGACGGCTAGAAAGGGATAATAACCAAGAGGTACCAATTTTAGAGTAACCAAGAGGTACCTGCTACCTTCTAAATGTTGAGGTTGTAGGTACCTGGCATATATTAAAATTGGTGGGGCCAACGCTTAGTAAAAGAGGCATGATTATACCATTTTTGAAATTTTATTATGTAATTAAGGTTAGAATGGTAAATCCATAAAAGAGGCAGAGCAGCGTGAGCTGGTGCGCCGGGTTCGCCGTCCCGAAGGCGGCGTACTACGTCACGGCCGTCGTGCTCCTCCTGCTCATCTTCTTCCCGATCGTCATTGTCGTGAAGCAAAAGCTGAAGACCTACCTTGGGCCAGCGCCGGCGGCGACAAACACCATCTTGACGATCACCGTCGATGACGAGAAGATGCGGGGGGGCACCGGAGTCGGCCGACGATAATCTTCGCCATCAGGCCGCCGCCTCCGCCGAGGACAACAACAACAACAGCTCATCAAGTAGCTCACCGTCGTGCTTCCAGGACGTGTTCCGGCCGCCGGCGCGGGGCCAGGATTACACGATCCTGCAGGCGCTGTTCAGCGTGGACATGCTGGTGCTGTTCGTGGCGACCATCTTCGGCATCGGCGGCACACTGACGGCGGTGGACAACGTGGGGCAGATCGGGCAGTCTCTGGGGTACCCGCAGCGGACCATCTCCACGTTCGTGTCCCTGGTGAGCATCTGGAACTACGCCGGCTGCGTGGTCGCCGGCTTCGCCTCCGAGTACATGCTGGCCCGCTACAAGGTGCCCCGGCCGCTGGCGCTCACGGCGGTGCTGCTGGTTCTACTTCCTCATCGCCTTCATCGGTGTGGTCAACTTCTTCATGTTCCTCGCGTGTGCCAAATATGGTACAGGTACAAGGGACGGGATGATGACGGTGAGCAAGATGCAGACGGGTGCGTCAATGGCAGCATCCGGCTCAAATTACTGTATTAGCCTTAAATGAATAAAATCAATTAAAACTAATATCTAGTCTAGGCATCAGGAGTAACTAGTAGGTACCTCCAACCACTGTAAAAGGACTCAAAAAATATAATAACGAGCGTGGTCGCGAACGGTTCTGTTGGATCTGTTAAGAATATGAGCCTACTTTTTTTAATTTACTAAGTTTTAATAGCAAACTATTAGAGAGAGTCTTCTTTTTTATTTGACATATATTTTATAGAGTTGCTAAATCATGAAATCTGCCAAGTAAATTTTAATAAACTCTTATGATGCTCTTTGATGAAAAGGCATAGCACCTGCTGTTCCCCTCGAAAGTTCCGAGCGAAAGTTCCGAGGTCAAAGATATGTCTGGTAATGATTGAGTTTAGAAAAGACAGTTGTTATTCTTGTCTCTAAGGAAAGAAAAAATATTAGGGCGCATGTGATTTGAAATGTGGAAATTTTCATGTTTCCTATGTTTTCTCTGTGAAAATTAATTGATTCAAGTGAAATTAATCTGTTCAAATGGGTCATAAATAAATTAGTAATCATAAAAACATGACAGTTTTGCATTAAAAAGTAGATTGATTAGACATGCCATGTGCACATAAAGGACGTGTTTGGTTGAGCACCTACCAGGCACTTGAAACATGACATCTAAGGATTCTGACAAATTAGGACAAAAGCCAACCAATTATTGTACTGGAGCTCGTCACAAGTGTTGGTGTGTAGTTTTCTGTTGGTTGTTTGCTTGTTCCGGTGTTTCTCGCTTTTTTATTATTGTTGTCGCTTGTATTTCATTTCTCTCTTCTTCTTCTGTTAATGAAATTAAGAGAGGTAGAGCTTGTCTCAACAGAATTGGGTGTCTTGGTATTGCCACCCGGAGCAAATCATATTATGAATAGAATGGCATTGAACTAAAAACAAACATTTAGTACTACGTATTTACGTGGCACTGCAGCTTTCCTTGCTAGCTCAGTCAAAGCTCTGCTTTCAGGAAGAAGAGACCAGCGCCCATGTTGGTGATGACGATGGGAACACCCTCCTCGCCGTTAACAGATGAATGAAATTGATACAAGAATTTTGCGTAAAATTTGAAAAATAATGCTGTTTGTTGAATACGAAGTTCCAGTGCAAATAAAGTATCATGTTATATACAAATTGAGGTAAAAGTTTTTCATTGATGTTGGCAGGATGCAAAATGTTCCCGAATGATGAAATGGAAGAGAGAGAGAAGCGATCCTGTTTTTCCAGAGCGGCATCCAGCTTCCGCAATAATGCAATGCAGAGGATTGGCGAGCATCTCCAAAAATCTGGCAAACCCATTCATTTTTTTAAATTAGAGAAATCACCCTCAACAGTTTGCCATCTAACTTTGCAAATTTTAGCAACTTGGTAAATCTTCCCCCTCCACGCGTATATATGCGCACGCGCAAATGAACGAGCATCGCCGGCGTACGTAGATGCGGAAAGGCAAAAAACTAATTTTATTTCACTCTAAGGGTTCCTGATGCAAGTTTGCCGGAGGTGGAAGGGCATAAGCATACCTCGCAGCC
The DNA here is from genome assembly GCA_038502445.1 of Eremochloa ophiuroides. Taxonomy (NCBI): domain Eukaryota; kingdom Viridiplantae; phylum Streptophyta; class Magnoliopsida; order Poales; family Poaceae; genus Eremochloa; species Eremochloa ophiuroides. The sequence goes on along the minus strand of JAHLJS010000007.1, from coordinate 19,492,713 downwards.
GTCCCTCTACCCGTGTGCTCATATTCCTTACCTTCTTCTTGCTTCATAACGAGGTGAAACATGCATGTTGTAAAAGTACGTATCTAGTGTTTCAATAGTTTTTAGAGGTATGTTGCAAGCATTTCGTATGAATGTTGCAAAATATATCGAGATATTGTATATGTTGAATTTTTTTTCAAAATATATTCTTGTAGGGTCTTGTTTTGAAGAATTTATTGTAAGGAACACGATGGTGCAATCAGATTTTAATTATGGTGTTTGGTTTAGGAATTATAGTTTTTAAATTTCGAAAACCATACATGCACGTGCGTGCACAGGTGGGGGCGGTTGATCTGTACGTGGGTGGGAGGCTGGTTTGGCCTGTGTGCGCTGCGTGTCCGGACAGACCTCATGCGCCGGACGTCCGGGCGCAGGCACCTCCATTTAATTAATGGATTGTGTGTGTCGCCGATTGATTACCAGCGTGTGAACTGGAATAGATATCGAATTTAGAAATCGTTTAGGACAATGACAACTGTCTTCAAATCATGACTATGACTTCATATTTTTATTAAAAAAATATTTATTTTTTTACACAAATACCATTCGAGAGATCTCCACATTTCCAAAAGATTTATAAAAAACCAAACCAAAGTACAAGGAGGGACAAAAGAAAGAGCAAGAAGACTTACAGAGAGCAGGAAAAGAGCTAAGCTCGCCTACCAACAAGAAGAGAAGAAGGGGGAGAGAAAGCTCTGAGAAGGGATTACAAAACATTAAGCCAAGTAAGAATGGTCTCTCTCTATTAGACACTCTACCTCTAATGGATTGCACGGCAGCTTCATCCTTGAAGTTTTGGAGCCAGTTTTGGAGCCACGCCGTTCGGAACATGCACCATCAAACACAAACCTGTTGCAGATCTTCCAGATTTCTCAATCTGCCATGTGCCAACAGGAAGATGTCCATGAACAAAGGGTGGCCAGTTCTATGCTTAGTGCACTCAATCCTTCTAAGTGCAGAATCGGCCTGAACCCAAATAATACTGAGTTTATGCCAACAAGTTTTCGCAAAGGAGTATTTACTGAAAGATGATATATGCATATTTTTATGAAACTATATTCGAAGACAATTCTGTTTATATAGTTTTCATGTTTTTAAACTCAATATTTTAAAAGTTATTGATGATTTATATTTTCAATGTTTGACTAAATCTTTTCAAAACGACTTCTAAATCCGATAGGAAGGGATTATGCTATTGCACATGCGTGACTTGTTTTAATTTAATCTCGTATCGCACACCTCCGACGACAAAATTTCTAAATAGTCTTTACCACTTTTTCTTCCTACTATCTTCTTTTTTTTTTTGTGCCTATCCTACCGCAGTCACCATCAGAGTCTTTTTCCAAACATTAGCTGGGATGTCCTCTGCGTGTACGGCATTATAAGGAGAAAAAATTGGATCAGTTCTATCCCTACCATCTACAGTGAGGACTGTGCAGCTGATACGTGGGTCATGATCACCATGCAAATAGTTAGAATTAATGATAATGCATGGTGATCATGACCCACACGTCAGCTGCACAATCCTCAATATGCAGGGTAAGGCTCGGACCTAACCTAACTTTTTTCCTTATGAAGAAGTGTGGCTTCTCCCAAAACCAACACCGCTTTTGCCTCGCACCGTCCCTACGTCAGCTCAAATAGATTCCTATTTGAAACAATACAGGCTTCAATGTTCAGCCCCATACAAATATATGCATGTGCATAATAGTGTTAGATATATTCCACTACCGGAAACAACATCTTTGACGAGTTCCAAATGATTTGCCGAGTGCCAAATATCTGGCACTCAGCAAAGATGCTCTTTACCAAGAGCTACACTTGGCAAAAAAAGGCACTTGGCAAAGAAAGTTTTTACCGAGTGTCCGACTCTCGATAAAGAAGAGCACTCGGCAAAAGATGGGCTTTGCTGAGTGTCTGACTCTTACAAAATATGGCTCTCGAAAAAGGCACCCTCAGGAAACAATCGTCGTCCCCCGTCAAACTTTGTTGAGTGCCCGGTGTTATGCACTCGGCAAACGATGGACTTTGCCAAGTGTCTGGCGCTCGGTAGAATATGGCTCTTTGGCAAAGGCACCCTTGGGAAATGACTGTCATCTTCGCGTCAAACTTTGCCAAGTGCCCAATGTTACGCACTCGGCAAAGTGATTCTTTATCGAGTGCCCCATGCTTTGGAACTCAACAAACGACGGGCTTTACCGAGTGTCTGGCGCTCGGAAAAATATGGCTCTCGGCAAAGGCACCCTCACAAAACGACTATCATCCCTCGTCAAACTTTGCCGAGTGCCTGGTGTTAGGCAGTCGGCAAAGTGATTCTTAGCCGAGTGCCCCATGCTTTGGCACTCGACAAAGCTATTTATTTATTTATTTTTTGAAGAATTTTGCCCCCTTATGTAATGAACAATTTTTTTTATATCTTTTGGCCTCTTATGTACTGAATAGAATTCCGTTTGTGTTGCAAATTAAAATAGATACTTCAACTACTATATATTAACCATCGCCTCTTGGAAAGGGAGCCCAAGAAGAATACGGTGACTGTATGGCCTTCTCTAGCACTATGGTCATTTTCAAATATTAGAAACATTTCATAATATGTTCTTCCGAGCTACGTGGTAGCTCGATGCTGCTCATCAAGGCCATCACACTCCTTTGCAAGCTCTAGGTGGCAGTTAATGTCCTTTGCAAGCTGCTATGAAATAATATACGGGGGACAAAACACACAACAACTAGGCAGAAAGAGTTCAAGCTTGACAATACCATGCTAGCATATAGTTCACAGAAAGAGAGATTATCTCAAACAAATAGTTCAGGCATGTTAACAATTAATAGTACATAGGATTTAGATGGTTGGTATATATATAAAATTCAGGACAAGTTGGACACTTGTGTTAGGAAAATAGACCTTAGGCCCATTTACAATGGAATTTATGTTTGATGATTAACATGACCAATATTAGACTAACCATTTTACAAGTGTTTGTTTTGTAGTTCAATAGGATGTAAAAGTATTTTGGACTTAGGCAACAGTGTAATTCGAGTGATCAACAACATCTCAAGCAAGATAGAAGACTTTTTGAAGACCTCAAAGATCAAGCACAATTTCAAGACACAAGATGGAACTAAGCCATATGCCAAGAACGCGAAGAAACAAAGGAGTAGAGGGTTTGTCATAAGCTCGGCAGGATTCAGCAATTTCCGGAGATGTCACTATAAAAAAACATGCACCAAACGTTGGCCTCGTGATTACCAGATGCATCCAGTACATAGTTCAACAGCACGCCTCAGCAGGAGGCACCGGATGCTAGGAAGGAGTCACTGGACGTGTGGGAGACATTGTGCGAGCGTCAGGTGCACAGAAGACTGAAGAACACTGGACGCGTAATCGTCCGGTGACCATTCATTGGATGCATCCGGTGACAAATTGGCGCTCTCGGGAGCTCTCTGGATGCGCACCGGATGTGGAGGGGCGAGTGCTCGGTGCCTACACGGGAGCATCCGGAGATCAGTAGAAGATGGCGCCAATGGAAAGTTTGAATGGTCGACCGATGACACGGCGACACGTGGTAGCACCAGATGCGGCGAGCGTCCGATGCACACACCGGACATGTATGGTACTTCCCAACGGCTATCTTCCACTTGGAGGCTATAAATACCACGGTCTTCGGCCATGGAGAGTAAGGAGAAGTGAGAAAACATTCCAAGGGAGGTGTTGCAACATTTTAGAGCTCTCCACTTGCATAGTGCTTTGTGATACATTTGGTGATTAGCATATGTACTTTTGCAAAGTGCTTAGGTTAATTAGACCATTGCTTATGCTTTTGCTCTAGGTTATGTCTATTGTTTAATGAGGTTTGCATACCTCTTAATCTAAGGTGCTTGCGTGCACCGCGCTTGTACTCGATAGGGCTTGTAGTCTTGCGAGACCGCACCAACCGCGCTTGTGGTGTGACCGCCAGCGTGTACCAGAGGGAACAAGATCCGCGGCAGTTCAACCAGAAGCTTGATAGTGAAGACGGCGAGAAGGATCCGAGGAGAGGCTTGCCTTGCGAGGCACACCGGAGACCCACTTGCGCGTTTGGAAGGTCTGCGGCTATCCACGGAGTGACCCGACCGGGAGCTTGGACCTTGCGAGGGGCTCCAATGAGGACTAGGGGGAAGCTTGAGAGTTTCTCCTTACTCCGTCGGCGGGAGTTTGCATCTCTGCCTCATATTTACCTTCCGCATTTACAATGCTACCTTGGTTGTGTGCTTTACCTTTCCTGTCTTAGTTGATAGGATTGGAACAAATGTTACATAACTCTTTTGTATTAAAGATAGCAACACACTTAGTAAAACCTTAGTTGTACATTGGCTAGTTTATTTATTGCATATGTTTGCTAAGATTAGGAAAAAAAAGGGGGTATAGTTTAGAAGTAGAGTTTTAAGTAATTCATCATCTTAAGGGTCAAGGTCCTTTCAACTTGTATCAAATGTTGTCTGCATTTGCATCTCCACCACTAGCACCACAACTACCAAATTACTCTTTCATTTTCCACCATCGAAGCCAGCCATCTTTGAAGCTGCAATTTGTGCCCTGCTCATTGCCAACACAAATGTCCTCGTATTAGGCTCCAAAGTATTGATATGACAAAATATGATAACTTACTCCTGCTACCTGTTATACTTCTGTAGTGCAAATTTAGCCTCTTGAAGCGTCTTGGTTTCGTGCTATATGTCCTTTTTTTTATCTCTACCTTCTTCTCAAAATGTCAAATCATGTATCGCCTTCTTTAGTTTTGATCGCTCATTGGATGAAAAGCAAAGAGCATAGACTTTTTTTTTTGTCTATATTAATTAATTTTAGTTTACGCGTGCCTAGCATATCGCATCATGTATCGCCCCTCCCTGAAAGGATTGGAATATCACTGATATTATATTTGTTTTTATATTTATAGTCGGATTTAAATTTAAATATAAATAATGTCAGCCATGCCGGATAGGATACGATTAAATGTCGATATAATATATGATTTGAGTAATCGTATATGGATACGGTATCGCATATTAAATATCCAGGCTAGGATATAAACAAATCTGAATACCTGATCGAACGGACAGTTAAATAAATATCCGTATCATTTTTAACCCTATCCTCCTTATAATAGGCAGACCCCGACCATCGGTCCCCATTCGAGCTGGGCCTCACTAGGCCTGACATACTTGACAGCGCTGTCCCGGGCGGGCCTCACTAGGCCTGACATACTTCCTCCATCCCTTATTATTTATCCTCGTTAACGTGTGTACCACAAGTTTTACTTGATTTATAGAAAATACGTGAAACATTTATATCTCATAATAAATTTATTAAAATAGAATCAAAGATCTTTTTAGTGATACTAATTATATACTATAAATATTAATATTTTTTTAATATATATTTAATTAAAGTTATTTTTTGGAAGCGCAAACGATAGATAAAAAAGAACAGAGGGAGTACTTAAAACCGCTGTCCCAGACAGGCCACACTGGGCCTCACTTATGGGCTTTTTAGATATAAACCATCATGGGAAGTGGGCTTCGAAGATATACCATCCCGTAACGAAGCTTCGGAAATATGCCATTATGAAGAGCGACGCACACGCTAATTTACCATCCGGGAGTTTTTAAGGCTTTTATCCCCAATCTGCCCCTGCGTTCTCCTTTCTGTACCGGCTTGGACGGAACGGATCGAGAAGGAAACAAGTGGAGGGACTCCCCAGGCGAGCGGCTCTGCCCAATACATGCCGAGCGCCGCCGGCCGAGGGCTCCCACAGCGAGCGCTGCCGGTCAAGCGGCTCCCACGTCGAGCTCCGCACGTTCGCCTGCCGCGGTGCCACCCCATCAAATTGACCTTCTTCTCTGGCGGCGAGGTCGCCACGCTGAGCGCCGCCGGGCGAGGGCTCCCAAAGCGAGCGCCAGCGGTCGAACGGCTCCCACGGTGAGCTCCTCTGTCCGCCAGCCGACCACCAACAGCCACCTTCTTCCCCGCCGCCGAGGTCGCCACACCAGCCGGCGCCCCCACAGGCTGCTCCGTCTTCTCCGCCTCCGAGCTCCCCAGTCCCACCTGTCATTCTTGCCATGCCACTCCCCCACAGCGGGCGCCATGGCTGGTCCCAGCTCTGCTTGGCGCGTCTACAGCGCCTCCACGCCTTCCATGGAACGCAGCACGCCATCGACGCTTCCTTGCCCGGCCATGGAACGACGCTGCATCGATGAAGCTGTTGCCTGGAAGCGTACAGGGAGCGCGGCAAGTTCATCCACCGTGGAGGAACTGAGTGGGGAAGCAGGGAGGGGCGCTCGCCTGGTGGCTCACCGTGGGGAGCTGACTGGGGAGCAGGGGAGGGCACTTGCCGTGGGGAGCAGCTCGGCCGAGTGTGAGGAGCTAGACGCTAGAGCTGGCTGTGGAGGAGGCGGTGAGCAGGTGCGGGCGACTCGCGGTGAGCTCGCCGTGGGGAGCCATGCCTCCACCGAGACACCAGCTAGCGAGGAGCGAGCAGGACTTCCTCCATCCGTTTCTATCGTTGATTCGTTGCTTCGGTCCGTCCGTAAAGAGGCACGTGAATAAAAAGAAATAAGGTAAGGGTAAACTGGGGATAAAAGATTGCAAAAGCTCCCAGATGGCATATTAGCATGTGCGTCGCTTTTCATAATGGCATATCTTCGAAACCCTATTGCGGGATGGCATATCTCCGAAGCCCACTTCCCGCAATGGCCTATATGCAAAAAGCTCCTCACTGATGGGATCGGACAAAGAAGAGAGGCTATTATACATTGCTAGTGTGGCTTGTTGGAATTTGCAGATCCGCCGGTGACTCGTATTTTCACGGCCTCACTATTGTAGTGGCCTATGTATGAGCCCTCCTACATCAACGAGTTTAATTTAGACCCTTAAATTTTGAGTCAGTCTATCCAACACTCGGTTACACACGATTTTTCACCACTGTAGTAAAAAATCACAAGTAAAAAAGTTAAAGCTAGAAAAGAAAAATTTTAGATACATATTGGGTGGAGGTGCGAGAGCTAGGAAAGAAAAATTAAAGCTCACCGGAGATATGGTGAAGAAAAAGCTCGCTAGAGCTAAGAAAGATGGCGGCGGCGGCGCGGGCACTGGCGTGTATGGGCGCAATTCACGGGTATGGGAGTGGTGGTGCGGACGCAGCGGCAGCAGCACCAGCACGAGCAGGCGCGGGCACAGCGGCTGCGGCACAAGCACGAGCAGGTGCGAGTGTGCTGGCGCGCACAAAAAAAAAGTTCGGATGCCCCCAATCGCAAAAACACGCTGTTCTTGTTAAGAGATCTTGAAATGCTCTTAGGCTGTGTTTGCTTCAACTAAATAGCACATATTTTTCAGTTCTGAAACAATATTTTTTCTCACAACAAATCAGTTTCAGTCAAAATCAGTTCAGCGAACAGAGCCTTAATTAAAAAGTTGCATCATAGTGGCTGTTCAAACTTTGCCATCGAGGAGGATGCGTGATTATGGAAAAAGAAAAAGGTATAGCAGGGCAGTGTAGATGGAGACGCGGACCCTCGGGTCCGTTCCTGGGTTGGGCTAGGGGAAGATCCGAGCGATTGCCTTAGCCGGGTAAAGAAAAGCCTAAAACTCCGCCCGCTCTTAACCCGTGAACAATATGAGTCCCAAGTTTGTTTGGTAACTCTCGGGATTTCTTGGCCGTGACTGAAGAGTGCTTCCAGCACCTTGTGAAGACGCCAGATTTTTGGGTAAAATAGAATCACACTCGCTCTGTTCTAAATTATAAATTATTTTAGTTTTTAATATATATTTTATATGTAATAAGTAAATATATATTATATTTTTTACACATAAAAAACAAATAAATTAAAAAATCAAAATACCTTATAATTTAGAGCGAGGAGAGTACATAATTATATTATGGCATGACACATTTATTCTTGATGCTACGTAGGCGTGCAATTCCATCACAATAGCGCCCCGAGTTTTCAAGGAGCCTCGTTAGAACGCAAAATTGTGTGGAAATAAACGGACACCAACACCACACGAGAAAAAAAAATATTAAAATACCTTATAATTTAGAGAAAATGGGAGTACAATACTATATCACGACACGACACACTTATTCTCGATGCTACATAGGCGCGCGATTGCATCACTGGAACGCCACGAAGGAACCTCGTTAGGACGCACAAATGTGTGGAAATGAAAGGTACAAAATTTTAGTTTTGTTATAGGTCCAAAAATACTCGGACCGGCCCTAATAGCATCACTAGTACATAGAAACTCTACACTGGCAGTGGTATACCCGTTTTCACTGGCGTTTTTGCCTTCCACTAGTGGGAGAGGTCAGAGAAAATAAAAATTTTCACAGACGATGGCTTGAGAACGGCCAATAGAAATAGGTTTGTACTAACGGTTTTCTTAAGTGAACCGTCAGTACAAATCGATTTCTACTGGCGGTTCACCTAATAAAACCGTTAGTATTAACGTTTTTCCGAAAATCGAGTTTTATAAATAATAGAAAAAAATATTTATATCCGGGGAGAGGCCCACCACCAGTAAGTCGCGGCATTTTTCGTGCAAAATTGACACGCTACACGGAATTCTAACTAGCTACCTCAGCTCCGCGTGTACCCTGTCTTACCACTGCACCATACCATCACATGTAACTAGAATAGAGTTTGGTTCCTTAACAAATTCAAATGATAAAGTTGTCAACTACAAAGTCGCGTAACATTTCGAGATCTACAACCTTCATTTAGATAGTTTCTCCATCCGAGGTCATTTGTAAAATTTGAATTTCAAATTTCACAAATTCAAACGTATTTTTTGGTGCACAGATGAATTCAAATGAAAAGGTTGTCAACTACAAAATTTCATTACTTTTCGAGATCTACAACTTTTATTTTGAAAGTTTCTCCATCCGAGGTCGTTTACAAAATTCAAAAAAATTAAATTCAAATTGATTTCTAGTGGCGGTTTTCATTACCAACCGCCACTAGAAATAGAGTATTCTTAAGAAAACCGGCAGTAGAAATAGATTTCTAGTGGCAGTTCGTTATTCGGACTCACCGATTTATTTTTTTACTGACGGCCGTTAATCAAAACCGCCTGTAAAAAATTGAGGCGTCAAGACAAATCATCTGTGTACTAGTGCATTAGCCTTCAACTAATTGCCATTTAAAATATATAGGGGACAAACAACTAGGCAGAAAGAGTTGAAGCTTGATAATACCGTGCTACTAGCAAATAGTTCACAGAAAGAGAGATTATCTCAAACAAATAGTTCATGCATGTCGTAACAATTAATAGTACAGATGATTTAGAGGTTGATATAAGCTTATATACAAAATTCAGGACAAGTAGGACACTTGTATCAAATATCGTCTCCATTTGCATCTCCACCACTAGGACCACGACAACTACCAAATGTACTATTTCATTATTCACCGTCGAAGGCACCCATCATTGAAGCTGTAATTTATGCCCTCATTGCCAACACAACTGTCCTCATATTATGCTCTAAATTAAGGGGTGTTTAGATGTGTAAAGTTTTGGGATTTTGACACTGTAGTAATAAGGAATCTTTTCTAATAAATGTTCAATTATGGTTCAAGTAGACTCAAAAGATTCGTCACGCGATTTACAGGTAAACTGTGTAAACATGTAAAAATTTCATCTATATTTAGTACTGGCAAACTGTGTAAACATACAAAAATTTCGTCTATATTTAGTACTCCATGTATATACCGTAAAATTAATATGACGGAAGTTTTGGGATTTTAGAGGGATCTAAATAGCCCCTAACTATTGATATCACAAATCATTGATATCTGTCCCGGGCGGGGCTCACTGGGCCTCACTGATGGGATCAGACATGCTAGTGTGGCTTGTTGGAATTTGCAGATCCGCGCTGAGGGAGAAGGAGTCCGTGTGGGAAGGAGGAAATGGGATACATAGAGACAGAAAATATATATTATATTTGGATATATAAAAACAAATATATTGAAAAAATATAAAATATCTTAATCCCTCCGTCTTAATTTTTAAGTTATTTGACTTTTTCAACCATAACTCTGACCTCGTCTTATTCGAAAAAATTGCATAAAAATAGTAAAAATTGAATCATCCTCAAAAAATTTTTGTTAATAAAGCAAACTATAACAAAAGAAATGATATTTTACAAAATTTTTTGAATAAGACGATTGGTCAAACTTGAAAATAAAAAAGTCAAACGACTTATAAATTAAAATAAAGAGGGTATAATTTAGAAAAAAAAAGGAGTACAATACTATATTACGACATGACACACTTATTCTTGATGCTACGCAGGCGTGCAATTCCACCACAATAGCGCCCCGAGTTTTTAAGGAACCTCATTAGGACGTACAAATGTGTGAAATAAACGGACACCAACACCACACGAGGCCCAAGGAAGACAGAATCAAGGGCCGGACTGCGCTTTGAGGCTAGAAATAAACTCCTGCATGCTCCGGTAGCTGGTGCCACCCTCAGCGACGGCCTTGGCGGCCTCCTCACCGATCCTCATCGCCCTTTTCCTGATCGTCTCGTCGGACATGACCTCCTTAATCTTCCTCCCGATCTCCTCCCCGGTCACCAGCCAGTCCTCGCCGTCCCAGCTCCAGTGCTCCATCCACACCCCAACGCCGCTGCTCGCCACCACCATGGCGTTCACGCGGTGGTCGCCGCCGCGGGGCCACGCGAGCAGCGGCACACCGGCGGCCGCCGCCTCCGTCACCGAGTTCCACCCGCTGTGGCTTAGAAACAGCCCCACGGACGGGTGCCTCAGCAGGGCCTCCTGGTCCACCCACGCCTTGGTCACCAGGCCGTGCCGCCCCTGCACTCGCTCCAGGAACTCGTCGCCGACCACCTCCTCCAGCTCGGTGTTGTCGTCCCTGTCCACCTTCGTCGTCTTGAGCACCCACAGGAACCGGCAGCCGCTCGACTCCAGCCCGGCGGCGATCTCCCGGATCTGCTCGCGGCTCGCCGCGCTCCGGTTGCCGAACGCCACGTACACCACTGACCGCGCCGGCTGCTCGTCGAGCCAGGTGATGACGGCCGGGGAGGACCCAGGCGCCGCGTCTTGCTTCTTCTCCGACGAGCTGAGTGGGCCGATCGCGTACACCGGTGGGAACCCCGGCACGACCTTGCCGTCCCTCAGCGCGGCGAGCGCCACCGGCTCCAAGGCCTCGAACGTGTTCACCAGAAAGCCGTCGGCGTTCACGTTCTCGCGGCCGTTGGCGATGAACTGCTTGGTGAAGACTTTGTTCAGGTCCAGCAGCGGCTGCGGCAGACAAGACTCCGGGATGCGGCGCACACCGGGGATGTCGACGTCGCCGACGCCGCCATGGCAAGGCCCCTGCTGCTGCTGCTGCTGCTCCTCGGCCTTCTTCTTCTTGTCGAGGTGTATAGGGGTGTAGATATTGAGGGAGAGCATGGTGGCGCAGGAGACGAAGAGGACGTGGCACTGAACCCCGAGCTGTTTGGCGATGGGGATGACATGGGAGGTGAGTGTCACGTCCGTGACCACGGTGGAGACGCGCGGCGCGGCGGCGGCGATGAGCGGGCCGAGAAGGTGCGCCGAGCGGCGCAGCGCCTCCCATCGGAGCGTGAACGGGTCGCGGTCGTCACCGGGCAGCTCGGACGCGTCGAACGGCTGGAGCTGGAGGTCGACGCGGCGGAGATGGGGGAAGGCGGCGAAGAGGCCGGCGAAGTGCTCGGCCTCGGCGGTGGAGACGGTGGGAAGGACGGTCACCACCGAGATGTCGACGTCGTCGCGCCCCGCGAGAGCCCCGATGACGCGGAAGAACGGCAGGATGTGGCCCATGCCGGCGCTCGGGATGAACATGACGTGCGGGCGTGCGCTGCTGCCGTTGAGCTCTCTCTTGGTGGTTGCCGACAGGGCCATGGCTGAACGTTTGGTTGGTTGTGCAGTGAATGCAGGGATGGGTCATGAGTGCTTGTGCTGGTTGGCATTATATTGTTGGACAAGGATTTCCCATGATGTCGCTGTATACTATATATGGACTAGGACTACAATCTAGTACCTACCTCTCTCTGTAAGAAAGAATTTGTAACGCTAGATGTCATTTAATTTTAATAAAGTAATTGAAGTTTGACTAAATATATAGATAAATTCTTATTTGTTTATTAAATTCGAGGAAAAAATATTAATAATGTGCAATATGTCTGATATACAAAATTTATATCTCGTGCTAAATCTAATGGTACCTATATTTGATATGATAACTCCGTTATTATTCTAGTTCATCGACCCGTGCTCAAAATCAGAGTAAATTTACTCTTAAGTATCATGATGAAAGCAGTCATTGTAAGCCTACTGCCTACACTTTGTCACTTGATATTAGTTGTAGTGTTTGAGGTGAGATCTAAGGTGGCTAACAGTGCTTGGTGATATTAATTTTTAAGCTTTATAATATTTGTTTACTTGAAAAAAATCTTAAAGAGCTCCAAAGATGAAGGCACCTATGATATGCAATAACTTCTTCCTTATCTCAAGATGTTTGATTTTTTATCAACAATTTGTTTATGTAGTAATGGTTATCAAATACATGCCTGAGACATAAGATGCAACCATGCCAGACGCAAAGATTGCGAAGAATCAAGAGAACAAAGGGGTTTAGGGCAGACCGAACATACAAACCGAACACGTCCGGCGGTAAACCCTAAAGGCAACAGCATCTGTCCGTGTGACCGGACATGGCACAGAGGACTGACCGAACGCAAATGTGCAACTGTTCATCGTCCAGCACATTAGTCTGTACTGACCGGATGCGCTATAGGCCAGAAGACTAGACCTGGCTATAGGAGCGTCTGATGTGATCTAGAGAGGCGCCGCACTGACTGAACGTGTTCGGTGCGCGCGAGCAACGTTTGGTGCTAGCAGAAAAGATAGGGTTTGGGCCCAATGGCTATTTCTCACATTTGAGGCTATAAATACTCCCTTAGCCAGCCAAATGGATAGAGTTAGAGCCCAAGAAAGTATTGCATGAGTTGAGGATCCGAGGCTCATATTTAAATGCTCTAGCCACCAAAGCACTTAAGAATTTAATCAGTGATTAGTGTAGGTGTTTTGCAAGGTGTTTAGGTTAGTTAGACGTCCGCTTGCGCCTGCTCTACGTATAAGGCCTAATGTTTAGTTGAGACAATTGCGCGTACCTTGCATGTATTCGGTGGGGCTTGTACTATTGCGAGACCATCATACTTTTAAATAGGGGTTATGTCAAATAGCGGCATGTTTTTTCTAGAGTCTATAAAGCTATAGCAAAGCTATGTCAGATAGCGGTTTATAAGAAAAACATGAAAAAACACCAATAATTGATGCCAAAACAAGACAAATATGATATTTGATAAACACAAATACGTTTCTAAGGTTCTACAAGTCTAGATAACATTACCAAATACCAATATGATATTATAACATGGTTCATAAAAATTTAATTGTCCAAAATACCAAATTAGTAGCAAATGAAATACGAAATAGCGGTAAATAGGGGCGTTATAACGGTAAATAGCGGTAACTAGTTGTAAATAGCGGTGTTATAGCGAAAATACGAATAGCTTCGCGGCGAGTCTTTCCGGTAGCTATAGTGGCGCTATAGCGGAGCTATAGCCCGCTATTTTAAATAGGATAGACCATACCGACCGTGTTTGTGGTGTGGCTGCCACCGTATACCGAGAGAACAAGGCCTGCAGCGGTTTGGCTGGAAGCTTGATAGATGGCGGGAGCGGTCTGAGAGCCTTGCCTTGCGAGGCACGTTGGAAAGGCCCATGGAGTTACTTGACCGGGAACTTGGTCCTTGCTGGGGCTCCAACGAGAATTAAGGAGAAGGTTGCGTATTTCTCGATACATCAGTAAAAATATCGAAGTTATCAACGAGAGTTTACTGTCTCTACGCTCTTTTTCCTTCGGCTCACCTGTGATGGGAGGGTTTCTTACGGGGGGCAGACCGTTTGCATGTGTTTTCTTTCCTCTTCTGTGTTTCCATTTTTGCAGGAGAGATTATCGCGTTGGAAATTAATATATAGATGGTCACGTGAGGACATCGTATCACACAAGCAGGATGATGACCCCAAGTGGAATGAGGCAATATTTTCCGTTCCACTATTTCTTCTTTTAGATTTAGATTAGAGATATGGGCGACTGGGTGTTCCCGTCGTATCATCCACGTGGGTGTTGGTCTCTTCCTCTGAAGACAGAGTGAGCTTTCACTGGGCTAGCAATGAAAGCTGGAGTGCCACCTACCCCTAATTAATACTAAGGGCCTGTTTAGATTCCAACAGTTGTAATTTTTTTTACTGTAGTACACGTACTAACTTTTCCTAAAACTGTCTAATTATAGTTTAAGTAGACTCAAAAGATTCGTCTCACGATTTACATTCAAATTATATAATTATTTTTTATCTATATTTAATGTTTCATACATGCATCCGAACTTTTGATGAGAAAGTTAGACGTTTGAAAGGAAACTGGAAAGTAAATAGGCCCTAAATGTTTGTCCTAATCCGTCAGCATCCGACTCCAAGTGCTTAGGCGCTCAACCAAACACGTCCTTTATGTGCATGTGTCATATCTAACCAATCTACGGTGACAAAGCAAAACTGTCATAGTTTTTATGATTAATAATAATCTTTTTATGACCTGTTTTAACACATGAATTTCCCATAAATCAGCTAATTATAATAGGAAGAATATAGCCGAGAGAAAAATATTCCGCTTTTCATATCGTACATAAGTAAGAGTTACTAAATCACATAGTAGGCCTAGAAAAAATAGCGGGCTATAACGGTGCCATAGCGACGCTATAGAGGCGGAAGTAACCTAACGCTAAGCTATTACTTATTCTGTCACTATGCCAACTTTCACCACTATAGCCGGATATAGCGCCGCTAAGTGGCATATCCTTAGCGGAAAAATAGCGGCGCTATTTGAGATTTATTGCTAATGTAGTATTTTGGACAATTGAACACTGGTTTCGTGAACTATGTTGTAATGTTTCATGAACAATGTTGTAATCTTTTGCGAACCATGTTGTAATATTGTAATGATAACTAGACATATGGAATTCTAGAAACATATTTGTATTCATCAAATTTAATATTTGCCATGCTTCTAGCATCATACTTGTGTTTGTTATGTTCTTTACAAAAACACTATCTGGCATAGCGCCACTATAGCGTCGTTATAGCCTTATAGCTGCCGAAAAAAGTTGCCTCTATTTTCAATAGCCCGCTATTTTAAACCATGATAGTACGTCCTATTTTTCTTTCCTTGAAGACGAGAACAACAACTGTCTTATCTAAATCCAATCACTACGGGACATCTTTAACCTCAGGACTCAAAACTTCCATTTTCATTTGTGCTGGTTTGAGCCTTTGAGATGCTCATTTTGCCTCCACCAATTGCCAACCAGCCCCTATCCTTTCCAACCTTCCAGCCATTGCATCCGGCGCCAGTGCCCCAGCATGCCTCCGATCAATAGCTGGAGATTACAATTAAACCTGGAACGCACTCTTGGAACCCATCAACCGGTGTGTGGAGAGCCGCGTCTCAAAATCGATTTTAGGAGGCCTGTACCATAGGTGCTGAGATTTAGTATTTTATTTCTTCACTTGCAACATGAAAGAATTACTTTCGTCATGGCAACTGAATGTCACCAATGATTGTTTTGGCGGAGGCAGGAGCAGACATGTTCTACGTAGCAAGTCGATCGGTGTCTGAGACTGAGATATGCCACCAGAAAATGTACATTAATAATTAGCCAGAAACGTTATTTAATTTCCACGTGCAAAACCTCTAAGCACAAATAGCCACACACTCCAACTACTTAATCTGCAGAACGGGACAGAATTGCCACCCACACTCCACCTATTTCCTTTCTATTACGATGTTAACGATGTGACTGAAAGACACACTCCACTAACCACATATATAATTGATGGAATACTACAACCTACCAATATTATTAACCAAATAGAAGTTATTTAACTATAGAATCGCAAGAGAAAAAAGTCAAAATATGTGCATTCGTAATAAAATTAATATAAAATTGAGCAAAGAAATAGCATTGTAGTCCAAACAAAGTCTACTTACAAGGTATAAGAACCACTAATGAGAAAACCCTCAAATTAGGACCCTATTTCTAATTTAATAGTTCAGATGATTTAGATGGTTGATATAAGCTTATATAAAAAATTTATAAACTAGTAGGGCACTTGTATCAAATGTCGTCTCCATTGGCACCTCCGCCACTAGCACCACGACAACTACCAAATCTACTTTTACCATATCCGCCATCAAGGGCAGCCATCTTTAATTTGAACATGCAATTTGTGCCCTCATCGCCAACACAAATACCCTCATCATAGGCTCTGAAGTATTGATCTCACAAAAATGGATCATTTATTCTTGTTCCAATATCAAGTTATCCTTCTCAAGTGCAAGTTTGGCCTCTTGAACGAAGCATCATCATTTCCTTCCATACGTCCTCCATTTTTCTCTCTATCTTTTTCTCCAATGTCAAATCATGTATTGCCTCTTTTTGTTATTTTGATTGCTCATTTGATGAAAAAGCAAAGAGCATAGATTTTTTTTTTGGATCTGTATAGCTAACAACTGGTTGTTTCAGCCCCTCATAAAAATCAGATTTTTACTCATGCACTTACATCGTCTTATACCTATATTAACACCCACCTATCTCTATATTTACAATGATTTTGTTATGTAATTTATAAGACAAAGTGGTGTAATTTATAGGAAAGAGTGGTAATTTATAGGACAAAGTGGACGATGCTGCCCCGCCCCCTCCCGGTGGCGCGCAAGGAGAAATTATATTACTCATGGTGGCAACTTTTCTATTGAAAGATCCATTAATTTCCTAATAAAGCAGTATTGGACCGAGATCTGTAATATTAGACACCGCAACGATATATGGCTGACCAATGGGCAAGCATCATGTGCTCACTTCTTTGTATGCAAGACGGGTAGCCAAGCCGAAACTAAGCCGAGGGAGGTAAATGTAGATGGAGTTTTATGAGCCTGTTTAGGATAGCTCCAACAAAAAAAAAAAAAAGTGGATCTAAATCTTAGATTCACCTAAATCTACCGTGGAGCAGTTTCACTGTGGTTCTAAGATTAACCAAAAAGTGTTTGAACAACTAAGTGTGGGCAATAATTCAGTAAGCATCCAATAGGGGGTGGCGGATAAGAGACGAACGGCACCTGAGGATACGCATAGACATACTACTCCAGTACACATACTACGTAGAAGTAGAATATATACAAGAGGAGGAAGGCAAAGTAGTAGCAGCAGCAGCAAAAGGCGTGGCAAATGCGATGTAGCAATCGGTACGAATTGAACAGCTGCTGCAAGCATGCATGCATGCTCTGTGCGAGCTACGAAACAAGATTTGGCGTGCAGATTGCTATAGCTTGCTGCTTGCATATAGTAGCAGCTCACGGGAGCTTGTTTGCTGGCGCGGTGGCGCCGCCTGCTGGCAGTGGCAGGACGCGTTCGACACGATGCACGCTGTAGCTAGTGGGCCGGCCGGATTGATCACAATTCACAAGTGAAAGTTCTGAATGTTACTACAACATGCTGGACGCTTAATTTGTGAAGGTAAAATGTTGGTAGGGTGGAAGGTAAATGTTGATGGAGCGCTCCGCAGCTCGACAGCATCTGGTGGAATTGGCGTGGTCACCAGAGATCATGCCGGGCGGTCCTGCTTGCTGCTTGGACGGGTGCCGCGCGCCTGGCCGCGCAAGAACTGGCTACATCGATGGTGCTGGAGACTGACAGTGCAGAGGACCTCTGCACGTCCAAGAGGCTAAACAGGTAGAAGGCCTGATTTCTTAGTGGAAGATAGTAGTCCACACGAGATGAGGGAAACCATGCTAACCATAAGCTCGCACAACTAGCTTTTAGGTCGAATAGTGCGTTAGTCTGGCGCAATAGATCGGGTGCGCAGTTTGTATCGAGCAATAAGAACACTTTTTTCTCAAAAAATATAAAATATAATATAAAAAATATTTACTGATTCATCTAATAATATTTATTATGCATCATAAATATTAATAATCTCTGATCTACATTTGGTCAAAGTCAAATCCATTTGACTACTCGATATACGGATAAAGATATTATGTACTCCCTCCATCTCAAAATAAGTGTCGTTTTAGATTTTTGGCTATTTAATTTTGATCATTCGTCTTATTCAAAAATTTTGTGAAAAAAAATAATTATTTTATTACGAAATGATTTATTATTCGAAGTACTTTAATCTTGATTTGTTTATTTTTATATTTTTTCAAAATTTTTGAATAAGAAGTCAAAAACGACATTTATTAATGGCAGTAGGTATGTTAGAGCATCTCCAGTGTACACCAAAAATCGAACCATCCGGTGCGGCAAAAGAACCATGAGCATTCGAGCAGTCGAACCGTGGGTGTTAGACGTTTCAAATCGGACTTTGCAGAGCATCCGAACCGAGCGGATTATTTTAATCGACGCGAACCGAGCGGACTCTGCAGAGCATGCTCACTCCATGCTACACCAGGCGGGCTCTACAAATTGCCGTGCACACTGCAGCAATCGAACTCTAGCTAATGTTCATTTTCTGCAGATTTGGACCATGGCTCGCTTCACACTGGACATGCCCTAAGGTCCGTTTAGTTGGAGAAAAAATTTAGGTTTTGTTAATGTAATATTTTCGTTTGTATTTGCAATTTTTTCAAACATGGACTAACTAAATTTAAAAGATTCATCTTAACATGTAAAGATAAAGTGTGCCATTAGTTATTTTTTACTTATATTTAATGCTCCATGCATACGTCTAAAGATTCAATGTGACCGGGAATCTGAAAAAAGTTTAGAAAATAAACATGACCTAACAGTAGCAGCAACAATACAAAATCTTATAACACTCCTAATGTGGACTGTATGATGGTTTCTATCCTATTAGTTAATTATGCTGATATCTCAACATTTTGTTGATGTGGATGACAATTGAACGAAAAAAGAGAAGGAAAACCGTTTTTTATTTAGAAACTGAGTCTACACGAGACGCGAGGGAGAAGAAACTAGCAATTTTTTTTTGTGCTGGGAGATCCCGCATCGTTTCCATCTCTGCTCTCCAGATCCGGTGCGCCATCCTCCACAATGTCGTCTATGGAACTCGCAGCCGCACCGGAGCTCGTCGTGTACACCGTGGACAGCATGCATCGACTTCACGTGCCTCCGCCGGCAACAGCTCCTGCCTTGCCCCTGACTTCTAGGTCGTCTGCACAGAGCCAACTCACGCAGCCGCTGCACGGAGCTCACTCACGTGGCCTCCAAGCTCATCATGAAGAAGCTAGCTAGTTCACGATCGAAGAAGCGGCAACTTAGAAGCTAGCTAGTTCATCACGAAAAAGCAGGAACAGAGAAGATGCATCCGCCTGCACGGGATCCGGATGAAGGGAGGAGAGAAGATGCGCACGATTGACCTGATTTTCTTCCGAGACCCTAGCTATGAGAATTAAAGCGTTGGAGAGGATAGTTTACATGAGCGAAGTCTTATGGTATAGAAAATAACTGATAGTTTCTACATTATGAGTGTTCTTATCTTATCGATCCAGTTATCTCAGCCCCTAATAAATCTTTCCTAAGAGCAACTTCAGCAGGCCCCCTATTTGAGTCTCAATAGCTAAATATAGGGGCTCAAACAAAAAACAAGGTTCAACAGGGCCCCTACTAGAGCCCAAATATTTGGGTGGGCACCAAAATCCTCCCTCCATCCCCAATTTCTGGGGGGCCAACAGCTCACCCCCCATCTTGCGGCCCCCTCCTCGACGCCACTTCCTGAGCCCCACGTCATTGTCTGTTCTTATGCAGTTGGGGGGTTTTGTTTGGGGGGTGCTGCTGTAGTTGAAACGAATTGTTGGTCCAATAAAAATAGGGGCAAGCATCCAAATCAGATATAGAGGCCCTGATTTGGATGCCCCTTCTGCAGTTGCTCAATGTGATATATCTGTCTGCGAGACTACCAAAATAGGCTAGAACACATCTCACCCGTTTTCCTGCCAGTTTTACTTCCAGAACAATCATCCTGTTCTTGTTTTCCTGCCACTTTTCTAAAATTCAAAATGACATCTGTAATCTGTGGTAACCAACCCATCGTAATCCGCAACGTAACGAATAGCTTGCTCGTTTAACATAACGAATAGCTTGCTTGTTTTTGGCCAGCTCTGTTCGGCTGGTTGGATTATATGGCTGACTGGATTGTACAACTAACTTATTGTGAGAGAAAGATACTGTTACTTGGCTACCTGTGAAATTAGCTCAAGGGAACAGATGTGGATGACAAAACGCTTGACGACTCCATCACCTGGGCCCACCTTCGTGTGCCTCAGCTGGTGGGATAGTCGATGGACGACTGTCTTGAGGCAAGCAACGGCAGACGGTGGCTTTTTTAGCCGGCAAAGACACGCTGGCTATGACAATAGGCGCGGTAGTGGACTACTGGAAGGGCCGAGCACGGCGCCAGCACAGTAGAGGGGGGTGACGTGGAGGCGGTCAGCGTTGAGCCTTTTGTTACTGCTGAGGTATAGCTATGTGTATATAGACTACTCTCCTCTCCAGTGCTACCGCTGTATGACTGCTAAGACTTGGACCGGCTCTGTTCGCTTGAACTTATCAGTTAGCATCAGGTAGCCATTTAGCAGTGTTTTTCTCTCACAATAATTAGCTAGTCAGCCGTACAATCCAGCCAGCCGAACAGATCGTGCAAAGCTAAAAACTTTTTTGGAATCATCCAATGTATAGATAACGTTTCCTAACTCTACTATAAAAAAGGCAGATTCTAAAAGACAACATAAGTGGATTGACTCTCGAGTTAGTTTCAACTACATGATAGGAGAGTCACACTGACAGTGTTAAAGCTATTAGATTTCAATGTGTAGACATTCAGGAGGTTGTACTTCTGGTACCCAACATTTTCATATTGATAATGAAATAATATTGTAATTTTGTTGGCCGCTATATACTTTGGTGGGTTCACTAGCAAGTCAAACAATAAAGAAGTAGAGGAAGAATAAGATGACACTTAAACTCAAAATTTTCCTTTGGCTAGCATTTGATAACCTACTTTAAATTTGGTCCTGGATCGCAGAAGAAGAATAAGATGTGAGATTAGCTTTCAGTAAAAGATGGAAAAATCCACTAGGCCCTGTTTGGATCATTGGAATTGAATTCATTTTAAGAATTAGAATTTACACACATATTAATTCAATAATACGGTTATATATAGATTATATTTGTAAATCATTGTTGGTTATATGAGAGAGATACTTTATGTGTTATATTTTTATCATGTGAGAGCGAATTGAAGAGTGTACTATAAATGACAAAGTAGAAATATAACATGGTAATCTATATAATTAAATTCCATTTCTCACCCTATGAATTTAAGATAGGCTAATATATGAACTTTAGAAAGTGATGGAATGTTACATTCCAAGTGAAATAGTCTAAGTTGTTAAAATGATGAACAAACTGTTATACACACCAACTGTTCCACAGACTAACTGAAGAAGGAAAGCAAGATCTATGAGCCATTAATCACAATCCAATCTTAGACAAACACCACCGACTGAAAAAGTAATTACCTGAAGTGTTGGAGGTGCTAAGAAATAATATGAGATACAAGGCATTATTAACATTTAAAAAGGAATCACTGGAGTGGCAATATTTTCTTCGAAAGACCCCAAATTTTTGCATTATACATGCTTCCGATAACAACCTGAAATTTCAAAATATGCAAGTAATTAACTAGTAGCACTTAATTTTACCAACCTACCATGTACCAGGTGTTCTCTGGTTAGTACTGAATTTCTGACGGTAAATGATAGTTATTTCTTTTCCGGTCCCAGTAGTTATCCATATTGGTGAGCTGGACCACTGACAGCAGTGCTTTGGTCTTCACGTTGAGCTGAATCATCCATACCTTGTCATCGTCGTCCCTGGTGAAGTGAAAATTGGAGACTTGAAAGCAGACGACGTCAGGATCGTGCAAGCACACGACGGGCCACTCAGGAATCGCTTGCGGGAGGCCCTGGTACCCCGGCAGTGCCCAGATCTCCTCGCCGTAGATCTCTTCGTCTTCCACCCACTCCAGTGCCTCGTCGTCGTCCATGCCGAGATCCATCGTCCATGTCCTGACGGAGAAGACGAAGCGGCCGTGCCAACACCTCGCCCGGCCGTGGTTGTCGTCGCAGCAGCAGCCGTCGTCGTCGGCACTGCTGCCGTAGTCGGGGTCGTCGCTGCGGCAGCAGTGCGGGTGGATGCTGACGAACCTCACGCTGCTGTCGCCGGCGGCGCCCATCCGTCGGAACCTCATGGTGATGGTGCCGTCGTCGCCGCCGTAGCTGCAGCCGCTCACCGCCGGTGGCAGAGGTACGTGGCGGACCTTGGGGGGGCTCCGGCGGCCATCGTCGTCGGCCATGTCGCACAGCAAGAAGTCCCACCCGTAGTGAACCCAGCATAGGAACCGGTCGCCGACGCTGATGACGTCATCGGATGAGCTCCCGCCATGTCCGCGCTCAAGAACGGGCACTGGCTCCGTGAGCTCCCACTCGTGCATGCCGGGGCGGAGCACGCAGAACACGGCCATTTGTTGCGAGCTCGCGCACCACGGCCGGTTGACATGGACGCGGACCACGAGGAGATCGTCGTCGTTCTCGCCTCGTTGTCGCAGCAGACCAATGCGCCTGCAGCGAGTGTTAAAGAAGGATGATGCAGGGACGACGACGCTGTCGGAGTTGGTCGGAAAGTCTGGAACGGGGATCGGAGACAGCGACGGCGGCGGCCTAGCAGGAGAGACCAGGGCCGGGCTGTGTCCTTCGTGAATCGTGACCAAGGTTTATTTGGGATGGGCCATGCAAACTGTGGGTAGACTAGGACTTCTGGCGGGGCCAAATTCGTTTTAAAAACCTTATTATTTACAGTACGATATATTCTGAAAAAATGTAGAAAAGTTTTTTTTTCCAATTTCAAATTTGATATTCGAAATTTAGATTGTGTTTGGCGAGGATGCTAGGGTGAATATCAGTTTTGAGAAATACGCTGATGGCTACATCAGGATAAGAAGCAAGATCCAAGGAATCGCGCTCAGCTAGGCGTCCAATGTTCGCAATGATGCTATCTACGTAGCTAGCTGATGTGGAGGTGAGACACAAATATAAAGACTATTTTATATATTTTCTGTATAAAGGACCTATATGTCTGTCTCTCAGTTTTTCGAACCACGTGAAATAGATAGACTATTTGTTCGTCGCTAGTGACTACTCTCTCTTCTACTTTTTGCATGTCCACATCATAATAGCTAGCTAAATTGCTTTGCGGACGTAACCCTAAAACAGAAGGGAGACAAACAGCTAACTCATCCATCTTACTGTAGCAAAGCAAATGTCACCCCTGTTGCCATAATGGCCTAACCGAAACTCAAAATCTTCTAGTTGCCCACCAGTTTCCTGGGTGATTGCGCTGGAGTAGTTTGCAAGGTGGTTGTAGAGATTCCCATCCTGTGTGTACAGGATTGTGTAGCCTTGTTCTAGCTTACAGAATGAAGAATTTTGCTCAAGTTATACTAGGGATGAAAACGGATCGGATATGGACGGATATCACTGATACCATATTTGTTTTCATATTTCTGGTCGGATTCGGATTCGAATACGGATAGTGTCAGTCATGCCGGATAGGATACGATTGAACGTCGACATCATAAATATACGATTTGAGTATTCGGATACGGATACGGTATCGGATATTGAATATTCGGGTTCGGATACGAACAGATCTGAATACCTCTAAATGGATTCGGTCGAACGGACGGTCGAATAAATATCCATACCATTTTCATCCCTAAGTTATACTATCGCTTACTGACTTTATGAATCTATGAATCCTTGTGCTGAACTGTCTTCCAAATTCATGTCATACTGCTAATAATAAAATCATCATAAGATTGTTTTATCATGTCATACAACAAATTCATGTCATTCAGTGGCAAGGTATACACTCAGATGTGTTCTTGCTTTATCTTTATATTATCAGTTGATGACTGACAGTATATGGATACTAAGAGCATCTCCAACAGTTCGACAAATTTTACTTAGCAAATCTTATGATTTGACAACTCCCTAAAAAATATGCTAAGTAAAAAAATAGAGTCTCTTTAAGAGTTTGCCATTTGAATTTGGTAAAATTTTTAAAAAAGGCTCGCATCATAACAAATCCACTATGTGTGTGACTTAATTTTCATATATATACACACTGTGGCCCCGTTTAGTGGGGAAAATTGGGTGAAAAGTTGCACTGTAACACTGTCGTTTGTATTTGACAACTTTTATCCAATCATGGTCCAAGTAAACTCAAAAGATTCATCTCGACCTACCCAGGCAAAAAGTACAAACATGCAACAACTGTTGCTTCATTTAGTGCTTCATGTAGGTGAAAAGTACAATTGATGTGATGGGTAAATAATGATAAATTTTGCCAACTAAACCGGGTCTGTATGAGTGATTTAATTAATAATTATAGCTTAAAGCGACAGTAGCAGAAATTAATGCAGGAACACATAAACCGGCAGTAGCATGTAGCAATTTTTTGAACTAGCATCTACAGTACGCAGACTACTTGTCGAATGCATGCTGCCGCCCATGTGCAGTGCTAGTCCGGCCGACCAGTCACGTTGCTGCCGGCTGCCTCTCTGTGTCGCTGCAGTGCTGCAGCTACGCACGCACAGCACGCACAGCAGGGCGGGCCCAGTGGCAGCTGCGCAGGCGGGCAGTAGCAGCGCATCCGAGCTACGTACACCGCACGCGGATATAAGCGCGCGCGAGGTCGCCAGAGAATTTTTTAAATAATATTTTTTTAAATGATTAATTATAAATCTAATATTTGGATTGAAAGAATTATAAAAATAGCATCCTGTCGGCCGTGCAGAACCTGACAGGATACTTATCGGTGCCTGGGGAGCCAACTAGACCATATCGACAGTTGAGCGATCGACAGGAGCCCAGGCCTACGTACGATACACTAGCCCATCGATGCTAGTCGGATCGACAGCATGTCGGCCAGCGGAGGACCGACAGGTTGAAAGCTCTTTATTTGGTTTTACTTAATTGATGACACATAATATCTAACCATGTGCTTAAGTTATTGATTACAAGTATGGTTAGAAGATCAAGTGTGGAGCAGTGATGGCATCCAAGTTCTTGGTGTAAGCCCATCAACGTGAAAATCAAATGGTTCAACACTTGGTGGTTTCGATGGAGCTTAAGGCAAAAGTGAAATCTAATAGGGCTCTTTCCATTTTAGTGATCAAGACACTATGGAGAATGTGATCGCTTGGTAAATTACTTAGCCACTTCTTTTAAACCTATATCTTTTACAATAACTAGATTGTCATCCCCAGCATGAATATAAGAGATCTGTATGGAAACTATCCAGACTAATACAAAACAGTTATTATGAATACAAGTGACTAAAGAGGGTACAAATAAATAATCAAGTCTAAAGTATCTGCAAGCGCACAGATTAATTATACCATTGTAACATTTTACCCGAGTATTCCAGGGTTGTCGATTTATATTTTTACCACAGGGAGAAGGTATGGAGCCAGGCATGAGTGGATAGATTCAAGATACATTACTTATGAATAGAATTAACCACATAGCACATACTTAAACAGGGTAAGCCAATAGTAAAGATATAGATACAATGATAAAGGTTTAGATAACTTTCCAGAGAGGTGTGGACTAGTCAAAATTAAAGTCAACCAAAGTATAGGATTACTTAAGAGATCAGATTCTTTCTACTCTAGAAAATATATAATCATGTGTAGCATAATTGACTCTTTATCTATGCATCAGCAACATTATTCAGGAAGAACAAGAATAGAGCAAGTCTACCTTCATAATTTAGTTCTACTCTCTCTACATACGGGGAGTGGACTACAAAGGATTCAACGGGAGTGTCATATCCGCGATCTACCACATGACCCGGCATATAGAGCGCATTGGTAGGCAAATAATATCTAAGCACCATGCCTTTATAATATCTACCACTTAACCCACTCGAGTATTGGATTAAGCACTTTGCGAACTCATGCGTAAACTCATTAGCAATCATAACCATATCAAATATACTACTGGAATAAACTAGGAACATAACAAACCGAAACATATTATTAAAATAGCATAAAGTCATAATGAGAGGTAATGTAGCAGATTTACCAATCTCTAGTAGACAGGTGATCCAGAATCCTGAGCCGAAGGCTCAACTCTACTTCAATCTACTATTTAGGTCTAAACTAGAACTTTGAGTGTCTAACCCTAATCTCTGGTGGAGAGCTCTTCTCTGAATTATCTGATCTGGCTTCTGAGCTTCTGATTCTCTGAAACCCTAGGGGGTCTGGGGGTGCTTATATAGACCGGTGGGATGAGCCGTAGCGCTTGGATCAAACCGACTTCGACGGGTGGCTAGGATTGCGTGAAATTTCGGGATGTGGGGCCACGTCGAAACGGGGGCGAAGAGGACTTTATGACAGATCAGCCGATCTCCTCTCTCTGCCAAGTTGGCCCTGCTTCGTCGGGCGTGTCTCTAGTATTCTCTAGAATGTTCTTGTTCCACTTTCACGTCGGAATTCGATATTTTGATCTGACATGTGGGTCTAGCTTGATTCTTTTCTGATTAACACCATACGAAACACAGATTCACCAAAACTTGTGGAATTCTGTCAGTTTAAACCCGATTTTATGTTTGAGAATGTTTTTATGTTCTTTTTCATGTCTTGTTGATGCTTAAAATTGACAAATGACTACCATCAACAAGCTCCCCTAACTCGTCCCTGAGCAAACAATGAATTACTCCTGCACACATGCCTTCATTAAAAGTCTCTACCAAAACAGAGTGACTGTTGACACTTCTTAGCACAACCACCAGAGACAGGGTGTTAGGCTATCTCTGACAACGGCGCCAGAAGTGCCTAGGGTATTTCTTATGTGTATTGGATAATTCCGCAAGCGCACAGAATATACCGATGTAGCACTTCACCCGGAAGTATTCCAAGGTATCGTTATTTATTTTATCCCAAGGGAAAGCGGTTGCTAGGAATACTTAATAAAAGAGAGTGAGATCCTTAAGTCTATAGCAACTTAGTACCAAATAGTGATAGGGGGTAAATCGATATGTAGAGGAAAGAATAATGACACCAAGACACAACAAGGTTTTGGATAACTAAGATAACTAGTAGAGTATAACTAGATGGGAGGACAACGAGTGAGTATAAGACTTCTATGACTTTTACTTTACTCCTGTGACTTGTCTTAACAGATAGACGAGATACACTAAGACAGCTACCTTACTTCCAGTGTGTAGGGGTAGTGCGAGACAATAGAGAATATAACCTCTACCCGAAGCGCCTACTCTCTTATGGGAGCCTACCTTTTAAGAACTAGCCTAAAACACGTAGAGGGATACTAAGACTAGACAGGGCTGTCACCACCTGCTAGCACCCACTAACAATCCGGGTGACAAGCGGTATTTAAAGGCAAGATCTAGTCTAACCACCACACTTACACTAAGCCTCACTACTCTAGCTGCGTACCAACAACTAAAGCACCCTATGATAGGTGATGAACTAACACACGTGAGCTGTTTATAGGATCACTATCTAGTATAAGTCTACTATAAGGTAAAACAAGACACAACTATACTATATGAATAGTAAATCACTAAGTAGAGACTTAGTAAAGTAAAGCAAAGATAATATATTGATAAAGTAAAGTCTTACAGAAGGAAAGGTACAAGAGCTATACCAGACTCTCCAGCAGACGACTCCGGATACTCCGAACGTAGCTCGACTTGACTTTAATTCCCACACTAGACTAATATTACTACTACTACTAAGGAGTAGAACTCCAACTCTTGTGTCTCTTGAGACTTGGGTGTCTTGTGTGTGTTGAAGAGGATGATGGCGGCCACTATTTATAGTGGAGAGTGGAGGGGTGCCACATCAGCAATTCGCATGCTCCTTGCCTCTCCACCCTTGGATGAACCAACCTTGTAATCGCCATAAGATGGACGGCAGAGGTGATTTCATCACGTGGAAGACATGCAGGAAGGCGGTGGGGGCCAACCGACCTGTCCAGGCACCAAGCCTGGTTCGGCCGACCCCCTATGACAGGTGGGCCCGGCCAGGTGTGGTCCCCACCAGTCATAGAGCGTTGCCTTGTGCTGGTTCTGTCTTGATTGTATTGTTTCACGCCTTGATCCGTGTGCTTTGATTCTCCACCGTTGAATGGAAACACATGTTGATCTGATGGTGGAATTGAGCTGGGTAGGATGTCACACGGATCCTGCCACGTCACCAGAGCCAGGTGGGCCCCATGGTGGGGTTCGGCCGACCCACACATAGGCCCATCTTAGGCTCTACTCTCTTTCATTTGATGTTGTATGCATTGTGTTGGAATGTGGTGGCCTGGGGCAATCAAACATGGTTCGGCCGAACCACATAGGTGACCCCTAGCTACTCACTTTTGCACTGTTTTGATCTTCCCTGCATTCACAAGCTAAGAGTACAAGTGGAACTCATTATTGATAAGATATGTTCATGATATGCTTATTCTCCCTTGAATCCAAGGCCTGTTGACGGTGTTTAAATGTGTAATTTCATGGTATATCCACCGTCAACAGTGACCAATCTAACTTTCAAATTTATGCATATAACCTGCAATCATGGGGCTTTTACTATCACTTAACCTTGGGTAATTGAAAGATAGAATAATCAGTTAAGCACTAAATATCAAATCATTATTTTACCTCTGTTCTGGTATTTTTGCATTTTCAAAATAAAACTCAGAGTTACACTTGTATGACCCTCTCTCGAATCTCTCATATATGTGGTATTTGTGGATCCTTACCAAAGCAATAATGTATATGCTTTCCTTCCTAGAACTGATAAGGCCTTTTGTGGAGCTCATAGGTAAGGAAAACAATAAACACTTACTTGCAAAACATTTATTGTAAAGTCAAACAATGGATCCAAAGAGAGTTAAGTCATACAATCAAATCAAGATGTGCATGCGTGTGGAATGAGGGGTGTATATGGTGGCTAATTCTACTTTGCTCCTTGGAAATAGATCTCTCTTTTGAAACTTTAAACTTGTGTCGCGGGACAACATGTGTTAGCTTTCTTCTTTTTTTTTTTTCTTTCAGGCGGGCATCTAAGTACCCATTATTTTATTTTATCGGACACTTGTCCATTTTTTTCGTCTCAGGCGGGTATCTGAGTACCCATTGTTTTCTTTCACAACTCACACTTTTGCCTAGCCTCATGCCTCTTCTCTGCAACTTTTTATTTTTGAGAGATATTCACAAGAACTTTGGAGCAATTGTTTGGGCGGAAATATATGGAATATTTTTGGTATTTACTCCCAGTTGTAGGAGAAAACATTTTTGGATGGAATGGCATGTGGTGGCGCCTACCCCCAGTGTAGAGATAGTGCCTATGTGGGTGGAGTGTGCGTGATCTTGATTTCAAAAGTATGACAAAGCTCTCATAAGATATCAACAAAGCTTGACTAAACTCAATGCAGTACAAGCAGCAAATATGTAATGGGTTTTCTACTCTAAACATGATATATGGCTCTGGTAGAAATGTCAGCTTTGGTCATACAAGGAACTCATCATTTGATTTTACCATTTTCAAATTAAAGCATCCGGAATTTAGTGTCATATTGAACTGGATAGACAGCAGCTCAGACTTATTATATCATGTCTATCTTTTATTTAGGCTTAGCTCAAGTATGTTCCCACAGATTTCAAGTTTCAGAATAAATTCTTAAATTAAATTGATAACTCAATAGTGGGAGAAATTTTAATTTAAGCATGGTGCTAGAGCGACTATCATCTAGGTTCAAGTTAAATTGATAACTCAATAGTGGGAGAAATTTTAATTTAAGCATGGTGCTAAAGCAACTATCATCTAGGTTCAGATTCTCAAAGTTCCTTTATTATCACACACAAACTAAGCAAACCAAACGAAGTAAAGTAAACTAATTAAACAAACTACTAGCACACAAATTTAAATACAAAGTGGGTCGAGATAACTTACCTGGTCCTGCAGGACCCCCAAGCTAGCTGTTGGTGCAGTCTTACTGGTACGGTGGTCGAATGTGGAAGTGGGTGAAGAGCGCTTTCCAGTTGTTGTCGTGCACTGCCTGGCGCCGTTGGATCTGGTCCTGGGCTTGTACGAGGGCGTTCTGCGTCTCCTCAATCCTGCCTAGCTGCGTGCGAAGCTCGTGGCGGTTCGGCTGGTACTCGTGGTAGCTGGGGTCGGAGTAGGAAGCACGTCGAGGTTGGTGGTGCACTCCTCCAGAAGTCTCCTCCTGCATGTCAAACTGACCACTACCTTGCTGATAATAGCCGTAGTAGCCGTGCTGCCACTGGCCGCTGCTCGCTTCCTGCTAGGATCCCTCCGAGTGTGTGGACGGGGTGGCCTCCCACGGGGTATTGAAACCACGTGAGGTGCCCGTGTGGTCGAACGTCTGATAGCCAGTGAGTGCTGGCCCCTATGAAGTCGGGTCTGCGCCATAGTATCTTTGCGGTATGTGTCCAGGCGTGCTGATGCGCTCCTGCCGACAGTGGCCCTGCTTGGCAAAACAATAAAAGAAGGTGCAGCGTACAATCCGAGTCCCGGGTTAGGCAACGGGATCTCGGTTGCATCACCGCGATACATCATAGTAATAGAAATGTTATTTTTCCCTCCTTTTATTATTTGGGACTGTCTGAAATGTTCAATGGTAATCTCGGGGTGGTCTTCAGTTATAAAATCAAGAGTGACATTCTCTAGAAGACCCAAACTGTCGGCAAGTCGAGTTACCAAAGAGGTATACTCGATATGCCCAAACTTCCTCTCAAAAGTTTTGATCCAATGCTCTACTAAGGCATAAACAGGTGAAACCTTCTTACACCTAGCCATGGCAAAAAAACTGCATATCCTTAGTCTTAACGATGCAAGCATCGTCCCTAGGAAAAAGTGTAGTTCCTAGCCAGCGGTGAGTAGGCAGCTGAATGGAATTGGTAACAGGATGTGTATAGTTATTTTCATCAGTTATCTCTTTCCAAAATTTAGCTCTATCAAATTCAGGCAAAGCAACATCCATGTCTATCACACATTCCGAATTAAAACCAAGGTACTGGCTAAGTTCTTTCCATGTTAAAGAAAATTCGTTGTTAAACAAACGGAAAGAAACTCCATTGTTTTATGCTTTAAGTGTGCAAAGAAATTTGGCAGTGAGAAGCTTACTACCTGGTTCAGTTATTTGCCAAAAATTCTCCCAACCAATCTCATGGAAAATGAGAGAGAATTCAGTGTCCATACCTGTATCATGGAGAAGGTCATCGCTGAAAACGCTCGTCAACGTGAATGGAAGGTTCTTGATGGTGTTGAACTTGGTCTTCTTGGGGCGTCGCAGCTTCAGATGCTTCTCATCGGTGAGGATGAAAGCAGGTGCAGCAGGCAGCTCCTAGGATGGGGAATCAACGTTCATATCCGAACCGCTGCCTAATGAACGGCTACGGGTAGAGCGTGACGATCCTGCACGGGTGAGCTTCTTCTTGAACCAACTGATACCTGCAAAAGGGTTGGTGCACACTACAAAAGAAAACTTGCACAGGGGGTTAGCACAATATAATGTTAGAGGTTAGCCGTCCAAAAGTCAGTCGCTCAACGGTTAGTCGTTCAAGGATTCGTTTAAGTTGATCAAGGTTTTAGCTTCAATTTGCGACAACATTATACTTTGATTTTAGTTGGACAGAGTCTCCTCTAAGTGCTATGTTTTTCACTCGAGAAATCAGTAGAACTTCTACTCTTA
Source organism: Eremochloa ophiuroides (assembly GCA_038502445.1). Classification (NCBI taxonomy): domain Eukaryota; kingdom Viridiplantae; phylum Streptophyta; class Magnoliopsida; order Poales; family Poaceae; genus Eremochloa; species Eremochloa ophiuroides. Next base: position 19,460,722 of record JAHLJS010000007.1, on the reverse strand, counting down.
CAGGCTTCACTCTCAGACTCTCTTTACTCTTCAAAATGAAGAGCTAGCTACTACCCAAACTCTCTGAATGAATTTGCAGATGAAAGGTGAGCTCTTGGGTTTGGGATGGTGCAAATGGAGAGCTGAGCACTTGGGTTTTTATAGGAGAGGAGGAGGCGGTTTGGCCGATGCAAGGGTGGGGTCGGCCGACCCCACCTGTTGGCCATTTGCTCACTCCTTTCTCGTGAATGCTCTTTGCTTCAATTCCAAGCCTAGGAATGCACTGTGGTGTCTGATGGTTGGTTCCTCAAAGTGGTGTATGGTTGAGATAAGGTTGATGGAAAAGAATGGATGGTAGTGAATAATGGTGGGTGATAGTGGATGATAATGGAGGTGGAAGTGATGGGTGTGATAGGTGTGGGACCCATGTGTCTCCTGTATTTTACTGTAGACAAATACCATGTAAATATGAACTATGAAAATAATGCTTTTATGAAACTACAAAATGCAAGGAATTGAAGTATGAAACTTTTTAATTTTCTGACTCTGTTGTGAAATAACTCTACCGGGAGTTTTTTTACGCTCCAGGAAAAACCGATATGAGACTCCAAAAATATTAATATGCAAATTTTTATTTTGTTTTTATATTGCATAATGTAGAAAATAATTGCGGGTAAATAAATGTGGATAAATACCAAATTACCTCTTGGCGAAGGTTCGGGATTTTCTTGCCCGCCGAATCGGACTCCTTCTTTTAGCTCAGTTGTGGGTGAGTATTAACGATCCAATTTTTAAGTTGGCTTACCACAAGTTAAATAAACAACACCTGGTATTTGAGTAGATATGTTCTCAATATCCACACTATGGTGTTGATATGAATTGTTTTTATGGAGCCAATCACTATTTCCATTAGGATCCTCGTTTTCCTTGTTCGATGTATCTTGACCACCTACAAATTGTTCCATGACCATATAAGAAATGTGGTGTAATACGAGCAACATACATTTGTTGGGGCATTCTCACCTATTAATGACCCATGTTGCATAGATTGCACTTTCTTTCGTTGTCTTGCCTCTCTCTCTGTTTCATATTTATTTCATTCCTTTTCTCTTCTGACATTGCTACACATCTGGCGCTTTGCGACTCTGCTTTACGTGTTTTAGCATGTGCCTCTGGATTAGTATTGTTTGACAGGTCTATAAATGGAGTGCTAGGATTGTTGTTTTCAGTTCGATCCATCTGTGAGAAAACTATATATGACTTTAGTGAAGCAATTGCACATCAATCAATCAACGATAAAATGGTATTAATGTTGATCAAACAGCATTAAAATGGTACCTAAGTTAATATAGTAGTATTGTGAATATAATTTAAATACATTCAGATAGTTCATGAGCATGGAGCATGTTAAATAAAATATGTAATTGTTAACTAAGTTTCCTCATGCAAAAATAGTACACGTCCAATGTTCTTGATGATTCTAGTAGATATGCAAACATTTAATTAGCTTGACATGCTGACAGCAGCTTGCTTGATCTGCTCATCTAGCAGCAGTGATTATATACGTGTCATCTTCTATTAATTGAGTGACAACATGAATTGATTAGTGATGGCAATGGACAAATTGCTATCTCATCCTTACAAAATTTAGTGAGCTATATCCGATTTTTTTTAAAAAAATTCAGTGAGCCTCCCATGAGTAGGCCTGGGCATTCGGTCTGACCGAACCGAACCGATCGGTTTTTCGGTCTTTTCGAAAGTTCGGTCATCTAAAATCGGAGACCGATCGGTTAGTTTCAGAACTCAGGACCGAGGAAGTTTAGTCTCGGTTAGTTCGGTTCGGTCTCGGTCATGACCGAACTAACCGGACTAGAAAAAACAGCTGCTAAATGGTATAGTTTGTAACAATTTTTAGCAATATTTTTCTATTTCAAGGGGAAAATAACAACACAACATATAGATTAAGCAAAGTGATAAGAGTGATGATTGATATAAATCAATTAGAATAAATATTATATCACTAATAATGGTCTAAAATACACATTATGTCAATAAAATCCAAATGTTCGGTTAGTTCGGTTACCCGAGGGTAAAGACCGAATTAAGTTCGGTTAGTTCGGTTACTTCAAACCAAAGACCGAACTTATAACCAAAATTTTCGGTCTCGGTCACTTCGGTCTCGGTCTCGGGTATTTCGGTTCGGTCTTCGGTCATCAGCTAATTATGCCCAGGGCTACCCATGAGAACCAGACACAAACGTTTTTGAGGGCAACGTAGTGACAGGTGATCTGCCTTTTCATTACTGTAGAAACAAAAAAAATTCGTACAAATTTCAGCTTAGTGCAAACATCTAGTAGAAGGAAAGCACTTGTGGGCCTTTGGAAAGCAAGTTAACTTTCCTTCACACATGGCCAGCAGTAGCTCTGAATGACTCGGTCGTTCTCATCCTCTCGACCGGCTGGGAGGGAACACGGAGCGAGAGAGAAGCAAAGCAGAGCAGCGGACGGCGGCGTTCGGCCCCAGCACGGAGGCTTCACGTACGTGGAGAGGCGGAGTCGCGGACCGCGCTGCCCTATCGGCTCGCCGCGCTCGGCTCCGGCGTACGTGGAGACGTGCGGCGTTCTGGTGACGGCTTCGACGAGCCCGGCTTTGGCGGCATTCGTCAGTCTTGGCGCGGCGTGGCTCGAACATGTAGGCGGCTCCAGCGTCTGGATGCCCTTAGCGAGGAAGCAGAGAGCAGAGCAGGGAAGCGGCGGACCGCTGCCACGGCGTAAGCAACATTGGCGCCGACGGTGCTTGGCTCCGGCGCGGATTCGGCCCGGCAACAAAGCATATACGGTGTGGCCTCGTCAACACCTTCGTGTGTGTCTGCAGCGGTAGCAGGAAGGGGAACGAGGAGGAGCGAGCTCCGCCGAAGAGGGTGCTCGGCCGCGCTCACGAAGTCGTGGCCCGTCGGAGTTGCAGCCCGAGCAGGCGTGCGTGAGGTGATTACACGGAGGAGCAGAGAAGTTGTGCCATACCTGTTGGGCGCTCGTGGCCTTCGAGCGGTTCCCGTACGGCGGCAGCAGCAGCGGGAGCTTCGGGGTGCGTGGAGGCAGCGTGATGTCCGTTGGCGTGGAGACAGCGTTGAGTGGCGGACTGTCCGGCGGCCGTGTCGCGTCCAGCGAGAGCCTGCCTGACGGCGTCGAGGCGGCGAGTAGGAAGGCGGCCTCGAGGAAGTGACGGTTCTAGCGGCTGGGCCGCTGTGGCTGACGGCGTCGTGTCTGGCGGGATCCCGTCTGATGGTGTCGAGCGGCGAGTAGGAAGGTGGCCTCGAGGAAGCGACGGTTCCGACGACAGCGCGGCCACGGTGGCTGACGGTGTTAAGTTGGTAGGCAGGCGGCGTCGCGTCCGGCGGGATCCCGTCTGATGGCGTCGAGGCAGCGAGTAGGAAGGCGGCCTCGAGGATGCGACGGTTTCGGCGGCGCGGCCGCGGCGACGTGGGGTAGCAGTTTCCTTTTTTTTTACGAAGGCGTCAGATTTTTTCACGGGGCCAGGCGGTGTTTTTCTTTTGGCTTTTCTCGTGTGCCGGGCGGTAATTTGTTTCGCAGGAGAAGTTTCAACGCTGTCGGTAGACGGGTCCATTCCATACTTTTTAGTTGTAGAGACTAGAGATATGGGCGAGTGGGTGTCCCCGTTGTCATCATCCATGCGGGTGTTGGTCTCCTCCTCTGAAGACAGAGTGAGCTTTCACTGGGCTAGCAATGAAAGCTGGAGTGCCACCTACCCCTAATTAATACTAAGGGCCCGTTTAGATTCCAACCGTTGTAATTTTTGCACTGTAGTATATGTGCTAACTTTTCCTAAAACTGTCCAATCATAGTCTAAGTAGACTCAAGAGATTCGTCTCACGATTTACATTTAAATTATATAATTATTTTTTGTCTATATTTAGTGTTTCATATATACGTCCGAACTTTCGATGTGATGAGAAAGTTTGATGTTTGAAAGGAAACTGGGAAGTAAATAGGCCCTAAATGTTTGTCCTAATCCGTCAGCATCCGACTTCAAGTGCTTAGGCGCTCAACCAAACACGTCCTTTATGTGCATGTGTCATATCTAACCAATCTACGGTGACAAAGCAAAACTGTCATAGTTTTTATGATTAATAATGATCTTTTTATGACCTGTTTTAACACATGAATTTCCCATAAATCAGCTAATTATAATAGGAAGAACATAGCCGAGAGAAAAATATTCCGCTTTTCATATCGTACATAAGTAAGAGTTATTAAATCACATAGTAGGCCTAGAAAATATAGCGGGCTATAACGGTGCCATAGCGACGCTATAGCGGCGGAAGTAACCTAACGCTAAGCTATTGCTTATTCTGCCACTATGCCAACTTTCACCACTATAGCCAGATATAGCGCCGCTAAGTGGCATATCCTTAGCGGAAAAATAGCGGCGCTATTTGGGATTTGTTGCTAATCTAGTATTTTGGACAATTGAACACTGGTTTCGTGAACTATGTTGTAATGTTTCGTGAACAATGTTGTAATCTTTTGCGAACCATGTTGTAATATTGTAATGATAACTAGACATATGGAATTCTAGAAACATATTTGTGTTCATCAAATTTAATATTTGCCATGCTTTTTGCATCATACTCGCGTTTTTTATGTTCTTTACAAAAACACTATCTGGCATAGCGCCACTATAGCGTCGTTATAGCCTTATAGCTGCCGAAATAAGTTGCCTCTATTTTCAATAGCCCGCTATTTTAAACCATGATAGTACGTCCTATTTTTTTTCCTTAAAGACGAGAACAACAACTGTCTTATCTAAATCCAATCACTACGGGACATCTTTAACCTCAGGACTCAACTTCCATTTTCATTTATGCTGGTTTGAGCCTTTGAGATGCTCATTTTGCCTCCACCAATTGCCAACCAGCCCCTATCCTTTCCAACCTTCCAGCCATTGCATCCGGCGCCAGTGCCCCAGCATGCATGCCTCCTATCAATAGCTGGAGATTACAATTAAACCTGCAATGCACTCTTGGAACCCATCAACCGGTGTGTGGAGAGCCGCGTCTCAAAATCGATTTTAGGAGGCCTGTACCATAGGTGCTGAGATTTAGTATTTTATTTCTTCACTTGCAACATGAAAGAATTACTTTCGTCATGGCAACTGAATGTCACCAATGATTGTTTTGGCGGAGGCAGGAGCAGACATGTTCTACGTAGCAAGTCCATCGGTGTCTGAGACTAAGATATGCCACCAGAAAATGTACATTAATAATTAGCCAGAAACGTTATTTAATTTCCACGTGCAAAACCTCTAAGCACAAATAGCCACACACTCCAACTACTTAATTTGCAGAACGGGACAGAATTGCCACCCACACTCCACCTATTTCCTTTCTATTACGATGTTAACGATGTGACTGAAAGACACACTCCACTAACCACATATATAATTGATGGAATACTACAACCTACCAATATTATTAACCAAACAGAAGTTATTTAACTATAGAATCGCAAGAGAAAAAAGTCAAAATATGTGCATTCGTAATAAAATTAATATTAAATTGAGCAAAGAAATAGCATTGTTGAGTCCAAACAAAGTCTACTCACAAGGTATAAGAACCACTAAGGTGAAAACCCTCAAATTAGGACCCTATTTCTAATTTAATAGTTCAGATGATTTAGATGGTTGATATAAGCTTATATAAAAAAATTATAAACTAGTAGGGCACTTGTATCAAATGTCGTCTCCGTTGGCACCTCCGCCACTAGCGCCACGACAACTAACAAATCTACTTTTAACATATCCGCCATCAAGGGCAGCCATCTTTAATTTGAACATGCAATTTGTGCCCTCATCGCCAACACAAATATCCTCATCATAGGCTCTGAAGTATTGATCTCACAAAAATGGATCATTTATTCTTGTTCCAATATCAAGTTATCCTTCTCAAGTGCAAGTTTGGCCTCTTGAACGAAGCATCTTCATTTCCTTCCATACGTCCTCCATTTTTCTGTCTACCTTTTTCTCCAATGTCAAATCATGTATTGCCTCTTTTTGTTATTTTGATTGCTCATTTGATGAAAAAGCAAAGAGCATAGATTTTTTTTTGGATCTGTATAGCTAACAACTGGTTGTTTCAGCCCCTCATAAAAATCAGATTTTTACTCATGCACTTACATCGTCTTATACCTATATTAACACCCACCTATTTCTATATTTACAATGATTTTGTTATGTAATTTATAAGACAAAGTGGTGTAATTTATAGGAAAGAGTGGTAATTTATAGGACAAAGTGGACGATGCTGCCCCGGCCCCTCCCGGTGGCGCGCAAGGAGAAATTATATTACTCATGGTGGCAACTTTTCTATTGAAAGATCTATTAATTTCCTAATAAAGCAGTATTGGACCAAGATCTGTAATATTAGACACCGCAACGATATATGGCTGACCAATGGGCAAGCATCCTGTGCTCACTTCTTTGTATGCAAGACGGGTAGCTAAGCCGAAACTAAGCCGAGGGAGGTAAATGTAGATGGAGTTCTACGGGCCTGTTTAGGATTGCTCCAATAAAAAAAAAAGTGGATCTAAATCTTAGATTCACCTAAATCTACCGTGGAGCAGTTTCACTGTGGTTCTAAGATTAACCAAAAAGTGTTTGAACAACTAAGTGTGGGCAATAATTCAGTAAGCATCCAATAGGGGGTGGCGGATAAGAGACGAACGGCACCTGAGGATACGCATAGACATACTACTCCAGTACACATACTACGTAGAAGTAGAATATATACAAGAGGAGGAAGGCAAAGTAGTAGCAGCAGCAGCAAAAGGCGTGGCAAATGCGATGTAGCAATCGGTACGAATTGAACAGCTGCTGCAAGCATGCATGCATGCTCTGTGCGAGCTACGAAACAAGATTTGGAGTGCAGATTGCTATAGCTTGCTGCTTGCATATAGTAGCAGCTCACGGGAGCTTGTTTGCTGGCGCGGTGGCGCCGCCTGCTGGCAGTGGCAGGACGCGTTCGACACGATGCACGCTGTAGCTAGTGGGCCGGCCGGATTGATCACAATTCACAAGTGTGTGAAGGTGTCTCTCATGCATGTTTTTTTTAAGTCAATGTTTGAGCACTTTAAACTTTCTACTAGTCAACTAGCTATGCATCCTTCTTGATAGTGCGGTAGTCCTATACTCAATAAAAGATAAAACTTGCTAAACTATGAGTAAAGATCACCAAGTAACTCGGTCAAGTTGGAGAGGTGCTGTTTCACCGAATATTTCAATTTGCTCATTCATATGGACTAACACCTGCATATAATCTTGATAAAACCGTTAGTCCCTAATTTGATTGTTATTAATCACCAAAATCCCACATAGGGGGCGAATGCACTTACAAATTGACGTTTGACTAAATATATAGATAAATTCTTATTTGTTTAATAAATTCGAGGAAATTTTTTTAATAATGTGCAATATGTCTGATATACAAAATTTATATCTCGTGCTAAATCTAATGGTACCTATATTTGATATGATAACTCCGTTATTATCCTAGTTTATCGACCCGTGCTCAAAATCAGAGTAAATTTACTCTTAAGTATCATGATGAAAGCAATCATTGTAAGCCTACTGCCTACACTTTGTCACTTGATATTAGTTGTAGTGTTTGAGGTGAGATCTAAGGTGGCTAACAGTGCTTGGTGATATTAATTTTTAAGCTTTATAATATTTGTTTACTTGAAAAAAATCTTAAAGAGCTCCAAAGATGAAGGCACCTATGATATGCAATAACTTGTTCCTTATCTCAAGATGTTTGATTTTTTATCAACAATTTGTTTATGTAGTAATGGTTATCAAATACATGTCTGAGACATAAGATGCAACCATGCCAGACGCAAAGATTGCGAAGAATCAAGAGAACAAAGGGGTTTAGGGCAGACCGAACATACAAACCGAACACATCCGGCGGTAAACCCTAAAGGCAACAGCATCTGTCCGTGCGACCAGACATGGCACAGAGGACTGACCGAACGCAAATGTGCAACTGTTCATCGTCCAGCACGTTAGTCTGTACTGACCGGATGAGCTATAGGCCAGAAGACTAGACCTGGCTATAGGAGCGTCTGATGTGATCTAGAGAGGCGCCGCACTGACTGAACGTGTTCGGTGCACGCGAGCAACGTTTGGTGCTAGCAGAAAAGATAGGGTTTGGGCCCAATGGCTATTTCTCACATTTGAGGCTATAAATACTCCCTTAGCCGGCCAAATGGGTAGAGTTAGAGCCCAAGAAAGTATTGCATGAGTTGAGGATCTGAGGCTCATATTTAAATGCTCTAGCCACCAAAACACTTAAGAATTTAATCAGTGATTAGTGTAGGTGTTTTGCAAGGTGTTTAGGTTAGTTAGACGTCCGCTTGCGCCTGCTCTACGTATAAGGCCTAATGTTTAGTTGAGACAATTGCGCGTACCTTGCGTGTATTCGGTGGGGCTTGTACTATTGCGAGACCATCATACTTTTAAATAGCGGGTTATGTCAAATAGCGGCATATTTTTTCTAGAGCCTATAAAGCTATAGTGGAGGTATAGCAAAGTTATGCCAGATAGCGGTTTATAAGAAAAACATAAAAAAACACCAATAATTGATGTCAAAACAAGACAAATATGATATTTGATAAACACAAATACGTTTCTAAGGTTCACAAGTCTAGATAACATTACCAAATACCAATATGATATTATAACATGGTTCATAAAAATTTAATTGTCCAAAATGCCAAATTAGTAGCAAATGACATGCGAAATAGCGGTAAATAGGGGCGTTATAATGGTAAATAGCGGTAACTAGTTGTAAATAGCGGTGCTATAGTGAAAATACGAATAGCTTCGCGGCGAGTCTTTCCGGTAGCTATAGTGGCGCTATAGCGGAGCTATAGCCCGCTATTTTAAATAGGATAGACCATACCGACCGTGCTTGTGGTGTGGCTGCCACCGTGTACCGAGAGAACAAGGCCTGCAGCGGTTTGGCTGGAAGCTTGATAGATGGCGGGAGCGGTCTGAGAGAGCCTTGCCTTGCGAGGCACGTTGGAGACCTACTTGCACATGGGAAAGGCCCAGAGAGTTACTTGACCGGGAACTTGGTCCTTGCTGGGGCTCCAACGAGAATTAAGGAGAAGGTTGCGTATTTCTCAATACATCGGTGAAAATATCGAAGTTGTCAACAAGAGTTTACTGTCTCTACGCTCTTTTTCATTCGGCTCACCTGTGATGGGAGGGTTTCTTACGGGGGGCAGACCGTTTGCATGTGTTTTCTTTCCTCTTCTGTGTTTCCATATTTGCAGGAGAGATTATCGCGTTGGAAATTAATATATAGATGGTCACGTGAGGACATCGTATCACACAAGCAGGATGATGACCCCAAGTGGAATGAGGCAATATTTTCCGTTCCACTATTTCTTCTTTTAGATTTAGGTTAGAGATATGGGCGAGTGGGTGTTCCTGTCGTCATCATCCACGTGGGTGTTGGTCTCTTCCTCTGAAGACAGAGTGAGCTTTCGCTGGGCTAGCAACGAAAGCTGGAGTGCCACCTACCCCTAATTAATACTAAGAGCCCGTTTAGATTCCAACACTTATAATTTTTGCACTGTAGTACACGCGCTAACTTTTCATAAAACTTTTCAATCATAATCTAAGTAGACTCAAGAGATTCGTCTCACGATTTACATTCAAATTATATAATTATTTTTTATCTATATGTAGTGTTTCATACATGCGTCCGAACTTTCGACGTGATGAGAAAGTTAGACGTTTGAAAGGAAACTGGGAAGTAAATAGGCCCAAAATGTTTGTCCTAATCCGTCAGCATCCGACTTCAAGTGCTTAGGCGCTCAACCAAACACGTCCTTTATGTGCATGTGTCATATCTAACCAATCTACGGTGACAAAGCAAAACTGTCATAGTTTTTATGATTAATAATAATCTTTTTATGACCTCTTTTAACACATGAATTTCCCATAAATCAGCTAATTATAATAGGAAGAACATAGCCGAGAGAAAAATATTCCGCTTTTGATATCCTACATAAGTAAGAGTTACTAAATCACATAGTAGGCCTAGAAAAAATAGCGGGCTATAACGGTGCCATAGTGACGCTATAGCGGCGGAAGTAACCTAACGCTAAGCTATTACTTATTCTGCCACCATGCCAACTTTCACCACTATAGCCAGATATAGCGTCACTAAGTGGCATATCCTTACCGGAAAAATAGCGGCGCTATTTGGGATTTGTTGCTAATCTAGTATTTTGGACAATTAAACACTGGTTTCGTGAAGTATGTTGTAATGTTTCGTGAACAATGTTGTAATCTTTTGCGAACCATGTTGTAATATTATAATGATAACTAGACATATGGAATTCTAGAAACATATTTATATTCATCAAATTTAATATTTGCCATGCTTCTTACATCATACTTGCGTTTTTTATGTTCTTTACAAAAACACTATCTGGCATAGCGCCACTGTAGCGTCGTTATAGCCTTGTGGCTGCCGAAAAAAGTTGCCTCAATTTTCAATAGCCCGCTATTTTAAACCATGATAGTACGTCCTATTTTTCTTTCCTTGAAGACGAGAACAACAACTGTCTTATCTAAATCCAATCACTACGGGACATGTTTAACCTCAGGACTCAACTTCCATTTTCATTTATGCTGGTTTGAGCCTTTGAGATGCTCATTTTGCCTCCACCAATTGCCAACCAGCCCCTATCCTTTCCAACCTTCCAGCCATTGCATCCGGCGCCAGTGCCCCAGCATGCCTCCGATCAATAGCTGGAGATTACGATTAAACCTGGAACGCACTCTTGGAACCCATCAACCGGTGTGTGGAGAGGCGCGTCTCAAAATCGATTTTAGGAGGCCTGTACCATAGGTGCTGAGATTTAGTATTTTATTTCTTCACTTGCAACATGAAAGAATTACTTTCGTCATGGCAACTGAATGTCACCAATGATTGTTTTGGCGGAGGCAAGAGCAGACATGTTCTACGTAGCAAGTCGATCGGTGTCTGAGACTGAGATATGCCACCAGAAAATGTACATTAATAATTAGCCAGAAACGTTATTTAACTTCCACGTGCAAAACCTCTAAGCACAAATAGCCACACACTCCAACTACTTAATTTGCAGAACGGGACAGAATTGCCACCCACACTCCACCTATTTCCTTTCTATTACGATGTTAACGATGTGACTGAAAGACACACTCCACTAACCACATATATAATTGATGGAATACTACAACCTACCAATATTATTAACCAAACAGAAGTTATTTAACTATAGAATCGCAAGAGAAAAAAGTCAAAATATGTGCATTTGTAATAAAATTAATATAAAATTGAGCAAAGAAATAGCATTGTCGAGTCCAAACAAAGTCTACTCACAAGGTATTAGAACCACTAAGGAGAAAACCCTCAAATTAGGACCCTATTTCTAATTTAATAGTTCAGATGATTTAGATGGTTGATATAAGCTTATATAAAAAAATTATAAACTAGTAGGGCACTTGTATCAAATGTCGTCTCCGTTGGCACCTCCGCCACTAGCGCCACGAAAACTAACAAATCTACTTTTACCATATCCGCCATCAAGGGCAGCCATCTTTAATTTGAACATGCAATTTGTGCCCTCATCGCCAACACAAATACCCTCATCATAGGCTCTGAAGTATTGATCTCACAAAAATGAATCATTTATTCTTGTTCCAATATCAAGTTATCCTTCTCAAGTGCAAGTTTGGCCTCTTGAACGAAGCATCATCATTTCCTTCCATACGTCCTCCATTTTTCTCTCTATCTTTTTCTCCAATGTCAAATCATGTATTGCCTCTTTTTGTTATTTTGATTGCTCATTTGATGAAAAAGCAAAGAGCATAGATTTTTTTTTGGATCTGTATAGCTAACAACTGGTTGTTTCAGCCCCTCATAAAAATCAGATTTTTACTCATGCACTTACATCGTCTTATACCTATATTAACACCCACCTATCTCTATATTTACAATGATTTTGTTATGTAATTTATAAGACAAAGTGGTGTAATTTATAGGAAAGAGTGGTAATTTATAGGACAAAGTGGACGATGCTGCCCCGCCCCCTCCCGGTGGCGCGCAAGGAGAAATTATATTACTCATGGTGGCAACTTTTCTATTGAAAGATCCATTAATTTCCTAATAAAGCAGTATTGGACCGAGATCTGTAATATTAGACACCGCAACGATATATGGCTGACCAATGGGCAAGCATCATGTGCTCACTTCTTTGTATGCAAGACGGGTAGCCAAGCCGAAACTAAGCCGAGGGAGGTAAATGTAGATGGAGTTTTATGAGCCTGTTTAGGATAGCTCCAACAAAAAAAAAAAAAGTGGATCTAAATCTTAGATTCACCTAAATCTACCGTGGAGCAGTTTCACTGTGGTTCTAAGATTAACCAAAAAGTGTTTGAACAACTAAGTGTGGGCAATAATTCAGTAAGCATCCAATAGGGGGTGGCGGATAAGAGACGAACGGCACCTGAGGATACGCATAGACATACTACTCCAGTACACATACTACGTAGAAGTAGAATATATACAAGAGGAGGAAGGCAAAGTAGTAGCAGCAGCAGCAAAAGGCGTGGCAAATGCGATGTAGCAATCGGTACGAATTGAACAGCTGCTGCAAGCATGCATGCATGCTCTGTGCGAGCTACGAAACAAGATTTGGCGTGCAGATTGCTATAGCTTGCTGCTTGCATATAGTAGCAGCTCACGGGAGCTTGTTTGCTGGCGCGGTGGCGCCGCCTGCTGGCAGTGGCAGGACGCGTTCGACACGATGCACGCTGTAGCTAGTGGGCCGGCCGGATTGATCACAATTCACAAGTGAAAGTTCTGAATGTTACTACAACATGCTGGACGCTTAATTTGTGAAGGTAAAATGTTGGTAGGGTGGAAGGTAAATGTTGATGGAGCGCTCCGCAGCTCGACAGCATCTGGTGGAATTGGCGTGGTCACCAGAGATCATGCCGGGCGGTCCTGCTTGCTGCTTGGACGGGTGCCGCGCGCCTGGCCGCGCAAGAACTGGCTACATCGATGGTGCTGGAGACTGACAGTGCAGAGGACCTCTGCACGTCCAAGAGGCTAAACAGGTAGAAGGCCTGATTTCTTAGTGGAAGATAGTAGTCCACACGAGATGAGGGAAACCATGCTAACCATAAGCTCGCACAACTAGCTTTTAGGTCGAATAGTGCGTTAGTCTGGCGCAATAGATCGGGTGCGCAGTTTGTATCGAGCAATAAGAACACTTTTTTCTCAAAAAATATAAAATATAATATAAAAATATATTTACTGATTCATCTAATAATATTTATTATGCATCATAAATATTAATAATCTCTGATCTACATTTGGTCAAAGTCAAATCCATTTGACTACTCGATATACGGATAAAGATATTATGTACTCCCTCCGTCTCAAAATAAGTGTCGTTTTAGATTTTTGGCTATTTAATTTTGATCATTCGTCTTATTCAAAAATTTTATGAAAAAAAATAATTATTTTATTATGAAATGAATTTATTATTCGAAGTACTTTAATCTTGATTTGTTTATTTTTATATTTTTTCAAAATTTTTGAATAAGAAGTCAAAAACGACATTTATTAATGGCAGTAGGTATGTTAGAGCATCTCCAGTGTACACCAAAAATCGAACCATCCGGTGCGGCAAAAGAACCATGAGCATTCGAGCAGTCGAACCGTGGGTGTTAGACGTTTCAAATCGGACTTTGCAGAGCATCCGAACCGAGCGGATTATTTTAATCGACGCGAACCGAGCGGACTCTGCAGAGCATGCTCACTCCATGCTACACCAGGCGGGCTCTACAAATTGCCGTGCACACTGCAGCAATCGAACTCTAGCTAATGTTCATTTTCTGCAGATTTGGACCATGGCTCGCTTCACACTGGACGTGCCCTAAGGTCCGTTTAGTTGGAGAAAAAATTTAGGTTTTGTTAATGTAATATTTTCGTTTGTATTTGCAATTTTTTCAAACATGGACTAACTAGATTTAAAAGATTCATCTTAACATGCAAAGACAAAGTGTGCCATTAGTTATTTTTTACTTATATTTAATGCTCCATGCATACGTCTAAAGATTCAATGTGACCGAAAATCTGAAAAAAGTTTGGAAAATAAACATGACCTAACAGTAGCACCAACAATACAAAATCTTATAAATTCTCCTAACGTGGACTGTATGATGGTTTCTATCCTATTAATTAATTAGGCTGATATCTCAACATTTTGTTGATGTGGATGACAATTGAACGAAAAAAGAGAAGGAAAACCGTTTTTTATTTAGAAACTGAGTCTACACGAGACGCGAGGGAGAAGAAACTAGCAATTTTTTTTTGTGCTGGGAGATCCCGCATCGTTTCCATCTCTGCTCTCCAGATCCGGTGCGCCATCCTCCACAATGTCGTCTATGGAACTCGCAGCCGCACCGGAGCTCGTCGTGTACACCGTGGACAGCATGCATCGACTTCACGTGCCTCCGCCGGCAACAGCTCCTGCCTTGCCCCTGACTTCTAGGTCGTCTGCACAGAGCCAACTCACGCAGCCGCTGCACGGAGCTCACTCACGTGGCCTCCAAGCTCATCATGAAGAAGCTAGCTAGTTCACGATCGAAGAAGCGGCAACTTAGAAGCTAGCTAGTTCATCACGAAAAAGCAGGAACAGAGAAGATGCATCCGCCTGCACGGGATCCGGATGAAGGGAGGAGAGAAGATGCGCACGATTGACCTGATTTTCTTCCGAGACCCTAGCTATGAGAATTAAAGCGTTGGAGAGGATAGTTTACATGAGCGAAGTCTTATGGTATAGAAAATAACTGATAGTTTCTACATTATGAGTGTCCTTATCTTATCGATCCAGTTATCTCAGCCCCTAATAAATCTTTCCTAAGAGCAACTTCAGCAGGCCCCCTATTTGAGTCTCAATAGCTAAATATAGGGGCTCAGACAAAAAAACAAGCTCCAACAGGACCTCTACTAGAGCCCTAATATTTGGCTGGGCACCAAAATCTTTCCTCCATCCCCAATTCCTGGGGGGCCAACAGCTCACCCCCCATCTTGCGGCCCCCTCCTCGACGCCACTTCCTGCGCCCCCCGCCGTGGCCGCCCGCCGTGGTGTCATGGTTGGATCCATTGAGAAGTGGGACCCCCACGTCATTCTTTGTTCTTATGCATTTGGGGGGTTTTGTTTAGAGGGCGGGTTGCTGCTGCTGGAGTTGAAACGAATTGTTGGCCCAATAAAAATAGGGGCAAGCATCCAAATCAGATATAGGGGCCCTGACTTGGATGCCCCTTGTGCAGTTGCTCTAACGTGATATATCTGTCTGCGAGACTACCAAAATAGGCTAGAACACATCTCACCCATTTTCCTGCCAGTTTTACTTCCAGAACAATCATTCTCTTCTTGTTTTCCTGCCACTTTTCTAAAATTCAAAACGATATCTGTAATCTGTGGTAACCAACCCATCGTAATCCGCAACGTAACGAATAGCTTGCTCGTTTAACATAACGAATAGCTTGCTTGTTTTTGGTCAGCTCTGTTCGGCTGGTTGAATTATATGGCTGGCTGGATTGTACAACTGATTTATTGTGAGAGAAAGATACTGTTACTTGGCTAGCTGTGAAATTAGCTCAAGGGAACAGATGTGGATGACAAAACGCTTGACGACTCCATCACGTGGGCCCACCTTCGTGTGCCTCAGCTGGTGGGATAGTCGATGGACGACTGTCTTGAGGCAAGGAACGGTAGACGGTGGCTTTTTTAGCCGGCAAAGACACGCTGGCTATGACAATAGGCGCGGTAGTGGACTACTGGAAGGGCCGAGTACGACGCCAGCACAGTAGAGGGGGTGACGTGGAGGCGGTCAGCGTTGAGCCTTTCGTTACCTGTTGAGGTCTAGCTATGTGTATATATACTACTATCCTCTCCAGTGCTGCCGTTGTATGACTACTAAGACTTGGACCGGCTCTGTTCGGTTGAACTTATCAGTCAGCATCAGTCAGCGATTTAGCAATGTTTTTCTCTCACAACAATTAGCTGGTCAGCCGTACAATCCAGCCAGCGGAACAGAATGGTGCAAAGCTAAAAACTTTTTTGGAATCATCCAACGTATCTACACAACGTTTCCTAACTCTACTATAAAAAAGGTAGATTCTAAAAGATAACATAAGTGGATTGACTCTTGAGTTAGTTTCAACTACACGATAGGAGAGTCGCACTGACAGTGTTAAAGCTATTAGATTTCAATGTGCAGACATTCAGGAGGTTGTACTTCTGGTACCCAACATTTTCATATTGATAATGAAATAATATTGTAATTTTGTTGGCCGCTATATACTTTGGTGGGTTCACTAGCAAGTCAAACAATAAAGAAGTAGAGGAAGAATAAGATGACACTTAAACTCTTTTAGCTCTGTTCGCTTGAACTTACTAGCTAGCATCAGCCAGCCATTCAGCAGTGTTTTTCTCTCACAACAATCAGCCGTATAATCTAGCCAGCCGAACAGAGCGAAAATTTTCCTTTGGCTAGCATTTGATAACGTACTTTAAATTTGGTCCTGGATCTGGATCACGGAAGAAGAATAAGATGTGAGATTAGCTTTCAGTAAAAGATGGAAAAATCCATTAGGCCCTGTTTAACTACAAGAAATAGGTCTATGCATGACGGTTCACTGATGACCTTTTCATAAAACATCACAGAATTATGCTGTCTATGACGGTTTATTTTGCAGGTGTTTTATCTATGACGATCAGTTTAGCTATCGTCATGGTTGAACGTCACGGAACAATTTTCTTCCATCTCCTTCCTGAAGGCCGGCCCAATAGCCATGAGGCCCAAAAGAAACCACTCCCAATGCACATAGTAATAGCGGTTGGCTGGTTCCTCCATAGCAGTTCCTCTCTCCAGTTTTTTAATACCCCGGGTATTACAGCTAATTAATTATGCCATGTCATCATGTTTATTTTAAAGCACCTGCATATGATTGTGCTTAGGGACTATAGAGTGACTTAATTATGAATGAGGTTGATGTTGCTAGTGAATCCCTAATTGGTGATTAAAAATAAAAGCAAAAGAAAAATCTAAATTAAGCCCTAATCCGGGTTCTGGATCGAAAAGATCGCGTCAGTCGAAGAACCACCACAAGATGGTACAAGATTCAATGGAGCGAACATTTGGAGGATGAAGCCACCTGGGAATCTGAAGACTATCTCGCCGAGAACTTCCCCGAATTCTTTGCTACCTTGTAAATGTAAAGCTTCTGGTTGTAGAATGTATAAACTCCTCCGATTATTTTATGATCAAGTTTAGAACAGGTTTACTTGAGACATTTTCTTTTCCATTACTTAACCCTAAGGTTTAATCGGTTATCAAATCTCGGGACGGGATTTCTTTAAGGGGGAAGGGCTGTAATACCCCGGGTATTACGGCTAATTAATTATGCCATGTCATCATGTTTATTTTAAAGCACCTGCATATGATTGTGCTTAGGGACTATAGAGTGACTTAATTATGAATGAGGTTGATGTTGCTAGTGAATCCCTAATTGGTGATTAAAAATAAAAGCAAAAGAAAAATCTAAATTAAGCCCTAATCGGACCCTAAAACCCTAACTCAAAAACTACTTAGAATTAGGTGATGGTGTCTTAATAAAAGTTGTACATATTTTTAAATGGAACAACTTTTATTTTGGGTGTTTTTGAAGTTCTTTAATAGAAATTTAAATTAAACCCTAATTACTACTTTAAAATTCAAATTTGAAATGCTAATTTGAAAACTATTGAGAATCTGACTAAACTGCCTTAATGAAAGTTGTCAAGCTCAACTAATAGAACAACTTTTATTTTGGAATATTTTCATATTGTTGAGGATAAATTAGAGAAATTAATAGAATTAGAAAGAAAATTCAAATAGTAGTTTTACCCCCTTTCAAATATCTTCAAAATTATTCAAAATCTGAACTTGGTCCCAAAATCAAAGTTGTGCAGAATTTAAAACCCTACAACTTCTATTTTAGATTTCGGGTTGCTACATAGTTTGTGGAGTTATGGACAGAAAATAGTAAGAAAATTGAATCCACTAGCTACAGTACTCTGCCCCTCTCCCCTGTTCGTGCACAGGCACGGCTACCGACCGCGCCGCCCGTGCTGGCCGGGATCTTGCTCCCCGGCGTGGCCGCGCGTGTGGAGGACCCCGCGCCGCTCCGAATCGCCCCTGCCCCCTTCTTGCTAGCCTTTAAAAACGCCCTGCCGCCCCTCTGTCGCTCTTCCTCTCCTCTCGGTCGCCATCGTGCTAGCCCCGGTGCCCGGCAAAATTCGCCATCACCAAGCCATCATCACCCTCTCTAGCTTGCAGCTAGCTAACTAACTCCCTTGCGCTTCGATTGCATCCAGTGGTGCAAGCCGTAGTGTCCCGTACGTAACGGAACGCTCGACGACGTCTTCGCGGGTGACCGGAGCGCCGCCGCAGCCATCCCTCACGCGACTAGCTTGCTGCGGTGAGCCTCTCTTCCCTCGGTCTCCCGTTTGTGACTCTATGGTCCATGCTAGGGCTCATGTTGGCGATGGTTGTCCATTCCGTCCCGTATGGTTGTCGGAATGAGAAGCACGCCACCGGGAGCGTCGCTGCAGCCGCTGCTGCCGTCACGCTTACGTCTCGGTACCGCCTCAAGCTCGACCTACTAGCCTGACTGGCCCACGGTGAGCTCCTGAACCGATTGCACTCCTAATCATGAACGTTACCGTCACGGCCTCCGAGCCGCCATGCTCTCGGTCGGGCAGAACCCTAGGTCCCCGTAGCCATAAAAACTACCTCGATAGACGCGTTAGAGGCTCGTGAATGTGTCGGACCGGTTGGTTTAGCCGGAGGCCTCACCGGCGGCGAGCTAGCGCCGGTCAGAGCCGGCGGGCCGCCGGTCAGCGCCTCTCTGTGTGCGAGAGGGACCTCGGGTGAGAAGAAATAGAAGTGCAGGGGGTTATCTGTAAAGTGTAAGACTCATATGAATAGTAAGATTTGGACTGCGGGTTGAGATCCATTTAATTCGAGGGGTTTTTCGTAAAATGGCCAGGGCACCGCACGGGCAGGCCGAGTTGGGCCGGCCTGTTCGCTCGTGGGCCGCCTCGGGCTGAATCCCTTTTCTATTTTCCCGGGGGATTTAAAAATGACTTTTCCATTTTGATTTTTAAGGATTAGTACTGCTATTTGTTATTTTCATAGGAATATTTCTGTTGAACTAAAAATCATCAAAATAATTGTGTATGCTCTATGAAGTATGTAGTTTTTAATAAAAATATTAAATATAAGTTTTGGACACCTTCTGCAGGAACTAAAAATCAGCATATTAATTAATAAATGCAACTTTGGGCAATTTTAATAAATTGCAGATTAATCCAAAAATCATAAAAATTTATATGGCACTGTTTTAGGGCAAAATCTATCTGTTGGTAAAGTTTGGGGTCAAATGAAAGCGGTTAGATCATCTATTAATTAAGTGTTAGATTTAGTGGATAATAAAATGAATATAAACAATTAATCCCTATAGATTTGTGTGATTTTTGGATTGATTGGGTTCATGGATCTTTCACCATAGTGATCCTTGTCAAAAATACTGATGTCGCTTGGTGGTTGTAGTAAAGCTGTGCAACGGCTTTCTATGACTGTTAAAATGGTCAATAAAAACAAAGTATGAAAACACCGTTTTGGTTTCTGTAAAATGTTTACAACTTTACCGTGAAGGAAAGTTGTACTCAAGTACTAAATGGTTTACTTTTGAGCATTGCATTCATTATCTTCACACTATACTAAGCATGCATCGTTGCATACGTGTAGTGTCCGTCACCGAGGAAGTCAAGGTTGAGGCCACTGCGGAGGAGGTGACTTCCGAGGTCGTCTAGGGATTCGACATCTGAGGAACCGAGCCCGACCTGTCACTTTTCGCAATCCAAGGCAAGCCCCGGTGCATTCAGCCCCGCCTTATGTTTTATAAAATATTTATAACTTGAGTCTATTATTGCATTAGGTTGTTAGGAGTTGTTTGTCACCTATATTGTTGCATTACCTGCTTTGATATATAATACCCTCGAAACCTGTTTAAAAAAATTAAAAGTGTTCAAAAATGCTTAGCCCTGCTTAATCAATTTAGATTTGCATAAAAAGGCTATTTTTGACCCATGGGAATGTGATATTCATGAATCTTGAGAAAAGAAAAAGGCATATGAGTCTGTTCGGGAAATTGTGCACTTGGGTAGCAGTCCCAATGAATCGTTACCGATGGAAATGGATTTTTCCGTTCGTTGGTTGTGAATTTGGGTTAGAGTCCCAATGCTTGACCATCGGCGGGAAAAGGATTTGAAAATCGTTGGGACACTTGTAATTGGGTTAGAGTCCCAATGCAATGTTGCCGGCGGAAAAAGAATTAGGGACCGTTCATTGTAGGCCTGCTGTGATCGAGACTTTGCAACTAGCCACATACTACGGAAAGCCCTAACTCCAGTGGCTCTACTACTTGAACTGACAACCACGCACTGGGAGTGGAGAGATGGCAAGAGCAGCGTGTACCCTCGTGGCCGGCGTGCCTGGAGAGGAGAGGAGTACTGTGTTCTCGGGTGGCGCAGGACCGGTTCAGGGATAGAAAAGCCATGGTAGACGGTGTTGGTATATGCAAGCTTAAGTGCTACATATGCAGTGTGGATATGGATCCCCAGCTGGGTACTAATCGATTCGAATCGTCGTTGCTCCTCGGATATGGAGATTTGATCCTTTGACCTACAATTGAAAAGTAGTTCGGAACTAGGTGTTTTTGAGAATAATTAAGAATTTGAAAGTATGATGATATATGAGAATGAATTTAGAATTATGGATTATGATTAAATCAAGATTGAGATAAAATATTGAAATAGGATAGAAATGATTTTCTGCAAAACTCTTTGACTCTTGCACAAGGCTTACCTTGACTCCCCTCAGCCTGCATTCCTGAGTCTTATCCCCTTTTTCTTTAGTCGGGTATGTCTTGCGGAGTACCCCAGTACTCAGGGTTTGTTAACCCCTTGTTGCAGGGATACAGCAGTCGGAAGTCTGTCTCGCCCCCTGCTGTGTGACAGTGGTCCCGGAGGGAAGTGAGGAGGAGTAAGGTTGTACCCTTAGGCAGGGTTCTTATCATTAAATATTTAATTATGTTGTATAGTCGTTCCACTGCTACCTACTTTTATTTATGGTCTGTAATAACTACACCTTAATTTTATTTGGACAAGAGGTTTGTAATATAAGTACTTTATAATCTTTCCGCACTTTTACTCTGATGTAATTTGTTATGAAATGTTGTAATTCTGCAATGACTTCGCAATGGGATCCTTTCGTTGGAAAACGGGCGCTAATGTAACCTGGCAGGACCTTCTAGATCATTTGGGACACGGGCCCGGCTGTCAGAGGTCATTAGTGACGATGACAGGTGCCTGTGGATCATGTGATTTAGGCGGTTCTGTTACAGTTGGTATCAGAGCGGTTCAATTGCTAAATCATTACCGTATTACTTTGCAAAACTTCAAAATGCTTTGGATTTTAAAATTTAAATTACTATTTTGGTCCAAATTGCTTACTCTTGTCTTAATCTATATTATAGATATGGTAGTCAGTGGAATAGCACTATTATTAGCCCTATGTCGAAAATTATTTATGCAGTTATTTATTTTGCATCGGTTTTAAATTCCGTAAGTACGATTCATGCATCATTATTGATTCACATGATAAATAACTTCCTCCTTAAAATAGTTTATGGGTTAGGATCTACCAAACCTATTCTTGCTAGCCTATATTATATCCTGACTAATCCCAACTTATCTTCTCCAGCATGGCACGCTGCAAGCAGACTGCGCGCAAGATGACGGGACCTAGGGGTGTGCCACGCCACCAGCTGGCGCCGCGCGACGGGGAGGCTTCCGGCAGTCGTCGCCCTCACCGCAGCCGCGTTGAGTTGCAGGAGGAGATAGAGAGGATGAGGGAGGAGATGAGGAGGATGACTGAGGACTTTGCCGCCACTCGTCGGGAGCACTACCAGGATTTGGCGACGATCGACCGACTGCGGACTTTGTGGCTCGCCTGATTGAGCATAGGGACGCTACCTGGGCACGTGAGGACGTGATCAGGGTGAGGCTGCACGAGCTTGAGATCTACGTGGAGCAAATTGAGGACTATAACGACGCACTGCACGAGGAGGTGCATAGGCTCAACAATGAGCTTAACCCGATCTTGCAGCCACATGTTGAGGACCCCGAGGATGGGGTGGTTGTTGGTCCTGAGGATCAGGACGTGGAGAACATTGACGAGGAGATTGAGCCTCTCCAGGTGGTCATCGAGGAGGACGCCGACGAGGACGTTGAGGAGGGCGTCGAGGAGCACGTCGCGGAGGTCGACGAGGACGGTGTCGTCTCTGACGGGACCGTGGGTGATGACGACTAGACTAGCAGTAGGACTAGTAATGTCAGTTATTCGCACTCTTTTGGGTATTGTAATGTCAGTGTTGCCATGAAAACCTTAGCTATAGTTTGGGAACTATGTCGAGTGTCGGTTGTGTACCCTGTTATTATAATATTATGGTGTGTACTGTATTAAGACTCGATTAAGTAATCTGAGACTTGGATTTGGCGTAATTATGCACAGATGCCTGTTCACACCCGCTCGACTGGTGCTGGTACTTCTGAGGACGGGGCCATTCCGGAGGCACCGCCGATTCCACCTACTCTGGCTGATGCCATCGCAGCTTTAGCCAACGCTACAGCGCTGCTTGCTCAGAACTGAGATGACCGTGGTGGGCGCCGTGGCCGCCACCATGACGAGAAAACAACTTATGTGGACTTTACAGACACTCGTCCACTGGTGTTTACCAAAGCGGATGAGCCGCTGGAAGCAGATGACTGGCTCCGTACCATGGAGCAGAAGTTTGGATTGATTCGCTGCACTGAGACCTAGAAACCGTTGTTTGCGGCGCAGCAACTCCGAGGCCCTGCGAGCGCTTGGTTTGCAAACCTCTTGTCCGCCCAGCCTGATGGACACCAACTTACTTGGGCAGAGTTTCTTGAGGCCTTCCGTGCACATTACATCCCTGCGGGTGTGATGAAAATGAGGTTGTATCAATTCTTAGCTCTGCAACAGAAAGAATCCACAGTCATGCAGTATGTCAGCCAGTTTAACCATCTGTCGCAGTATGCCCCTGAGCATGCTAACACCGACCAAAAGAGGAAGGACTGCTTTGTCAGAGGCTTGAACTACAAGATTCAAAGAAGCTTGGCAAATAATCTCCATTGCACCTATCATGATGCAGTCAACATCGCGATAGCTTTTGAAGAAAGCGACCGCAAGCACCAAGAAGAGAAGAAAAAGAAGAAGTCTGGATCAGCTGGACCTTCTGGCCATCAGAAGCGCCAGAAAATCATCTACCATCCCACTCACCACTCACGTCCCAAGTATCCCCATCGGCAGGTCGTAGTTCGAACTGCTGCTACCTCTCACACTTCCAACCAATGAAGCGCCACCTAGCCGAATGCCCCTGGCATTCGTGTAACCACTCCTCGAACAACGTACAACCAACCCTACTACAATTATGGCAAGATGGGACATTGGTTCTGCAACGGCCTATTTCCTAAGCAATACAATCAGAATGCGCAGAAGGCTCCTGGTGGACAGCAGTAGCAGTAGACTCAGCACCGTGGCCGCCAGCAGCAGGCACAGAAGGGAAAAGTTCTGAGAAAAGCAGGACAGGTCTACTACACACAGGTTGGAGACATTCCTGAGGGTGAACCCGTCATGCTGGGTAGGTTCCCTGTCGCAAGTCATCCTGCTATCATGCTTTTTGATTTTGGTGCATCGCATTCATTTATCAATCGTACATTTGTCGTCAAGCATGAAATTCCGATTGGGCAGATAGAGGAAAATTTTCTTATTCAGTCGCCCGGAGGGCGCATTAGTACTAAAGAGATAGTACATCGGGTGCCCATAGAACTTGGCGGGCATATATTCCTGACCTCAATAATAGTGCTGAAGGATCAGGATATAGATGTGATATTAGGCATGAATTGGATGTATCAGCACAAGGCTCTCATAGATGTGCTGAATAGAACCATCAGGGTAAACTTGCCTAATAGCCAAACTCAACTTATTATCCAACTTCTAATACCTCAAAGAGCAATTGGTAGGCTACGTGCAACCGCAGTTAAAGAGGTGCAGAACATTCCGGTAGTCTGTGAATTCCCGGATGTATTCCCTGACGAATTGCCTGGTTTACCTTCTGACCAGGATGTAGAATTTGCCATTGAGTTGAAGCCTGGAACCGCGCCTCTTTCCCGTAGAGCCTATAGAATGCCACCCAAGGAACTGGCAGAGTTGAAGGTTCAGTTGCAAGAGCTGTTGGATAAGGGTTTCATCAGGCCAAGTTCATCTCCTTGGGGTTGTCTTGCTATTTTCGTAAAAAAGAAGGATAATTCCCTGAGACTTTGTGTCGATTACCGTCCACTCAATGAGGTCACCATAAAAAACAAGTACCCTTTGCCTTGCACAGACCTACTCTTTGACCAACTTGCTGGGGCCAAGGTATTTTCTAAAATTAACCTCAGATCTGGATAACACCAAATAAAGATCCGTCCTGAAGATATTCCCAAAACAGCCTTCACCACCAGATATGGTCTCTACGAGTATCTGGTTATGTCTTTCGGCCTAACCAATGCTCCTTCCTACTTCATGTATCTCATGAACTCTGTCTTCATGCCCGAGCTCGACAAGTTTGTGGTCGTGTTCATCGACGACATCCTTGTCTATTCCAAAAATCCTAAAGAACATGCCAAACATCTTCGTGTAGTCCTAACTCGTTTAAGAGAACATCAACTATATGCCAAGTTTAGCAAGTGCGAGTTTTGGTTGGACAGAGTTCCGTTTCTTAGACATATCCTATCGGCTGAAGGTGTATCGGTTGACCCAAGCAAGGTGGAAGAGATCTTGAATTGGAAACCACCAACCACAGTGCATCAAGTTCGTAGTTTTATGGGAATGGCGGGATATTACTATCGCTTTATTCTGGATTTCTCTAAAATATCTAAGCCCATTACTAGCCTATTGAAGAATGAGGTCAAGTTCGTCTGGTCACCTGAGTGTGAGCAAGCATTTCAGACCTTAAAGAAATTGTTGACCACTGCACCAGTCCTAGCTCAGCCAGACATTGAAAAGCCATTTGACGTGTACTGTGACGCTTCTGGAACCGGTCTGGGTTGTGTTTTGATGCAAGAGGGCCGAGTCATTGCTTATGCGTCGTGACAACTTAGGTGCCATGAAGAGAATTATCCTGCTCATGATCTAGAATTAGCCGTCGTTGTCCATGCATTGAAGATTTGGCGTCATTATTTGCTTGGCAGTACTTGCAAGATTTACACCGATCGCAAGAGCCTAAAGTATATATTTACCCAAAAAGAGTTGAACATGAGACAGCGAAGATGGCTCGAGTTGATCAAGGATTATGACATTGAAGTGCATTACCACCCCGGTAAGGCGAATGTGGTTGCCGATGCACTCAGTCGGAAGATTCATTGCAATTGTTTGACAGTGAAGCCCCGAGACCTTTCTTTATGCTATGAACTAGAGAAGTTAGGGGTAGAAATAATTAAACATGGCAGTTTGAACCGCATTGGCATTGAGACCACCATTCGTGAAGAGATCATCGCAGCTCAGAAAGGAAGTAAGGGCATCAAGCATATCAAGAAGAAAGTCCAAGCCGGTACGGCGGATTGTTTTATGATTGACGACGAAGGTGTCGTATGGTTCAAGGATCGGTTAGTAGTTTCAAAGGTACCCAAGTTGCGTCAAAAGATCCTCGATGAAGCCCATTTGACCAGATTCTCTATTCACCCCGGGAGCAACAAGATGTATCAGGATTTGAGGCAAAAATTCTGGTGGACCAAGATGAAAATAGAAATCGCTCGATATGTAGCAAGATGTGACACCTATCAGAAAGTGAAAGCTGTCCACATGAAGCCTGGAGGAGAACTGCAACCATTGCCTGTTCCTGCATGGAAATGGGAAGACATTAGCATGGATTTCATCGTGGGTTTGCCAAAAACATCCAGGGGCTTTGACTCAATCTGGGTTGTTGTTGATCGCCTCACTAAGCAAGCTCACTTCATCCCCATCAAGACTATTTACACTGCAGTTAACTATGCGAAGCTGTATATCCAAAATCTGATGAAGCTTCATGGTGTGCCCAAGACCATTGTTTCAGATCGTGGTTCTCAATTCATTTCCAATTTTTGGAGGGCTTTCCATAAGTCACTCGGAACAAAACTTCTGCATAGTACTGCATACCATCCTCAGACTGACAGAGAAACTGAGAGAGTCAACCAAGTGTTGGAGGATATGTTGAGGGCGTGTGCACTTAATTACACCGATACATGGGATGAATGTTTGGCACTAGCAGAATTCTCGTATAATAACAGTTATCAAGAAAGCATCAAGATGGCACCGTTCGAGGCTGTGTATGGTTGTAGGTGTCGGACGCCCCTAAACTGGTCTGAGCCTAGGGAAAGATGGTTCATTGGAGTTGACTTGGTAGAAGAAACTGAAGAAAAGGTCCGGCAGATACAAAATAATCTGAAGGTCACACAGTCGCGACAGAAAAGTTACGCCGATCAAAGGCGCCACCCCTTGGTATTTAAGACAGGAGATTATGTCTATCTCAAAGTCTCACCCATGAAGGAAATTAGTCGGTTCGGAGTTAAAGGCAAGTTAGCTCCTCGATACATTGGACCATTTCAGATCGTGGCCCGTCATGGGAAAGTAGCTTATAAGTTGAGATTGCCAGATCATCTCTTAGCTGTGCACAATATATTCCATGTATCGCAACTCAAGAAGTGTCTTCGAGTGCCAGATCAGGCATTGATGTTGAAGGGATAGAACTCCAACCTGACCTAACATACTCTGAGTATCCCATCCGGGTTCTGGATCGAAAAGATCGCATCAGTCGAAGAACCACCACAAGATGGTACAAGATTCAATGGAGCGAACATTCGGAGGATGAAGCCACCTGGGAATCTGAAGACTATCTCGCCGAGAACTTCCCCGAATTCTTTGCTACCTTGTAAATGTAAAGCTTCTGGTTGTAGAATGTATAAACTCCTCCGATTATTTTATGATCAAGTTTAGAACAGGTTTACTTGAGATATTTTCTTTTCCATTACTTAACCCTAAGGTTTAATCGGTTATCAAATCTCGGGACGGGATTTCTTTAAGGCGGAAGGGCTGTAATACCCCGGGTATTACGGCTAATTAATTATGCCATGTCATCATGTTTATTTTAATGCACCTGCATATGATTGTGCTTAGGGACTATAGAGTGACTTAATTATGAATGAGGTTGATGTTGCTAGTGAATCCCTAATTGGTGATTAAAAATAAAAGTAAAAGAAAAATCTAAATTAAGCCCTAATCGGACCCTAAAACCCTAACTCAAAAACTACTTAGAATCAGGTGATGGTGTCTTAATAAAAGTTGTACATCTTTTTAAATGGAACAACTTTTATTTTGGGTGTTTTTGAAGTTCTTTAATAGAAATTTAAATTAAACCCTAATTACTACTTTGAAATTCAAATTTGAAATGCTAATTTGAAAACCATTGAGAATCTGACTAAACTGCCTTAATGAAAGTTGTCAAGCTCAACTAATAGAACAACTTTTGTTTTGGAACATTTTCATGTTGTTGAGGATAAATTGGAGAAATTAATGGAATTAGAAAGAAAATTCAAATAGTAGTTTTACCCCCTTTCAAATATCTTCAAAATTATTCAAAATCCGAACTTGGTCCTGAAATCAAAGTTGTGCAGAATTTAAAACCCTACAACTTTTATTTTAGCCAAATTTCGAGTTGCTACACAGTTTGTGGAGTTATGGACAGAAAATAGTAAGAAAATTGAATCCACTAGCTACAGTACTCTGCCCCTCTCCCCTGTTCGTGCACAGGCACGGCTGCCAACCACGCCGCGCGCGCGCGGCGCCGCCAGTGCTGGCCGGGATCTTGCTCCCCGGCGTGGCCATGCGTGTGGAGGACCCCGCGCCGCTCCGAATCGCCCCTGCCCCCTCCTTGCTCGCCTTAAAAACGCCATGCCGCCCTTCTGTCGCTCTTCCTCCCCTCTCGGTCGCCGTCGTGCTAGCCCCGGTGCCCGGCAAAATTCGCCATCACCAAGCCATCATCACCCTCTCCGGCTTGCAGCTAGCTAACTAACTCCCTTGCGCTTCGATTGCATCTAGTGGTGCAAGCCTTAGTGTCCCCTACGTGCCGGAACGCTCGACGACGTCTTCGCGGGTGACCGGAGCGCAGCCGCAGCCATCCCTCACGCGACTAGCTTGCTGCGGTGAGCCTCTCCTCCCTCGGTCTCCCGTTTATGACTCTATGGTCCATGCTAGGGCTCATGTTGGCGACGGTTGTCCATTCCATCCCGTAGTGTTGTCAGAACGAGAAGCACGCCGCCGGGAGCGTCGCTGCAGCCGCTGCCGCCATCACGCTCACGTCTCGGTATCGCCTCAAGCTCGACCTACTAGCCTGACTGGCCCACGGTGAGCTCCTGAACCGATTGCACTCCTAATCATGAACGCTACCGTCACGGCCTCGCCGGAGCACGGCATGCCGCCGCGGCCGGCCCGCCATGCTCTCGGTCGGGCAGAACCCTAGTTCCCCGTAGCCCTAAAAACTACCTCGATAGATGCGTTAGAGGCTTGTGAATGTGTCTGACCGGTTGGTTTAGCCGGAGGCCTCACCGGCGGCGAGCTAGCGTAGGTCAGAGCCGGTGGGCCGTCGGTCAGCGCCTTTCTGTGTGCGAGAGGGACCTCGGGTGAGAAGAAATAGAAGTGCAGGGGGTTATCTGTAAAGTGTAAGACTCATATGAATAGTAAGATTTGGACTGCAGGTTGAGATCCATTTAATTCGAGGGGTTTTTCGTAAAATGGCCGGGGCACCGCGTGGGCAGGCCGAGTTGGGCCGGCCTGTTCGCTCGTGGGCCGCCTCTGGCTGAATCACTTTTCTATTTTCCCGGGGGATTTAAAAAGGACTTTTCTATTTTGATTTTTGAGGAATAGTACTGCTATTTGTTATTTTCATAAGAATATTTCTGTTGAACTAAAAATCATCAAAATAATTGTGTATGCTCTCTGAAGTATGTAGTTTTTAATAAAAATATTAAATATAAGTTTTGGACATCTTCTGCAGAAACTAAAAATCAGCATATTAATTAATAAATGCAAATTTGGGCAATTTTAATAAATTTCAGATTAATCCAAAAATCATAAAAATTTATATGGCACTATTTTAGGGTAACATCTATCTGTTGGTAAAGTTTGGGGTCAAATGAAAGCTGTTAGATCATCTATTAATTAGGTGTTAGATTTAGTAGATAATAAAATGAATATAAACAATTAATCTTTGTAGATTTGTGTGATTTTTGGATTGATTGGGTTCATGGATCTTTCACCATAGTGATCCTTGACAAAAATACTGATGTCGCTTGGTGGTTGTAGTAAAGCTGTGCAGCGGCTTTCTATGACTGTTAAAATGGTCAATAAAAACAAAATATGAAAACACCGTTTTGCTTTCTATAAAATGTTTACAACTTTACTGTGAAAGAAAGTTGTACTCAAGGACTAAATGGTTTACTTTTGAGCATTGCATTCATTATCTTCACACCATGCTAAGCATGCATCATTGCATACGTATAGTCCCCGTCACCGAGGAAGTCAAAGTTGAGGCCACTGCGGAGGAGGTGACTCCCGAGGTCGTCTAGGGATTCGACATCTGCGGAACCGAGCCCGACCCGACACTTTTCGCAATCCAAGGCAAGCCCCGGTGCATTCAGCCCCGCCTTGTGTTTTATGAAATATTTATAACTTGAGTCTATTATTGCATTAGATTGATAGGAGTTGTTTGTCACCTATATTGTTGCATTACCTGCCTTGATATATAATACCCTTGAAACCTGTTTAAAAAAAATTAAAAGTGTTCAAAAATGCTTAGCCCTGCTTAATCAATTTAAATTTGCATAAAAAGGCTATTTTTGACCCATGGGAATGTGATATTCATGAATCTTGAGAAAAGAAAAAGGGATATGAGTTCGTTCGGGAAATTGTGCACTTGGGTAGCAGTCCCAATTGAAAGACCCTAGTTTGGTTTTGGTAATTGATGAAACCAAGTTACTAATCTAAGTGCTTAGTATGTGTAGCCAAGAGTAGATTAGTGATATGGAGGAAGATGACATGAGCACAAGTGAAGATCAAGATGAAATGATCAAGGAGAAAAAAGACATAAAGAAGGAAAGTTAGAGGTTAAGGTATATTCAAATAGGGCTTTTTTTAGTGATCAAGACTCCAAGTGGGAGTGATCACATTTAGGATAGATAGCCGACTATCAAGGGGAGAACTAAACTATTGGATTACTTTCAAGTGCTCTAGGTTGCATCTCATATGCATTGAACTAACCAACCTAGAGAATCCCTTTGAAAACCCTTGGAAAATATTTGCAAAATGCTAACACACTATGCACAAGTGTAGAAGACCTTGAGTGTTAGCACATAGAAACAAGGGGTGAGAAATAAACTTGAAAAACGCTGAGAAATGAGCGTCGGACTGTTAGCAGGGGTAGCGTCAGACTATTGTCCAGAGTTCGATGCCTAACCCTAGCTTCGTCCAATAGAGAGCGTCGGAAGCTCGTTTTACGAGCGTCGGACCATTGAGAAGTCCAGTCCGACGGTGCCGAGCAGTGGAAAGTGACGCGTGGCGCAATCTGAGAGCGTCGAACGCTCAAGCTTAGTCCGACGCCGGAGTCCGACGCAGTTTTCCCGTTTTGAAACCTCTCTGGAAACGTCGGACTCTCGAGTTTGTTAGTCCGACGACCCCTCCGCGAACGTCCGACGGTACGCGCGTAGTGTACTGGGATCAGGGCGTCGGATCGAGAGCTTTAGTCCGACGCCCCCAGTCCAACGATATGAAAAACGGCGCGAAGACGACCGTTGAGATCTGACGAATGTCGTTTAAACCTGTTGACACGTGGCGAAGATCTAGAGCGTCAGACGCTACCGTTTGGTCCGACGCTGTCGGTCCGACGGTAGAAAAACGGGGTTAACGGCTGTTTCAGTGGGTGTAACGGCTAGAAGTTGGCTTGGGGGTATTTATACTCCCTCCCTGGTCACTTGGTGACCCTCTTGCACACTTGGATCATTGCCATACACTTTGTTGCATTCTAGCCTCCCACTCTCTCACTAGTTCATCATCTTGATCATCATTGTGAGATTGAGTGAACCTCAAGTGCATCATTGCTTGTGATTTGCATTCTAGAGCACTTGAGAGCAAGCCTTGGATTAGTTCTTATTCTCTTGGGACATTGCCGTGTCCCAAGACGGCTTGGAGGAGAAGAAGGTGTGGAGGAGCTTGGTGATTATGCTTGCCCACACCCGGCGATTGTGAGGGGTTCTTGTGCCTTCCCCGAGCGGAGTGCTCAAAAGTAACTCTAGTGGATTGCTCGTGTCTTTGAGTTACTTCCTCCGTGGTAGGTTCTTATGGCGCCTAGTGTAGGCTCGGTGTGTGATACCGATTAGCCAGCGAACCACTGGTTGAAGTCGACACAACGAGGACGTAGCGTGCCGGCAAGCACGTGAACCTCGGGGATAAATCTTGGTGTCTCTATTGATTTCCTCACCTTCGAGTGAGTGACTTATTGATTGTCCCGGTGATTGGCTTCTTCACAAGGCAAAGGTTTATTCGACGATCATCTCTTTCTTATTCTTGTGCAAAGTAGCTTGTTCATTTGTCTTGAGTAGTTGTGTAGTCTTTTAGTTCTTGCTAGCTTACTTGTGTGGACTAGAACTAAGGATTATCTAGAATTGTGTAGGTGGCTTGCCTAGGTTAGTGGTTGCCTTAGCATTGCATTTATAGCCTCTTGTGTTTCTAATCACTTGTTTAGTGGTTTGTAGAATTTTTATTTAGGCTATTCACCCCCTCAAGCCATACTAGGACCTTTCAAGTGGTATCAGAGCCGTGGTCACCATCTAGTCAAGGCTTAACATCCTTTGGTGCATTGAAATGGCTCATATCATGTTCAATCATGTTGGGGGCAAACCACCTCACTTTGATGGCACAAGCTCATTTGACTATTGGAAGAGAAAGATGATGATGTATCTTGGCTCAATTCATGAGAAGGTGTGGGAGGTCACCGAGAAGGAATATATTGTGCTTGATCCCGCAAGCCCCACACCTAGAGATCAAGAGAATAACCAATGTAATACAATGGCTCTCAACACCATTTACAATGGTATTGACTCAAAGGTGGTTGAGCAAGTCAAGGATTTGGATAGAGCAAGTGAAGTATGGACAAGATTAGAGCAAACCTATGAGGGCACTTCAACGGTAAAGAGTGCCAAGTTGTACATGCTCAAGGACAAGCTCTCAAACTTCAAGATGGATGATGGAGAGAGCATTCCGGAGATGTTCTATAGGCTCCAAGTGATCATCAATGATTTGAAGGCCTTGGGTGAGAAAACAAGTGATGAGGACTTTTCTCACAAGTTTCTCATGTGCTTGCCCAAGAGGTTCAAGACCTTGAGGACTATCATCTTCCGGGGTGGCTTGAAGGGTGTCACTCCAAATGAGGTTCTTGGTGATGTGATGACCGAGGATCAATACAATGAGAAGAGTGATAGTGAAGAAGTGAAGAAGGAGGATGACAAGAGCAAGAAGACCGTGGCATTCAAGTCCACCACCTCTTCTTCCAAGAACAAAGGCAAGGGCAAGAAAGTACAATCTAGTGATGATGATGCATCTAGCCTTGATAGTGATGATGAGGCACTAGCTCTCTTTGTGTGCAAGTTTGGAAGATTCATGAAGAAGAAGGACTATGGTGCTAGAAAGAGAAGAGATAACTTCAAAGGCAAGAATGTAGTAAGGAAGTGCTACAATTGCAAGAGCACGGATCATCTTGTGGCGGATTGTCCTAATGCTAGTGATGATGAGGATGATTACAAGAAGAAAGGCAAGAAGGACAAGAAGGACAAGGTGGAAAAGAAGGAGAAGAAGAAGTTCAACTTCTCTAAGAAGAAAGGTGGATCCTATGTGGTGACATGGGATAGTGATGCTTCCTCCGATGATGATGAATCTAGTGATGATGATGAGAGGAAGACATCCAAGAAGAAGGACATGGCTTCTATTGCTATCAACAAGAAGTCTTCATCATTTGATCCATCATGCTTCATGGCTAAGTCCACTAAGGTAAAATACGATGACTCACGTGATGATGAAAAAGATGATAATGATAATGATAGTGATGATGATGAGCCTAGTATAGCACAACTCATGGACATGTTAGAGCAAGCCGAATATCTTATTAGCTCTAAGTCTAAGAAGTGCAAAGAATTGTCCAAGAAATTAAAAACTCTTGAACAATCCTTTGATGAGCTAAGTGCTTCTCATGAGTGTCTAAAGGAAGACCATGAGGATCTCAAACTAGCTCACACCATGCTTGAGGAAGCTCACTCCTCACTCTTAGAGCTAAGCAAGGTAGAGGATGTTGCTATAACATGTGATGTGGGTGTAACTTGTGATCTAATAAATGAATCAACTAATAAAACACTTGTTGCAACCACACCTAATAACACTAGCTTTTCATCATCATCCACTTCTACTTCTACCTTCACTAATAGTGTTGATCCAACACTAAAAGTTGAAAATGAGAAATTAAAGAAGAAAGTGGACAAGCTAACCCGCGCATTAGGCAATGCCTATGGTGGGGATGCCTGCTTGCTACAATGCTTGGGTAGCCAAAGATATAGTAACTCTAAGGAGGGACTTGGCTATACTCCCAAGAAAGGCAAGGCGGCCTTTGTAACTCCAAAGCCTAGCTTTGTGAGGAGCAATGGTCGGTTTTGCTACAAGTGCAAGCAAGATGGGCATATTGAGGCAAATTGCATCACTAACAACAAGAACAAGCAAATAAAATTTGCAAGTGCTAAATCTATTAGACTTGATTCTTGTTACATGCTTACCAAGGGTGAGAAAGGTGTCAAAGTAAAATATATTGGTACACCTAAAGAGAGCCCAAGGTTGAAGGCCATTTGGGTACCAAAGGCTTTGGTTGCTAACATCCAAGGACCCAAACAAGTATGGGTACCTAAAAGACATTGACTTGTTTTGTAGGTAAATTACAAAGCCAGAGGGAGGCATTGGGTTCTTGATAGTGGGTGTTCTCAACACATGACCGGTGATTCAAGAATGTTCAACCAAATCAATTCTAGTGGCAATGAATATGATAGTATCACATTTGGGGATAATAGCAAAGGCAAGGTCAAGGGTCTTGGAAAGATTGCAATATCAAATGATCTAAGCATCTCCAGTGTGCTATTAGTTGAGAGTTTGAACTTCAATCTATTGTCGGTGGCTCAACTTTGTGATCTTGGCTTCAAATGAATGTTTGGTGTTGATGATGTGGAAATCATTAGTGTGGATGGATCAAATTTGATATTCAAGAGATTTAGATATGAGAATCTCTATCTAGTGGACTTTGGTGCTAGAGAATCACAATTGTCAACATGCTTACTCTCAAAGTCAAGCATGGGTTGGTTATGGCATAGAAGGCTTGGTCATGTTGGAATGAAGCAATTGAACAAACTTGTGAAGCATGACTTGGTTAGAGGCCTTAAAGATGTTGAGTTTAAGAAGGACAAGTTATGTAGTGCATGTCAAGCCGGAAAACAAGTAGGCAACACTCATCCTAAGAAGAGCATGATGAGCACATGCAAACCATTTGAGTTATTGCACATGGACTTGTTTGTACCAACTACATATACAAGCATTGGTGGCAACAAGTATGGTTTGGTGATAGTGGATGACTTCTCAAGATACACATGGGTTTTCTTTATAAATGACAAAAGTGATGTTTATGGTATCTTCAAAACTTTTGTCAAGAGAAGTTGCAATGAATTTGAAACAACCATCAAGAGGGTGAGAAGTGATAATGGTAGTGAATTCAAGAACACAAGAGTTGATGAGCTTTGTGATGACTTAGGAATCAAACATCAATTCTCGACTAAGTACACACCTCAATCAAATGGCCTAGTTGAAAGAAAGAATAGGACTCGCATTGATATGGCAAGATCTATGCTTAGTGAGTATAATGTGAGTCAATCTTTTTGGGCCGAAGCAATCAACACAGCATGTTACTACTCCAATAGACTCTATTGCCATCCTATGTTAGAGAAGACTCCATATGAGATCTTGAATGGAAGAAAGCCAAATATTGCATATTTTCGGGTGTTTGGTTGTAAGTGCTACATATTGAAGAAAGGAGCTAGATTGAGCAAATTTGAGAAGAAATGTGATGAGGGATTCTTGCTTGGTTACTCCACCACTAGTAAAGCTTATAGAGTATGGAACTTGAGAAGTGGTCAATTTGAGGAAGTTCATG
Source organism: Eremochloa ophiuroides (assembly GCA_038502445.1). Classification (NCBI taxonomy): domain Eukaryota; kingdom Viridiplantae; phylum Streptophyta; class Magnoliopsida; order Poales; family Poaceae; genus Eremochloa; species Eremochloa ophiuroides. Next base: position 19,425,165 of record JAHLJS010000007.1, on the reverse strand, counting down.
ATGTTGAATTTGATGAAACCAATGGGTCTCAAGATCAAAATGAGAATCTAGATGATGTGAGTGGACCTCAATTGGCAAAGGCTATGCAAGAAATGGACATTGGTGACATAAGACCGACTCAAGTGGTTGACATAGCAGATGACAAAGATCAAGTGCAAGTTCCTTCAAATGATCAAGCTAGTGACTCTCAAGTGCAAAATCAAGATCAAGCTAGTTCCTCATAAGCAAATCAATCAAATACGCAATCAAGCTCAAGTAATCAACCTCAAGTGCTTCAACCCACAAACGTTGCAAGAGATCATCCTTTGGACCAAATTGTTGGTGATATTCAAAAGGGTGTGCAAACAAGATCAAGACTAGCATCATTTTGTGCTCACTATTCATTTGTGTCATTTGAAGAGCCGGAGAACATTGAGAAGACATTGAAAGATAGTGATTGGGTAAATGCTATGCATGAAGAGCTCAACAATTTTGAAAGAAATAAAGTTTGGGAATTGGTAAAGAGACCAAAGAACTACAATGTTATTGGCACCAAATGGGTATTTAGAAACAAGCAAGATCAAGATGGTGTTGTGATACGGAACAAGGCAAGATTGGTGGCATAAGGGTACACTCAAGTAGAAGGATTGGACTTTGGTGAAACCTATGCTCCAGTTGCAAGATTGGAAGCAATAAGAATTCTTCTAGCATATGCTTGTGCTCACAATATCAAGCTCTACCAAATGGATGTCAAAAGTGCATTTCTCAATGGATTCATCAATGGGTTAGTATATGTTGAACAACCACCCGGTTTTGAAGATGAGAAAAAACCAAATCATGTGTACAAGTTAAGGAAAGCACTCTATGGTTTGAAACAAGCACCAAGGGCATGGTATGAGAGGCTAACGGATTTTCTCCTCTCTAAAGGTTTCAAGATGGGCAAGGTTGACACCACTCTATTCACCAAGAAAGTTGATGGTGACTTGATGAATCATGCAAATCTATGTTGATGACATTATTTTTGGATCAACTAGTCAAGCTTTGTGTGCGGAGTTTGAAAAGATGATGGCTAAAGAATTTGAGATGTCTATGATGGGTGAACTCACATACTTCCTTGGACTTCAAATTAAGCAAATGAAGAATGGCACATTCATAAGCCAAGGCAAGTACACAAGAGATATGATCAATAAGTTTGGAATGCAAGATGCAAAACCAATTAGCACTCCCATGGGGACTAGTGGAAGCTTGGATGAAGATAAAAGTGGCAATATGGTTGATCAAAAGGCATATCGGTCTCTAATTGGAAGTTTGCTCTATGTCGCCGCATCAAGACCGGATGTCATGTTTAGTGTGTGCATGTGTGCTAGATATCAAGCATCTCCTAGAGAGAGTCATATGAAGGCCGCAAAGAGGATATTGAGATATTTGAAGCACACTCAAGATGTTGGATTCTGGTATCCCAAGGGTGCAAAATTTGAGTTGATTGGATATGCCGATGCGGACTATGTCGGTTGTAAGATAAATAGAAAGAGTACATTGGGCACATGTCAACTCTTGGGAAGATCTCTTGTCTCATGGTCATCAAAGAAGCAAAATAGCATATCACTCTCCACCGCCGAAGCCGAATATATTAGTGCGGGGAGTTGTTGTGCTCAAATCCTATGGATGACGGCAACTTTGAGGGATTATGGAATCAACTTCAAGAAAGTGCCATTGTTTTGTGACAATGAGAGTGCTATCAAGTTAACTCAAAATCCGATTCAACATCAAAGAACCAAGCATATTGATGTGAGGCACCATTTTATCCGGGATCATCAACAAAAGGGTGACATTGACATTCAAAGCATTGGAACCGATGATCAATTGGCCGACATACTCACCAAGCCACTAGATGAGAAGAGGTTTTGCAAGCTTAGGAATGAATTGAATATTCTTGATTTCTCCAATATGAGTTGAGCTCACCCCACATATGTGACATGCCTCTACTCCGACAAAGCAAGGTAAAATTGTTTGACATAACATCATACTTGCTAGGACTTGTTTAGAGCATATAGACATATTCACCTCTTAGGATTATTCATGGAAATTAAAATGTTTTTGATGGATATATGCTACCACTATTGCCTTATTTGATTGTATGATCTAGTGGTAACATATGACATGCATGTGTGCTTAATCCCCTAGTGTTCAAACTAGTTCATTAGCTCACGGTGTATAACTTAACGTGGGCAAGATAACCCCTAGTGGCGTGAAGAAGCTTGTCCTTGGATCAAACTTAGTTATACATCCTAGGCAAGTGCACTAGATTGAGCCAAAGTGATAAATCAACTCTCTTTCCAAAATCAAATGAACTTGACTACCTATCTCTACTCCACTTAACCTTTTTTTGAGCAATTGTTGACAAAGGGGGAGAGAAAGTTACAAAAGAAAGAGAAAGTGCGATGAACCATCATTAGGCCGACGATGGGAGAGCAATAGGCCAAAGGAAAGGGGTAATTAAAATTTTGAAGCACACAAGTAGGGGGAGCAATCACATATGCAAGTTGTTGCATTTGGATGTGCATTAATCATATGATTGCTCATTGCATTTGTATTTACTTTCTTGTACATGCTTGTGTGGTGTATTGCTAGTAGTAGGATTTGAATGATGATTTGAACAACTAGCATGTGTAGTGGTAACTAGTTGGTCGTATTTCTTCAAATGGTAACTAGAGCTTGCTTATAATGTGATCTCACGGTATACTCTAGTATTTGTGACCTTCTAGTTACTAAGGTGCTAAGGATGGTGTACATGGCAACTCCGATGGTATCACGCTTTAAAGGTCCATTTCATACACCATTAGCACAATTTCGGTAGAATTACTCTCTATTCAATACATATGTGCTAGCTTTCAATCCAAACTCGATGCACATATGTAGGGGGAGTCAATACTACCAAAATAGAACTTATGATAGTTGTCCAAATCCTCATCATGATCTACTTATGGACAAGCATGATAAGTTCAAAATCTTAATGCATATTTCTTTTGTAAAAGGGTTGTCATCAATTAACAAAAAGGGGGAGATTGAAAGACCCTAGTTTGGTTTTGATAATTGATGAAACCAAGTTACTAATCTAAGTGCTTAGTATGTGTAGCCAAGAGTAGATTAGTGATATGGAGGAAGATGACATGAGCACAAGTAAAGATCAAGATGAAATGATCAAGGAGAAAGAAAAAGACTTAAAGAAGGAAAGCTAGAGGCTAAGGTATATTCAAATAGGGCTTTTCTTTTAGTGATCAAGACTCCAAGTGGGAGTGATCACATTTAGGATAGATAGCCGACTATCAAGGGGAGAACTAAGCTATTGGATTACTTTCAAGTGCTCTAGGTTGCATCTCATATGCGTTGAACTAACCAACCTAGAGAATCCCTTTGAAAACCCTTGGAAAATATTTGCAAAATGCTAACACACTATGCACAAGTGTAGAAGACCTTGAGTGTTAGTACATAGAAACAAGGGGTGAGAAATAGACTTGAGAAACGCTGAGAAATGAGCGTCGGACTGTTAGCAGGGGTAGCGTCGGACTATTGTCCAGAGTCCGACGTCTAACCCTAGCTTCAGCCAATAGAGAGCGTCGGAAGCTCGTTTTACGAGCGTCGAACCATTGAGAAGTCCAGTCCGACGGTCCGAGCAGTGGAAAGTGACGCTTGGCACAATCTGAGAGCGTCGGACGCTCAAGCTTAGTCCGACGCCGAGCGTCGGATGGAGTCCGACGCAGTTTTCCCGTTTTGAAACCTCTCTGGAAACGTCGGACTCTCGAGTTTGTTAGTCCGACGACCCCTCCGCGAACGTCCGACGGTACGCGCGTAGTGTACTGGGATCAGGGCGTTGGACCGAGAGCTTTAGTCCGACGATATGAAAAACGGCGCGAAGACGACCGTTGAGATCTGACGAACATCGTTTAAACCTGTTGACACGTGGCGAAGATCTAGAGCGTCGGACGCTACCGTTTGGTCCGACGCTGTCGGTCCGACGGTAGAAAAACGGGGTTAACGGCTGTTTCAGTGGGTGTAACGGCTAGAAGTTGGCTTGGGGGTATTTATACTCCCTCCCTGGTCACTTGGTGACCCTCTTGCACACTTGGATCATTGCCATACACTTTGTTGCATTCTAGCCTCCCACTCTCTCACTAGTTCATCATCTTGATCATCATTTTGAGATTGAGTGAACCTCAAGTGCATCATTGCTTGTGATTTGCATTCTAGAGCACTTGAGAGCAAGCCTTGGATTAGTTCTTATTCTCTTGGGACATTGCCGTGTCCCAAGACGGCTTGGAGGAGAAGAAGGTGTGGAGGAGCTTGGTGATTATGCTTGCCCACACCCGGCGATTGTGAGGGGTTCTTGTGCCTTCCCCGAGCGGAGTGCTCAAAGGCAACTCTAGTGGATTGCTCGTGTCTTTGAGTTACTTCCTCCGTGGTAGGTTCTTGTGGCGCCTAGTGTAGGCTCGGTGTGTGATACCGATTAGCCAGCGAACCACTGGTTGAAGTCGATACAACAAGGACGTAGCGTGCCGGCAAGCACGTGAACCTCGGGGATAAATCTTGGTGTCTCTATTGATTTACTCACCTTCGAGTGAGTGACTTATTGATTGTCCCGGTGATTGGTTTCTTCACAAGGCAAAGGTTTATTCGACGATCATCTCTTTCTTATTCTTGTGCAAAGTAGCTTGTTCATTTGTCTTGAGTAGTTGTGTAGTCTTTTAGTTCTTGCTAGCTTACTTGTGTGGACTAGAACTAAGGATTATCTAGAATTGTGTAGGCGGCTTGTTTAGGTTAGTGGTTGCCTTAGCATTGCATTTATAGCCTCTTGTGTTTCTAATCACTTGTTTAGTGGTTTGTAGAATTTTTATTTAGGCTATTCACCCCCTCTAGCTATACTAGGACCTTTCACCAATGCATCGTTACCGACGGAAAGGAATTTTTCCGTTCGTTGGTTGTGAATTTGTGTTAGAGTCCCAATGCTTGACCATCGGCGGGAAAGGGATTTGAAAACCGTTGGGACACTTGTAATTGGGTTAGAGTCCCAATGCAATGTTGCCGGCGGAAAAAGAATTAGGGACCGTTCATTGTAGGCCTGCTGCGATCGAGACTTTGCAACTAGCCACATACTACGGAAAGCCCTAACTCCGGTGGCTCTACTACTTGAACCGACAACCACGCACTGAGAGTGGAGAGATGGCGAGAGCAGCGTGTACCCTCGTGGCCGGCGTGCTTGGAGAGGAGAGGAGTACTGTGTTCTCAGGTGGCGCAGGACCGGTTCAGGGGTAGAAAAGCCGTGGTAGCCGGGGTTGGTATATGCAAGCTTAAGTGCTACATATGCAGTGTGGATAGGGATCCCCAGCTGGGTACTAATCGATTCGAATCGTCGTTGCTCCTCGGATATGGAGATTTGATCCTTTGACCTACAATTGAAAAGTGGTTCAGAACTAGGTGTTTTTGAGAATAATTGAGAATTTAAAAGTATGATGATATATGAGAATGAATTTGGAATTATGGATTATGATTGAATCACGATTGAGATAAAATATTGAAATAGGATAGAAATGCTTTTCTGCAAAACTCTTTGACTCTTGCTCAAGCCTTACCTTGACTTCCCTTAGCCTGCATTCCTGAGTCTCATCCCCTTTTTCTTTAGTCGGGTAAGTCTTGCGGAGTACCCCAGTACTCAGGGTTTGTTAACCCCATGTTGCAGGGATACAGCAGTCGGAGGTCCGTCTCGCCCCCTGCTGTGTGACAATGGTCCCGGAGGGAAGTGAGGAGGAGTAAGGTTGTACCTTTGGGCAGGGTTCTTATCATTAAATATTTAATTATGTTGTATCATCGTTCCACTGCTACCTACTTTTATTTATGGTCTGTAATAACTGCACCTTAATTTTATTTGGACAAGAGGTTTGTAATCTAAGTACTTTATAATCTTTTCGCACTTTTACTCTGATGTAATTTGTTATGAAATGTTGTAATTCTGTAATGACTTCGCAATGAGATCCTGTCGGAGGAAAACAAGCACTAATGTAGCCCGGCAGGACCTTCTAGATCATTTAGGACACGGGCCCGGCTGTCAGAGGTCATTAGTGACGATTACAGGTGCCTATGGGTCATGTGATTTAGGCTGTTCTGTTACAGCTGGTATCAGAGCGGTTCCATTTCTAAATCATTACCGTATTACTTTGCAAAACTTCAAAACGCTTTGGATCTTAAACTTTAATTACTATTTTGGTCTAAATTGCTTATTCTTGTCTTAATCAGTATTATAGATATGGTAGTCAGTGGAATAGCACTATTATTAGCCCTATGTCGAAAATTATTTATGCAGTTATTTATTTTGCATCGGTTTTAAATTCTGTAAGTACGATTCATGCATCATTATTGATTCACATGATAAATAACTTCCTCCTTAAAATGGTTTATGGGTTAGGATCTATCAAACCTATTCTTGCTAGCCTATATTATATCCTGACTAATCCCAACTTATCTTCTCCAGCATGGCACGCTGCAAGCAGACCGCGCGCAAGAAGACGGGAGCTAGGGGTGTGCCGCGCCACCAGCTGGCGCCGCGCGACGGGGAGGCTTCCAGCAGTCATCGCCCCCGCCGCAGCCGCGCTGAGTTGCAGACGGAGATAGAGAGGATGAGGGAGGAGATGAGGAGGATGACTGAGGACTTTGCTGCCGCTCGTCGGGAGCACTACCAGGACGTGGCGACGATCGACCGACTGCGGACTTCTGTGGCTCGCCTGATCGAGCAGAGGGACGCTACCTGGGCACGTGAGGACGTGACCAGGCCAAGGCTGCACGAGCTTGAGATCTACATGGAGCAGATTGAGGACTATAACGACGCACTGCACGAGGAGGTGCATAGGCTCAACAATGAGCTTAACCCGATCTTGCAGCCACGTGTTGAAGACCCCGAGGATGGGGTGGTTGTTGGTCCTGAGGATCAGGACATGGAGGACGTTGACGAGGAGATTGAGCCTCTCCAGGTGGTCGTCGAGTAGGACGCCGATAAGGACGTCGATGAGGACGTCGAGGAGCACGTCGCGGAGGTCGACGAGGACGGTGTCGTCTCTGATGGGACCGTGGGTGACGACGACTAGACTAGCAGTAGGACTAGTAATGTCAGTTATTCGCACTCTTTTGTGTATTTTAATGTCAGTGTTTCCATGAAAACCTTAGCTATGGTTTGGGAACTATGTCGAGTGTCGGTTATGTACCCTGGTTATTGTAATATTATGGTATGTACTATATTAAGATTCGATTAAGTAATCTGAGACTTGGGGCGTAATTATGCACAGATGCCTGTTCACACCCGCTCGACTGGTGCTGGTACTTTTGAGGACGGGGCCATTCCGGAGGCACCGCCGATTCCACCTACTCTGGCTGATGCCATCGCAGCTTTAGCCAATGTTACAGCGCTGCTCGCTCAGAATCGAGATGACCGTGGTGGGCGCCGTGGCCGCCACCATGACGAGGAAACCACTTACATGGACTTTATAGACACTCGTCCACCGGTGTTTACCAAAGCGGATGAGCCGCTGGAAGCAGATGACTGGCTCCGTACCATGGAGCAGAAGTTTAGATTGATTCGCTGCACGAAGACCCAGAAACCGTTGTTTGCGGCGCAGCAACTCCGAGGCCCTGCGAGCGCTTCATTTGCAAACCTCCTGTCCGCCCAGCCTGATGGACACCAACTTACTTGGGCAGAGTTTCCTGAGGCCTTCCGTGCACATTACATCCCTGCGGGTGTGATGAAAATGAAGTTGGATCAATTCTTAGCTCTGCAAGAAAAAAAATCCACAGTCATGCAGTATGTCAGCCAGTTTAACCATCTGTCACAGTATGCCCCTGAGCATACTAACACCAACCAAAAGAGGAAGGACTGCTTTGTCAGAGGCTTGAACTACAAGATTCAAAGAAGCTTGGCGAATAATCTCCATTGCACCTATCATGATGCAGCCAACATCGCGATAGCTTTTGAAGAAAGCGACCACAAGCACCAAGAAGAGAAGAAAAAGAAGAAGTCTGGATTAGCTGGATCTTCTGGCCATCAGAAGCGCCAGAAAATCATCTACCATCCCACTCACCACTCACGTCCCCAGTATCCCCATCGGCAGGTCGCAGTTCGAGCTGCTGCTACCTCTCACACTTCCAACCAACAAAGCGCCACCTAGCCGAATGCCCCTGGCGTTCGTGTAACCACTCCTCAAACAACGTACAACCAACCCTGCTACAATTGTGGCAAGATAGGACATTGGTCCCGCAACTGTCCATTTCCCAAACAATACAACCAGAATGCGCAGAAGGCTCCTGGTGGACAGCAGCAGCAGCAGACTCAGCACCGTGGCCACCAGCAGCAGGCCTAGAAGGGAAAAGTTGTGAGAAAAGCAGGACAGATCTACTACACACAGGTTGGAGACATTCTTGAGGGTGAACCCGTCATGCTGGGTAGGTTTTCTGTCGCAAGTCATCCTGCTATCATGCTTTTCGATTCTGGTGCATCGCATTCATTTATCAATCGTACATTTGTCGTCAAGCATGAAATTCCGATTGGGCAGATAGAGGAAAATTTTCTTATTCAGTCGCCCAGAGGGCGCATTAGTACTAAAGAGGTAGTACATCGGGTGCCCATAGAACTTGGCGGGCATATATTCCCGACCTCAATAATAGTGCTGAAGGATCAGGATATAGATGTAATATTAGGCATGAATTGGATGTATCAGCACAAGACTCTCATAGATGTGCTGAATAGAACCATCAGGGTAAACTTGCCTAATAGCCAAACTCAACTTCTTATCCAACTTCCAATACCTCAAAGAGCAGTTGGTAGGGTATGTGCAACCGCAGTTAAAGAGGTGCAGAACATTCCGGTACTCTGTGAATTCCCGGATGTATTCCCCGACGAATTGCTTGGTTTACCTCCTGACCGGAATGTGGAATTTGCCATTGAGTTGAAGCCTGAAACCGCGCCTATTTCCCGTAGAGCCTATAGAATGCCACCCAAGGAACTGGTAGAGTTGAAGGTTCAGTTACAAGATCTGTTGGATAAGGGTTTCATCATTTTCGTCAAAAAGAAGGATAATTTCCTGAGACTCTGTGTCGATTACCGTCCACTCAATGAGGTCACCATCTAAAACAAGTACCCTTTGCCTCGCATAGACCTACTTTTTGACCAACTCGCATAGTCCAAGAGTTTGTCAAATTTTACTTAGCAAATCTTATGATTTGGCAACTCCCTAAAAAATATGCCAAGTAAAAAAATAGTCTTTCCAAGAGTTTGCCATTTAAATTTGGTAAATTTTTTTTAAAAAGCTCACATAATAACAAATCTATTCTGTGTGTGACTTAATTTTTATATATATATACACACACAGTGTGTGTGATTTAATTAATAATTATAGCTTAAAATGACAGTAGCAGGAATTAATGCTGGAACACATAAAGCGGCAGTAGCTTGTATTCCCTCCGTCCCATATTTGATGACGCTATGGGAAGCGTGTGGGTCAAACTTTCTCAACTTTAACTAGATTTATTGAAAATATATGCAACATTTTTATTTCTAAATAAATTTGTTAAAAAATTAGATTTAAAGATCTTTCTAATGATACTAGTTGTGTACGTTTGATATGAATACTTTTTAATGTAAAATTAGTCAAAGTTGAAAAAAGCTGATTTTTCGGGAAGCGAGAATGACAACTATTTTAGGACGGAGGGAGTAGCAATTTTTTGAACAGCAGCTGCTAGCATTTACGGTACTTAGGGGGTGTTTAGTTCCACTCTAAAATCTCAAAACAACCGTCACATCAATTTTGCAGCACATGCATAAAACATTAAATATAGACGAAACTTTTGCATGTTTGCACAGTTTACTTGTAAATCGCAAGATAAATCTTTTAAGTCTACTTGAGCTATAATTAAACACATATTAAAAAAGATTCCCCACTGCTACAGTGCTAAAAACTCAAAAAATTTTGGATCTAAATGCCCCTTACACTACTTGTCGAATTCTTGCTGCCGCCCATGTGCAGTGCTAGTCTGGCCGACTAGTCACGTCGCTGCCGGCTGCCTCTCTGTGTCGCTGCAGTGCTGCAGCTACGCACGCACAGCACGCACAGCAGGGCGGGCCCAGTGGCAGCCGCACAGGCGTGCAGTAGCAGCGCGCGGATGGCAAGCTACACCGCACGCTGATACATGCACGCGCGAGGTCGCCAGAGAATTTTTTTTAAATAATATTTTTTTAATAATTAATTGTAAATCTAATATTTGGATTGGAAGAATAGTAAAAATAGCATCCTGTCGGCTGCCCAGGACCCGACAGGATACTTATCGGTGCCTAGGGAGCTGACTAGACCATGTCAGCAGTTGAGCGGTCGACAGGAGCCCAGGCCCACGTACGATACACTAGCCCATCGATGCCAGTCGGACCGACAGGCATGTCGGCCAGCGGAGGGCCGACAAGTCCTACCGGGTCGCGGGCGACCGACAGGCCCTAAATATCTACCGGCCCCTTTCTTCTTGCCCGCGACGCCTCTCTCTCTCGCGCGCGCTCTCTCTCTCTCTCTCTCCATCCGCGGCGCCGGCGCCGCGCCCTAGCCTCCGCTCGCCGCCCCGCGCCGCCCCTCCCTGGATCCGGCCGGGGACCGCCACAGCCCCCTACGACGGCCCTCCCCGGCGGACTTGGAGGGCTCGCGCCCTCCCCATTCCTCTCGGCCTACCACCGGGCAGAGGTGGAGGAGCAGATGAGTTTTCTATTTTGTTCTTAGTTTGTTTTGATTTTTTATTAGTTAGAGTTAATGGTGTATCTTAGTTTAGTTAGTTAATTTAGTTAATGTTTTTAGTTAGTTTTTATCACATGATTTTGTATTAGTTTATTTAGTTATAGTTAGGGTTAGTTTATGTATTTAGTTAGTTAGGTTTAGTGTTTAGGGGTAGTTTATTTAGTTATTTAGGAATTGTTTATGTTTAAAATGTATTAGTTTATTTATTAGCATTAGTAGTATTTTTAGGAATAGTTAGTGTAACTTAATGTAGTTTAATTTTTTAGTAGTACATGTATATTTGATTTAGGGTTAGTTGAGTTAGGATTAGTTAGTTGTAGTTGTATTAGTTTAATTAATTTATTGTTTGTTAGGGTTTAGGAGTTATGGTGGTATTGAACTAACATTGTAATTTCAACGATGGGAGCAGGAATGTCATCCGATCTAGTTTGTTTCAGAGTTTACTATGGCAACGGTGAAATCAGAACTGGGGATAGCGGTGTAGACGTTAGTCAATTCCAGTTCTTTGACACACAACTGAACTCACCGCTAGATCATAGTCGGAGACAAGTATTAGCCTGACTGCATGAATGGTTGGGTTTTCCGCCGTCTCAGCAACGTTTGAAGATTAGTATGTTGGTGCCCAGACGAAGGGAGAATGGATGGAGATGGGAGTTGTACGAGGCCAGTAATACGCATAAATGGAAGTTTCTTGTGAGTAAGGCTTTGAAACGTGGGTATGACAACATCATGCTTGTTCAGTTCGTCGATGGTGCCATGCAAGGAGAGAGTAGCAGCACAGTTCGAGAAGAAGAGAACTTAGAAGCCACAAACGTAGATGAGAGCTTTGTTCGTGATTCTCAAGATGTTGATTTTAGCACAGAGGCTGCAAGAGGGCACGAATATGACACAAATACTGAGCAAACCTTGGTTTCAAATACTGGGGGGTTGATCATAGGATGGATGAAGAAGACGAACAAGGTTTTCACACACACATGCAAGCTGATGAGGGCGAGGAGGACGAAAGAATCGTCGAGCAGATGGAAGCTGACAATGCGGAGCACCTGGCATTCGTGGATGAACATGTTGGCCAAAGGTTCGAAGATGAGACCGTCATCCCCGAGGATTGGACTAAATTCGCAGCAGATGCCATGATGGTGGGCGACAGCCATCACTCGGCATGGGAGTATTCAAGGACGGAGGTGCTGCAAGGGCAGATGTTCCATGACAAGGTCCATATGCAGCATGCCGTCCGACGGTGGGCTTTTAGGGAGAAGAAGCAGTTCAGGGTGGTTATTTCGAACCCCAGGACGTGGGATGTTAAGTGCATCACCCCAGGGTGCACCTGGCGTGTCCATGGTCATATGCCACGAACGGAGAGTAGCTTCATAGCAACAATTGTGCAACCGCATAATTGCTTTTTGGAGGCCACGCTAACTAAGCATTGCAACTTTACAGCAGACTTCGTGGCAAATGAGATGTATGGGGAGGTAGTTGAGAGACTTGGCATGTCTCCTTTCCGAATAATGCTTGCTATACAGAACCATTATGGATATGAGATATCTTATGACATGGCTTGGAGAGCGAAACAGTTAGCTTTGGAGGAGAGATTTGGTTCGTACAAGGATTCATATCACCACCTTCCAACTCTCTTAGCTACTCTTCAAGCTAGGAACCCTGGCACTATATATAATATCGATGACTACATCGATGCCAACGGAGACCACATCCTCAAGTGAACCTCTTTGCTATGTGTCGACGGTACCTTCTTGACCGGGCAATACAGAGGGACTTTGCTAACAGCCATAGGGGTCGACGGACAACCAGCTTGTGCCTATTGCTTTTTGCACTAGTAGAATCTGAGAACAACGAAAGCTGGCTGTGGTTTCTAAAGTGGTTGAAACGAGCTTTGGTGGAAGGAAGGGAGAACGTCTGTGTGCTACATGATAGGAATGCTGGTTTATTGAATGCGGTGGACAAGTTGAAGAACGGTGCAGATCCAGCGGTTCAATGGCCAGATATACAAAACCGTTGGTGCATGAGGCATTTAGCAACTGTTGACATCTACTAACGTCACTAAATATAACTTTATAACCTTTAACACTAGAGACGAGATTAGAAGATGTATGGTAATTAATTAACTGATCATTAGCAACTAGCCACTTATCTATTACCAACGTTCTTTAGCATGAACTGGGTTGTCAATGCTAATTATATATGCTAAGAATAAATAAAGGTTTTATATATTATTCCATGTGACTAGGCAGAAATATAAATAAATATAAACTAAGAACAATTCTGCAAGCAGACAGATAATTATACCATTGTAGCATTTTACCTAGGAGTTCTACCAGGTTATCGATTTATATTTATATCACTAGGAAGAACTTGGATAAACTACAATCTATTATATTGATAACAACTATATATAATGAATAAGTGAAATTACCGATGTCATATACTCTACTCATAACAGGTAGAGGTCACAAGATAATAAAGATAAATAGGGTGATAAGTATGATCAAGCATCATTAAAAAAGATAAACTTCAGAGCACTTTCTAGTCATAGTAATAGCTAGCCAATGGATAAACTAAGGAATTAATATCTAAAGTAATTGTATAACTACGTCAATGAATAACTCTAACTAGTGCAATTACATTTAGCAATCATTGTCAGATTAGTCCTATATCATGATCACATGCAAAGGGCATCATTTAGGAAAGGTGTGAAACAGAGTCATCACCCAACTTCGCGACCGTGCCTGCTTGCCTGCATACGGAGGGTGGACTACAGAGGAATCAACGTAGCTGTCACCTACGTGAACTACCACACGACCCGGCACATCAGGGTGCACTCGCAGATAAACAAAATATCTAGACACCACGTCTACACATTGTTCATCATCTACCCAACAATCGTTTGGATAAACGCTATACGAGCAATTACATGAATTCAATAAGATCAAACCAACTATACTAGACATATAATTAAAGTAGACAAAGACTAATGTAATATGAACTATTAAGAACAATGTTTCCCTAATCATAATGAAGAATACAATAATAGAGAAAGAACCAGAACTATACCAAACTCTGCGCTCCAGATGGATGCCGGGGCTCCAGATCCCGCCGAAGAACTAGATCTCCTCTACTCTCTAATCTAACTAGGCTAGAACTATGAACTAGAAGGCTCTTGATGAACTAGTAGGCTCTTGACGGCTTGAAGACTTGTTGCCTTCGACAAATGATTGATTGATGCCTCCAGGGGGGTCTGCCTCTTTATTTATAGCCTGGTGGGATGAAAGTGCGCCGTAGGATCAAACCGACTTAAACATAGGGCCAAGATGACTTCTAAGAGGCGGCGGAAGAAGACCTCAGAAGACGGGGCCAAACCCTAGCCGGCGGGCATGGCGCCGGTCGGCCCCACCCTGGCAGGGTGCAGGCCCCGGTCGTTTCAGGTGTGTTCCAGAGGCTTCTAGTGTTGCGATGATGATGTTTCCTTCGCGTTTATGTTTCGTGATAATTATGCACTTTAATCTCTCTTTTATGCTTTTCTGGAATAACCCCTGAAAAATACAGAACATGCAAAACTGGTGGAAATTGTCAGTCAAAACCCTAGACTAGTATGTTTTCATGTAGCCTTTTGTGTCTAAAGTTCTAATAAAAGTTGACGTTATTGACCGTCAACAGCAACCGACTTCTATAAGCAGTTCAAGAGCAGGCGTCTTGCGGACTTGTTCAAGAGTGTCAACAGAATGCCGGCGATAGTCTACCGAGGGGTATACCCAAGGTAGTAGATGATCTATGATCTGAGTTGTGGGATCCATCCCTGCCCCTTCTTATATAGTCTAAAGGGACAAGGTTACAAGTAAACTATCCAAGTTGGTACAATAACGGTGCGGTGCGGTGCCTTGCACCGCACGTCTATGTCTTCTGGGCCGGACCAGCTTTGATGGTGCAGCCCATGTCTTGTTGAAACGACCTCGATTTCCACGAAGGGAAATCCACAGGCTCGAATTGTAATTCAACAGATTGCTTGGAACAATCCATGAAATTACCCATATCTCAGTTGCCACCAGGATCCATACAACGATAATTAAGTCTTACATAAACATTTATTACATCGCCACACTGGCGGAATCAACAATCAGAGAAGCTTTGGAAGATGCGGAAGCGATTCATCCTTCGCGGCCAACTTGAGTGTAGCACGTGACCCTATTCCTCGTCATCATCTCCCTCGAAGTCGTACTCATTCTCGTCACCTGACAGCAAATTTATCAGTACGATTTGTACTGGCCACGGAGCCCACCTATGCAGCATTTGCTTTGTGGAAAGTGGATGCAAGGCTATACAAGCAGACCTATAGGCTGAGGTTTTCCTATGCAGCTGTAATCAATGTTTAATTAGTCATGTTTTATCACCAGTTAACACCATCATCCCTTTTCCCATCACCACACCTCACATACCCACACCTCGCTCTCAATCGACAGGCCCAACTCCCTCTCGGGCCTATCTCAGCGGCACACTACCACAACGGGTACACTGCCGGAAAAATGTCATCCAGGGGGAGAAGAGAACACTCACTACACTAGTAGAAGCTTCACAGGAAAGGTCCATAGCCAACAGGTTGGCATATGTATCGATCGATCAACCGTACACTCTGCAGAGGTTTCACTACTCACAAGATTAGCCATCATAGGTGTTGCGCAAACACCTAGGCAGAATTCCGGGTGCTTGCTTGCCTAGGTCGATGCCACCCTACCACTCAGCCCTGGGATATTCCGGATCCTACACCGTTATGCTGAGACTGGGAGACACAGTACCGGGCCCATCCAGTGGTACTGTGCATCTAGGACGGAACGGGAACCCATCGACCGTCTCCGCCCACCCTTATCACCTTTCAACCTAGCAGTAGTGGCACCGTCCTACCAAGTAGTCCAGCCGTCTCCCGCCCATCAGAAGCGAGTGAGTAGAAAAGGATTCCCATGAACCTGAAACTAGTCCATCCTAGGTTTGACCAAGCAGGCATCTTCCACTTAGGGGATACTCTCCCCGTGCCATCACAGCACCTCCGTCCACGGGCTTCAAACCACCAAGGCTATCCCACCCGGAACCTCCTCAACAACTTTACCCGCCACAGGTATCTCGCTTGGGGATGCCCAGGTTGCACCCCCGGCACGACTTGCCCCATGGGCTCGTCTCACATCCCACTTGGTCGACATCAACCCTCACCACGCACCCAAGACGCACGCAGCACTCTCTCCCAGTGGTTATAATCAGTTATACACCGTCCCAATTCCACCACATAGCATATAGCAAGAAGAAAGTAGTGGAAGAGTAACAGTAAATTAAGCAGCAGCTAACCTAACAGCGGATAGCAGGGTAAAGTCTTATCAAGGCAGGTAATTCAAATATACTACCATGCAACCAATCCATACATAATCATAAAGCAATAGCAACAATGTCATTTGCAATGCGTAATAGGATCTAAGGATTTGGTGGGACGTGGCACCTTCGTAGTCGTCTCCTAGCTCTTGGAAGTACTCGTGGTCGTCTTCCTTAGTCAGATCCTCCTCCGGCTCTGAAATCGAACAAGAAATAGTCGCGTCAGCGACTCCTATAGAGTATTTCAGAAAAATCCAATAAAACAAAGAGCCAAATGCACACAAACATAGTCTTAGATTGTAGATCTCATTTTCCTGAGAATTTTGATATATGGTGCGCAATTTTTGGTCATCGTATGAATAAGTTATGAATTTCCAAAGATTATCCTATTTTCTGAAAATGGGAAAACTGATCGGTTATTCAGGGGCAGCTCGGGATGTGGCGCGCGGGTCCAGTAGTGCGGCATGTGGCGCCTCAACAGAACACAGACCCGATGGTCGTCCAGGTGTTCGATGCTGGTTCTCAGAGAGTTGCCGGAGTTGGCGTAGCTCGGCGGTGGTCGGGGGTAGCTCGGCTGTGGTTGGGGGTATCTCGGCGGAGCTCGGTGTAGCTCGGTTTAGCTCGGCGGGGCTCGGGCGAATCGGAGATTCGGGGCGCCGAGGGTGCCGCTCTCCCGAGCTCTCCCGGGGAGGCTCGGGCGAATCGGAGATTTGGTGCGCCCGAGGGTGCCGTTCTCCCGAGGTCTCCCGCGGAGGCTCGGGCGAATCGGAAATTTGGGTGCCCGAGGGTGCCGTTCTCCCGAGGTCTCCTGCGGAGGCTCGGGCGAATCGGACATTTGGGTGCCGAGGGTGCCGTTCTCCCGAGGTCTCCTGCGGAGGCTCGGGCGAATCGGACATTTGGGTGCCGAGGGTGCCGTTCTCCCGAGGTCTCCCGCGGAGGATCGGGCGAATCGGAAATTTGGGTGCCCGAGGGTGCCGTTCTCCCGAGGTCTCCTGCGGAGGCTCGGGCGAATCGGACATTTGGGTGCGGAGGGTGCCGTTCTCCCGAGGTCTCCTGCGGAGGCTCGGGCGAATCGGAAATTTGGGCGCCGAAGGGGCTGCTCTCCCGAGCTCTCCTGGGGAGGCTCGGGCGAATCGGAAATTCGGGTGCCGAGGGGGCTGCTCTCTCCGGTGTGGCGGTCGGTGACAGGGCGGCGATGGCCATATTTCGGTAAGACAGGGCTCGGCTATTTAGCGGCGGTGCCGAGGCAGACTTGGCGAACCTCGGCGGCCTTTCTCCGCAGCGCGAGGCGACCGGGGTACTCGGAACGGATCTTAGGCGAGGCGGAACCTGTCGGCGGCGATGTCGTCGCGACGGTGAGGTTCCGGCGGGGTTAAGGAGGTCTTCTAGGAGATGTATACGCGTCCAGGGTCCAAGGCGATGGTATACCAACTACCAATTTTGGCTACCGAGCTTTCCAAGGTGTTCGGTTGTGGCGGCGGCGTGTCGCCGACGACGGCGGAAAGCGGCATCGCGGCTACGACCAAGTATTGGTTCAATCGAATGCGGTCTTGTCAAATTGGTGAGGCCAGAGAGGCATACAACACTCTGGTGGCGAACTTAGCCATGGCATGACCTTCTTTTGGCTACGGCTCGCGGCGGCGCTCCGGTAAGGTCACGGCGCACGCGGCCAAGGCGATTCAGGCTTCCTCTAGCGCTTAGATCCGCGTAGCTAGCTCAAGGGGGTCGTGGCGGTGCTCCACGACGCTCTAACCTGTACGGGTGCTAGTCGGATTGCTCGGAACGGGTGATTCGGCGTCGGAACGCGTCGATGGTGAGCGCGCTCCGCCGAGAACGCGTCGTGCTGCGTTCTCGGTCTAGCAAGCTTGTAGTCCGGGGGTTTTGGCTGGTCGAGTGAGTGCATGGTGCAGGTGATCTTCCCGAGCCGGTATAGGCTCGTGCCTGCGCGTTCCGAGGGTGGAACGCCATGGCAAAAGCAGGGCAAGGTTCGGACATGGCGTGCGGTGGCTCACCGTGGTGTCGGTGAAGCTAGGATGGCGGTGCAGTGGCGAGTCGGAGCCGTGCAGAGCGATCGCAGTGCCGCGCCGCTCCTCGTCCGCAGCTCGGGCTTCTCCTTCGTGTCCGGCTCCGGCGTGCTCCGCGGCGGCGGCGCTCCGGCAGCTTCTCCTCCTCTGCTCCGCCCTTCTCCTACGCTCTCTCTCTCGGTTTGGTGCGGTGTGCCGGTCTGTGCTGCGGTGGCGGCGAGGGGAAATGAGGGTAGGGCTTCGGGGTGCTCCAATTTATAGGCGAGCTTGGCCAGTCTCCAATGGCGAACGGTCCCGATTGCGCTCGGCCGATCGAAGGGCCGTGGCTCGAGTGGATCTAGGGCTCCGGATGGTGCGGGTTCGCTTGGCGGCCAAGAAAGGAGGGGACAGGAGGGGGACAGCGGGGTCAGGGCTCTGCCATGCGGTCGGCTGTGGGACCGGGGTCACGCCATTCGCGCGACACCCCCGGCTGGCGCGTCGCCTTCGTGAGGAAGAAGAACAGTGGAGGCGAGAGTGGCTGACAGGCGGGGCCGGGTTGGCAGCGAGCGCGAGCGCGAGCGCGTGTGTGCCGGTCGCGCGCGTGCGCTGCCGAGCCGCGACGTGGGCCGCGCGCGGTGAGATGAGGAGAGGAAGGTCGGGCGGGCTCGGGCTGACTGGCTGGCCGAACACTCTTTCTCCTTTTCTGTTTTCAGTTTAGTGTATATATACATATATTGCCCATTTAACATATTGAGTAAATACAAACATAAATTGCAATAAATCCCAAATGTGATGCATAAGTTATTATTCTATGTGATTGGAATTAAAATGCAAACTTCACTCCTTTATTTACCAATTTCATAATGAAACCTATATGCTTGCACAAGAAAAATGGGTTTTCTCAATAAATAAATGAAAAATTTTAATTGGTTGAGATTTTTAGATTGTGTGGATTTTTAGGGTTGTTACAGTCCTCCCCCCTCATTAGGATCTCGACCTCGAGATTCAGAGTTAACGTACCCATCGAAGAGGTAAGGAAACATAATCCGCAAGTCCGATTCCTTCTCCCACGTAGCTTCCCTTTCAGTGTGATTGCTCCACTGTACCTTGCACATCGGAATGGTTTTGTTTCGCGTCTCTTTGGTATCCCGTGCCAAGATCTTGATCGGATGTTCCTTGTATTTAAATGTGTCTTGCAGGTCTAATGCATCTGTAGGAACTTGCTCCTCGGGAAGCTTCAAACACTTCCTTAATTGCGAGACATGGAACACGGGGTGTACTCCAGATAATTCCTCCGGTAGTTCCAGCTTGTAAGCAAGCTTTCCAACCCTTTTACAGATCTTGTATGGCCCAACATATCTTGGTGCCAACTTCCCTTTTACGTGGAATCTGACAGTGCCACGAAGTGGAGATACCTTGAGGTAGACATAATCCCCAACCTCGAACTCAAGCTTCCTACGTCTTCTATCTGCATAGCTCTTTTGCCTACTCTGTGCAATCCTCAAATTCTCTCTTACTTGGGCAACACCTTCTTCTGCTTCCACAATCTTAGCAGGACCGAAGAATGTCCTCTCACCTGGTTCTGACCACATTAGTGGGGTCCTACAGGGTCTCCCATACAATGCTTCGAACGGTGACATCTTGAGGCTTGTTTGATAGCTGTTGTTGTATGCGAACTCGGCGTGGGGTAGACAGCTCTCCCATCCTTCCTTGTACCTCAATACGCAAGCACGTAACATGTCCTCGAGAATCTGGTTCACTCTTTCTGTTTGCCCATCCGTTTGCGGGTGGTTTGCGGTGCTATAGTCGAGCTTGGTTCCGATGGACTTGTGCAAGGATTTCCAAAACTGTGATACGAACTGTGAGCCTCGGTCAGATATAATACTCAGAGGCGCCCCATGTAACTTCAAAATGTTTGATACGTATAGATCTGCTAGCTTTTCAACTCTATACTTCCTTTTGACCGGTATAAAATGTGCAACTTTGGTTAGACGGTCCACTATTACCCATATAGAATCATATCCATGCTCGGATCGGGGCAGTCCTATTATGAAGTCCATGGATATGCACTCCCACTTCCATTCTGGTATCTCAACTGGTTGTAGCAACCCTGCTGGTCTCTGATGTTCGGCCTTGATTCTATTGCATGTATCACATCGGGCTACATGCCCTGCAATGTCTGTCTTCATATTCTCCCACCAGAAGTGCTTCCTTAGATCATGGTACATCTTGGCTGACCCTGGGTGATGCAATATTTGGAGTCATGCCCTTCTGACAGAATCTCTTCTCGTATCGCTGAATCCGTCGGTACACAGATTCTATCTTTGTACCATACAGTTCCCTGCTCATCTTCTCGGTATTCAGGGCCTCTTCCCAGCTTCATCAAACCACGGATATAGTCTATCTCAGGACAGTTCTTTTGCGCTTCACGGATTCGTGAGGTGAGATTGTACTCGACGCGAAGCTCATTTAGCATGCCATAGGAGACTACCTCGAGCTGAAATGCGTCGAACTCTCTCCTAAGCTCAGGTGGCATAAAGTTGGTGATGAGGGTATGGCAGTAGCTTTTGCGGCTAAGTGCATCAGCGACAACATTGGCCTTTCCTGGGTGATAATGGATCTCAAGATCATAGTCCTTGATGAGTTCTAGCCATCTGCGCTGCCTCATATTCAAATCTTCCTGAGTGAAGAAGTACTTCAGGCTCTTGTGGTCAGTGTAGATGTCACACTTGTTGCTTATCAGATAGTGTCTCCAAATCTTGAGTGCATGTACCACGGCTGCAAGTTCTAGGTCATGAGTCGGGTATCGCTGCTCATGCTCCTTCAACTGTCTTGAGGCATAAGCTATCACTCTTCCTTCTTGCATTAGTACACAGCCCAAACCTTGCCGAGAGGCATCACAATATACAACAAAATCCTTGTGAATATCGGGCAGGGCTAGTACAGGTGTAGTAGTGAGCTTCTCCTTCAAGGTCTGAAAACTCTTCTCACATTCAGGAGTCCATATAAACTTGTTCTCTTTCTTCAGCAAGTTGGTCATGGGTCTTGCAATCTTGGAGAAGTTCTCAATAAATCTGCGATAGTATCCTGCAAGTCCCAAAAAGCTTCTGATTCCTGACACATTACAGGGTTGTTCCCACTCTTTCACAGCTTCAATTTTGGCTGGGTCTACTGCGACTCCTTCTCCTGACAGTACGTGTCCAAGGAAAGCAACTTCCTCAAGCCAGAATTCGCACTTGGAGAATTTGGCGTATAGCTGGTTGCGAGACAACCTCTCCAATACGGTCCTCAGATGATGTTCATGTTCCTCTTTTGTGGCTGAATAAACCAATATATCATCAATAAATACCACCACAAACTTGTCTAGCTCATTCATGAAGATCTTGTTCATCATGTTCATGAAGTATGCTGGAGCATTAGTGAGTCCAAATGAGACTACTGTGCACTCATACTGTCCATATCTAGTGACAAATGCAGTCTTCGGGATATCTTCTTCCCTGATCTTCATCTGATGATACCCTGATCGGAGATCAATCTTTGAGAAGTACTTGGCCTTACTCAATTGATCTAACAGATCATCGATGCGGGGCAGTGGGTACTTATTCTTGACTGTAACCGCATTCAGATTCCGGTAGTCGATGCACATCCTCATCGTGCCATCCTTCTTCTTGACAAACAAAACGGGAGATCCCCAGGGCGAAGCACTAGGCCTAATGAAACCCTTCTCCAGTAATTCTCCCAGCTGCTTCTTGAGTTCCTTCAACTCATCAGCCGACATTCTGTAGGGTCTTTTGGCAATCGGTGCAGTCCCTGGCATCAGTTCTATAACAAACTCCACATCTCTATCTGGTGGCATTCCTGGCAACTCCTCTGGAAATACGTCATTGAATTCACAGACTACTGGCACATCTCTGAATGTCAGCTCTGTTTTATCTGCTTTAGTCTCCAGGGCACATAGGAGGGCTTGGACTCTCTCGGTTTGGGGTACACATCGGACAGCTGTTCCCCAAGGGTGGGTTACCTGAACATATCTAGGTGAACAAGATATCACTCCCCGGTGTTTGGTTAGCCAGTCCATGCCTAAGATGACATCTAAGCTATTGGAGGGTAGTAGGGTTAGGTCAGCTCGAAAGTCAAGTCCCTCGATTGTGATTATCACTCCCCTACATATGTGAATGCTTCTGAAGGTTCCTAAGGGCGAGCTAGTTAGGATGGGGTTTGCTCTCGGGGTTACAGGTATGTTATGCTTACGTGCATATGCAGATGAAATGTATGAACATGTAGCTCCCGAATCGAACAGAACTGTAGCCATGTTACCCTGAACTAGGAACGTACCGTACACAGCATCAGGTGCAGCTTCAGCTTCCTCAGCGGTCATGTGGTTCAGTCTTCCTCGGGTAGCAGATCCCCGGTTCGGTGTGCCCTGTGCAGCTGCTGGTGCGCGGTTGAGGTCGGGGCACACAGCCACACGGTGTCCAGGCTTTCCGCATCCGAAGCAAGTGAAGGGCGCACTGCCTGCTGTAGCTGTCGCAGGAGCCTTCCAATTGCTTGTCCTTGGCGTGTTGGTAGCGGGGGCGGGTGTGTTCTGCACAGCTCGAGTCGGCGCAGGGTAGGTCTGAGCGGGGCGGTGATAGTTGCTGCTGTTGGTACCACCACGGCTCGTTCCCGAAGAGGGTCCCTGGCGAGTCCGAAAAGACGGAGGTGCACCTGTTCGCTGTCTCTGAGGTGGAGCAGTGCGAGCGGGTCCCTCAGAGTGGCGCTTCTTTCCCTTGTTCTGGGCCTCGAATTCCAGTCGTGCTTCAATGCGATCCTTCTCAATCTCAATACAGCGGTCAATCAGCTCACGCAGAGTGTAGCTCTTGTTCCCTGACAGAGCCAACCTGATCTTGGTCTGAAGTCCCTTCCTGTAGTAGTACATCTTTTCCTTCTCGGAACTCACGCAAGACGCAGGTGCGTAGCGGAGCAAGCAGTTGAAGCGGGTGGTGTACTCGTGGATCCGATCAGCTCCCTGGGAGATGTTACGAAACTCATTCTCCTTGGCCTCCATGACTCCCTCAGGAATGTGGTGGTCACGGAAAGCCTCGGTGAACTCATCCCAGTCAATGCGGGCTGGATCCTCGTGAGCGCTGGTGTAGTTGTCCCACCATGCCCGTGCAGCACCGGTCAGCTGGTGGCTAGCAATCCCAACACACTCCTCGTCGGAGCAAGTGGTCAGGTCCAGCTTCTTCTCCATCTCTTTAAGCCAATCGTCGGCAGCGAGGGGATCGCAGTCGGTCCCGTCGAAGGTAGGTGGCCTCAGCTTCAGGAAACCCTCCAGTTTCTTTTGGAAGTCATTCTGGGGTGGCCCGTGGTGCCTGTTCATCCCAGTAGCTATGGCATTCAGCAGCTGGGTCTGCTGAGCCATCACTTCCGCCAATGTCGGTGGCGGCGGCGGTGGCGGTGGCGGAGGCACGTTCTCGCCTTGTGGTGGCGGATCGATCACCGGCGGTGCATCCTCTGCCCGGCGCAGCTCTTCTTCCAGGTTAACTCCAGCACGTCTGCCAGCTGGGCGTCCACGGTTGCGACCACGCCCACGTCCTGGCGCAGGCGCGGGGGAGGGCTGGCGGTTCTCCAAACGCGCAGAACGTCTCATCGACATCTGAATTTATTAGGTACGTGCTCAGTGCAGTAATAATCTTGTTGTGGTTTAAGTAGGAGTTAGATGTTTTCAACGATTTAAATGAATTAAAACATTTTTCAGGCTATCCTACACTCAACCAAAGAAGCATAGAGAACCATAAGAAGCATAAGATCCAAATGTCACTCATCACATGGTTATTATTATATAAAGGATGTTCCTAGCTGCTAAGAAGATCGTGCTAAGCGCAGATAGCCAATGACAGGACAACTCATGGTATCACTAGTCTAAAGGCTACGCAGGGTCCCATAAGCTACTGGTGCATAAGGTCAATGGCCATTTGATCGGGATCTCAATAGTGCCGTCGTGCAGTGGACGAAGTGGTGGTCCAAGGCTGGTCATCTGCAAATTTTTCAAGAAACGGATTAGCAGGTCCTTGTATTAGATAAGCCATTGCATAAAAAGTGAATGCAAGGTCGGTAATATAACCGAAAGAGAGTCTGGTTTCTTATTCTAACGTCCATTTTCTATGGGTCTCGTCCTACAGTCAAGTATGGCTCCGATACCAACTGAAACGACCTCGATTTCCACGAAGGGAAATCCACAGGCTCGAATTGTAATTCAACAGATTGCTTGGAACAATCCATGAAATTACCCATATCTCAGTTGCCACCAGGATCCATACAACGATAATTAAGTCTTACATAAACATTTATTACATCGCCACACTGGCGGAATCAACAATCAGAGAAGCTTTGGAAGATGCGGAAGCGATTCATCCTTCACGGCCAACTTGAGTGTAGCACGTGACCCTATTCCTCGTCATCATCTCCCTCGAAGTCGTACTCATTCTCGTCACCTGACAGCAAATTTATCAGTACGATTTGTACTGGCCACGGAGCCCACCTATGCAGCATTTGCTTTGTGGAAAGTGGATGCAAGGCTATACAAGCAGACCTATAGGCTGAGGTTTTCCTATGCAGCTGTAATCAATGTTTAATTAGTCAAGTTTTATCACCAGTTAACACCATCATCCCTTTTCCCATCACCACACCTCACATACCCACACCTCGCTCTCAATCGACAGGCCCAACTCCCTCTCGGGCCTATCTCAGCGGCACACTACCACAACGGGTACACTGCCGGAAAAATGTCATCCAGGGGGAGAAGAGAACACTCACTACACTAGTAGAAGCTTCACAGGAAAGGTCCATAGCCAACAGGTTGGCATATGTATCGATCGATCAACCGTACACTCTGCAGAGGTTTCACTACTCACAAGATTAGCCATCATAGGTGTTGCGCAAACACCTAGGCAGAATTCCGGGTGCTTGCTTGCCTAGGTCGATGCCACCCTACCACTCAGCCCTGGGATATTCCGGATCCTACACCGTTATGCTGAGACTGGGAGACACAGTACCGGGCCCATCCAGTGGTACTGTGCATCTAGGACGGAACGGGAACCCATCGACCGTCTCCGCCCACCCTTATCACCTTTCAACCTAGCAGTAGTGGCACCGTCCTACCAAGTAGTCCAGCCGTCTCCCGCCCATCAGAAGCGAGTGAGTAGAAAAGGATTCCCATGAACCTGAAACTAGTCCATCCTAGGTTTGACCAAGCAGGCATCTTCCACTTAGGGGATACTCTCCCCGTGCCATCACAGCACCTCCGTCCACGGGCTTCAAACCACCAAGGCTATCCCACCCGGAACCTCCTCAACAACTTTACCCGCCACAGGTATCTCGCTTGGGGATGCCCAGGTTGCACCCCCGGCACGACTTGCCCCATGGGCTCGTCTCACATCCCACTTGGTCGACATCAACCCTCACCACGCACCCAAGACGCACGCAGCACTCTCTCCCAGTGGTTATAATCAGTTATACACCGTCCCAATTCCACCACATAGCATATAGCAAGAAGAAAGTAGTGGAAGAGTAACAGTAAATTAAGCAGCAGCTAACCTAACAGCGGATAGCAGGGTAAAGTCTTATCAAGGCAGGTAATTCAAATATACTACCATGCAACCAATCCATACATAATCATAAAGCAATAGCAACAATGTCATTTGCAATGCGTAATAGGATCTAAGGATTTGGTGGGACGTGGCACCTTCGTAGTCGTCTCCTAGCTCTTGGAAGTACTCGTGGTCGTCTTCCTTAGTCAGATCCTCCTCCGGCTCTGAAATCGAACACGAAATAGTCGCGTCAGCGACTCCTATAGAGTATTTCAGAAAAATCCAATAAAACAAAGAGCCAAATGCACACAAACATAGTCTTAGATTGTAGATCTCATTTTCCTGAGAATTTTGATATATGGTGCGCAATTTTTGGTCATCGTATGAATAAGTTATGAATTTCCAAAGATTATCCTATTTTCTGAAAATGGGAAAACTGATCGGTTATTCAGGGGCAGCTCGGGATGTGGCGCGCGGGTCCAGTAGTGCGGCATGTGGCGCCTCAACAGAACACAGACCCGATGGTCGTCCAGGTGTTCGATGCTGGTTCTCAGAGAGTTGCCGGAGTTGGCGTAGCTCGGCGGTGGTCGGGGGTAGCTCGGCTGTGGTTGGGGGTATCTCGGCGGAGCTCGGTGTAGCTCGGTTTAGCTCGGCGGGGCTCGGGCGAATCGGAGATTCGGGGCGCCGAGGGTGCCGCTCTCCCGAGCTCTCCCGGGGAGGCTCGGGCGAATCGGAGATTTGGTGCGCCCGAGGGTGCCGTTCTCCCGAGGTCTCCCGCGGAGGCTCGGGCGAATCGGAAATTTGGGTGCCCGAGGGTGCCGTTCTCCCGAGGTCTCCTGCGGAGGCTCGGGCGAATCGGACATTTGGGTGCCGAGGGTGCCGTTCTCCCGAGGTCTCCTGCGAGGCTCGGCGAATCGGACATTTGGTGCCGAGGGTGCCGTTCTCCCGAGGTCTCCCGCGGAGGCTCGGGCGAATCGGAAATTTGGGTGCCCGAGGGTGCCGTTCTCCCGAGGTCTCCTGCGGAGGCTCGGGCGAATCGGACATTTGGGTGCGGAGGGTGCCGTTCTCCCGAGGTCTCCTGCGGAGGCTCGGGCGAATCGGAAATTTGGGCGCCGAAGGGGCTGCTCTCCCGAGCTCTCCTGGGGAGGCTCGGGCGAATCGGAAATTCGGGTGCCGAGGGGGCTGCTCTCTCCGGTGTGGCGGTCGGTGACAGGGCGGCGATGGCCATATTTCGGTAAGACAGGGCTCGGCTATTTAGCGGCGGTGCCGAGGCAGACTTGGCGAACCTCGGCGGCCTTTCTCCGCAGCGCGAGGCGACCGGGGTACTCGGAACGGATCTTAGGCGAGGCGGAACCTGTCGGCGGCGATGTCGTCGCGACGGTGAGGTTCCGGCGGGGTTAAGGAGGTCTTCTAGGAGATGTATACGCGTCCAGGGTCCAAGACGATGGTATACCAACTACCAATTTTGGCTACCGAGCTTTCCAAGGTGTTCGGTTGTGGCGGCGGCGTGTCGCCGACGACGGCGGAAAGCGGCATCGCGGCTACGACCAAGTATTGGTTCAATCGAATGCGGTCTTGTCAAATTGGTGAGGCCAGAGAGGCATACAACACTCTGGTGGCGAACTTAGCCATGGCATGACCTTCTTTTGGCTACGGCTCGCGGCGGCGCTCCGGTAAGGTCGCGGCGCACGCGGCCAAGGCGATTCAGGCTTCCTCTAGCGCTTAGATCCGCGTAGCTAGCTCAAGGGGGTCGTGGCGGTGCTCCACGACGCTCTAACCTGTACGGGTGCTAGTCGGATTGCTCGGAACGGGTGATTCGGCGTCGGAACGCGTCGATGGTGAGCGCGCTCCGCCGAGAACGCGTCGTGCTGCGTTCTCGGTCTAGCAAGCTTGTAGTCCGGGGGTTTTGGCTGGTCGAGTGAGTGCATGGTGCAGGTGATCTTCTCGAGCCGGTATAGGCTCGTGCCTGCGCGTTCCGAGGGTGGAACGCCATGGCAAAAGCAGGGCAAGGTTCGGACATGGCGTGCGGTGGCTCACCGTGGTGTCGGTGAAGCTAGGATGGCAGTGCAGTGGCGAGTCGGAGCCGTGCAGAGCGATCGCAGTGCCGCGCCGCTCCTCGTCCGCAGCTCGGGCTTCTCCTTCGTGTCCGGCTCCGGCGTGCTCCGCGGCGGCGGCGCTCCGGCAGCTTCTCCTCCTCTGCTCCGCCCTTCTCCTACGCTCTCTCTCTCGGTTTGGTGCGGTGTGCCGGTCTGTGCTGCGGTGGCGGCGAGGGGAAATGAGGGTAGGGCTTCGGGGTGCTCCAATTTATAGGCGAGCTTGGCCAGTCTCCAATGGCGAACGGTCCCGATTGCGCTCGGCCGATCGAAGGGCCGTGGCTCGAGTGGATCTAGGGCTCCGGATGGCGCGGGTTCGCTTGGCGGCCAAGAAAGGAGGGGACAGGAGGGGGACAGCGGGGTCAGGGCTCTGCCATGCGGTCGGCTGTGGGACCGGGGTCACGCCATTCGCGCGACACCCCCGGCTGGCGCGTCGCCTTCGTGAGGAAGAAGAACAGTGGAGGCGAGAGTGGCTGACAGGCGGGGCCGGGTTGGCAGCGAGCGCGAGCGCGAGCGCGTGTGTGCCGGTCGCGCGCGTGCGCTGCCGAGCCGCGACGTGGGCCGCGCGCGGTGAGATGAGGAGAGGAAGGTCGGGCGGGCTCGGGCTGACTGGCTGGCCGAACACTCTTTCTCCTTTTCTGTTTTCAGTTTAGTGTATATATACATATATTGCCCATTTAACATATTGAGTAAATACAAACATAAATTGCAATAAATCCCAAATGTGATGCATAAGTTATTATTCTATGTGATTAGAATTAAAATGCAAACTTCACTCCTTTATTTACCAATTTCATAATGAAACCTATATGCTTGCACAAGAAAAATGGGTTTTCTCAATAAATAAATGAAAAATTTTAATTGGTTGGGATTTTTAGATTGTGTGGATTTTTAGGGTTGTTACACTTGTCTTGTGGTATCGGGGGTTTATATCCCCACAGCTAGTCCCCAAGTGCCTTGTATTCATCGGGAGGTGCAGACCTTCGGAGTTGTTTGACCAGACAGATGTAAGGAGCTCAGAAAAAACTTGAAAAAGAGCCTTCTCTTTGGTGAAGTGTATCCACTTTTGGTTCTTCAGAATCAATTCCTTCACCGTTAGGTGAAGTGTATCCACTTAGTCCCCGAGCCTGATAGGTGGTGACGAAGTCACATGGTGTCAGGGTCAAAGTATTTATTCTTGCTGATCATGTGAAGTGTCGACGAAGTTCCTGAACACAGCAAGTGATGGGAAAAGTCTTCCGAGCAGCCGAGGCGACGACGAAGTCCCCGAGCACAGCAAGTGATCGGGAAAAAATCTTCCGAGCAGCCAAGATGACGACGAAGTCCCCGAGCACAGCAAGTGATCGGGAAAGATCCTTCGAGTAGGCGTGGCGATCGTGCAGCCCCCGAGCACAGCAAGTGCTTGGAAACTCTTCTGAACAGGTGAGGCACATATCAAAACCCCCCCGATGTGCTGCCCAAGATCAGCACCCTGATCCAAACAGCATGGAGTGACTTGATAACTCGGCGACGAATCTCCAACGTGGTCGGAGACAAAATCCGAGTAGCGCGAGGACGGCGAGAAGCGACGAGGAATCCCCAGCATGGTCGGAGGTGGTGTCCGAGCAGCGCGAGGACGGCGAGGACCGGTGACGAGTCCGGTGACGAGTCCCCAGCGTGGTCGCGTGGACGGCGAGGAGCGACGACGAAACCCCAGCGTGGTCGGAGCGGGTGTCCGAGCAGCGCGAGGACGGCAAGAAGCGGCGACGAGTCCCCAGTGTGATCAAAAACGGTGTCCGAGCAGCACGAGGACGGTGAGGAGCGACGACGAGTCCCTAGCGTGGTCGGAGGTGGTGTCCGAGCAGCGCGAGGATGACAAGAAGCAGCGACGAGTCCCTAGCCTGGTTGGAGGCGTAGTCCGAGTAGTGCGAGGATGGCGAGGAGCGGCGACGAGTCTCTAGCCTGGTTGGAGGCGTAGTCCGAGCAGTGCGAGGACGGCGAGAAGCGGCGACGAGTCCGGCGACAAGTCCCCAGTGTGGTCGGAGACGATGTCCGAGCAGCACGAGGACCGGCGACGAGTCCCTAGTGTGGTTGGAGATAGTGTCCGAGCATCGCGAGGACGGCGAGAAGCGACGAGAGCTCGGTGGCGAGTTCCTACAAAATAAATATGTATAATGGGTAGTACATGATTTAAGTTTTGGAGCAGATCCCAATATTATAGAATGCATGATAAGATTGTCCGTTTTTTGCTCTTGTCAGGTCACGTAATTTCCCATGGTAGTTGGCCTGTTACGTTTAAGCACCTGACCCAGCGTCTGGTTCAAAGGTTTCTTAACATGACCATATTTGTGTGACGGCTTACGGGGCGAAGACAGATTTCACGAATTAAGGCGTGTGCTATCAAGGTACGTTAAGCAACCCTTAAGAGAAGAAAACGGAGAGATACTTAGTATCTCGTTGGCGGAGAAAATCTTCTGAGTGCCTGAGCGTTGTCGGGGCTTATGGAGAAATTGTCGGCGAGTGTCCGAGCATGGTCGGGGCTTATGAAGAGGTCGGTGACGAAGAACCATGGAGATAATTTCCGGAGATATATGAAGGTTGAAGAATATGTAGAAAAATAATAAAAATATGACTTAGCTTGTTTGACGTCGAGCGGAATGGTCGGCGTATCGAGGAGTCACTTGAGATGGCTCACTAGATGGCTCGGACGGTTCCAAGCTTGCTGTTGTCGAGGCCGCCGTAGAGGTTTAACGACGAGAAGCGTGATTGATTTTCTGCCAACAAATACCATATAGATTTATGGAGAAATCCGAAGACGATATAAATAAAATATCTTAATTAAGATAAATATTAGGACTTAGCTTTTTATCACGATTGTCGTCCGATCTGGACTGCATGTCAGTAGCAGAAAAATATCTGAATAATTGTTTCAGCTTGCCGATCTGTTCGCTATCTTCCTTGGTTGCTTGTAGGTGGTTTGGAGATCAGATTACGGGCATGCATGGTTGCCGTAGCTGGATCGGAGAGGATGAAGCAAATGCTGCTCCCGGAGGGTGATTTGCTTTCTCCGATTGTACGTGACTTGCTTGTACATCGCTTGCATCGAGTTGACTTGTATCGGATTGTTGGCGAGTTGAGGACGTGAGCTCGGTTCCGCGTTGACGTGTTCTGGAGACAGAGGCCGAGGCGTAGATCGACTGTCTTTTTTCTTCCTTCGCGTCACGTGCTGCTAGCTGACGCACGCGTGCTTGAATCATGAACGCAGGCCTTTCATCAACATGCCACCGTCTGGTAACAGTTGTAGTAGATCGGATCTTGCACGCATTGCCGACGAGCGCCGGTGAGCGTAGATGCCGCTGTTCGTGACGATGTTGTCACGGATATGGTGATGAAGAAAATTTTGATCTGGTTCGCCGCCGCCGGAAGCTGTTGCTGTGGTCAACGACGACGAAAATTCGGATCTAGTTCGCCGCCACCGAATGGCGTTGCCGACGACGACGAAAAAATTTCCATCTTGTCCGCCATGGAATCAGGAAGCACACCTTCTACCTGGTGTTGGTATTTCTAAGCTCACTACCAAGAATAGATATTCCCGATAACGGCGTTAGAAATGCTTATTGATAATTCATATGACTATTGTAGAATTCCGCAAGCGCACAGAATCTATCGATGCAGCACTTCACTTGGGTGTAATCAAGTATCGTATTTATTTCCACAGGAAAGCTTCTAATGGCTATAGATGTCTAAAGGTAAGCTAGAACAATTCACGACTTATGATAAAAATGAACTAGTGTAGTGATAACTAATTCAAATAATCTACTTTAAGATAGAGCCAAGCAACGACGTAGATAGTGATGAGTTAAAGAGTGGGATGCAAGGCAACACGGTAGGCTAACTCCACTTAGCACTTCGGGACGAATGCGCGGTTCCAAGGGATTGGGATTACTCATAAACAGAAAAGCCCTACGCCTACTAGTAGACCGAACGTGGTGGAATCCAGAGGATCTTAGGGCTGTCACCACCTAAGACCTACCACTACTATCCGTGGGTCTAACCGCAATCCAAGGTAACTTATAGTCCAAGCACCACGCTTACACTACAGGCTACTACTCTAACCTCGCGCTAAGATTAGAGCACCGACTATGCGACGAAGATCCTGCACTAAGTGTATGGAAACCGATAATTAATCCCCTAGTACTACCGCAACTAGAGCACTGAAAGTAATACTTAAAATAAATACTTGAAAGTAAATACTAAAAGTAAGTACTGAAAGTAATGCGGGAAATGTAAGTACTAGAAAGGAAATTATATTACCGAAACAAAGAGAACCTTACAGAGGAAGCGCCCGAGAGAGAGACCTTCGCAGAGCTCTCCAACTCTTTAGCTTCTCCTCACTCACCCTCACACCACTAGCCTTGCTAGGAGGCTCTCACTAGATGAGCTAGGATGGATTATACTCTAAATCTCTCTATTCTTCCTAAACTGATTACAATTGAAGCATTCTGTGGTATTTATAGCACTTGGAGACCCCTGAGGTACTTGTAGAGGTGGCCGGAGGTCGGTGGCCCTGACTTGTAGGGTGGGCGCCCTGCTTGGGGGGCGGGCGCCTGGTGATTTGCACCGCCTCGCCATCCAACGCTCCATGATCCTCCCCAATGACGGTTGTAAGGTCGGTTGAGCACGTGATGGCGGTTGGAGAGGCGGTTTGTGGCCCTTGGAGGATGACAAGTGGGTCCATTAATCCTTGACACCACCTTTGATCTCCCTTGAATGAAAACTGACTTCAAATGGACGGCCACAAGTGCTTGGATGCCTCTCCGCCGGATTATGGACGTGGCAGGCCAAATGGATAGGGCGAGCGCCCTGCCCAACAGGGCTACCTGATCCAGGTGAGGTGAATTTGAGCCATTAATGTTAAATTAACGTGCCAATCTCTGTTTAGGAGGTTGGGGCACGGATCCATGATGTGGCGGAGTGCAGATGGTGCCAAGAGGGGGGCGGGCGCCCTGTCACTTGGGCCCAATGTGGCTCTTGTCACGTGTACTGCTCAGATGTGCTTTGGTTTACTTCATTTTCACCTGTATTTTACCTGCAATCACAATTCTTCAAGTACAAGTGGAATTCCGTTAGTTTAAACCAAATTCCTACCTTCTATGTGTTATTTCCTTGCTCAATTTTATCAATGTTGATGGTTAAAATGTGCATTTAGTGAGCATCAACAAACTCCCCCAAACTTAACTTTTGCTCGTCCCTGAGCAAAGACTCAAGATGTTATGCTTATAGTTAACTTCTTATTAATGACTCACTTTTGATTTCAACATGTTAATGCAACTACCCATATCCAATCACCATTATTCATGGGGCTTTTATCTATCCCTTAACCTGAAAAATAGAGAGCAGACTAGCTAGAAAGAGGATTTGTTCTCCATGCCTTTTTTGTCTGATTAAATCTAATGGAGGTTTTTGAACATTTGCAATAATCGTGCTTTAGATTCTTCTGTGGCACACTCAATCTCTCTAATATGTGTGTGGAATTTTTGATCTCACTTAAAAAGCTTGCAATGCCCTCACATCCTATCTCTAGTAGCTTATGTGGAGTATTAGGATCACAGGAAAATGGGGCATACCATATATAATGTAATATTGCTAAGTCAAACAATTGGATCAAAGGAGCAATAAGTCATAGACTTAGACCGAGAATGTGCATGTGTAAGGTGTGGTACTAATTACTCCTTTCATAGCTTTCCCTTTTTAGAAACATGGCTAGCTCTTTCTTTTCTCTCTTTTTTTCATCAGAGCACTTGCTCTCTCTTTTTTTTGACTAGAGACTAGCCATGCCTCTTTTTAAGGAATATTTCAGAGGGATAAATGATAATGCCATGGAGTAGATCCTAATATAAAAGGCATGTTGTTGCTTATTCTCAGTGTAAGAATAGCAATATGAAGGTGGGTGTTCGTGTTCTCGGTCATAAGAATATGACTAGTTTCTCTACTATGATTCACAAAAGTTTGACAAGGCTCAACATAAATATAGGCAGCAATGTGGAGTTTTCCTATCTAACAGATATGGCTCTGGTAGGTGTTCTCTTTTGCCACAGATCTTAAGCAAGTTTTATCATTATTTTAAAGAAATTCTTCATAGATTAACCTTGCTCATGATAGGATAGAAACTTACTTATTTCTTTGCTAAATCATGTTACTCAAATTTTTCAAGCCTTGTTCTATCATTTGCAACCCACAGAGTTCAAGTTTATGGTATAAGTAAAATCACATTAACAGTCAAATCATGAGCAAATTACTAACTTGAAGTAATTATAGGCAATAAGCATTTTCATTCTCTTGTTTCTAATAGTGTGACAGTGTGGGTGTTTATTTATTTTTCAGGCATAACAATATTAACATAACAAATACTACTATATAGTTATTATTATTATTTTTTTATTTTTCTTTTTAGCATGCTAGAAATAATAATATAAATGCGTAAATAAAAAGGACGGGGCTATGTGTACTTACCTTCGCGGGGGACCTCCCCCAAACTGGTTCTGAAAGCATCACTGGAAATCCCACACCTGGCGACGATAGAAATCATCCCAGCAGCGGTCATTGCGACGAGCCAGGTAGTGCATATCCCTTGTCTCCTCTTCATTCTCTTGCCTGTATTGCCGGAACTCATAAGATAGATTTTGTAATCCTTGGTGAAGCTGGTCTTGACCAATCTGTAGGCCCTTTATCTGATGCTGGACATGGCCAAGGTCTCGCTCCCATCCATGCACTGAAACTGAGTGTCTCGGTGGAGGGTATCCTTCAGTGTTGGATGAGTGTGAACCTTCCACATCAGTGTATCTGTAGGAGCCACCCAAGGGTTGGGTACTCTCAGAATGGCTGATGTGTGCAGATGCATGTCCACAGGGATCCCATGGGTCAGTCGGCTGGTGCTGCTGCTGCGGCGGTGGCTAGTACTAGTTGGAACCTCCTGCTTGTTGAGAGCCAGGAGCCGGCCATGCACCCCACTGACTAGTGTGTGGCATGGCTCCTTGCTGGAATGCTTCTTGTGCCACCCGCTCTGCTTGCTCTTGTGCTGCAGCCTGAGCAGCTCTCGTCTGGGCCCATGTTCTTCATCCTGCAACCTACACAGCATGTTCTTGTGTCAGCCTTGCGGCATGCTGTTCCTCGGTTTCGAGGGGTAAGTGCAAAGAGTTCACATTTATCAACCATAAAGTCATATCAGGCAATGGAATTTTATTAATAAAATCTTGATATGTCATGATATACTTTTCATTTTCTGCATCATATTTCATCATGTGTGCTTGCCTGAAATGTTCTATGTCTAAAATTACCCTCTCAGTGTTAATAAAATTAATTTGTGCACTGCCCAGCAAACTCATGTTACTGACTATCTTAGTCACAAGTGAAGTCATTTCAATAGCTGTATCAGTTACCCGTGTAAACACTTTAGACCAATAATCCATCATAGTTTTAACTGGTGATATATGAATTCCTTTTAATGCGGCAAACAAAATGTGCATTTCATCGGTTCTAACCTTCCTGGGGTCATGTCTAGGATAAAAGGTTTTAGCAATAAATCTTTGCAACATCCTAAGAGTTGGGTTATGTATCTGAGAAGTTCTAGGATATGCTGAATTATGACGACGAGAAATTTCATACCAAAAGGTTTTCTTATTAAAATATTTACAGGCTTTATTTAAGTCTACTGCACAATTTTTATTAAATCCTAGCAGCTCAATAAATTGTGTCCATGTATAAGAATAATTTTCATTAAACACACGAAAGTTGCAGTGGCTACTAGTGATTTCTAGGGTGCATAAAAATTCTAAAGTAAGTTCTCTATACCCCAGTTCATTAACTATCCATGCATTTTCCCACCGCATAGTACAAAATATAGATTGAAATTCAGTAATCATACCTGTTGCGTTGAGCAAGTCATGGTCGATTTCAGGGGTGTGGATGAATGCGCGCTCACGTAGCATGCGGAAGGCTTCTCTCTCCCGATTATTTAGCCAAATAATCTGGGCCTCATCTACAAGAGTACGGATAGGTGGATGTTGAGTGCCTTGTTCTTCGGGAGGTTCGCCATGGCTTGATTGATCAACAAACATGTTGCTTCTTCGGGAGTGCTGACTTCCTGAACTCGAATGGCTTCCGGATGAGAAACGCAAATGTTGGTTTGGTCTTCCACTACTGCTTCCATCACTACTCTCTCCTGTCTTCTTCTTCTTCATCCCGAACAAATTCTTCAACATGATGAAACACAAAAGCACTAACAAAGCAAGGATTAAGGTTAGTAAAACAAACCACTCC
Organism: Eremochloa ophiuroides; assembly: GCA_038502445.1. Taxonomy (NCBI): domain Eukaryota; kingdom Viridiplantae; phylum Streptophyta; class Magnoliopsida; order Poales; family Poaceae; genus Eremochloa; species Eremochloa ophiuroides. The sequence continues at coordinate 19,389,046 of JAHLJS010000007.1, read as the reverse complement.
TCTCGGGAGTGTGTGTGGTACCTTCCCGTGGCCCTCCTTGCTTTGCCTTGCTTAGTGATTAGTGGCTAGCGCTTACGAGGTTGCTCGGAAGAAACAAAGTGGAAGTGAAGCAAGAGTGAGAGCTTGGATGCCTGGTTCGGCACTTGCTCATGCATGTGAGAGTGTAAATAGGCAAGTGGACAGCAGAGGGGATAGGATAGTGGCCAGGGACAGGGCGCCCGCCCTACTTTCTTGTCAAAATTCATTCCTGCTCTTTCACGTGCTAGTGCCTCCACTCCAGAGCATCTTCCATTAGTGAAAAGTTTAGCTAGCAGCCAGAGAAATGAGAGGAGAGAGTGGAAGGACTTGAGAAAAGATGAGAAAGAAAGTGAAGTGAAGGATGGATGGATATGTCAGCCAAAACCTGATGCCTTGCTTTCTACTTGCATGTGATCAGCTAGTGGAGCAACTAGGGGAGCTAAAGGCCAAAGGTGGCAGGGCGGCCACCCTATCCAAGTGGGGTACCGGCCCTCTAATGCCCTCCTATTAGCTAACATGATTATCCTATGTGAAGTACTAAGCTAGTTCATGAAAAGAAAGTGAAATTACTTAAGAAAATAAGCGAGATTAGGACTTACCTTAGCTTAACTTACCTTGGTTAGGTGCCTCGGATGCTTGCATGACGATCAACACTTCACGTTGTCTTCATGCTTCAGAGAATCTTCGTCATGAATGGTGGTGTCGGCAGGTGCGTCCTCCACTGACGAGCACTGCTCCGGACGTGGCCTGAAATGAAAGATTTCTTCTTTTCCATTGATGTTGAGTCGGATTTCTCCGGCTCCTACATCAATGGTTGCATTTGCAGTACTTAGAAATGGTCTTCCAAGGATTAGAGGTGTTCTAAAATCAGGATTTATATCTAACACCATGAAATCCACGGGAACAAAACAATTTTTAATTTGAACAGGGATATTCTCCGCTATTCCCGCCGGATATCGTATTGATTGATCGGCGAGCTGCAAACACATAGTAGTTGGAGATAAAGATGCATGATTAAGTTTGTCATATATTACCTTAGGTATGACGCTAACGCTTGCTCCAAGATCGCACAGAGCTTGACCAAATTGTTGAGTTCCGATAGAGCATGAGATAGTAGGATTTCCGGGGTCCTTCTTCTTCTCGGGGAAATTATTGAGGATAGCAGCACTACACTGCTCCGTCAATTTCACTATTTCTATGCTCAGGATTGGTTTCTTTCTGTTGAGGATGTCCTTCAAATATTTTGCATAGGTAGGTACCTGCATCGCATCAACTAGTGGTATATGTATATATAATTTTTGTATTACCTCCACGAACTTTCGGAATTGTTCATCCTCCTTTGGTTTCCTGTTACGGTCAGGAAAAGGCAACACCTCGGTATCATAAAATTCATGAGGAGAAGTTCTTACCTTTTCTTGAGGCGTAGTGGAGTCTTCTTTTTCAGCTTCTTCTTCTACTACCTTCTTCTTGAGCGTAGAATCAGGATAAGGGGGATCACGAGTGGTCTTACCACCTCTCGTGGTCACAGCATTAACTTTTTCATTATGGCATGAAAGTTTTGCATGAATATCTTCTAATTGCTTTTCTACCATTTTATTAAAGTCAAGTTGTTCCCTTAACAGCTCATAAAATTTATCTATTCTAGCATTTATATCTCCTAGGATTTTATCTTGATCAATCAACACTAAACTTAAACCAGAGTTTATTTTAGCTTGATTTAAAACAAGTTCCTTAAGAGAATGATTGCTAACATATAAAGAATCATTATCCTCCCTATGTGGATTCCATCTTTGGTAAGGTGAAATTGGTGGGGGATCATATCCGTCATCATTTAAAAGAGATTTAGCATCTTTTATTGGACAGATATCTATGTTATGATTTTTATTTTCACATAATGCGCATGGTGTTTTAGCATTTGCATAATATTCTATAGCAGCACGATCTCTTTTCCAATTAGCTTTATCTTCTAACTTTTTCAAAAGGCATTCAGAAGATAAAGAATTAACTTCGAAAGTATTAGAATTACCTTTGAGATGATCGTCGGCCCATCCTTGATTATCCACCATCTTCTCAATCAACTTCTTGGCTTGATTCACCTTAAGAGACAAGAATGCACCTCCAGCGGCAGCATCAAGATGTTGTCGAGAATCCATCATGAGTCCATGATAGAAGCTTTGGATTATCAGCCAGTCTTCAACGCCATGGTGAGGGCAGGTTTGTATGTACTCTTGCATGCGCTCCCATCCTTCGGGGACGGATTCACGAATCTCCTGTTGAAAATTAGAAATCTTGCTACGCAAAAGATTTGCCTTACCAACAGGGAAGAACTTCATCAAGAAGTGGTTGGAGCACTTCTCCCAAGTGTTCATTGATCCCATGTTGATGTAGAACCACTGTTTCGCTTTCTCAAGTAATGAGAAAGGAAACAGGCGTAGACGGATTGTATCCTGCGAAATTCCTGAAATAGAGATTGTATTGCATATCTCCAGAAAATTCTGGAGGTGAGTATTGGCATCCTCTGAAGGGTTGCCATGGAATGCAATTGCTTGCACCATCATGATCAATGCGGGATTGAGCTCGAATTCTCTACTTTCGCTATCAGCACTAGGCATAGTAGCAATATTGGAAATAGATGGAGTAGAATACTCACAGATTGTTCTTGATGTAGATGAACTGGTCGGCTTCGAAGTACTAGGATGATCGGACTCATCTGATGGATGATCTTGCAGTGTAGGTTCCTTCGATGAAGATGGACGAGATCCAGAAGTCATTCTTGGAGGAGTGAGATTAGCTCTCGCTCTTCTAAGGATTGACTCAGTGTCATCATGAAAATCTTTAGGTAGATTGAATCCAGCCATTCTAGCTATCTAGCTTAACAGTCACCACAAAAACACAGATAGGTGTGATCCCGCTAAAGAACGGGGTTAGTTCTATAGCAAACACAAAAGAAAATCTAGGCCAATTGCTTCCCCAGCAATGGCGCCAGAAATGCATGTTGGCGTTTCTAAGTTCACTACCAAGAATAGATATTCCCGATAACGGCGTTAGAAATGCTTGTTGATAATTCCCATGACTATTGCAGAATTCCGCAAGCGCACAGAATCTATCGATGCAGCACTTCACTTGGGAGTAATCAAGTATCATATTTATTTCCACAGGGAAGCTTCTAATGGCTAGAGATGTCTAAAGGTAAGCTAGAACAATTCACGACTTATGATAAGAATGAACTAGTGTAGTGATAACTAATCCAAATAATCTAGTTTAAGATAGAGCCAAGCAACGGTGTAGATAGTGGTAAGTTCAAGAGTGGAATGCAAGACAACACGGTAGGCTAACTCTACTTAGCACTTCGGGGCGAATGCGCGGTCCCAAGGGATTGGGATTACTCACAAACAGAAAAGCCCTACGCCTACTACTAGACCGAACGTGGTGGAATCTAGAGGATCTTAGGGCTGTCACCACCTAAGACCTACCACTACTATCCGTGGGTCTAGCCGCAATCCAAGGTAACTTCTAGTCCAAGCACCACGCTTATACTACAGGCTACTACTCTAACCTCGCGCTAAGATTAGAGCACCGACTATGCGGCGAAGATCCCGCACTAAGTGTATGGAAACCGATAATTAATCCCCTAGTACTACCGCAACTAGAGCACTCAAAGTAATACTTAAAGTAAACACGTGAAAGTAAATACTAAAAGTAAGTACTGAAAGTAATGCGGGAAATATGAGTACTAGAAAGGAAATTATATTACCAAAACAAAGAGTACCTTACAGAGGAAGCGCCCGAGAGAGAGACCTTCGCAGAGCTCTCCAACTCTTCAGCTTCTCCTCACTCACCCTCACACCACTAGCCTTGCTAGGACGCTCTCATTAGATGAGCTAGGATGGACTATACTCCAAATCTCTCTATTCTTCCTAAGCTGATTACAACTGAAGCATTCTGTGGTATTTATAGCACTTGGAGACACATGGGGTACTTGTAGAGGTGGCCGGAGGTCGGTGGCCCTGACTTGTAGGGCGGGCGCCCAGCTGGGGGGGCGGGCGCCCGGTGATTTGCACCGCCTCGCCATCCAACGCTCCAGGATCCTCCCCAATGACGGTTGTAAGGTCGGTTGAGCACGTGATGGCGGCTGGAGAGGCGGTTTGTGGCCTTGGAGGATGACAAGTGGGTCCATGAATCCTTGACACCACCTTTGATCTCCCTTGGATGAGAACCAACTTCAAATGGACGGCTACAAGTGCTTGGATGCCTCTCCGCCGAATTGTGGACGTGGCTGGCCAAATGGACATGGTGGGCGGCCTGCCCAACAGGGCTGCTGGATCCAGGTGAGGTGAATTTGAGCCATTGATGTTGAATCAATGTGCCAAACTCTATTTAGGAGGTTGGGGCATGGATCCATGACGTGGCGGAGTACATATGGCGCCAAGAGGGGGGCGGGCGCCCTACTCGGGGGCGGGCGCCCTGTCACTTGGGCCCAATGTGGCTCTTGTCACGTGTACTGCTCAGATGTGCCTTGGTTTGCTTCATTTTCACCTGTATTTCACCTGCAATCATAATTCTTCAAGTACAAGTGGAATTCCGTTAGTTTAAACCAAATTCCTACCTTCTATGAGCCATTTTCTGGCTCAATTTTATCAATGTTGATGGTTAAAATGTGCATTTAGTGAGCATCAACACCTGGGGCGTCAACTATCGACGGAATGCCAGCGATAGTCTACTGAGAGGTATACCCAAGTTAGTAGATGATCTATGATCTGAGTTATGGGATCTATCCCTGCCCCTCCTTATATAGTCTGAAGGGATAAGGTTACAAGTAAACTATCCAAGTTGGTACAATAACCATGCGGTGCAGTGCCTTACGCCATACGTCTTTGTCTTCTGGGCCGGGCCAGCTTTGATGGTGCGGCCCATGTCTTGTCTTGTGGTACCGGGGGTTTATATCCCCACAAAGAGGCTATGCAAGTAGAACCAGAAAAGGAAATTTGACTTCATTTGGCAACGCCTAGATGAGCTTACCACTAGCCACATGAAAGAACTACGCAGGCACCCCATTGTGGCAATAGAGGAGGAGCTGCAAGGCCTTGGTGCACTTCCTAACGAGCCCAGAAGCAAGACACGTCAACGTAAGGGGGCAGATCATTGACTTGTTTCACTCAATGGATTCAAGAGGAGGACCCCGAGAAGTGGTCTTTGTTAAATGACAAGTATGGTGCACGGTATGGTTGTATGACCATGAATCTCGCAGAAGTTTACAACTGGGTGTGTTGGTATAAATTAACTGCACTCCACTTAAATAAGATTGTATTCAGATTATCCGCAAGCGCACAGATAATATACCGCTGTCACATTTCACCCATAGGTTTTTAAATATCGAATCCACAAGGAACGGTAGGTGATAATGACCAAGCCGATGACTTAACCCTACAATTAGGCTAGATAATATCAAGAAAGAGGAAATAGCTAATGATTATCTAGTTCCAACAACCGGTAAGCTTTGAATAATATTGTTCTAACTGGGCAGTGAAATGAATAAGAGTGAAAATCATAGTTCCCTCCTACCAAACACTTATACACATATCGATCCTATCAAGGGGAAGTAGACTACAGAGGACTCAACGCAACTGTCACCTACACGATCTACCACTATCCGGCCAATCAGGGGACATTCACAAGTAAACCTAGCCTAGGCACCATGCCTACACTACAAAATACTACTTCAATCAAGTAATGACCAAGATCAAAGCACTCAATATGAGTTGCAAACTTAAGAACGAATAAGAACAAATGCTTACTTGAATTAGAAGTTGAATACAAAAGTACCTCAGAACGCAGCTCCGGGTGAGGAAGCTGAATCCAGAAGAATACAGCCACGAAGAAGCACCGACAGGCCGGAACTCCTCCAGAATCTCTACTCTCCTACTCTATCTCTCTAATCTCTAAACAAGACTAGATCTAGATGAACTAGTCTCTTCTAACTGCTACAACTAGATGAACTAGAACTAGATCAACTAGAGGGACCCTAACCCTAATTTATGTAGAGAATATGAAGCACCGGGGTGTAGAATGCCTTCTGGAAGGGGCCTGGGGCGTCCTTACATAGGCCGAGGTGGAGTAGGGGGCAAGGAACCACCACGTCATCGATCCACACCTCATGTTATGTGCCCCGTCGGATCAAACCGACCTTAGATCAACGTTGGGATGCTTTACTTGGGTGCCAAGGAAGCGTGGGAGGAAGATTCCAGAAGCCGAGGGCCAAAACCGTAATGGTGGGGCCGGCCGGCCCCACCCTGGCGCCGGCCGGCGCCCAAAGTCGGGGTCTCGGGCCCAATTTCGTCGTGTTGTCTTCTTGGGCCTCCTGTAGTCCAATGGTGCATATGTTGCCGCAGATTTTGACTCCGAACTCCGAATATAGCAAATGATAGGTCCGTTTCAATCGTCTCGATGAGCCCATCACAATGGTGTAGTCCAATTGCTTATTTGAGATACTTTATTGATGGAAAATTGTGTATTCCTACAATACAAGTGAGAATACCAAAACTCGTGGAACTCGTTAGAATCAAAACCTATAACCATGCTTTGTGATTCATTTTGTGTCAAATTATGCTACAGTTGATGGTTATTTTTGGTACTTAACGACCGTCAACAGGGTGTTTAAACACACACGGTCCCTTCCTTTGGTTGCACTTTTGGAGGGTATCCTAAGAGGTACAATGGTTTACCTATGAGAGCGATGTGCAGCGGCAGCCGTAGTTGCGCAAAATCCACTTATGACATATTCATCGACCATTCATGCATACCTACAAGATAAAAGTGCCAAAGGGTCGATGCACACCGTCTTCTATGTTGGCAATCGGGACCTTGTGTTCGAAGTCAGGTTGCGTGATAAAGGTGGACTTGGCACTGGTCCGACCGAAATAACTATGGAGTGTCAGCTGTGGCCAGAAGAGAATAAGTGCATGTGCACATGTAACAAGCTGAAGTACTACCATTATCCATGCTCCCATGTACTTGCTGCTTCTGGGAAAGCCAACATTCCGATGACGTTTGTGTCCCCGTACTTTAGGAAGGAGAATGTGTTCAACACATGGTCCGACGAGCTACGAGGTTGGAGGACCGTTGCTAATTTCAGTAAGCTGGTTGAGGATTGCGATCGTGACTAGTCTCCGGATCCTGAGAAAAGGGTGGAGACAAAGGGGCGTCGAAAGACTCGTCGTATCAGGAATGATATGGACGCTTCTGAAACTGCGGATAGGCGTCCATACTGTCTTGCATGAGGTGGAGATCATTTGAGGAAAAACTGTGATTTGTATCCAACACATAGGCTACCGGATGGAACGGAAGTGCGGCGTATTCCAAAGCGATGATCTATGTAGCGACGTAATTGTTGTAATAATTGACACTTTAAAATGGTGTTGTACTAGCACTATGTATTATTTATGTTTCGAAAGTGTTGTAATATTTGACTTATGAACTGGTGTTGTAATTTTTTGTTTTGTACTACTTATGTTTCGGAAGTGTTCTAATATTTATTGTGTTAACATTTTCGAAATCTGTTGCTTTCTATTGTTCTGTATAGTGGTAGGTATGGAGCTGATCGACCCCGCTGTTGACCAGAGGCACCGCTCTCACTTGGTGGATGGGCAGCTTCCACCAGCCCTATGCCTTCGGACGCACGACGAGCTGTGGCTTCTCGACCCGCGTTGGGTTCTCAGGTAAGCGTTGTTCTCTCCTAGTAGGGTGGGTGCCTGGTTCAATTTCATGAATATTTCAATTTCATTAATTTGTCCTATATGTTTTATACAGGTTGCGTGTAGCTGGCTTGCTCACGTTTGCTCGTCTCATAGAGCGACACCGCCACAGGAGTGCGCATTTCCCGGTGGACCGTGCCCTGCTCTCTGCTTGGGTGGACCATTGGAGACCCGAGACACACACGTTTCACCTTCCAGTTGGTGAGGTCTCCGTCACTTTAGAGGACGTCGCCATGCTCTTCGGTCTACCACTGGCTAGTGTTCCCGTAGGCCCTGTTGTCGTTTCGCCTGACTGGGAGGAGCAGCTTCTGCAGTGGTTCCAGGGTGCGCTCCACCTTCACGCGGGGGAGGAGCAGTTCGGCTTCCATGACTGCCACGGCCCGCAAACGATGACCACGAGTGGCGGGTGCAGCGACACCTGGAGGCATACTTGTTGTGGCTGTTCGGTTGGGTACTCTTCACTAGCTCTCTGTTGGCGCTTCTTAGCGTCAGCAGAAAAGTCCGTATGCGCACGGAAGTACCGTTGTAGCCTTCACCTGGAAGTATTCAGGGTATCGTAATTTCCCAGAGGAACGGTCTTTGTACTTAGTCTCTTAAACTAGTTTACTCAGAAGAGACGGAAGGGATAGCTTGGGTAGAGAGGTTCTTCTAAGGTCAAACGCATATAAGCGATGGAAACTTCCCCACTACTTGCTTGCTTCAGGCCCACTGACGCACCTGGTCTGCCAGGTGATACCAGTATCAGCGCTATTCCACGTCCGAACGTGGGGGATGCTGGTACGAGTGGACAGGGCTGTCACCACCTGCCACCTACCCCTCTGCCCATGGGCGCGCGCAACATACGAAGGTAGACTCTGACCTAGACACCATGTCTATGAAGGCGACTACTACACTAGCGGCGTACAGGAACATCCGTCTCTATCAGGAGTCCTCTTACTAGAGCGTCTGTCTAAAGGACGAACGACGATCCCACAAACAAGTAGCTTTATGGAAGTAACATGCTTAATGAATCAAACCAAAGTTGAACACGAACTTCTTACTTCAAGTAGCAAGACGATCGTAGAGGTACAAGTTGGATCAAGAGCCGACAAGCCCGGCACTTCATCCACCCGGAGGCAGAACTGCTTTGACTCTGCTCTTTCTACAGCTCTTGTCCCTCTCTCACTCCCTATACTAAATTAGCTATAAGCTAATGGAATGGAGCTTTCTCTTTCTCTCTACATTGTGACCTCTTGTGTTGGTGAATCCATTGATGAATAGGGTGTAGAGAGGAGGCCTCCTTTTATAGCTTGAGAGGAGGGGGTTCTATGCAAAAGGATCATACTCACATGGAAAGATCCAAACAGACCTCCAAAGGGTGGTTTCCACTTGCCATCTGTGTTGATCATAGGTGGGACCGTCCTTGGGGAACCGCCCTACACCTGTCAGAAGAAAACTAGGCCCGAGAGGCCCCACCAAGGGGGCGGCCGGTCCCCTGGTGGGCCCATCTAGCCACCACCTTTTGGGAGCATGTGGGCCTCGTCGATAGCTTCATTTTGACTGGTGATTCAGCCCAATCGGAGTTCGGATGAGTGAGTTATGGCCAAAATACTCAACCCTACTCGTGGAGTACTAAATTGGATTCGAACTTATATATCTTTTTATTGGGAACTCCAAATAATGCAAATAATATATGCATTTTGATCAGCGCGACGAGCTCTCCGCAATGGTGTAGTCCATTTTATTATTTGAGATACTTTTATATTGTGAAAACTCGGATGTTCCTGCAACATAGTGGAAAACACCAAAACTCGTGGAACTTGTTAATTAAAGAATATTCTTCTATGATGTTCCATGGATTTATATTATTATTGGCGGTATAAAATGTGACTTAAGGACCGCCAACAAGACCCCCACACTTAGTCCTTTGCTCGTCCTCGAGTAAAGGTTTAAAGGACTAAGATGGGTTATCTCCTTGATATATAACCTGCATCAAGATATTCCAAGCTTCACCTGCACTTGTGAACTTCAAAGTGTCTACCATATTTTCTTGGGTAATTGAATAATGGAACAACATGGATTCAAATCCCCTTGCATCAGTTAGCTCAGAAACTTGGGTTTTTATAAGATTTTTTAAAAATAAAAGATAGCCTTGCTCCTCAAATGATACTCTCAAATCGCTCATATATGTGTCTGCTTCCTCACCAAGGCATTTTGGAATTGCCTTCTTTCATAACCCATCTCTAAAGATTTTGAGTGGAGTTCTGGGTAGGTATGAAAGTGGGCATACTTGCATCACATATATTGTCAAGTCAAAAACCGAACCACATGGAAATACAAGTCATACACTAGATTGAGATGTGCAAGTGTGCGGCATGGAAGATGATTCCTAATTCTAACTGTTTTTGGTACTCCATCATGTCTCTCTTTATTGGATAGATGGATGATTCTTTGAAAAGTATGGGCTAGAAAAGGAAATATTCATATATGTATTTTTTTCTTGAACGGGGCTTTGGACTTTCCCGTTTGTTTATTGCTAAAATTTTTTCTCTCTTTTCGTGCCCCTTGGCATGTGTGTATATATATTTTTTTCTCTCTCTTTTTGTGTCCCTTGGCATACTTTTTTTTAGACATAGCCCATATCTCTTCTTAATGCAAACTTTGAATGGAGAGATATCATGATGGAATGCGAGGAGTAATTATATGGTGGAGGATGAATGCACGACTCTTAGGGTAAGAGTCGGCATTTTTATTTGGTGGATAACAAATGCGCGGCTCTCAGGGTAAGAGTCAGCATTTTTATTTGGTGAAAGAGTGTACAACTCTTAGGGTAAGAGTTGGCGTTTTTGGGGGATGACAGGGTGCATGTTGTGCGCAACTCTTAGTGTAAGAGTTGGCATTTTATTAGTGGGTGCGTGTGAATCTCAATCATGGGTGCATGACCATAATCTCACATAGGTCACAATAATTTGACAAAACTCAATGATCCGACAAGCAGCATATGACTAAAGGTTTGCAGAAGTTAAACATGTCATATGGCCTTGGTGGGAAATTCATTATCATTGAGGAGCATGCCATCTCATTTTGATTTTGTAAAATAAATCCCAAGTCCATCATAAAAAGAGCAAGGTTCAAATCATCCAGCTATATCACATACTGTAATTACTTAGACAACATGGGGTCCCTATGATAGTTGTTCACAAGTTATAGGAATGTTGGCGAGGAATAAGGAGTATGCAAATTTTATCAAAGGATAGCATGGAGTTGGCGTGTCAGAAGTTTTGCATTTTTAAATTATCAGATTTAAAACTTCAGAACTTAGGGAGATGTGAGGGTAGAGGTGCACAAACCACCGTTGAAGATGAAGGAGGTTTATAGAAGTCATGTGTCCTGTCCTTGTTGCGTGATGAGTCACTCGGTGTTGAGCAACGTGCAGGGGAGATCTTGAAGGTGTGTTAGGTATGCTTGAGAGATCTTCCCCACACTTATTCTTGTACCTGCTTTATTTTGATAAAAAGAAAACAAAACAAGAGCAACAACAACAAGCAAGGACTCTATTGGCTATAAGACCAGAGAGCAAGAAAGATATTATTATTATTTCTTTTTTATTGAAAACTTGTTCACTCAACTTTTTATAAACAAGGCCAAGATAAAGATGCAGAGAAAGATATGCCTTGGTTTATCTCCATATCAGATTAGTTTCATTGACTATGTCAACAACTCAAAGTTCATTGATCAAATTTCAATACCATGTCAAATTTTGATCAAAGAAGGCCATTTTAACCTAAGCACCATGCTTAATTTAAAGACCTATAGATATACCTTATAAGACTACACCCAAACCAGAGTTTATAACATAAGCAAAGGAAGCATGAATTTGTATGATCAAATGAAGACAATTATAAGAAGTTGGTGAACATTTATTTACCTTCGCATACCTGAGTAAATGTACCGGCAACATATATGTATGATGCGTTGAAGTTGTTGTTGCAGCTAGCATGATGGTTCTGCTCAGGTGATCTCCGAAGCCAGGCCACACACATCAATGAGTATGGGCTATGGGTCTTGATGATACTAGCAAAGGTTCAGAAGAGGGTGACTCCCAATCTTTTTTTCTAGTTCTCTTTCTTTTTTTTCTTTTTTAGTCTCCCTCATCTCTCTTCTTTTTTTCTTTCATTCATTTTTTCTTCTCTTTTTTTATATCATCTCTCTCTTTTTTTTCAATATATATATATTTTAACTCTCTCTTCTTCTTTTTTTTTTTGCAAGGCGAGGCTGACATCTTCATCATCATTTTTTGAATGACCCTTTGGTGTGCATGAAACTTGGGTTTCTCACCGTCCTCGCCCACACTAGGACTTTTGCATAAAAGTCAAGTGCAGAGTTAGGGCCTTCTTACGAGTGTGTTCCATTACCTAGGAGTGCATCGAGCTTTTGTAGTTGATGTCATTCCATGTCGTCAAGCATCATATGACTCTAGTTCTTCTTAATCTTTCCTGAAATGGTTAGCGACATACCCGAAGGTGCATACTAACTTGACAACATGCCCTCACCATTTAAAGAAGGTATATATATATTTTTTTTGAAAATAACAATAGTAATAACAATAATAAAATATATATTTTTTTTAAGGATAATCCGGGGTATCTCCCGGCAGTGCTTAAGTTATGGTCTTAAGCTTGACCGTGGGAACTTCTTCTTGCAGCAATAGGCATTAATATTCAAGCTGCAAGGTACGCACCATTGTACTACTACGGGATTTGCAATGGTCATGACAAACATAAGCATTCACAACCATTCTCTCAAAAAGTTGAACAACTAGAATCAAGAGATGGTTGCGAGATCCTCGTAGAAGCAGGTGGTTCGAAGCGAAACAAACTCTGGAGACCTTGAACATGAAATGTGAGGGACCTCAAAGCCATGCTTGTTAGCGGGCCCCTTCTTGGCTCTAGAGTTGTTGCTTCGGGCATGTCCGTGGCACGAAAGTTTTCATTCTCAAAAGATATATCATGGAGGATGATCACTTAACCTTGACCATTATCGAGAACAATGTTCTTGATGGCCAGAGGGACATGTATCTTGTTCGAGCATGGGCGCAGGAGAAGGATTCGCATGCTCGAACAAGTAGCTTTGCTTCGCCTTTAGGTTTTCGAGCAAGTGCTATGGCTGGCAGAAGCAAAACTTTCAAACTTCTCATCGGGGCTGCCTTCTTTTTTTTATATATATATAAATGAGATTTTCAAGAGGGTGCCCTATGAGAAGATCAAAATCGAGGATGGCATAGATGAGGAAGTATAAGAAACTTCGGTTCCATTAATTTCCAATGGCACTACCCTACCAATCCCACAAAACTCAAAGATGAGTCCGGATGGACTTCTGAAAAGTTTATCGGTTGGGACTAGCGGCATATCGCCCTAAAAGGGTTTCCGCTGGAATGAAAGTAGTTCCAACTGTGAGGTTGTATAGGGCTTTCACAGAAGTCCCCCTTAATGAGCAAGACATGGTTGTGGGAGGTGAAAGAATATGAATTTCTTCAGAAGAACGTTTCATTTCCAACAAGCAACAAACGTACTTTCGATGACTCAGCATTAGGGGAGACTTCCTAAGAAATGTCAGAATTTTGTGCCAAGAAATGTTTCAAAGTTTTGCCATAATCCTCAAATTTTGATAGCGAACTCCGAAGGATAAAATATTCCTTCCTTCGGTGTTCATGGTTCGGGTGAGGGCTCAACAGACGAATCGAAGGGTGGCATGGGAAAGGATTCGGCTGCTGAGGACTCTTCAAAACTTGACATGCCCTTGTATGGAGGGGTTTGGGTACGATGACGGGAGAAGTGTGCTTCTCTAGGATGTAAACAAGGATTTTCCTCTATTCCATCATTGTTTTTATGAAAACGGCCCTCCAACGGTTATGTCAAAGCATAGGGCAGCACCTATATCTAGATCCGAACAAAGGATATGCAAAAGCACATTATCAGATAAAGACAAGTCTAGGTCAGCATGTATAAACATTGTAAACCTGGCCTAAGTTGTACCTATGGACTCCTTCTCGTTTTGCTCAAAGTCGAGGTTTGCCCTTGGTAGAGTGGCGATACGAGACATGGGTAAGAATGCAAGATAAAACTTGATCTTAAGTTCATCCCATTCTCTATTCGCACTTTCTACGGCATCAGTGTACCATTGTTTTACCTCCCCTTGAGGGAGAACAGAAACAACTTTCACTTAAGAATTTCTTATGTCATGCCAGGAATGCTTAGGCATGAACACAATTCCTCGAATTTTTGCAAGTGGTCAAAAGAATTTTCATTATCGTGACCAAAGAAGGGTTTTGTCCAAACCATACCTTTGAATCTTGGGTGGAGTTCACAACTGGATGGAAATTTTGGTTTTGAAAAGAATGTGGTTCAAAGAACTCCCCCTTTGAAGCAGAAGAATTTTGAATTTGGAGCTGGCTTCATGGTGAAAGGATCGGATAAAAAGGAATATTTTGTTTTTATAAAAAGAAAAGATAAAAGATTTTTTTGATAAAACACAAGGATACACGGGTGAACTAGGTTCAGAGATAAATACGACAACCGTTCCCTGACAACGGCGCCAGAAAGCTTGTTGGCGCTTCTTAGCGTCAGCAGAAAAGTCCGCAAGCGCACGGAAATACCGTTGTAGCCTTCACCCGGAAGTATTTAGGGTATCGTAATTTTCCAGAGGAATGGTCTTTGTACTTATCTTAAACTAGTTTACTCAGAAGAGACAGAAGGGATAGCTTGGGTAGAGAGGTTCTTCTAAGGTCAAACACATATAAGCGATGGAAACTTCCCCACAACTTGCTTGCTTCAGGCCCACTGACGCACCTGGTCTACCAGGCGATACCAGTATCAGCGCTATTCCGCGTCCGAACGTGGGGGGATACTGGTACGAGTGGACAGGGCTGTCACCACCTGCCACCTACCCCTCTGCCCGTGGGCCCGCGCAACATACGAAGGTAGACTCTGACCTAGACACCACGTCTACAAAGGCGACTACTACTCTAGCGGCGTACAGGAACATCCGTCTCTATCAGGAGTCCTCTTACTAGAGCATCCGTCCAAAGGACGAACGACGATCCCACAAACAAGTAGCTTTATGGAAGTAACATACTTAATGAATCAAACCAAAGTTGAACACGAACTTCTTACTTCAAGTAGCAAGATGATCGTAGAGGTACAAGTTGGATCAAGAGCCGACAAGCCCGGCACTTCGTCCACCCGGAGGCAGAACTGCTTCGACTCCGCTCTTTCTCCAGCTCTTGTCTCTCTCTCACTCCCTATACTAAATTAGCTATAAGCTAATGGAATGGAGCTTGCTCTTCCTCTCTACATTGACCTCTTGTGTTGGTGAATCCATTGATGAATAGGGTGTAGAGAGGAGGCCTCCTTTTATAGCATGAGAGGAGGGGGTTCTATGCAAAAGGATCATACTCACATGGAAAGATCCAAACCGACCTCCAAAGGGCGGTTTCCACTTGCCATCTGTATTGATCGTAGGTGGGACCGTTCTTGGGGAACCGCCCTACACCTATCAGAAGAAAACTGGGCCCGAGAGGCCCCACCAAGGGGGCGGCCGGTCCCGGGGGCGGCCGGTCCCCTAGTGGGCCCATCTGGCCACCACCTTTTGGGAGCACGTGGGCCTTGTCGATAGCTTCATTTTGACTGGTGATTCAGCCCAATCGGAGTTCGGATGAGTGAGTTATGGCCAAAATACTCAAGCCTACTCGTGGAGTCCTAAATTGGATTCGAACTTATATATCTTTTTATTGGGAACTCCAAATAAAGCAAATAATATATGCATTTTGATCAGCGTGATGAGCTCTCCGTAATGGTGTAGTCCATTTTATTATTTGAGATACTTTAATGTTGTGAAAACTCGGATATTCCTGCAACAGAGTGGAAAACACCAAAACTCGTGGAACTTGTTAATTAAAGAATCTTTCTCTATGACGTTCCATGGATTTATATTATTATTGGCTGTATAAAATGTGACTTAAGGACCGCCAACACTCTCACCACGACACCGTCGACAAGCACTTCGTCCACTATGCTGTGCAGATGGCGTACGCACCACTTGAGGCCATCCCATAGTACAGTTGGGGCTCGGCGGTGCTGGCAGGTACGTACCGAGCTCTGTGCGATGCGTGCACTCGGCGGACGATGACAGGCACGTTGGCTGGGTGTCCGCTGTTGCTGATGCTTTGGTACCTTGAGTGGTTTGACATCGGGAGGCCGACCCTGTCATCATACGAGGCGAACGAGGGTGGGATGTACGTGTTCGACGAGTTTGATGTGCCCGACAAGATCGATGCGCCGACGAAGGGCACACTTTGGTTGTGTCGTGACGTATGTATCCTCATTTCAGCTTACTGTTTCGTGCTGTGGCGACTAGTCCTAACGGTTTTTGTTTTGCAGCCAAGGTGGGCAACTGGCATGGGAAAAGGCACGTACACGGCATTCGTAGCCGCCATGGACCAGCTCACACTTGACAGGGTTCGGTGGACTCCCTACGCAGCGCACGACGTCCAGGCCCGGGCACCACGCGGTGTGTCCGAGTTGTGCTACCGTGACCAGGAGTTTTGGTTGATGAGAAAACTACTGGTGTTCGACGTTTACGTCGAGCCGTACTGTCCGGACCGGGTGGCTCGTCAGTTTGGCCGCGCGCAGGTGTTTCCCCTTCCTCGGCTTCAGCTTGACGCGTCCCATGGGTAAGTGTTCTGTTACTGCCATCCATTCGTTTCGTTCTACAATTTTATTCAGTTTATGTTGTTTTGCAGGTGGAGTCGGAAAGGATAAGGGATAGCGTTCGAGCATTCCTAGGTGGACAGGGTGGTGCCCTCGGTGGACGCGTGGGCACAGGCGGCGACCGAAGTGCATGACCTCGGTGGGCCCTTCGATGAGGACGATGTGGGGATATAAACCTGTATACCCGCATGGCTGTACATGGGCCAAACCATTCGATCAAGCCCGGACTGCCAAGGACGCATCGTCTACATGTTCTCCAGAAGATCACGTATATCCACCGATCCAAAGCCTTGGCGGTCAAAAAATAGCTTTCCTAGTATCTAGCCGATTAGTTTCCTTGTTTGGCTTGGAATGTAATCTGTTATACATGGTAAACTGACTTGTAACATGCCCCCCGGACTATATAAGGCGGGCAGGGGATCCCCTTGAGACAACTCATCTACTAGCAATACAATACAGCAACACACAGGACGTAGGGTGTTACGCCTCGCGGCGGCCTGAACCTGTATAAATCTTGTGTCTCACGCCTTTTGCATAACGCTTGCTCGTCTCAGGCGCACCTTCACCGATCAATCTACTACCTTGGGTATACCCCTCGGTAGACCGCTGACGATATCTCGTCGACAGTTGGCGTGCCAGGTAGGGGGTGTGCTTCCTGATCTCATGACAAGCAAGATGGTGATTTTTTCAAGCTCCATCGAGCTCCCGACGCCAGGCTAGATCTTCACGGTGGGATCCATCACCTGAGTCATTGGTAACAATGGCGAGGGAAAGATTCTGGATGCAGCCCAGATCGCGTCTACCCCGGCTCCATCAGCAACTTTCACTCCGGCAAGAAGGCTGCCACGCTACATCCTGAAGACTGTCGACAACAATGACCTCATCAGATCCATAGATCGGGTCTCCCAAGGCCTGTCCAAGGGTCTCCAGATCTTGGAGTCGACCGCAGATCGCCTTCAGCGCCCATCAACGGCGCGACGACCTTTTCCGTCCCGGCAGGATATGACTTTGGCCATCACCGTCACTCCTCAGGGACGCATCGTCGAACTGCGACCCGGAGCAGTTGCGGTTCCGAGGGCCTCCGACCACGACCTCCCGAGTGGCTATATGCCGTTCGGTCTGCTAAACACGGCCTCCAGTTTCGCACATCTACTGCGCCACCCCGATCACGCCTCCTCCGATCACATCGGCACCAGCTCCACTTACGTCATCGCCGACAACGATCACTCCGACCGTGATGATACCGAGGACAGCGGTCTCACTGATCTACCCCCACCTGTTGGTCGGCTCTTCAGCGGTCCCATCCTCGTCATCAGCAATGACAGCGTTCCAGCACCAAATGAAGATGAAGAAGCCCGAGCTGCTCGGGAAAAGAGGAACGCCGACCGAAGACAGCGTCGCGAGCAACGAACCGAGGCGAGGAAAGGGCCCGTGCGGAACCTGGAGCAAGAATTCGATCTGGTCAAAAAGCACCAGGTCTACAAGACTCCAAGAGTGAACGTTGCCGTCGCAATAGAGGAGGCCAAAAATCTGGCCCTGACCCCAGAGGTCGAGTGCCTCACGGCCTACCTCTAGGCTGCTCAGGTCCAAATTGATGAAGAACGCTTGCCGCCACCACCGTCGCACTCCACCGCATCGGCCACCGAGATAAATCGCGAAGATGGCGGCCATTCCCGTGGTGGGTTAAGATGTTGCCGCCAAGATGGCGACCAGGAGGTGAATCAGTCTGACCTCCGAGAGAAGCTGAAGACCAGAGACCTCCATGGGCGCATCTAAAATCAAAAGGAAGCCAGGCACTCAGCAGAAAATGAGCACCGCAAGGAGTACGATGAAACCCATGGTCCTCCGATCAATGACAAGAACGCCCCCGAATTGCCATTTACAGTAGAGCTCCAGCGGTGCGCTGGCCGCCGAACTTCAAGGTCGTCGGCGTCAAGACCTACGATGGCACCGCCGATCCCACCAAGTGGCTTACCGTTTATGAGATCACGGTCAAAGCTGCCGGAGGAAACTCAGACGTCATGGCAAACTATTTGCCTGTCATGCTCAATGCATCCGCCAACAATTGGTTGCCGAGTCTGAAGCCGAACTCCATCGACAATTGGGACCAGCTGAAGGAGCAGTTCATCAGCAACTACCGTGCCACCTGCAAGCAGCCAGGCACGAAGTTTGACCTTGAGAAGCTTCAGCAAGCATCATGAGAGACTCTGCGGGATTACATTCGGCACTTCTCGGAGACCAGAAATAATATCCCAGATGTCACGGATGCTGAAGCCATCTTCGCTTTTATACGCGGCCTCCGACCTGATGAAGAACTCCAGAGGAAGCTATACCGCAGCAGATCAAGCTCCATCACCGAGATGTTGCGCATCACCAACAAGTACGCAGACGGGAACGAGGCGGCTCGCCACTCCATCCATAGCCGCCTCCGTTTCCCCGACCGATCACGTCACGAGGACGCGGACCACCGAGCTGATCGGCGATATGACAACCGAGGGGCCCGGCGGGATTACCACCGTGATGAGCACGGCTACCGCGACCAGCATCGCTCTGATCGGTGCCGCCACGACGAACCAGAAGGTTCCGGAGCTGGAGAAAGGCGTTGCCACTACCAGGTTTACAACACCCGACCAGCCCCGAAGCGCAACTACGAAGAGGCTTATGACAAACTCCTCGACAGTCAATGCCCCATCCACAAGTTCCACAAACATACCATGAGAGACTGCTATGGCTTCTCCCGGGCATTCAAAGAGGAAGAGAAGAAGAAGGCTCGCATCGAATCTGAGAAAGACAAGCGTGATGGTGATGGTGACCCACCTCTGGGTTTCACTGAGGCTCACCGGATGGTCTCCACAATCATTGGCGGCCGTATAGCTACGGAGTCGAAGAGGGAGCAGAAGCTCGTCGCCAGACGTGTCAACTCCGTCGCCAACTACGATGCCTCCACGACCGATCCAAAGTTCCCGCCCTGGTCTCACAAAGCCATCACCTTCAACAGAGACGACCAGTGGACAGAGATCCCGTACTTGGGTCACTTCCCACAGATCCTTGATCCGGTCATACACACAACCCGATTCCGCAAAGTGCTGATCAATGGCAGCAGCAGCCTCAACATCCTCTTCTCCGGAGCTGCCAAAGAGCTCGGGCTCTGAGCAGAAGACCTAGAGCCGACTACCGCTTCGTTCTGGGGAATCGTTCCAGGGCAGCCCTCCTACCCCCTGGGACAGATCAATCTGCTCGTCCTGTTCGGAACACCGCAGTGCTTCCGCATCGAGCACGTCGACCTCCTAGTGGCCAACTTCGACGCCGCGTATCATGCCATACTTGGCCATCTAGCTCTGGCCAAGTTTGGGGCCATCCCCAACTACACATACATCATCATGAAGATGCTGACGGAGACCGGCATCCTCACGGTACGCTCTAACCTCCAGACCGCATATGACTGCGAAAAGGAGGCCATCGCCATGGCTGAGGCCACCGACGTCTCCATCCTGATGAACATGTGCGCAGTGGATGCATAGAAGATGGTGCCGGAAGAACATGCCATCCCAGAGAAGACCCTGCCCAGAGCTACTACCAAGAACAAGGAGACAAAGGACGTCGTCCTCGTCCCCGGTGATCCGAGTAAGATTACTCGCATCGGGACAGATCTCGACCCCAAATAGGAAGACCGCTCGTTAGCTTCCTTAGAAAGCACGTTGGTGTTTTCGCATGGAAACCTGCGGACATGCCTGGCGTACCTAGGGAGCTGATCGAGCACTCCTTCAACGTCTCGAAGACCGCCAAGCCCGTCAAGCAGAAGCTCCGGCGATTCTCTCCAGACAAGAAGGAGGCTATTAGGGTACAAATAGCTCGGGTCCTAGCTGTCGGCTTTATCAAAGGGGTGTATCATTCTGATTGGCTAGCCAATCCGGTTCTTGTAAGAAAAAAGAATAATGAATGGAGAATGTGCGTTGATTACACCGATCTCAACAAATACTGCCCTAAAGACCCTTTCAGTCTCCCTCACATCGATGAAGTCGTCGACTCCACTACCGGTTGCGAGCTACTTAGCTTCCTCGACTGCTACTCCAGCTATCATCAGATCGCCTTGAATGAAAAAGACCAGGAGAAAACCTCCTTCATCACCCCCTTTAGGGCCTATTGCTACAAGACTATGTCCTTCGGCCTAAAGAACGCCAGTGCCACAAACCAGCGAGCTATCCAGGCGTGCCTCAACAAGCTCATTCCAGACATTGCTGAAGCCTACGTCGATGACGTTGTCATAAAAACCAGGAAAGCGAAAGACCTCGTCTCCAACCTTGAAGCTATCTTTGAAAAGCTCTCCAACTTCCAATGGAAATTGAACCCTTCCAAGTGCATCTTCGGCGTACCTTCCGGCAATCTGCTCGGAAACATCGTCAGCAAGCATGGCATTCTCCCCAATCCAGAGAAAATAGAGGCTGTCATGCGAATGAAACCTCCGACCTGTGTCAAAGACATCCAGAAGCTCACCAGATGCATGGTAGCCCAGAGTCATTTCATCTCTAGATTAGGTGAGAAAGGACTTCCCTTCTTCAAGCTACTCAAGGCCAGCGAAAACTTTGTCTAGTCGGAGGAAGCCAACCAAGCTTTTAAGGAATTGAAGCAGTTCTTGGTCCACCCTCCGCTGCTCACCGCACCTGATAAAGATGAAACATTGCTGCTCTACATCGCTGCGACCAACAGGGTCGTCAGTACGGCCATTGTTGTTGAACGGGAGGAAACTGGGCACACGTACCTAGTCCAGCGTCCAGTCTATTTCATCAGTGAAGTCCTAAACGAGTCCAAGACCCGTTACCCCCCGGTGCAAAAGCTGATCTACGCCATCCTCGTCACATCACGTAAGCTCCAGCACTATTTCGAAGGACACAAGGTTGTGGTGGGTGACCAGCACCCTCTCGGCAACATCCTCCACAACAAAGACGCTAACGGAAGAATCCTGAAATGGGCCGTGGAGTTAGGAATCTACTCCTTAGATTTCCACAGCAGAACGATGGTCAAGTCAAAGGTGCTGGCCAATTGGATCGCCCAATGGACTGAAATGCAAGAGCCAGTACCCTCCGAGCAGGAGGAGCACTGGACGATGTACTTCGACGGATCCCTCAGTATAGGAGGTTCCGGTGCCGGCGTATTATTCATATCACCTTCCGGCGAACGGCTACGCTATGTACTACGGATCTACTTCGAGGCCTCCAACAACGCCGCCGAGTACGAAGCCACTATCCATGGTCTATAAATCGCCATCGAGCTCGGCATCCGATGACTCATGGTGTATGGGGACTCCGCCCTAGTCATCAACCAAGTAAATAAAGATTGGGACTGCAACAGTGAGAAGATAGATGTTTATGTAGCCGTAATCAGAAAGCTTGAAGGGAAATTCTTGGGAATCGAGTTACACCGCGTCGTCCGAGCCGAAAATCAGGCCGCCGATGAATTGTCGAAGCTTGGCTCGTCACGGGCCAATATCCCTCCTGGCATCTTCGTTCAGGACTTGGTCAACCCCTCCATCCAGACAGAAGAAGAAACAGAAGCGTCCTCATCCGATCAGATGGTGGCGTGCGTCTCCAACTCTGAAGAGGATTGGAGGGCACCCTTCATCACTTATCTGCTCGAAGCTAAAATCCATGAAGACAAAATCGAGGCAGAACGCCTTGTACGACGCTCCAAGAACTACGTTCTAGTTGATAATAAGCTCATGCGTAAAAACGCGAAGAGCGAAGTCCTTCAGAAGTGCGTAACACGGGAAGAACGCACCAAGATACTCCAAGAAGTACACGGAGGCATGTGCGGCAGCCACGCGGCCCCACGTACACTGGTCGGCAAAGCCTTCCGAGCAGGATTTTACTGGCCTACTGCTGTCCAAGATGCCGAGAGGATTGTGCGGCAATGCGAGGCGTGCCAGTTCTTTGCCAAGCATATACACGTCCCAGCGTAAGAGCTACAGACCATACCTGCATCTTGGCCTTTCGCCACATGGGGCTCGACATGATAGGTCCTTTCAAGGCAGCTGAAGGAGGATACCGCTGCGTGTATGTCGCCATCGACAAATTCTCCAAATGGATCGAGTACATACCACTGGTGAAAGCAACAGCAGCCAAAGCCACGGAGTTCTTCAACGACATCTCTCATAGCTTCGGCCTACCGAACAGCATCATCACCTACCTCGGCTCCATGTTCACTGAAAGCGAATTCTGGGACTTCTGTGACGAAAGGAGCATCGTTGTGAAATATGTCTCGGTGGCTCACCCACGAGCCAACAGCCTGGTCGAAAGAGCGAACGGGATGTTGCTCGACGCCCTGAAGAAGCGCCTACATGATGTCGTCAAGCGGAGCCCAGAGAACTGGATCCACGAGTTACCAGCAGTCATCTGGGGCCTGCGAACCCAGCCTAGCCGGAACACCGGTGCATCTCCGTATTTTATGGTCCATGGATCCGAAGCAGTACTCCCAGCTGACGTCGCCTTCCGAGCTCCTAGAGTCGAGAACTACAATGAAGACATAGCCAATGCCACCCGAGCAGAAGACGTCGATAGACTCGAAGAAGAACGCTTGATCTCCTACGTACGGCCAAGTACCTGGAGGGACTACGGCGATACTATAACCGGACGTCAACAGCAGGTTCTTTGTGATCGGCGACCTTGTCCTTCGCCGCAAGCAGAGTAAGGAGGGCATGCACAAGCTTTCTTCTCCATGGGAAGGGCCATACATGGTCAAGGCTGTAACTCGGCCAGGCTCGTATAGACTGTGTGACCTCGACAGCGTCAACATCCCGAACTCCTGGAACATTGAACATCCCCGTCGCTTCTATCCTTGATGGCATGTCAAGGCAGATATGTGTATTTCCGTTTTATTACTTCAATAAAAGTTACATTGCTTCCCTATTCATATATGTCGATATTTGCAGATTAGCAATCGCTAACATTCATCGTCAACGCGTAAGCCCCGCACCTACTCGGGCAGCCTAACTTCATCGCCGCATAAGCCCCGCAATTGATCGGGCGGCATGACTTCGTCAATATGTAAGCCCCGCACCTGCTCGGAGAACACGACTTTGCCAATGCGTAAGCCCGGCACCCGCTCGGGCAGCACGACTTATTCAATGTGTAAGCCCCGCACCTGCTCGGGCAGCACGACTTCGCCAATGTGTAAGCCCCACACCCGCTCGGACAGCACGCCTTCGCCAACGCGTAAGCCCCGCATCTGTTCGGGCAACACGATTTCGCCGATACTTAAGCCCTGTGCCTGCTCGAGCAGTACAATCACGTTTTCGCATAAGTCCTGCAGTCACCAGGCTGCCCAACGTCATCGCCTCACTACTTGCCCCGATTACTTTGGGAAGCCGTTGACCTCGATAAGCGTAAGACCCGCCAAAAAGCGCAGGCAGCTTCGCCACCACGTAAGCCCCAGGGACGCCTGGGCCGTTAATCTTCGCTATTACGTAAGCCCCGAGGACGATTGGGTAGTTTTAGCAGCGTCTCCAGAAGCCCTGCCAAAAGTGTGGGCACCGGTCGCCGACTCCTTCAAAAAGCCCGGTATTCAGGTTCCGCCCCGGCCTCTCAGAAAGCTCCGACTGTGCTCGGGTGCTTTTCGCTATACACGACAGTATCTCAAAGAGCTCAACGATCATTCTAAAAATAGAAATAAGCCTACATAAACTACTTTTAAGATGATTTCTCCTACACGGTTTTCTGATCATATGTTAATCATATTCACAGGACAGACAGTTAACACCTTTCTACAGGCACAAGTGAAATTCCTTCCGTTGGAAAAGCTGCACGTCCGTCGCCAAGAGCGCTGCCGCCGGCTTCGCCTCCTCCTCCAGTTGATCTTCTTGCTCTTCGGTGGTCCCCTGGGCATACCCGCCCTTTACCTTGTCGTTCTTCACGCCAGGATAATGGGAGCAGACCACCCCGAGCACATGGGCGGCCACGTTCTTGGCAACATCGGAGTAGAAGGCTTTGAAGTACCGCAGTGCTCGCTGACTGCGATGAACGATCTCGAACAGTGTAGACGTCCCGGTAGGTGGATCGGCAGGAGCATACTCGATGATGTCCAGAACAGGCTTAATTCCTTCCATTACGGCGTCGTATCGCCCTTCGGCATTCTCGAGTCGCTGCGCCAGGTCATTAACTTGCACCCGCGTCCTCTGCTCGAGCTCGACGCAAACAAAAAACAAGATTCCAGATAGTCAGCAAGAAGCACTGTGACAACTCCAAGGCATGAGAAGACCACGCTTCCACGTCTCTTCGTTCCGTCGCGCAGCCTCTCTCAACATGGAAGTCTCGTCCTCCAGTTCTTTAACTACGTTAAGGAGAAGATAAGGCCATAAGAGTTAGAAGAGGACTGAAGAGTATAATGAAACTACACAAAGAAGCACCAACCCCTTTTCGCCGCTCCATCCAGAGGGGTCTGCAACTCTACACACAAAAAGGCTGAAAGTAAGAAAGAAGAGCAAGCTGATATAGCACAACCAGAACAATGGCGACCTTCGTACCTTGTTTCTCCTGCAGCAACTTCTGCTCGGACTCCATCAAATTGTTGCAGTGGAATTGCAATGTGTCACGCTGTTCGCGGAGATCACCCATCGCTTTCTCAAGTCGCACAGTTTCCTTCTGCAACCTCTCGTTCTCAAAAGCAAGCCCAGCAGCACGCTGGAGAGACTTTCGGCGATCGTCAGCTGTATCATGTACCGCCTGACCGACAACGCAAGAGCATAATAAAGGGCAAGCAGATAAATCTCAAGTAAAATCAGGAAGGGTGTCGATACCTGAACTCGCGAAGAAAGTTGCCCTAGCCAGCAGAGCACCTTCCTTAGGTCATCACGGGTATCTGTTATATCAGTTTCTAGAGCCTCAAGTTCTTCATCCGCTGCCTCCTCCTCCACGACGATAGCGTACTGATCGCTGATTCGCCTCAAGGTCCTGAGCACCACCGGTGGAGCTTCGCCTGTAGCCTGACGGGTGATCTCCTCAACGTCGGGCTCGGGGGAGCATTGCTCATGGACGGCTGCTCGGGGGTCTCCTGGCTCGCCCCCGTCGTTCCTCCAAAAGAGGGACCTCAGGTCTGCGCGTTCGCTCCATGATTGGGACCAGTGGGCGGTACCAGCCCACAGGCGTCGTGCTCCGGTGAGTAGTCTCCTCCGGCGCCCTCAGGCTGCCGTTCCACGTCCTAAGCTGGGGACGGGGACGGTGGTGGCAGGGTTGCTTCACGCGGCTGCTCCGGTGGTGGCGGTTGCTCTCGCGAACTGGAGTCTGGCTGAGAATTCTTTGGTGATTCATGGTCAGAAGGCTACCCGGCGGTGACACCACCACCACCTCTGCTTTTCGGCTGCACGTCGCCCGCAGCTCCTCCGCTCGCTACTCCCTCAATGTCTTCGGTGGAGGGTGCCCTAGATAACGGCAGAGGCTCCATGGTCACAGAAAGCAAGGAAGACTGCTCGACAGCAAAATAACAAAGGAGGAAAATGAGTACTCACATGTCCGACCAGCGGCGCTTGCGTGTAAACTGTTTCTTCCGACCAGCAGTCCCTTCATCGGGGCCCGGATTACTGCTCGGAGGGACTTCCCCCTTCTGACGCTTTGGCACCGGCTCTTCGTCATCACTCGAGCCCGGGATCACCGCCTGATGACGAGTCTGTTCTTTGGAAATCTTCACTGGCCCTTCGGGCCTCCAAGCTCCTCCACTCGATGAGCCGATCTTCTCAGACATTGGTTGCTTTCCATGGGCTGCACTCTGAGAGAGGGTCTCTTGGTCCTCCTCATCTTCATCAGCACCAGAGGGCTCCGCGAAGTCCTCATCTTCACTACCAGGCTGATAACGGCGGCGAGGGATAACTCGGCCATTCTACAGTAAGCACTGTGCAAGGCCTTCTGTTGACCTCGGTTGTCGATATGCATCCGGTTGTCAAAAAGCTTCCTCAGTCTGAGTACAGCTTTAGAAGATGACATATGTTCAGGCACTTCCCTGGTCAGATCAGATTCACCTGTCCACTCATAAGCAGGGTGAACCCTTTCCTTGCAGGGCTGCACTCGACGCCTCAAGAAACTGGCAGGTACTCCAACTCCGTTTAAATTCATACCCTTCAGAATCTCCAACAACTCATTCACTTGCTCCATTTCAGCAGATGTGGGTCTGTCCGACCAGCTAGATTTTCTCTCTGGTATCTGCTCGACACCACACCGAACAAGAGGGTCTTGGTTCGGCAGATAGAACCACCTCTTATGGAAAGATAATGAGCGGACATTCCGTCCCTTAGTTTCAGATACACACCCCTAGCAATTCGAGACCCCCTCCGCTCAATTTCACGAGCATGAACAGGTGGCAGAATAGATTAAAATGAGGAAGAATACCGATGAAAGCCTCACAGAGATGAATGAAGATGGAGACATGGAAGATAGAATTGGGGTGCAAATGGCACAAAGAGATCTCATAATAATCGAGAAGTTTGCGAAGAAAGGGGTGGCAAGGAACAGCAAACCCACGGAGGAAATAGTCGGCAAAGACAGTCATCTCATTGGTATTGGGCATTGGGTATGGCTCACCTCCTGACGGCCTCCACCCAGCGGTGGCGTGATCCGGCAGTAATCCCTTTGCCACTAATTTCAATATAACTTTCTCCGTCATCGTGGATGGCTGCCACTCGTTATCCAGGCGGAGCTCGCCAGGCTGTGGTTCTTTTGCCTTCTTTGGAGGCATGCGCGTACTCTTCGTGGGAGCCATTTCTTCAAAATTGATTGACGATTTGGGACGGCGGAAGGATGAATCGGAGAAATTTGAGCGGAATCAGAGTTTGTTCTGGTGGATGCGAAAACCCTAGACGGCGGCGGCTAAGGCAGGCAGTAGCGGTTTCTTGCTAGAATGGACACTACGCGTCATGGGAAGGAGGCAAATCGTTTCCTTTCCACTTCAAGTCAACTATAAAGGGAAGCGCCTCCTTTCGAATACCGACGTTCGGGTACTTGAGTGTACAAAGCCCGAGTGATGTCATCGTCTCGTCTGCATTTCCGAGCACTGAATGTGCTCGGAGATTTCATCGCTTCATCAGCGTTTCCGAGCACAGGATGTGCTCGAGGACTTCGTCATCGCCCCGTTAGTGTTTCCGAGCACTGGATGTGCTCGGGGACTTCATCATCGCCTCGTCAGTGTTTCCGAGCACCGGATGTGCTCGGGGACTTCGTCATCGCCTCGTGAGCGTTTCTGAGCACCGGATGTGCTCGGGGACTTCGTCGTCGCCTCGTCAGCGTTTCCGAGCACCGGATGTGCTCGGGGACTTCGTCGTCGCCTCGTCAGCATTTCTGAGCACCGGATGTGCTCAGGGACTTTGTCATCGCCTCGTCAGTGTTTTCGAGCACTGGATGTGGTCGAGGACTTTGTCATTGCCTCATCAGCATTTCTGAGCACCGGATGTGTTTGGAGACTTCATCATCGCCTCGTCAGCGTTTCTGAGCACTGGATGTGCTCAGGAACTTCGTCATCGTCTCGTTAGCGTTTTCGAGCACTGGATGTGCTCGGGGACTTTGTCATTGCTTTGTCAGCATTTACGAGCTTCTCTTGTACGCGCAGTGGTACGAGCAGAACCCTACACAGGTTGGTAGGCTAGAGTTGGTGGCCACCCTGCAATGACTGGGCCAACGGTGCTTGGCGGGCGTACGTTGAGCATCGTGCCGGTACACCACGGACGTCGTTGGGCACGACGATCAGGGCCTGCTTGCAGCTACTCCCGTGCCTCCCGGAGAGGGTTCCGTATGACGTACTTGTTTACACCAGAATTTGGATAGTGCCCGGGAGGACATGATAGCCAATCAGATGGCTGGATCGAGTGTTATTGACAGACGTGAAGATAGATCGGATGTGTGCTGACGTCATCAGAGCGTACGACAATTGAGTAATTGGCACACACAGGCAGAAGCGTAAGGGTGCGTCAACTAAAAAGCGATCAGGAAAGGGGGCCCACACGAATGGAAAGGTGGGCTCCGATTTATCTTAGAATTAGGAAAAATCATATTGTTTCCTTATTTTTAGCTAGGGTTTTCATTCGGTTGAGACTTTCTCTCTAGCTGTTGGGTATAAATATAAGCCCAAAGCACATTGTAAACATGTCAAATCAATACAACAACAATTCCTTTCTTTTCCGGCCCCCGGCCAAAACCCTAAGAGTAGGAGTAACGTAGAACCAGCGAGTTCTTCGACAAGTTAGGTGTCATCCGGTGGACGCCAGGCTTGCTGTAAGTACCGTCACACTCGTGTTTATCATGTCTCACTATTACGATTCTGGCTCATGCAGTTTGCTGGTAGATTCGAGTAGTTATCGATCCTTGTTCAACCTAAGCCACGCTTAGATTGGATTGAGGGTTAGTTATCGGCTCTAATTAACTTGGCATGTTAGTTAGATTCATTAAGTTACCGATGTTGCTTATGATTATTTATTTTTATTTATTTTAAGCATCATCAATCTGCCCAATCTTGATCTGTTCCTGTCGGCTTAAATCTTTGTATCTATCTTGCTTAATTGAATATCAATTGATTATTATGTTTAGGCGAGTAGATCTGTTTGTCATTAGCCAGTTAGTTCAGATCTTAATTGTGTATAGGCCGCACTCAAGTAATAAAGCAAATTATGTGGAGAGTCTTTGATTCATAGATCTAATCATTAGCCTACGTCATGGGCTGTAACGATCCGGTCGATCCCCTTGACGTAAGCGACGGGTTAGGTAGATCAGTCAAAGAGTCAAAGCATCGTTTACTTTATAGGCTTGTATGGTGCCTATACTTCAGATCGGTTGTTCAGCTGATACTGTTTGTGCCTGCCTGCTGCACGTTATATTCTTCCAATCTCTTTTTATATGCTGTCTTGTGTTTCGAATCATGTCAAGATCGATTCAAGTGTGTTAATTAGCTGCAACGATCTGATCGATCCTAATTAATAGATGTGATAGATTGAGACATGTTTTGGCGCATAAGGCAATGTATAATTTAGATTGGTTTGATATAATTTGCTTTCATTCATTTTTATCTATATATGAATCGGTTAACCTGCATATCGAATGTTTCCATTTTATCTATACAATCTATTCACGTGATCGGATATTGGCTGTCTAGCCGGTAGCCCAGTAAGAAGGCCCGTTGGGCTAGATATCTGGAACCACTCGGCACACACCAGTGGTTCCGCATTGTGTTACTGATCAACCCTGTTTTTCTTGTCAATTGTAGGTCAAATTGACTGGCACGCTTGGAGACCTGTCGGTGCTCATTAATGTCGATTGTCGAAGCTAGCTAGGTCTGTTTTACTCTGCGCTTCTAGGACCGTTCCGGCTTCGCTGGTGTGCTGAGTGCCAACCAGATTTCACGCCAACAGTACTACATGCCTAGGTACCTCTTCGATGGGCATTTAATAGATTTGTATATTATACGTGCACCACATACGTTACATGACCACACTTTCGTTGTGCAGGGACACTTGCTTCTGCAAGCGAGTACACAGAGGGGACGAGCAGCTTCGGGAGCTTTGACATAGGCGGTACTCCGCCTAGTCGTCCGGATGAGGCCGGCCCCTCACAGCTTTTTGGTGCACCGCTGCCGACCTAGCCGATGCAGCCGTCTCAACCTGTAGACCCGACCCCGCCACCACGCCAGCGTCGCCCTCCACCGCAGTTCACTTTTCCGACGGACCAGGTTCGTCGCCGAGGAGCGCAGGGCCCTAAGCGTGGGCATCATGTAGATTGATGGCGCATGCATGTATGATCACAAGTTTCCATGGATGTTACGTACTAATACATTACTGTTCCGTCCAATCGTATTTGACGATTACATTGCATTGAATGGAGGCAACGATCTAGTACGCTCGAATTGCGAACATTTCTTGTCTTGTCAAACATATTACGAAACTATATATACGAACAAGTAGAACACATGAAAAGGCATGTGTGGACCCTAACATGCCTTTGCAAATAAAAACACACAATGCATACACGAAATGGCATGTGAGAATCTGAACCAAACAAGGGTTAAGACTCTATGCACTAGACCTAGCATGTCTTAGGTAATTGAAGCATGCACGACACACATAGACTGACAAGCGGAGAGCCTACTAGTAGTGTTGCCACATATTGAGATGTGTGGCACCTTCCCCATAGTATCCACCCATTGGCGGAGGTGGTGGCGGTGGCGATGCCGGCGGATTGCCATTGTTCTTGTGATGAGGGCAGCGGCAGTACAGGTCTGTGCATATTAGCTCCTGTGATGTGGCCCCACTGTTGCCTCCTTCCTCATCTTCCTCCTTGTTGTGGCTCGAGCTGTAGCTTGGGCCGAGCGAGCCGATGCGGTCCTGCAGGTACTAGATGTACTCTAAATGCGGGGTAATAGGTAGAGGGTTCACGCACTTAGTGAACCCGCAACTGCCTTCTGCCCATGAGGTCTGCGATAAATAGATTTGTTAGCATGCTTTTATGTTGCGAAATACGTTACAGAAATAAATGACAAGAAAAAAATACATATGCATAGGGACACTTGAAGAATCGCCAGCCCCCGTGTATCCCGCCCTCGGTGTACATCTGCACAAGGCAGTCCTCACCATACCTGTATTTCGGCCACACTTCTTTATCCTTCTTCACGTAGTCCCTCAGTCGTATATCTGGACCATATACACTCTTGCTCTCTTCTGGAAACCTGTCAATGGGTTCCTCGAACTCATCGGGACCAAGACTACCCCCATCATCCCATATTATTGGCAGGCCCTTGCTCTCAACCATGCCTTTGACCTTCCCAACCCTAAACCCCCATTTCTTTGGTCCAGACATCTTGTATTGCTAGTGATGTTCGGCCAGCACCGTCCCATATTTATAGAGGAAGCCGAGGGGTGACATTGAGTTTGAATAGAACTGAATTAATGCAGAGTTAATTGAGAACAACACTTTCAAGTACTCTGAAAAGGCTAGATTCTCAGTCTGCAAAAGTCACTGAAAAGGCTATTCACTATGCGGTCTCAGTCACTGAAGAGGCCATGAATTGAATTGACACCTCGCTGAATCACTGAAAAGCCTATTCGCAAGCCCTCTAAATCACTGAAAAGGTTATGCACTGAAAAGCCAAGTCATTGAAAAGGCTATGCACTGAAAAGCCTATTCGCAAGCCCTCTGAATCACTAAAAAGGCTAGGCGTTGTTAAATTTGACTGATTGAACATGCTACTCTTGATTTGCCAAGCCACTGAAAAGGCTACTCGCTGTGTACATCTGAGGTGGGGAACAGGCTTCTCACACTTGTTGCAAAAAAAAAAACAAACTCTGTATACCCTATAAAGGACTAAGTCTAAAAAGGCTAGGGTCCATGGATTTACTGCTTTACTCCATGCCTGACCTATTTAAAGACATCTAATGAGTAAGCATACCACACATCTTCTTCTCCAAACCCTCCTCATTCAAGTATAATGTCATCATGGACAACTGACCTAACTCAGCTACCGTCGTGGCGTGAGCAGCCAAAGTGTCGTTGTGGGTTTGTGACTAGGTTGTGCGTGTGGATGGAGTTGGACCGGCACTATGGGTGCATATACTTCGGGTGCCCAGATTTAGATAACGACTTCATGGTACTATCAACAACTTCTTCTTTCCTTTCTTGTAAACTATTCACACTTTGATCCTTTACATCCACACATGTAGCCTTGCAAGTGGATCCAATGGGTGGATCGGGAGATGCCTGCATGGCCACAGAGGCACCCGAAGGAGTTTGAAGACAAAGCTCAATATCTTCTGAGGATGAATCAGGCTCGTGAGGTTGACCGCAAAATCAGGGAGGACAAAGAGCGATGGATCAGGGCCGATCAGATCCGTATCAAAGCTAAGGAGTAAGATCTTGCCAGGAGGAGGGAGGAGTTAAGCTTGCGTGAAGTAGTCATCAAGCGTCAACAGGAAGAGTTTAAAGCTCGAGAGGCAGCACTCAAGAACAAGAGGGAAGCAGCGGAACCATCTTCATGGCGCGACAACAAGGGCAAACAACCACGCTGCACCCAATAGAATAATGTAATAGACCTAGTAAGTTAAATTCCCTAAGGTATGTTTACAATAGTCGGTGCCATCTTAGTAGAGTCGCACACATGCTATTGCAAACCACTATTGTGTTCATTTTTCCTAAGGCATGTTAGGATTAGGCTTGGTACAACCTAGTGTACCAGACATGCCACGCACCGCTCAATTCATGTATCGCTGGGTTACTCTTCTAAATTCGACGTGTGTTGTTTTAATTACCTAACTTTTATTCTATTTCTAGTACATCACGTAGTTTTCAATACAATTAATTTGTAGAACAAATCTTAGAACAGTCTTTAAAGACGGGAGTAAGTTTTGGGATCGAACCGTGAAACGAATATAAAAGAAACATGAAAATAAACATCAAAATGGACACATAAAATAGAGGCATGTCGGCTAACCATAAGCCGACAGGCCTATCGGCTTCCCGAAGGCCGACTGGACCTGTCGGCTGTTGGCGCCGATATCCGCTGCCGACAGTGGACGACTGCCAGGCAGGTGACACGTCGACATATCGGCTGCTGAACAGGCGACAGGTGACCTTTCGGCTCCTAGGTGGCCGACAGGCTGATTCTTCCAATCGAAATACTAGATTTGCAATTAATCATTAAAAAATATTATTTTAAAAAAAATTCGGTCGCCGGATGGCAAGTTGCCAAAAATACCAACCTCATTTACTAAGCTGTTGGAGAGTGTATTTTCTTATTTTGTCATCTAAGTGTTACTTACTGTCGTTTAAAAAAAAATGTTACTTACTGTGACCCCCTCGTTGCTCAGATATTATTGAAATGATGCTTTAAATTTTGTGAATCATGCACCAAACATGTCCATTTTTAAAGACATTGTACATCAGAATTGAGAAATGAAAATTCATTTATTGAGCTATTCGTTCAGAACCTGTGCTACTGAGACTGAGCTTGCCCTTCAGTTTGCGCCAAGATTTGCATTCCTGATCCGGTGCAACTTAGCGGCCACCTCCTGCATGCTGATGCGCTCGTTGAGGGACGTCTTGGTGCAGCAGAGTCCAATGTTGATTACAGACTGCAGGATCTGTGCTTCACTGTCCCTGATGGCCACTGGTGTCTCCATACTGAGATCCAACCCTTGCAGCAGTTGCGGGTCAACAATCTGCATCACGTTGTCAGGGAAGTTGATCTCTGTGAACTTGACAATGCTCATCCCATCCTTGAGCATCTCGTCCGTTGGCCTCCTCCGGATGAATGTCTCTAGGAGAATGACTCCGAAGCTGTAGACATCCGATGAAGTTGAAGCCTCACCGCCCCCTGCACATTCTGTAGAAAGGACTAAGCTGACCTAACTATATAAATTATGGAGTGTATTACTATTTATTTAGGAAACACAATGTGAAAAAAAAAGGATCGATACCTGGAGCAACATATCTAATGGTTCCCTTGATTGCCATTGAGGAAGTGGAATTTGATGCCACAAAAGTTGATGCCGAGGAATCAAATTTCAACCTTGCT
Source organism: Eremochloa ophiuroides (assembly GCA_038502445.1). NCBI lineage: Eukaryota > Viridiplantae > Streptophyta > Magnoliopsida > Poales > Poaceae > Eremochloa > Eremochloa ophiuroides. Next base: position 19,355,004 of record JAHLJS010000007.1, on the reverse strand, counting down.
AGCCCAAAGTCGCCAACAAGGGCTACCATATCATCATCCAAGAGAATGTTACTAGGTTTGAGATCACAATGTACAATGGTTCCGTGGTGGCTATGGTGTAGATATGCCAGAGCATCAGATACATCCACAAGGATGCTTAACCTATGATCTAATGAAATATAGTTGAAGCATGAAGAGTCTTCACCATCTTGTGTCGAGTATAATAAATTATTCAAGTCGCCTCGTGGCATGAACTTGTATACCAAGGCCTTGAAATCATTTCCAGTTGAGTCTATAGTTGAGCATGCAGTTAGGATAGGAACTAGATTGCGGTGCCGCACATTTCTGAAAGCATTACATTCTGAGATGAAACACTTTTGTGCTCCTCTTGTATCAAGACGAAGACCTTGATGGCAACCACATTTCCATCATGAAACAGTTTACCTTGATAAACAGAACCATACCTTCCCTGTCCAACTAGACTGGACGCTGCAAAGCCATCTGTTGCTCTGAAAATATCACTGTAAGAAATTTTTGGAATTTCTCCTCCAAATGAGTGTAAGGAAATAGATCTGCCTGTCCGTTTCCGCCTTCGGAACAGCAGCAAAACAGAAATGATGACCACAGCAAGTATCACTGCTATGGCTACTTGGATGACTACTTTTAGTGTTACTGATAGCTGATGCTTATCTGAAACCAAAGGCTCAGCAGGGCATGCCGGCAGGTGCAACTCTGGCAGCCTGATATAGAGCTGCTGATTTCCATCAATCCGCATAGCAGATGTATTCTTGAATATCCCTTTTGTTGGTACCTCACCCTTAAGATTGTTGAATGACAGATCTAGTAGCTCAATAAGTTGTAGGTCTCCAAGAGATGCTGGTATTGACCCAGTGAAGTTGTTATGTGACAAGTTGAGAACCTTCAGGATCCTTATGTTGCCTAATGAAACAGGAACGCTTCCAGTGAAAGCGTTGCGGTCAAGCTCAATGTCTTGCAAACTCTCACAGTTTCCCAAGGTGCTAGGGATTGATCCAGACAGATTATTCGATGAAAGCTGCAAATATGTGAGCTGTCTGGCATTGCCAACAGTTGGATGAAGTGCCCCGTGTAGGTTGTTTACATATAAGCTAATCTGAGTAATTGTTGGGATTTGGAATAGCTCCTTTGGTATGCTGCCACTAAGGTGGTTGTCAGAAATGTTGAGTACTTGAAGGATCGAAAGGTTTGCAAAGCTTGTGGGTATTTGGCTGACCAACTGATTCGACTCTAGATACAGTTCTGCTAATTGGGACAGATTGGAAAAGGATGATGGAATGGCCCCACTAAAGTAATTGCTTCCTAGTGATATCTACTGCAGATTTTGTAGGGACCCAAGCCACTCAGGAAGCATACCTGAAAACTGATTCAAAGCCAGTGATACGATGAACAGGTTACCAAGGTTTGCTATGCCTGAAGGAAACTCCCCAGACAACTGATTCTCTGCCATGTATAGATACTGCAGCTGACCGGTAAGGTTGCCTAATGAAGCTGGTACATGCCCCCGTAGGCGATTCCGGGTGACCGAGAAATCGATCAGCTTGGTGCAGTTAGCCAAGCTGTTAATAAACTCCCAGTCCTGTTTGCCCTGTGCTTGGAGCTGATTATATTCAAGGTTCAGCATTTCCAGTCTGTTCAGTCTGCCAATTGTGCTCGGCACCAACCCAATGAAACTGTTCCTTGACAGCTCAATGTAGTAGAGACGGGAAGCATTTGTCAAAGAAGTTGGAATAAGGCCATGAAAGAAGTTGACGGGCAGCTCAAGCAACAGGAGATTGCGCAGCGCGCTGCCGAGGTCAGCCGGCACCTCTCCAGTCAGCTGATTGAGACCAAGGCTGAGGTCAGTGAGGGCAGAAAAATTCATGACGGCCTGTGGAAACCTGCCTGACAACTGATTGGCGCCCACATAGAGCTGCCGCATATTGGACAGCTTAGCAAACTCATCTGGGATATTCCCCACAAAGCTGTTGGATACGCAGCTGATCACAGTGAGCGTTGTGATGTTGGTGAGAGATGCAGGGATTGCTCCGGTGAGATTGTTCACCGAAATCTGCAGCTGGTGAAGGCCAGCGGGCAGTTCTGCTGGGAACGGCCCGACAAGACCGTTCCGATGCAGCCACAGCACCCTGAGGCTGGAACAGTTTGTGAAGCTCGGAATCCTCCCCTGCAGCGTGTTGTTGCTCAGGAACAGGTACTGGAGTTGCTGGAGGTGGCCAAGGGATGAAGGGATTTCCCTGGAAAACTGGTTGGTTGCAAGGGAGAGGTTTCGCAAGAAGGTCAGGTTTCCGAGTGAAGGAGAGAGTTCGCCGACGAGGCGTCGGCTATCGAGGCGAATGGATGTGACACGGCGAGGGCTGGTTGGTGTGCACGTGATGCCCTCCCAGCTGCAGAAGTGGGTGCTCTCGTTCCAGGAGGCCAAGGCTTGCTGTGGATCCAGAGTGATCGACCTCTTCAAGTCAAGCAGTGACAGCCGGTCTGTCTCTGTTTCGTCTCCAGAAGCAGTGGAGGTGGTGATGGCAATAACCAACAGCAGAAACTGCCCAACTGTAGCAGCCTTCATGTCCATGATAATACGCTCCTGAATACCAATTCAAAAAACAAGAGGTCCAGAATTTGACAAGACATGCATTTGTTACTGTACTAAGCATAAGCAGTGCAGGACGTACATGCGGTGCACATCAGCGAGGCAGCGACAGAGGAAATTTCTGATAGCTCAAGAGATACCTGACCTGAGTCAATTCTAAACAGGGTTTGTCCTCTCCTGAGTCTCCTCACAGCACAGCAGCACTTGGTTTCTGATTTGTTTCTTCTGCCTCTATCTATATGTAAACAACATTCAGAGCAGACTTGATAAGAACATGGAAAAGTCTTCCCCGGAAAAATCAATTCCAAGATGCAGAAGGTTCTTTTGTGCAAGTGATAGATGGAATGGAACCAAACCAAGCATTGAATGCCTGCCTATAGCTACACGAATGAGAGAGATGAAGAGAAAAGAGTCTGTGGAGATGAGACGATTCTTACAGTGAGCTGATCAGTTAAGTGGAGCTAGTAGCTGGCGGTCGCGACGCCTACCAGCGGTCAAGCATCTGTAGCGGATCACTGAGCTCCAGCTTGACTAGCTAGCTTATTGCTGCCTGAGCCTGACTCCGAATCGTAACTTATTGATGCGCACGCCAGCTCGAATGTGATCAGCATTTTCTGGGCAATATAAATATATAATTCTGCCGGCCGGCGCCGGTCAATGATTCGATCAATCGCCGAAAGACGAGGATGTTGATCGAGTAGTAAAAAGTCTTCGCGGCGACCACGTATCCGTCGGGATGCGCGCATATCCTTGTGCCTACCGTACTTAGACCTATTATTTATCTGCAGTTCCCGGTTTCCTACTACCCTCTCTGTCAAATATCCTTGTGCTCATTTGCTATTGCTAGGTTGGTCTAGCTATAGCTGTTTTTGTTTGATTCTCTTAGTGTTCCATGAAACATGTTATCTGTATGATAAACTCTTCTTCTTAATGTAATAGTACACAAATCTTTTGCGTATTTAAGAGGAAAAAATACTGAAAGTGTTGGCTTCAAGAGAGAACAAAAATTAAATTTTAACCCAAAATATTTATGATGTATAATAAGAATCACCAGTTTAATTATGAATTATATTTCTATAATAATATTAAAGATAAAAATGTAGAAAATATTGTTTATAGATTCAATAACATCGGAAAGAAATTTCAGAAACAAATTGGGATGGATAATATCAATTATAAAGAGGGAAAAGTTCTCTATTGATGCAAATACTGTACCCAGAGCATAGGGATAGAGGAGGGGGGAATCAAATTTTATATTGTTAGATTTCTCAAAATTGATACTTTTATTATTCCCACCGTTTCAATTACAAGACATGTTTACTTTTCTAAATATATTACTCTAACTATGTATCATGTCTAACTAAATATAGTGTATATCGATCTAATGGTATAACGAAAGGTATGTATATAGAAAAGCTAAGTATCTGGAAATGTATATAGAAAAGCTAACAAAAATTCTTATAATTTTAGAAGGGAGGAAAGATTTTTCTAGCACGGATGAAGTATGGGTTTTTATTTATTTATTTACTTATTTATTTGCAAAGGGGATGTAGTATGTGTTTACAGGTATATATAAAAATGAAATGACAGTGACATGGAAGGCGGTCTTCTTGCATGGAGCCGTGTGGACGACTCTGTTTCTGGCAAGCTTTAGTCCAATGTCTAATCTTAGAGCTAACGTACGCGGATTATTTGCGACGACCACTCATTCATATGTACTCTCTCCGTCCTAAAATAGATATCATTCTCATTTTCTGAGAAGTCAAAGACTCTTCATCTTTGACCAAATATATATAAAAACGTTAATATTTATAATATATAATTAGTATCATTAGATAGATCTTTGAATATACTTCTGCAAGCGGCATCCACTACAGCCTTGGCATGGGCCTTAGCGCGCCATTGGATCGGAAGAGGCGCGAGCAGGCAGCGAAGCCATGGTGTTCGTTCGGTTGCAACAACAGCAAGCTGTGGACGCTTGCTGTTCGTGATGGCCGACGTTTTTGATTGGATCAGAAGAAAAGAACTCTGAACATTGTGAACTATGTTACACAATATTCAAGATCCTTGCAATATACTACTTCGAGTTGGAAGTCCGCGTAAGGCGATGAACAGGCCGAGCTATTGAGCTAGATGGGGGAAAAATTGGAAACTTTGGAGATGTATACATTTTTTTTCTCCCCATATTATTTTGGGAGTTCGCAAAATTATGGAAGATATAAAAATGGTGTTGACAGTTGCAAAGGTAAACTAATACAAAATCATAAGCTATCACATGTTCTAGTTACAAAAAGTATAATGTTTCATGCGAATCACCAAGTTTAGAAAAATAATAGGTATATCTATAACTTAAGTTGTCTTAACATGCTTAGACCTATAATCCTGAGGGTTGAACCTGTATGGCATTGGTGATATTCTTAGACTTGCATCGGTATCAAGTAAATTATTAAGAACACATTAACCTACTACATTATTTTGCTTAAGAAATAAAAATCTAATTATTAATAAGACTAGATGCATAACAAAATTTACATACATACATACATACATACATACATACATACATACATACATATATATATATATATTATTATTATAATAATAATAATAATAATAATAATAATATAATATATATAGAAATTTTGAAACATTTAACTATTAATTAAGCAATTAAAACTAAAACAAAGAATTAATTTCATAATCTATTCTATAATGCTCAGATTGGTCTGAAACTATTTGTGAATGTACCTTTATACATAATACGAGTCCATGTTAATTTAATTTTTTCATAATGCTTGGTGAATGTTTTAACCATAATAAAGTACAGTAAATAATTGTATTTGTGGTGAACAGATAGAGCTTCTATGGTGATTTATTATTTTTATGTGGTGCAGAAGAACAAAACAAGACTAAAAAATTATATTAGCTCTTATTGGATTTTAAAACAATGATTAGTTATGAAATTTCCAATTTTGCAGCACCTTTAAATTTGTTTTCCCACAACTCAAATATCTCACCAAAATCCCGAAATGCACCCTGTTAGAACGATGTGTACCAGCTGACATGTGGGGCCCATTCTGGATCCTCCTGATAGGGGTTGGCCTTGACCGGGCGGGACGGCGACGACTCGGCGGTCGATCTCGCCGGTGGCGGGTTCTCCGTCGAGGAGGGCCGCACCTGCAGCCTCATCATGGCGAGGCGTATCATTTGTTCTGGTTCTCGACGAGTCGGAAGGCACTGACTTCGGCTGGCTGCCTGGGCGGCGACGGCACAGCTCATACTCGGTGGCGCGCGAGGGGAAACAGCTGGCCGGCGTCCGATTCGGCCACTCGAGTGGCCTGTGAGCTTTAGGGGGCAACCTAGGGTCCTGAGCTCTCGTCGAATCGACTGGAGAAGGTGTGAGTGGGGATGCCCTCGGTGAGGGTGGCAGTGGCGGCTCGGTCAGCATGGCGGCGCAGCGCGCGGCCAAACCGGGGTTGGAGGTGCCGATTCGATATTTCCTTGGTTCGAGGGTGCAGAGGGGGTGACTGAGGAAGGCTAGTGTGTGGGGAATAGAAAGATGCCCCCGCGAAACGGGCTAATTTGGCCGAAGAATCCTGGGTAGCCATGGCGGAGCAGTCCGCGGTTTGCCGGAGGAGGAGAACCTCCGGTGGAAATTTCTAAGCTTGATCTAGGGCGTGAAGCTTCAATTTCTTAAAGTGAGTTATCTGGAGTTTGGAATTGGAGAGCAGTGGCGTGGTGATGGAGAATTTGGCCACCAGCTGCTCTAGATTGTGCTGTGCTGGAAGGAATAAGCTGGTGCGTGGCAGCTGAAACAGGATACCAAGCAGCTGGTGATGATACTCTGTTCAGTGTTGCAAGTTTGCAAGCAGTGCTGAACCAACTCTGGAGTTCAAAGATTTTCTCTCAAATTTATGGGTAAGTGACTTGACTTCCTGAACAAAGATTGTTCCTGGTATAATGTTCTACTATATTGATTTAATGACCCAATGTGAACCTTCAATGGTTTGAAAGATATAAGTTCCTCCTTTTGGTACATGAGAACTGAGAAATGAAAATTCATTTATTGAGGTATTCATTCAGAACCTATGCATTCCTGATCCGGTGCAGCTTGGCGGCCACCTCCTGCATGCTGATGCGATCGTTGGGGGATGTCTTAGTGCAGCAGAGTCCAATGTTGATTACAGACTGCAGGATCTGTGCTTCACTGTTGCTGGAGGCCATTGGAGTCTCCAAGCTGAGGTCCAGCTCTTGCAGCAGCTGTGGGTCAACAATCTGCAACACGTTGTCAGGGAAGTTGATCTCTGTGAACTTTACAATGCACATCCCATCCTTGAACATGCTGTCTGTTGGTCTTCTCCTGATGAATATCTCTAGGAGAATGACTCGGAAGCTGTAGACATCCGAGGAAGTTGAAACCTGACCACCCCCTGCGCATTCTATACATCACATGTAGAAAGGTTTTAGCTAAAATAATTATAGACATAATGGAATGATGAAGCATTATCAGGTTACCTATATTGAGAAAATATAATGTGGAAATTCGGATAATATAATACCTGGAGCAACATATCCAATGGTTCCCTTGATAGCAGCTGAAGAGGTCGAATTTGTGTCACTAGTAGAAGCTGATGACGAGGAATCAAATTTGAATCTTGCTAGGCCAAAGTCTCCAACATGAGCTACCATGTCGGCATCCAAAAGAATGTTTCTCGGTTTCAGATCACAGTGCACAATGGTTCCTTGGTGCTCATGGTGCAGATGCACTAAAGCGTCTGATACATCTGCAACGATGCTTAACCTCTGAGCCAGTGAAACATTGTTCAAAACTGGAGAGTCCTCATCCTCGCTGCCTTGAGCTGAGTACAGTAAGTTATGCAGGTCACCTTGTGCCATGAACTCATATACTAGGGCTTTGAAATCGTTCCCAGTAGAATCGATGGTTGAGCATGCAGTTAAGATAGGAACCAGATTGCGGTGCCGGACATTTCTCAAAGAACTACATTCTGCAATAAAGCTCCTTTGTGCTCCTCTTGTCTCCAGACTGAACACCTTGATGGCAACCACATTTCCGTCACGGAACAACTGTCCTTTATAAACAGAACCGTATCCTCCCTGACCAATTAGATTGGATGCTGCAAAACCCTTTGTTGCTCTGACAATATCACTGTAAGAAATTTTCTGGAATTCTCTCCCGATAGAGGGTAAAGAAATGGATTCTGCCTTCTGTTTTCGCCTCCGGTGGAAGAACAAAACAGAAATGGCAATAGAAAGCAGAACCATTATGGCCACTAGGATTACTACTTTCGGTACAACTGATGGCCTGTGCTTAGATGCTGAATGCAAAGGCATGACATGACATGCAGGCAGGTGTAGCTCCAGTGGTCCGCCACAAAGCTCCCGATTTCCTTCAATCCATATAGCAGTTGCATTCTTGAAGATTCCTTCCGGTGGCACCTCACCGTCAAGATTATTGAATGATAGATCTAGTTGCTCAAGAAGTTGTAGGCTCCCAAGAGACACCGGTATTGGACCAGTCAAGTTATTGTGAGACATGTTCAGAATCTGTAAGCTTGTTATATTGCCTAGTGAAGTGGGGATACTTCCGCTGAAAGCATTATACCCCACCTCAATATCTTCTAAACTATCACAGTTGCCCAGAGTACTAGGAATATTTCCAGATAGATTATTGGATGAAATATCCAAATATGTGAGTTGTTTTGCATTGCCGATGTCGGCATGAAGTGGTCCATGTAGGTTGTTGAAAGATAAGGTAATCTCCCTTAAAGTTGGAATTTTGAACAGCTCCTTTGGTATGTTGCCCTGAAGATTGTTGTTGGAAATGTTCAATGATCCAAGTGTTTGGAGGTTTCCTAGGACTGGGGGTATGTTTCCATCAAACTGGTTTGAGTCTATAGAGAGTTGTTCTAACTGAGACAAGTTTGAAAAGGATGATGGAATGGCCCCGGTAAAGAAATTGTTGCTTAGTGTTACTTTCTGTAGATTTGGCAGAGTTCCAATCCAATCTGGAACTATACCTATAAATTTATTGACATTCAGTGCTACACTGATCAGTTTGTGAAGGTTTGCTATACCAGAAGGAAACTCCCCTGACAGTTGATTATATGCCAAATATAGAAACAGTAGTTGACTGGAAAGGTTGCCTACTGAATTTGGTATATTGCCTTCTAGCAAATTCACCGACAATGAGAGCCTTTGTAGCTCAGTGCAATTTGCTAAACTATTCATAAATTCCCAGTCTTGATTGTTACTTGCTTGTAGTTTATTTATTTCAAGATTTAACCAAGTTAGTTTAGAAAGTTTGCCAATGGAGCTAGGCACAACTCCAGTGAGCTTATTCCTTGATATATCGCAAAGGTTCAGCTTAGATATATTTGTGAAAGAAGGTGGGATATGCCCAAGGAAAAAGTTGGAGCCTAACTCGAGCATTTCAAGATTGGGAAGAGAGTTGCCAATATTTCGTGGTAAATTTCCTCTTAGATCATTGTCAGCAGCATTCAATTGAGTTAGGCTAGAAAGATTAAGGATGGGCAGTGGAAAACTGCCTGAAAAATTATTGCCACCCATGTACAGATATTGCAGCCCTGATAACTTTGCAAACTCACTTGGGATGCTCCCTTCGATGCTGTTACTTTCAAAACCAAACACATATAGTGCTGTGATGTTGGCAAGAGAATCAGGAATGGTTCCAGTAAGATTATTAGTCCCAAGTATCAGCTGTTGAAGGCCATGGGGCAAATCTGCAGGTATCTGTCCTGCTAGTTGATTATTGGACAGCCCCAAAACTTTGAGTCTGGAACAATTTGCAACACTGGGTATCCTACCTTGTAGCGTATTATTAATCAAGTTGAGCTCTTGGAGGCGAGGTAAATGACCAAGGGATGGAGGGATCTCTCCAGTGAACAAATTAGTTGATAGGACCAGGATTCTCAGGAATGTTAAGTTTCCAAGCGAAGGAGAGATCAGCCCAGCTAAGCCTTGATTCTGAAGACTAAGAGAAGTGACACGATTTGGGTGCTTCATGCTACACAAGACACCATTCCAGTTGCAGAAATGGGTGGTGTCATTCCAAGACACCAATGCTTGCTGTGGATCACTGGTGATGGCCTTCTTGAACTCCAGCAGCCACCGCCTATCTGTGCTGTTTCCGTCCAAGGAGCAGATGGCAAGACGTGCACAGCATACCATGAGCAGCAAGAGAAACTGTGGGATTGCCCTATGCTTCATGGCTTGGCTTGATATCTTCAGTAAATCTGAACCCTTGAGTACATGCATAGATAAATAAAAAAGTGTGGCAAATTGAAGTTCATACAGCGTACTATAATTTGTCAAAGACTGTACCCTTAACTAAATTTATCAGTTAGATTGTCACATTGTAGGCCATATAGGCATGTTATATGGGCTGGGCGCCCCAGCCTTAGGCTGCACGGCAGCCCTCTAGGAATATGGTAATTGATCATTGGATTATGTAACGATCTCCGTTGATTGGCTGTTTCTATAAACCCTACACGATCCTTGCCTATATATCGTACACACTTGTACCTCCATAATCAATCTATTAATTTTCCCGAGCTATATCATCTTTCAACAACGAACAAAACAGCCTATGTTGTTTCCAAAAGGTTAACAATATCGACAACAAACAAAAACAGCCTCTGTTGTTTCCAAAAGGTTAATAATATCAACAACCAACAAAGACAGCCTCTGTTGTTTCCAAAAGGTTAAAAAATTGTTGGCTTTGCAGTTTGTTTGGTGAAACTAAAGTTGCTAGACAGATGGAGCAATTGGTCCAAGAAGTGCTCAAACTCAAAGCAGAGATAGAGAGGGTTACACACCTTGCAGCTGCGAGCCATCCAACGATATGTGGCTATTGATACAGTCATGGAATCTAGAGATGCTACATTTTTCGAAGATAAATTTCCTATAAAAATTAATACACCTAACATATATGGTCATGATTCTATTCCTATCCCTAAGACGGATGAACTGATTATACACGCTAATGATCAAACCCATGAAGAAATTCCTGAGGAGGATAATAATACTGTCACTCGAAAGAGTAAGAGAACGAGGGTTGCAAAATCCTTTGGTAAAGACTTTATTATATACCTCGTGGATGACACTCCCCAACCATTGCTGAGGCATATTCCTCTCTTGACGCTGACTTGAGGAAGGAAGCGGTTAAGAGTGAGATGGATTCAATCATGTCTAATGGGACTTGGAGAGTGGTTGATCGTCCTTATGGATGTAAACCTGGGCGGTGTAAATGGGTGTTTAAAAAGAAGCTGAGACCTGATGGTACTGTTGAGAAGTACAAGGCTAGGCTAGTTGCAAAGGGCTATACTCAAAAGGAAGAAGAAGATTACTTTGACACTTACTCACCCGTTGCCCGATTGACGACAATTCGTGTGTTGTTATCCTTGGCTGCCTCACATGGTCTTTTCATTCATTAGATGGATGTTAAGACATCTTTCTTAAATGGAGACCTTGAGGAAGAGATCTATATGGATCAGCCTGATGGATTTATTGCAAAAGGTCAAGAGGGTAAGGTTTGTAAGCTATTAAAATCGTTGTACGGCCTAAAGCAAGCCCCTAAACAGTAGCATGAGAAATTTGATAAAACTTTAACATCAGCCGGCTTTGCAGTGAATGAAACTGATAAATGTGTATATTATTGGTTTGGTGGAGGTAATGGTGTTATTTTGTGCTTGTATGTGGACGATATTTTAATATTTAGAAATAATGTTGATGTGATTAAATAAGTGAAAGATTTTCTGTCGAATAATTTTGAGATGAAAGACCTGGGTGAGGCTGATGTTATTCATAGCAATAAGTTGTTGAGAGAAGAAGGAAATGGTGGGGTAATTCTTGTGCAGTCCCACTATGTGGAAAAGGTATTGAGCCGTTTTGGGTATAGTGAGTGTACACCTGCTCCAACTCCTTATGACCCAAGTATAATATTGAGGAAAAATCGTAGAATTTTAAGGGTTCAATTGAGATATATATTCTCAGATAATTGGTTCTCTTATGTACTTGGCTAGCGCCACAAGATCTGATATCTCGTTTGCTATAAGCAAACTAAGCTGGTTTGTGTCAAATCTGGGAGATATTCATTGGAGTGCTTTTGAGAGAGTACTGTGCTATCTAAAAGGTTCAATGAGCTATGGCATTCACTTTACTGGGTATCCAAGGTTACTGGAGGGTTATTGTGATTTTAACTAGATTTCTGATGCTGAAGAGCTGTACGCCATGAGCGGATACGCGTTCTTACACGGAGGTGGCGCTGTTTTCTAGAAGCCTTGCGAGCAGACTATCTTAACGAAGTCTACAATGGAAGCAGAACTGACAGCATTGGATACCGCTGGTGCTGAGGCCGAGTGGCTTCGTAAACTCCTTATGAATTTACTGGTAGTAGAAAAACCGATACCGGCTATTTCTATGAACTGTGACAACCAAACTGTGATAACAAAGGTGAACAGTTCTAAGGACAA